>OU342535.1:14977795-16177795 GCA_910589475.2 Bembecia ichneumoniformis
ATATATGTTTGTCATCCATTCCGTTACCTTTTTAAGCAGCTTTAAAATGACTGAATCATAATTATGTTTTATTATTATACACTCAATAGAACTCTTCAACTAAACTTGAATGTGTCACAAAATTCCATAAATACAAAATAAATAATGCTAAAAATTGCTACGCCGATGCTGGTGTATATTTAGATCGATATTCAGACATGTTATATTTTACGTATTTAGTAACAAGTTATTTTGCTTAAAAATTATACCTAATTTTTAAAAAAATAACTGAGAAGGATGATAAAAAACCCTAATTCAAACTAATTAATTTGTTGTCTTTAAAACAAGGGCTAACCAAAACTAAGAACTAGAATAATAGATTTTATGGCGAGAAATTGTATTACTCATTAGCGCGGCCTAGCACTTTATAGCGATAAGTCCTAACGCATCCAACGTAGAGTAATCCAACATTCCATTCCGCATGTACCTAAATTTAATTTAATTTTTTAAATATGTTAATTATTTTTACACTTGCATCCTGTATTAAAAAAAATTATTGAGGAAATAACTTATATTTTTCACCTCTCTTAACCTTAAAGGGGTCTAAGAGTTAGGGACTGTTTATTTTGCATTGTACTTGTCCTGAACTTTTCATTTCGTACCTGTAATGTTATGAATTTGTTTAATTTTTTTTAAGCAAATTTTCTTAATTTATATGACATTAATATTTATTAACCCTTATCTGAGATCTGACAAAGATCTGAGCGACAGATCTTTGCGTACCTTTTTTTTTTAATTCATACAGTTTTCTTTGCACAATCTATCTATACTATAAGACGTATAGTTATTAGCGGATTGTAAATCAAAAGATCAGTCAGCCTTCATACATTTATCAGCCTTTATGTATGTATGTCTCCTTTATTACAGAGAGACAATTGTTGTTTACCACCTGATTTTTAATAAGTTGGGTCTTATTAAAAATCAGGGGTTCATACTACTTGAATTAAAAAATATAATTTTTGAATGAATTTTTTTACCAGCTCTATAGAGAATATATTAAACAATTATAAGAAATAGAGAAAGTAACATTAATTAATAACAATGTCTCGACTGACAGGACTTTTTATTGTTTATAAAATTTTATCGTACTGTGGGTTATTCATGATTTCAGATATCCCCCCAAACTGTCTCACAGAAATTCATTAAATCCCCTCTTAAACATGTTTAACTTAGTTTAACGATTTCTATAATTTTTTAGTAATTTTTATTACCCATCCATTTTGAGTTTTTATCTATACAAGAATCCCTTTAAAATAATTAGTTAATTATCTGTTTTGAAAATTACGCTGCTAATCGTACAATATTTAGAATGATAGTGTTTTTACAGTGCTTAATATTTTAAACCCCAAATGGTAAATAGTATAAATGGTAACTAGGTTTTAAATGGTGTCTTTAGATATTTTTATATTTAAATATTAAAACTTGAATGTGATAGAAATATTTATTAATCTTATAGCGTTTCAAACTGTGTATAACTGTAATGACATATTAATTATTACTTTATATAATTGTATGACATAATCTTCTGCACTTTCTTAAATAGGGACTTATGTATTAGCTCTAGCTTTTGCTTCGGCTTTACCCCCATGAAAGAAGTAAATTTTACCCATACAAATTTTATCTATATACTTTCGACACTATCCCCAAGTGGGTTTAATTTAAAAAAAGTCTTTCATTTTTTTGTTATTTTTATGCAAAAATCCTATATATATTTAATTTCTCTATCTTCACAAACTGAGAAAACCGCATACTTTTCATCTCATTTAGGAACCCTTGTGGTTGGAATTAAAACAAGTAGCCCATATTCTTACTCAACCAAGTTTCATCAAAATTTGTTTAGCCTTTTAGACGTGAAAACGTAACAGACAGTATAGATTTTTGGCTATCCAAAATTTTTCTGTGTAACTAAGATTCCTTTTTTATTTTTATATACATTTGTAATTTAATAACACGCTTTTGCCCCATTTGTTAAATACCTGGCCCATGTTTTCATCCGGATGTTTAAAATAAATAAAGAAAATGTTTTTATTTATTTGTCAATCATTCATAATATATAAGTTTATTAATTATTTTTATTTAATTTAATTAATTATTATTTAATTTAAGTAGTTTTATTGTGATTTACAGCACATTTGATACTTTTTACATTAGTTTATATGTACTTTTTACATTAACATTAGCTTCTCACCATACACTATAGTCGCCGCCACGAGAAGCTGTAAATTATGTGAGCAAACAAACTTGCCACACGGGCATTTGTCAAAGAACGTATCTGTATAGCGCATACTTCGACGCAACTTTGACTGGCTTATAAAGAATCTAATGTAAACATTTGGTTCGCAAATTTGACGAGTCATACTCATATGTCATTCTTTAAAATGCGCATGGGGTTGCTTGTGGATTAGGTTATATTTAGGATTTTATTAGTTAGAAATCAGTGTCGTTTTGGTTAATTGTTGTGTTACATGTAATTATTATTCGATCCAAATGTTGTGAACCCCTAAATGTTTGTTTACGTAGTTTATAGCTTCTCGTGACGGGGACTATAGTTCTCAGTGTTTCTGTACTGTCACAGAATAAATAATAGTACAGAAGTTGCACTCCTTGCACAATCAATGTGAGCGACGGTAGGCAATTATATCACAGCACACACGGAGTGACAGAGGCCTGGTAACTGTTCTGTTCTTTCTCTTGAAATCATTGGGTCGATTGGATTGCCTATCCACATTGATTGGTTTGATCAAGCCAATTGGACGGTGTATGGAGTTACGGATAGACTTGATCGTGTATGGCTGGCATTAAGATGAAAATTTTTAAAAGTATCGAGTGTGAAAAATCGATTTGATCTGATTTGTTAATCCAATCTCGAATTTTGTCGCAAATATTTATTAAAGGGTTTTATTTATTGGTTTTTATTATTTAAATTATTTTAATGTATTTTACTTGAAGATCTGAAAGATCGCTCTATTTTTTTTAATTTTTTTTTGTAAACCTGATGTTTTTTTTTAAATACAATTCGAACAAAATTGGTGTGTATTTATATTTATATTTTAGAAAATTGCTAGCTGGTTTATTTGATTGCTCATTTTTATAATTTAATTCTAACTATCAATGCTTGTCACAAAATTAATTATTATGGAACGGTGAGTGCTGTATTCTTAATATTGTTAAGGTTATTTGTAATTATTAAAATTATAGGTACATAAATAAATCAGGGAGATCCATTGTAAGTTTTACTTTTTTAAGTTGCTCGGTTACTTTGGCCGTTTTATACCTGACTGAAATTACACATATTAATGCGGTATCATAACTCTTGATCGTTCAAATTTAATTTTTCTCCATCCCCGACTATGATGTTCACTTTATTGAGCTGTTTAAGAAAATGTAAAACTGTTCTGTAAACATTTGTTGCGGAAACGACTAACTATGTATGTAACGATGCCCTAACATTTGCTTCACAATCTGCATTTAATAGAACTGGTTGATTTAAGCGTAATCGTCGTTCTGTATGTCATGACTCAAATTTGATTGCATTTATACATATTAGTAATAGACTAATATAAATTTACTTGAAAATGGCAAACTGCTGAAATATATTTAGAAAACCTAAAAATTTTCTACATTTTAGTTTACTGCGAGTAAAATTATATTTTGAATCTTAAACATAAAATGTTAAGTCTGGTATTATTAAATTATTTTAAAGGCTACTTCAGACGGCTAGCAGTATCGTAAATTACTTCTCTGTGTTTTGATTTAGCAATAAGTAGTAAAATAGTAAGTTAAAAATGATATCTCAAGCAAGAAAAAAAAACAACGTATATTAAATTCCTCTTCACGAAAGTAATTTGACATATGACAGTGTTGTAAGGCGAAAATAATTTTGGGCTTATTTTTTTGTAGTTTAAAAAATACTAATAAAAAAGTAATGGCAGAGCACATTGAGTTTTGCAGTCATGAATTGGGTAGCCCGTCTGGCGGCAGTAACCAAAATGAAATAAACGGCATCTTTGTGCTCTTGTGTTTTGGTGAGTGACTGAGGGACGCCAAAGTTCATTTCCATGTACACTTTTAAACCCTTATCTTAATCCTATTAAGGTCGGCAGTGCACTTGCAGCGCCCATGACGTTGCTTACTAAGGCATGGGTTACCATGACATACTAACCCATGCTTCCAATACTAAGCAGACCCACGAGGACTGCTTAGTAAGATGAGCTTAAGAGATGTAGCTTCCTTTTGAGTGTTCATCGACTGTACAATGTATAGTTTTCTAATTTACCATCGTAATGCGCGCCACGGGTATAGAGTAAGTGCAGCAGATATGTAGACTTGGTATTTACGTTTGGCTGGAACATTGTTAGAGTCTTACGTGAGCTTAAAGCTGAAATTAAACTTTTGCCTACCCTCTAGTGGAGCTTTTGTCTTTATCTTTTCAATATGATTGGATAACTTTCCGTATTCGGTCTGATATGACATTCCATACTATTTGCAATATTGACTTTTAAAGTTCCCTAGTTGTCTAAAGCAATCTTTTTCCTTTCTCTCAAGATACGTTTGCCATTTTAATAAACTAACATTCAAAATGAGTTCATTTTAAATGAATAGCTTGAATATAATTTCAAACAAATAGTATTTCGTAACATTCAGAGCTTTTATGATGTAATTAGAATATTAGTAAAATGAATTGAAATGGACCTAAATGTGTAAATAGCTTATATCTAATGTAAATACAAAGAAAAGTAATATAAAACCACAATAAATGATAATATGAAGTAATTAGTTTGTTTTATTTGCGAGTGAGACAGAAATAATATAATAAGAGAGTATTTTACAGAAATGATATATCAAGTTTGAACGTGGTGGGTGAATCGAAAAAATAAATTGTGTCAGATTTATGAGTTCGGATTGATGAATTCTTTTTCTGTTAGGTAGTTGTAAACATTGTTCTGAAATAAATTTACCTATTTTAGAAATAGCATAACAATAACAATAGGTACATATAATATAACCACATGTTATAAAACAAAGGCCTCCGCTGCGTTTGTATGTCTGAATGTATGTTCTCGATAATATCAAAAATTTCTGAACGAATTTTCATGCAGTTTTTTCATCTATCAACAGAGGATTCCTCGGGAAGGTTTAGGTGTGGTTTTGTGTAAATTGGTTGAAATATGACTACGATTGTCGAAGATGTCAAGCCGTCTGGGAACTTTCATTGAAAACGCTGCCTAATCCGTTCGAGATAAAACAATGTATCGTGAGATTGTTTCTCCTTTATAGGTCTACAGAAAGGTCTACATCTTTTAAGGATAGCTCACTATACCCATTCTAACTTGTAAAAAAAATATCTAAAAAAAATTACCTTAGGCAGTTTGTACACATACTTAAATTGTTCTTTACACCATACAATTTAAATGAATATCTTAGGAGTTATTTTTTTTATGAAATCGAGGTAGCGCTTGACCACTATCTCACCTGATGTGAGGTGCAGATGTGGCCGAAGATGGACCACGCTTACCTAGTAAATGCCCATTTACCCTAGTTTTGAAGACCCCGAGGTTGTAGTTCTGTGGGAACACAGACGCAGGCAATGAGTTCCACTCCTTAGCAGTTCGAACAAGGAAGGTGGAACTGAAACGCTTTGTTCGTGATCGAGGTACATCGACCACGAAGGGATGAAACCCCTGCCCACGTCTAGTGGTCCGCAAGTGGAACGGTTCCGGTAGGATTAAATCGTACAACATAGATGCACACTCTCCATAGTGTCTACTCTATCGTCTACGATAGAAAATCGATAGGCACGCTACTTTTCGGCGATGCTGCAGGCTTTGAAGTTGGGAATCCACAAGGGTGTCGTTGCCAATAAGGTTCTTTGCTCGCCTTTCAATCGAGTCCAGTGCGGCCAGTTGGTAACGGGCAGACCCATCCCAGAGGTGACAGCAGTACTCCATGCAAGACCGGACCTGTGCTTTGTATAAGTCCAGGAGCTGCCTCGCAGTGAAATACCGTTTAACCTTGGAAAGGATGCCCAGCTTTTTGGCAGCTGTTTTGGCAATGGACTCGATGTGCCTACCGAAGTTCAGATCGGCTGTAAGGTCCACACCATTGTAAATGTCCACCACTATTGTAAATTAAAAACTGTTGAAATTAAAAGTAAAAATTATTACTGTTATATTTTCTTATTTTTTCAACGCGGATGAAGTATATAGATTCAAGGTTACAATAATTCGCTTAAAGATGAAAATGCCTCTACAAACTGAAGGTTTCCGATCAGCCTGGAACAGTCGTTTCTTGTTCGTCGGAACAGCTCAACCACAGTCTAACCATACAGTCGGGCAACGCTCAATGTTCGAGCCTGCAAACTGAAACGAGTTCGCCGAACGTTGCTTTACGCACGCTCAATGTTCGAGCCTGCAAACTGAAACGAGTTCGCCGAACGTTGCTCTACGCAAGTACATTCGTTGCCTGACTGTAAGTTTGGTTAGACTGTGGCTCAACTGTTAGCTAGCCGGGTATACTCTCTATGTTCTTCAGCCAAGCACGTATACAGAGGGGGGGATAGTTGGGATTTATCCCCCCCCCCCGAAATCTGACTGAAAAAAAAAACGATACTTAGATGTCATTCATTCAGAAAGGAATAAAAAAGTGAGTTACTCAAATCTATTGTCATTACATTGAGAGAACTATCCTGCACAAACAGAACTGTTGCCCAAACTGCGTCTACATTCATAGCTGCGATGGAAAAAAGTAGTTTCTTGATTTTTCTAAAAACCTGTGAAAGATTTTTCAGAAAAATTAGAGTAAAGTACAGTGATTACAGCGATTTTTACACAGTTCACATGGTTGTTTCAATGTTTGTCCCCCCCCGAACCAAAAGTCTGGATACGTGCCTGTCTTCAGCCACGAACTTCGCCTAACTTTTCTCTTTCCAGCTCTTCCAACTGAAGCAGGTCGTGTCGTTAATGTCTATTATATGCTAAAAGGATAATACAATACTAGTCCGCATCCCGGCCGAGATTGCACCTCAGTTTTTCGATTTGAAGTGGGTATCCCCAATTACTATTAAATATTTAAATGACAAAGTAACTCTGTCTATCTGTTAAATTTTCACGCCTTAACTACTACTCAACCGATCATCGTGAAATTTTACATACACGTCAGGGATTCAGCGGCGGCGTGCGCGTGGGGTACGGTGCTTATAGTATGTACTATTGATCGTAGTATGATGTTAGTTAACCTTCCTCGATAAATGGACTATTCAACACAAAAAATTCAAATTTTTCAATTCAAACCAGATTAGCGCGTTCAACCAAACAAATAAATTCTTTAGCATTATATATTAGTACAGAGTATAGATATAGACAGATAGACAAAGGTTTCTATCGATAGAATCATAATTTCGTTTGGCATAATATTTAATAAGAAAGTGCAGTACAGATGCATTGGTGTTTTCCTGTTAGCACGACTCGTATGGAATTATCGGTACATCGTTATACCTGCTAAAAGTGAGGGCCATTAAGTCGGCGATTTACGATTTTATATATACCTACATAAAATTAAAACGATATTTAATCTGTATACACTATTACTAAAAAAAACTTAACAAGTGCGAGTTGAACTCGCGTGAAAAGGGTTCTGTACGATGTTACCTAATATCCGCACAATATTGAGTGATTTACCATGTTATTTTGATATCATGGACTTCTTATAGGTTTTCCTATAATCTATAAGTAGAAAACTAATTTCTGTATTTTTTTTTTTCAAAATTTTATGTTCATTAGTTTCGGAGATAGGGAGGTGCAGACGGACACAAGAGTGGTCCGAATAAAAAAAGGGTTCCGTTTTTTTATTCGGACGTACGGAACCCTAAAAATACTTGGGAGTTTAATATGAATAAGACAGGCGTTTATTTTTCGAAATATTACCAATAGTAGTAACTACTTTAGGAAAAACAATTGGAACACGGTTCTTTTTTCCATGTGGAAGACGTGTGGAAGTTTAATATGTGCATAGAGAGACAGACATCCAATAAGATGGGACGTCGCTTAAAAATCTAATTTTTTTAGATTCCAGGCATCGTAGTGGCTGCTGTTCCCTCAATATATGTATGTATATGAATCTCGACAGAGATAAATGAAGATAAGCCGATCAGATAAGATGAGGAAAGGCGACCTGGTTTTTGCATTCCTTATTTTTTTACCGTAACAACAACACACGTGCTGTTGTGTTAGCCTGCAATAATTAACAAAGTAAGATTTATTTTTCAAATTGTAATTTAATTTGAAACCTTTAAACCGAGGATTTCTCGCGAAATGCCTCGCTGTTTTAGTGGCCTCGTAAAAAGCGACCGCGGCGAAAGTTGCTCTTTCGAGTCAAGTTCAATAACACAGCATAACAGTACACCGGCAGCCTGCGCTCGCGCAGCATCATTCAACAATACGTATAAAAAACATACCGTTAAACAATAAACACTGCAGTATCAGTCTGCAGGACATCGGACGATTGCGTGCGACCATCCACACACGTTGACCAGTGCCCTAAATGGAGTAGAGTGTTATAATGAAAGAGTTATTATATCTCGTTGTTATTTGTTGTGTATTGCCCGACGTGCTGCCGGCGAAATATCTGCCAAAATGGAAGAAACAGGTAACTTACTTAGTAACAAGAAACCGTGTCATTAGCGGTCAATCTAGTTGATCAAGCCAGTGATCAAATCTCCTTGATACATAGAGATAATAACACAGAGAGTAGGTAAATGGAGTAAGAGAATCAAATTGTAATGTTTCTTCTATTTTTTAATTTCTCTCCAACGCATCTCATTTCTGCATTTTTAAGGTTGCCTGTAAATAATAATTAACGATCAATTATATAGGCTGTTTTTTTAGATATTTTACAAAGTTTTACACATTCAGTCTTATAAATTATGAAGCTCTGTTTTTTATAATTTTAAACGTTTATCTAAACGTTTAGTCGACATAACTGGCGATCCTCGGTCAGCAAATCAGTCTTGCAATACAACGAGGTAATGCAGCCAGCATGCTTGGCACCCTGCCTAGGGGACCAAAGCTTAATTTAGTATATAATTTGTAAATATATTATTCTGTACATACTAGTGGTACCTATATAAAGTAATTATATTACATAAAATATCACAATTAGTATCTCCACAATTTGTACAAGTACCAAATATATTTTTTAATACAGTAATTTTAATGTATAAATAATTTAAAAACTCAATTAATTTATGGTTAATTTCTAATTGTCGAAGATAAATTGGTAGAATTTAAAAAAAAACAACCGATAATAAATAATTGCCTCGTCGTATGTAGGTAACGATTGTATCGTCAAATTTATATTTGGTCGTTTTTTTTTTATATTTGGTAGGTATGAGAGTAGGTAGTAAAGTATTTTTCACCCTCCTACCAACACCCCCCATTTTTAATCGCGATTTTAGTATTTTTGTATGAATAATATGAAAAATTCACTTGAAAATAAAATTGGACCCTATAGGTGGCGCCACAATCGGGTTACGGAATTATTTTCGGGTTCTGGCAGGACAACGTCTGCTGGGTCAGCTATATAGTGACAATATAATATTAATATGTTGTATTATTAGACTTACATTAATACTTAATATATTATAGCCTATGTCCTTCTGGGCGATAACCTATGCCTTTCGGATAGGAAAGAATTTTTAAATTACCTCGTTGACACATCAATGTGAAGCAAAAAGAACGCGTATTTCTTGAGGTTTGGAACAATAATGTTTGTAATGGAAGAACCAATGTTGACTCATAGCATTCAATTTCTCTCTTTTATTTTAGTCATATGTCATATGTAATAAAAATCGTAGATTTTTTTCAAACACTTTGTACTTATGCTACCGAGGTAATGAAATAGTTTTGAGAAGTTTTTGTCTGTTTGTCCGTGCGTTTGTGCACGTTAATCTCTGCGATTCACTAGTGTGTTGTAACAGGCTTTTCGTAAAATTTAATGTTTGTTTCATTCCAATTGGTTAACAAACAAAAAAGTTACGCGCTATACCGAATACCACTCATACGAAGTTGCGGAAATAAGTACCAATATTTTTTTAGAATAAATAAATTTTTTCAACAATAAATTATTTATTTACGCAAACCTTTTTCCCATGGTGAAAATCGTATCAAAATCTTTTGAATGGTTTAGTTAGATGAAGTTGACGAGCCCGTTGGATGAGTGGTTAGGGTGCGTGCCTTAACGCTCTGTTCTAGGGTTCCCGGGTTCGATTCCCGGCAGGGTCAACTTTGAAAAATCAACTTTTCAAATTTGGCTCTGGTCTGGATTTGGAAAGTAGTGGCAGGGCACACTGCGTTTCGCAATCATTTGGGCAGCCCGTCTGGCGGCAGTAACCAACCCCTTACAGAAGACCACCGTGAAATAACAGCACGTGTGCTGTTGTGTTTCGGTGAGTGAGTGAGGGATGCCAGGGCCCATTTCCCTATCCACTCCTAATCCCCTATCCTTAATCCTACTGCAGTTGGCAGCGCACTTGCAGCAGCTTTGGCGTACCTACCATCAAGTGAACCGTCAGCCTGTCTGCCGACCTGACATAAAAAAAAAGTTAAAACAGAATCGGACAGCGACTTTAGTTTATAAAATTTATAGATATATATAGATCTATATCTATATAGATGGATATCTATTCGTGATACGAGTACATACTACTTTCTATTCCCATTAAACATGACACAATGGATTTTTGTATTCTCAAACGCGACATTTGTTTGTGACGTCATTTTACTGTCAACTGTGATTATGGTTAGCGATTGCAACCTAATTTGAATTAGAGTAATTGTATAATTAACTAGCAACCCGCCCCCGGCTTCGCCCGGGGTACAATTTTTATATATATAAACATTCCCTGTTTATCCCTCTTTCCATTAGTGAAAACCTAATTAAAATCGGTCTACCCGTCAAGGGAAATGGGGATTCATTTTTATATATAGAGATATTGTGTTCAACAATTCCAATGAAGATCGCCAGTCACTATGAAAGTTGGTTCCTACACATACCTACCTATCTATACCTGCATATAATAAAATCGTAAACGAGCCGTGTCTGTGCCTTAAATATTTCTTAAATAAAAAATAAATAAAATAAAAAAAAACACTTTGTACACATTGTACTTATATTACCGAGGTCAAAAAAATAGTTTTGAAATTTTTTGTCTGCTTGTCTGTGCGTTTGTCTTAACCGATTTAAATGCGATTTTTACTGATGTATTGTAGCAAGCTTTCCTTAACATTTAGTGTTTGTTTCATTCCAATGGGTTTACAAACAAAAAAATTACGCACTATATCGGATACCACGCGTACGAAGTTGCGAGTTCAGCTAATTGTAAAATAAAATCACTGTCTGCGTGTCTGTCTGTTTCTCCGCTAACTTCTTCTAAACTACCCAGTGAATTTTGATACGATTTTCACCAATGGAAAGGCAATATGGAAATAAACGAGGGAGGGTTGTATAGTTAATTTGCATTTATTAATATATTTATTATTACATTAATTTTCATTTATTAGTATATATATAATATACACATCAGGTTTATATGTTTTCATATAATCGTTTGATTAGTTCATATAATTAGTTATGTTCTAGAAAGGTGATAAAGATTATCAATATGTAGATATATTTGGTTTTTGCTCAGATCTTTTGTTTTACTATTTTTAGCTTCAGTTTGGCATTTATGTTATTTTTGAGTATATTATTCTATTCGTTTAACTACGCCAATTTAATATTGACGTTTAACAACGCCAAAGCTGCTGCAAGTGCGCTGTCGGCTACACTAGGATTAAGGGTAGAAGAAGGGGGAAGATTAAGGGTAGAAGAATTAAGGGATTAGAAGGGAATAGGTAAATGGGCTCTGGCATTCCTTAAATCTTCACTCACTCACTGAAACACAACAGCACATGTGCTGTTATTTCACGGTGGTCTTCTGTAAGGGGGGGGGGGGTACTGCCGTCAGACGGGCTGCCTAAATGTTGCCATTAATATCCATATCCAGATCAGATTTATTATGGAGGTTCGTTGTCTGTTTATTCTCCATAGAAACAGCTTTCCGAGCCGATGATTGATTAGGTATCTATCATTGACTTTGGCTTCTCTTTTATTGACAATCTATAATAAATAATTGTGAAAGTTTATACGGATAAATACTTGATGAGCCCATTCGTCATGTAGGCGCTTCCTTTTAGCGCTATGACTCATGCTCCCTAGTTCAAAACCGGTAGAGCCAATTTCGAATTAACTTTTAATTGTTGGCAATGTTCTGGATGTTGAAGTAGTCGCAGGGCACCCTGAGTTTCGCAGTCATTTGGGCAGCCTCTCTGGCGGCAGTAATCACAACGTGACAGAAGGTCAAACTGAAATAACACCAAAATACGAATTCTCCTAATATGCGTATCGCTAGTGAAAGCCTTCAATAGTTTTTAAGAAAATTTGCAATAATTTCAGCCATGGATTGTAATCGTATTATGAATTGTCCCGCGTAAATGTTTTTTTTTTTCTTTTTCTCTGAATTTCTGGTCCCTAGCAGAATATCAGTGTTGTGGTCCGCACCACAACTGTATACTGAGTCAGGGTTCCTTTTCCTCTTCTTACTTGTTCATATATTTGTTTGTTTATAATTATTATTTGTTTATATATGTATATTGTGTTTATTAGAGGAATAAAAGATGCTTTCTTTCTTTCTTTATTGAAGCGATCAAATATTTTATAAAACAAGATTGTTTTCACCGTATTTCCCTCGCGACACACTTTCTATCTGTTGCTTTCGCGCGCTCATATTAGAAAGTGTTGCCAGGGTTGACTCAGCGAAGATGTATACACAAAGCGAGATCCTTGTCATCGGGTAGAATTAACTTGACTTTCTATTCTATTTACCACAAAAAATACTTGATCGATCAAAGCCTACACTTCGATCAAGCGAAGTTAAGGTTAACTGTATATTAAATCCAGTTACTGCTCAATGCTCAAGTTATTAATTAACACTTAACCTCTAATTAATACAAACTCTATCTATAGAATACTCTATATATGTTTGTGTTTGGCTTTTCTGTACTAGGTATGCAAAGTATGAATTTATTCCCTTTAGAGAAGATTCATAGCGTATTAATTTTATAAATAATAGGCATATTGCAGTTTGGTTCTGAGAATAAAAAATGACAATAATAGATCTATCTAATATATAAAATTCTCGTGTCACAGTGTTTGTAACAAAACTCTTCCGAAACGGCTTGACGGATTCTTATGAAATTTTGTGTGTATATTAAATAAGTCTGAGAATAGGACGTAAACTATTTTTCACCCTCCTACCCCCACCCCCATTTATTAATCAGGATTTTAGTATTTTTGTATGAACAATATTAGGTACAGACTAATACAACATCTTTGAACAATATTCAATTAATTTAACTGACGTTCATTGACGTGAAGTGTCGCGTCATTTTGACGCGTGGTTTGAAAATAAAATTTGATCCGATAGGTGGCGCCACAATCGGGTTACAGAATTATTTTCGGATTCGGGCAGGACAACGTCTGCTGGGTCAGCTAGTTATATAGAGTTGGGACTATATTACAAAGAGTTATCTATAGAGAGTTGGGACACACTGCATTCGACAATCATAAACTGGATGGCCCCTCTAGCAGCAGTAACCCATCCTTAAAGAAGTCCAACATGAAATAACAGCTTCTGTGCTGGTGTTTCTATGAGTGAGTAAGGGATAACCATCAATGGTACTACTGACACTTCGGCGATACTTTATCCTACTGAGTAGCACTTATGGCGATGTTTGTGCGTATAGGCGATAGTAGTCAGACTACCAAGTTTACCGTTACCTTAAGATACCGACCTTTAGATAAAAAAAATACTTTGACGTATATTTATTTCTATTACTTCTTATTCCTCTCATCCTTTATCTTATTTACTGCCATAAAGTTGCCATCATCCACCATCCTGCTTGTCGACCTACATAAAAATAAATATTGATTATACTTACTGTCATTGAGCATATTAGGGGAGGGGTACGATTATATGCGGGTCCGCAAGGACATGGCTGTGCGTGGGGCCCGGGGATAAGGCCTCGCTGTGACTCCGGGTCTCACGGTCACTGCCGATGGTGGAACATGGAGGCGGTTTTAGTGGGTAGGACCGAGGTTCCGTCGGGTGAGTCCCACACACCCCCTCGTCGACCGTCCCCGTCGGCTAGGGATAGTGCGGAAATGCATTTCCCCTCCTTAAAAAAAAAAAAAGAAGGGGTACGATTATGAATTGACTGGTAACAATCATCACCTCACAATGTAGTAAAAAAATAATTTAAATGATGTATTATTCGATAGGCGTGCGAGCTACCAGCCGTCCAAGGCGAGCATAGTCACTACATTTGTGATGACAAAGGCGAGCCTAAGTGTTTGCCAGGGTGGCAGGGAGACCTATGCGACGTGCCTATTTGTAAGAAAGGATGCGATCCCTTGCAAGGTAAATAACACCTTATTGTATCGATACAGAGTATATTTTTCAATGTTTATATTGTCGCCTCCGGTGCACTTCTACCAATGTTCTACCAAAATATTGAAAATGGATATCCAAAATCAATGAAGTTCCAAGTTCCTACTAATATTATTCAACAACGGGACAAAGAGTCCAATTAATTAGAGCCAACTTCGAAAAGGAATACAATCGTCGAATACGCTCGGACAGGCAGCGTTCGGTAAGCTCCGAGACATCTCGCAGTGTCTTAAAACAAGTTTTCGCCAATGATGACATATGGCGCTGAAACATGGTCTCTAACTATGGTCCTTGTAAGAAGAAGGTAACCTGATGAGGGCCGCGGGTCGACGGTGAATCCACGCTGCTTCTGACCGGTCCTTTTGAATATTTAGGGAGGGAGATTAATATTATAAATGTAAACGTTGTGAGTATGAATGTATGTGTAAATCTTTCACGCGAAAACTACTGAACCGATTTTAATGAAACTTTACAGGAAGACAGTTTAAACATCGGAATAATAGTTAGGCTATATTTCATAAAGTTATACAGATGAAGTTGCGGGCTAAGTTAATTATAAATAAACATGTGTAATATTTTTCGATCAGTACTCGTATGTTGGTTCTATCTAAGCAAACAGTAAAAGTATAGTAAAGTATGGTTTATCTCTGGTTACAACTTAAATATTCGATTCATGAGTATTGACTACATAGGATAGAGTTTCTTAGATTAGAGGGAAACTTTTGAAGATTTTCGTAATAATGAAAATGTTTCCATCTACAGATTTGTTAGGTATATATATCTCAGATTCCCGCTTGCTTGGGCCTACTGTATATTAGTGTCAAAAGGGACGCTTCTAAGGAGCGTTACTCATCCAGTCTTGTAAAATTTGATTTGTTTATTCCACAGGTTACTGCAAAAGACCTGGTGAATGCAGGTGCAAGCTCGGTTTCTATGGAGACAAATGCAACAAGTGCATAGCATTGCCTGGTTGTCAACACGGATATTGTAATGTGTCATTTGAATGCATTTGTCATGAGGGTTGGGACGGACTTTTCTGTTCAGAACGTTAGTATTTTAATTTATTATTATTTTTACGGAATACCCTTATATAGTTTTTATGATGAAATACTAGCGACAGACTAACTATGTTCGTCTAGGAACAACAACCCCAGATACGATAAAAGTTAGATAAGGTCGATTCGAAAATGGGTTCTGGATCCCTTACTCGCATATTGAAACTCAGAAGAATTATGGCCTTATATTTCATTATGGTCTTCCGTAAGAGGCCAGACAGGCTGGCAGCCAGTCTGTTCAGCTGTGTTTTATGAAACTTTATTTAGTCATTTTCCATCAGGTAGATCTAAGTGTTTGACGACAGAGCCCATAGGCTCTTCTGTTTAGGACGCGTGAAGTAAATAAAATCCCCAGCTCGAAATTTCGATTCAACTATGAGTATGTCCAATCCATATAGTACATCAAGATATTTCTAGGGACTTGGACAGGCAAAGTGATGACACGTATTGAAAAGACACAAAACCTCAGAAAACATAGCAATTAAAACGTGATTAATTATTTCTTTTATTTTTTAACAACCTTCTTCTATTGGCAAATTGAAAAGTAGACCCTGTCCATTTTTATTTGCTAGAATTGTCTCGGTACATTTCATCAAATATAACGTCAATTTAGCTGGTCTGATCTAGTCTAAACTGAACGAAGTTCTTATATATTTATTCTTAGCACGTCATAAATATTTATTGCGTCTAAATATTTAATGCAATCCAAGAAATGAAATGATGTCGATTCACTGCGGGTACAAACGTTTCGTTCGAAAACGGTCGCTCTAATGGCCCACATTTTTAGCAAATTTGTTTTGCTCTAAGCAATTTAAGTAATTTTTTGTGAAGTGTAATGAATTAGCGATAATTATTGAATTTATATCATTGCCATTCTATAGTTAATTTCATGTTTAATGAGCTTAAAAACTTGGGCTTATTTCGACTAAGCAATTTATTTAGGAATAAATAAAATAATCTGAAAATTAAGTCTGAATTCAAAGTTTATTTGAAGCAATTCATTTTTATGCTTTAAATATTATCTATTATTGGTAGGGAGTACCGTAGAATGAAAAATATAATTATTTGATTTTCACACCATTATATCACCCTTTTTACACCTATTGAGTCTAGCACTTTTGATACGAGTATATCAAAAGTGAGCGTTATATAATTTTAAAATATTATTTTTTCCAGCTATCTGCCGATCCGATTGCCATGCTACCAGAGGATTCTGTGAATCACCCGGTGAATGTAGATGTAGACTTGGCTGGGCTGGTCCAACCTGCAGAGCTTGCCAACCTTTGCCTGGCTGCCAACATGGATATTGCGACAAACCTCTGGAGTGCAAATGTCTACCTGGATACACTGGCCTCCTTTGTCAGACTCGTAAGATTTTTTCTGCAATTTTTAAAATATATTAGACCAGCTGTTTGCAATGGCTTTGTTTGAAGTAAATAAGGATGTCAAATTTTCACACAAAATCTTTAGGAGTCAAACTAAAAAAAATATATTAAAAGTCTAACTTTCGGAAAAATATGCGAAGCGTTCGATAAAAAAGCTGTGGAATACACCAAGCGTGGCAAAGCTAATCTTGATGATATAATTCTTTGACGCAGCTTCAATACTGGAATGAAATTTCTAGACTCAAAAACTGTAATTTGTTATAGACTGAGAATCAACCTTCCGATATAGCACATTTAACCCTTTGTATGCCGGAACGTGGATCCACGTTATTAATAAATCATGGTAGAACCCCCATGACTCCATCTGGAAGAACAATTAGGTCAGAGTCAGTAGTTAAATCGGTAAAAACGGTTGAAATTTGAACAACCTGTATATATCATGGCAAATGGCACTTGAAATGATAATTAAGCGTTGGCAGACAAGGGTAATTCGGCTTCCGGCATACAAGTGGTTAATATACAGAAAGATGTTGAATAAAATATGGCGAATATCGTAATTAATGCTTTAGACAATTTCAGATCAGAAACCCCAAAGGCAAATTTTAACATAAATAAACGAAACTTCTTCTAGCCATCTGCGCTCCTGGTTGTCATAGTGAGCGAGGCTATTGCCGGAAACCAGGCGAGTGCCGCTGTAAGGTCGGATGGACCGGACCAA
This sequence comes from Bembecia ichneumoniformis, assembly GCA_910589475.2. Taxonomy (NCBI): domain Eukaryota; kingdom Metazoa; phylum Arthropoda; class Insecta; order Lepidoptera; family Sesiidae; genus Bembecia; species Bembecia ichneumoniformis. The sequence continues at coordinate 14,995,535 of OU342535.1, forward strand.
CTTGCTCCGAATGCCACGCTTACCCAGGCTGCGTTCATGGCTCCTGTAACAGACCCTGGGAATGCATTTGCAAGTCTGGCTGGGGAGGCATGTTGTGCGACGAAGGTTGGTTTGAATTGTGATTAATAAACTCCGAAATATGATGACGGTTACACATATCTATTTACCGGAATTGGTATACGATTTACTTTGGCATATTTAGAATTTAGAAATTGCTTATTTTTGAGGTTATTCCAATATCAGTTGACAATAAATTAACTGATAACGTATGTTATCAGTTTAACAATAAATTTTGGTGTATTTAGACGAAGAAGTTGAGAACTAGACCTGTGGCTAAAATCAAAAGTCGTAAACCAAAGGAGTCATTATTGGTATGTGGAATTGCTTTTCTAATTTTTCTTGTATCATAATGAAATAAATTCAAACTAATTTCTTAGTATAAGCAATCCAACCTCATTGGATCATTCGTAAAAATAAGAAAGAATTCTACCATTTAGAGATTTATCACAGTTTCATTCGATCATCAACTTGATCCTGATTTAAGAAGTGATTACAATATCGTTTAAAAATCGATCAGTTACAAAATTACGACTTTTTAAAATCAAATTTACGCAAGGGTCTACAGTAAATTATACACCAGTAGACTAATCAGCAGTTCGCCCTGTAAGTGGAATGTTCATTAAAACATTTAAAGTAGTAACGCCGTATGTATCATTTCCCCTTTAGGTAAGAGATAAGTAAAAAATATAGTGTCGGCCACATCGGCATCTGTTCACTATGCTCAAATACGTATCTCTCAAATATTTTACCAGTTTGGGCATCTAAGTTCGGTGGGCAAAAAAACTTTGTTTTCTTAGGAAAAAGTGGCACCATTTAACGCTTTATGTCCTGTCATTCATTGATTCTATTTAATTATAGAGTTCGAACTTAAATATAAATATTGATTTGTTTCTGGAAGACACGAGAAACCGCTTAAGGATCAAAAGTCTGACGCCTACTAAACTTCTTAAATACTTTTCTTTAGGACCTTTTTAAAATAATTTAACCATTTTCTCTATTAAATTTGAGCCTTTAGCCAAAAATCGGTTCCTTTGTCGTTAGCATTTACGGTAATTTCCCACATAGAGCAAGCGACCCTCATATTTAAATTACATGAAATTGGTTAAGCTTGGCCGCAATTTGACGCTTCTTCGGCAAGCATCTTCCTAGCATTTAGCCGAGCCCGTTGGATGAGTGGTTAGGGTGCTTGCCTTAATGCTCTGTTCTAGGGTTCCCGGGTTCGATTCCCGGCTGGGTCAACTTCGAAAAATCAACTTTTCAAATTTGGCTCTGGTCTGGGTTTGGAAAGTAGTGGCAGGGCACACTGCGTTTCGCAGTCATTTGGGCAGCCCGTCTAGCGGCAGTAACCGCCTCCTTACAGAAGACCACCGTGAAATAACAGCACGTGTGCTGTTGTGTTTCGGTGAGTGAGTAAGGGATGCCAGAGCCCATGTCCCTATCTACTCCTAATCCTTTATCCTTAATCCTACTGCAGTCGGCAGCGCACTTGCAGCAGATTAGGTGTTGCTTGCGTTATAGGTGACGGTAGCCACCTACCATCAAGTGGACCGTCAGCCTGTCTGCCGACCTTAACATAAAAAAAATCTATTTTAGCATCTTCTTGGATGCCATTAAGCTATCATTGCTTAGCGATTGACCTTAACTATATTTTTATTCAGAACTCAACTACTGCGAAAAGAATCCAGACTCGTGTAAGAACGGCGGCAAATGTCAATCTCTCGAATCCGGAGATGGTTATTACCGATGTCAGTGTCCTGCGGGCATCAGTGGCAAAAACTGTGAGAACCTTCCCGACAGTATGACTACTCCTGCGGCGAATACAACCGAAACGTTTCCAGATGTGACGGAAGAGACTAATTCTTCTGCTGAAGAGAGCGCCACAGAAGTACCCAGTGCGAATGAGACTGAATAGTGTTCGTAAGCTAAAACTGTATAACTGCAAAAAGATTAATTTGAAATTGAATCTGAATACTCATTTAAATAATTCATTTTAAGCCTCGACACGTAATAGAATACAAGTTAAACTAAATTATTTATTATAAATTATAATATTTGTATGAATTATTAGTCCAATATGGAGTCACATTTAGTTTTTAGCAAAAATAAATCTGTTATATAGAATATAGAAAAATCGCATAATATAGATTTTTTTTTCAAAATTGTTAACCTATGTGGATTAAGGTATCTATGGGAGAAATCCCATTGACCACCCAGGTGGAATAAGCGAGCGGGCTGCAATCTCCATCTCTTGTATGTGTATGTATACCTACTTTCAAAGTTAATTTTGCTTTTATGTTACAGTGGAAATTAGAATATTCAATAATTTTTATTGGATGATGTATTTCTCGTGCGAACTTATTGTTGCATATATTGCATTAACTTAATTATTAAGAATTTACATGTTTAGTTTAAGTTATTTATTCTAGTTTTTAAATAATTATATTTATTATTACTCAAAACATGATTTCTTTTTTATTTTCTTAAAAACAATACTAATAATGAGAAGTTAGTTGGGTACGTATGTAAAATTTAAATAAAAGAATGAATAAATAATAAGTGTATAAAACAAATATGGTTGAGTAACATTTAATTAATGAATCTGAACACGAATTAATTAACTTGTCACAAATTACCAGAGATACTAGTGAAATAAGTAGACTACATACATCCATTATAATGAGTTAAAGCCAAGGACATACTGTTGAGAAAGAATTGGTGAAATACACAAAATTGTGGACTGCAAATGTAACATTTCAAAAGTTATAGTAAGTAGTGTTAAAAAAGTATGTGTGTGTCAGCTCCGACGCACTGGTGGAGTTTACTTCTTTAAAAAGTATAAAATTTTCCCCGTGTAATAATATAAAAGTAATTAGGTATAATCGGCGCAAATCTTCTTGGGCTCTGGCGATATGACGTGTCAAATATGCGCAGTAACTGATTTTGGGACTGTTTGTGAGGTATTGCGACGCAGGGGGGAGGGGGAGCAATGATGACATCTATACAAGAGAGGAAGCAGTTGCGCCGTATTGCTTATTCGGATTTCGGAATTGTACATGCGCAAACGAAAGACGCTTGCTCAAGGTCAGAGCCCAAGAAGATTTGCGGCGATTATACCTAATTACTTTTATATTATTTAGTTACATTCTTCATACTCAGATGTCACGTGTTCCAACAAGTTATGTTAGTTACGTTCGGTATACACAGATGTCACCACGTTTTATAAGTTCAAATAGTTCATATTTTTGACGACAGATGTCGCTGCGCCGGCAGATTATAACGCGCTATCGTTTCATTATTCAACGCTGACTAGACTTTTCATACAAGATTTCGACTTTGTTTTTGTAAGCCCAAAGAAACCCTCTGGTGTTAATAAACTTACTGAACTCACGCGTAAAATAATACGTAAGCAATAACCAAACGCGCGCATTGGTTGAATAAGTCACGTGTCCCTTCTCCTTCCTCTCCACCGCCATTGTTCGCCACGGAACATAAACAAACCGGTTGCTCGTGTATTTGACCTAAACTAGACCCACAATGAGCGACCTAGAAGCTGCGGACAGCCAAAATGGTGAAGATAGTGCTGTAAATGCTAGAAAATTTGTTGAGGAAGTGAAAAAATTTTATAGCACAAGCATTGCCACTGTCAACATCGACCAATCAGAGAGCAGTGTGTTATTTGCCGTATTTTCAAGAAGCGTAAAATTAAAAGCTCTTCTGTGATTGGTCAAACCGTTATAATCTTACGAATGGATATCCGTTAGTTTATAAATTTACCACGAGATGTCGCAAATTGATAAATTTGTGAAATTGTGGGTTTACGCCCACATTTTATCTCTCGTTTAGGATCCTACGAAAGTTTATAAATTTATAAACTTGCGAATCTTGTTATCTTCCGGTGACATATATATCTATATCGCATACAGATAACGTTACGCTTTTTAGTTAACGCTTGTAATAATTTTACTCATTATAAAATTTCTACACCGGGGAGTATTATATGAAAATTGATTTTTAAGGAATAAACTCCAATAAACTCCTAAAATTCTATTATTTCCATGTCAAATTAAGAGATATCTACGTCTATGTTTACGTACTCCATACTTATTCCATAAAATTATTATAGTTCAAAGGAGTCCCTAAAATACATCAAATGAATTAGTTCTAGTAGAAGATCGAAACAAGAGATCTACAAAAATGGTAATTTGAAGTTGTGTTGAAATAATTCGACCTAGAGATTTTTTTTTAATGTAAAGATCGGCAAACAGGCTGATGTTTCACTTAATGACAGATGTTTATCGTCGCCCATTGACACAAGCAACACCATAAGTGCTGCAAGTAAACTGCCGATCTTAGTAGGATAGGACCCTTATCAATGGTCAGACATTCTTGCATTAGGAGAGGTGGTTATGGGAGATCCTCATGGATACCCAGCAGCGGGATTATGCTGGACTCCTATCGGCTATAACCCAATGGCTTTTAAGCGTGGCCGTAGATGGGCGGGGTCTCGGAAAAGTTACGACATGACATCGCACCCCGTCATAGCTATCCAGCGCGGGTAGGACTACTCTCCCTGTCGAAACCTCGTTGGGGGTACGCCGGCTATCTCGAGGAACCTCCCTAGGACTACTGCTCAGGTCCCTATCAAGAGGGAAGGTGGCGGATATAGACCAGCCGTCTGCGTCCGGGCCTCTTCCGGCTGATCGCTCCAGAAGATCAAAATTATCAAAATCTGTCTGGTGGATTAGAAGTTTCTAAGTCGGCTGAGAAACTGACAGAGGCGGTTGTATAGATATAGATATAAATATATAATCTATACACATAATAAAATTTATAAAATATATTAAAAAAAATTTGTCTGTTTGTATGTTTATCTGTATGTTTGTGCACGCTAATCTCAGAAACGGCTTAACCAATTTGAATGCGGTTTTCACAAATGTATTACAGTAAGTTTGCTGTAACATTTACTGTTTGTTTCATTCCAATCGGTTTACAAACAAAAAAGTTACACGCTATACCGATTACCACGCGTACGAAGTTGCGATCTCAGCTAGTAGATAATAAATAATAGCGATCTAAGTGCTAATTTAATTTATTATCATAAGTAAATTAAAATTTTCTATGAAATCTATGAAATGTTCTAGTGAATTTTTTCAGAGGTGAGTTGATATGTTTCGTTTTTATTTTTACAAGATATTCTAAAAAAATATAATAAATTGCTCATTAAACATTTAGGTAAGTACTTGAAAAATATCAGCTTTTACTTAGTATCGCATGTGTAACATGCTTTACGCAGTTCAGTGGATACGTGTGGTGGATTATGTACCATGTATATAAGTGCAAGTATCGGCCGAATGTTCAACAGATTGCTAACATCGAGCGAAACCATTGCATCGATTATAATTTACTAATACAACAAAAAAGTAATGTGATAAGGCCGTGATCTCTTATTGGTATAAAGATGGCAGCTATCCCCATATTGACGGTGAGCCTTATTTTTATTTAACTGTAGCTTAATTTATAAACTAACTTTTTTTTTGCGAATTCGTCCGCGTATCTTCATTAATTATGCCTAAGTGTTAAAGTTTTTTAACACCCGTTCAGTATTTTTACGTGAAAGAGTTTAATGTTTCCAAATAAGCTTTCGCATTAATAATACTTGTTTTGCCTGTGAATTCGTCAACATATTTTTATTATTACAGTATATGTGCTAATCCGATGTACAAACTATATTTGTGTAGAGTTTCATGAAAATCCATTCAGTATATTTTTAAGTAAAAATTTACCAAAAATCTTCACAAACTGTGGCATTAAGGGCTTCACTGAGGCAAATGACATTTCCTATAGAACTCGCTGGCGGCGGATCCAATTTAACAGGCCTAGAAATGGTGTTTTTTTGTTTTTACCATTAGAACAATACACAAAATAAATTTTTTTATTAATACAATTTTTTAATCTGATATTAACTTATTAATAGGTCCATATGCGTGCAATAAGCCGTTTTAGAGAGAAATTCTTCTTGTTTTCTAACTTTTTTTGTGGAGTTTCTATTACTTTAACGAAAATTCTAATCAATACGATTGGTTCTTCACATGTTTAAGTATAATATATATTTTTTTCAAAGCAATTGTCTTGTCCATTTCTTGTAACATTTTCATTAAACAATGGATATTTTTAGTATTTAGGGTTTGTCTCCCCCTTAATAATAATTGCTTTGTGTGTGACTTCGTACACGTGTCTTTATAAATTATAGTAGGTATTATGTACAAATTTCTAATTGCTATAAATTTGTATAGTAGTTTTACGTGAAATGTCCATATTAAAGATTCCTTTGACACAAATTATAGAAAACCCATTTAATCTCATATACTATATTTTACGAAAGCTCTTTGCCTATACATTGAAAATATATTTGTCTTCCAAATGTTTTAAGAAATATTTCACGGAAACGATAAGTAGGTAAATAGACATTTAAAATAAATAAATAAATATTTATTATAAGTGGAAAATAATAATTATATCTTAACAAATAATGTTTGGGAAAATTGATTGTCAGCAGTGGACAAGAAATTCGATTTTATAACTATGAAAAAAAAAAAAATTACAATCTAAAATTAGAATTTGTGGGAGTTATCTTATTATTGGATATACTCTTGCTTGCCATACATATACATATTTATTATTTAACTTTTTTGATTTTAATATTTTTAGAATTAATTTTAATATTATATGGATACTAATATTGTTTGGGACTTGGTTACAATAAAAAAAATTGGAAATGGGGACTTACAGCTGGCGATAATTCTTAAAAAATAGTTTTCAATAGATCTGTGTTGTGAGATTAATATTTAAAAAAATGTTTTTATTAAGGCTACAAAAAAATTACTGTATCTTGTTCAGCGCCTCTTTTTGATATGTATCAGCTATATCGTTGTTAAACTAATATGTACTCTTCGACATAAGTTTTCCCATTAAATTTACCCATTTATTACTGACGACCCGTCCATGATTTTTTTTCTTCAAATTAGATAAACAAACCTTCTTTGTTCCATTCGCACTTAACATTAGCACAGTATAATAAAGAGTACTAGCGTAACATTAGTGACATAATAGTACACGTGGACTTATGTTACCGAAGTCAAAAAATGGGTTTTAGAATGTTTGTCTGTGACTTTGTGCACGCTAATCTCAGAAACGGCTTAAACAATTTCAATGCGGCTTTCACTAATGTATTGTAGCAAGCTTCCCGTAATATTTAGTGTTTATTTCATTCCAATCGGTTTACATACAAAAAAGTTACGCGCAATATCGAATAACACGCATACGAAGTTGCGGGCTCAGCTATTAATATTTATTTATTTATTTATTTATTTATTTATTTATTATACATAAAATAATTAGAAAAATATTTACAATGTCCCATAAAACTGGAAAGCAGTTTGTCTATGGGATCAAACTAATGTTATCAAAAATAAAACTGAATTTAAAATAAATGTAACCTAAATTAAAAACCTAAACCTAAATCTAAATTTCATTAATTAACTTAAAGAAGACAGATAATATTTCATTAATTTATTTTTAAATACAGTTTTATTTTTCTCGTGGACAATGTCTTCAGGCAAACTATAATTAAGTTTTATTTCGGGGCTACTAAATGTGCCCATATAGTGAGGAAAATTGTTCATAAAGTTATTAAAGACATGTAAATGTGAGAACGGGTTTTTGAATATTTTACTATCTATTTAAATACGGTTTTTGGTATCTTTAAGTTACGTAGTTGTTGATATATATTAGACGGTAATTTATTTTGTGGTTACAATTTATATAAAGCTATTTAAAACCCAACCTTTTCACATAAATTGTCCAAGATATTTAATGAGTAAATAAATTTAATATTATAACGTGCAATTATGTAATGTAAATTTCAAGTATGTAAGTTCAAACTTAGCATAACTTATTTAGGTGATTTACTATTTTCTGTTAGTAATATTAGTTGAGTTGTTTGATTTATGGACCATTTTCCTGGCATAGATATTTTGATATCTATTGGTGAACTTACCTAACTCTTTAGGATTTCAATTTTAAGATAATTTAAACTTTTGATGGTCAAATTAGCAATAAGATCGGCAAGCAGGTTGGCTGTCCACTTGATGGTAGGTGGCTACCGTCGCCTATAACACAAGCAACGCCAAGCTGTTGACGACTACAGTAGGATTAAGGATAAGGGATTAGATGGGAATAGGGATATGGGCTCTCCCTTACTCCCTCACGGAAACAGAACAGCACACGTGTAGTTATTTCACGGTGGTCTTTTGTAAGGGGGTGGTTACTTCGGCCATAAGGGCTGCCCAAATGACTGCGAAACGCAGTGTGCCCTGCCACTACTTTGCAGATCCAGACCAGAGCCAACTTTGAAAATACTTTTCAAAGTTGACCCTACCGGGAATCGAACCCGGGAACCCTAGAACAGAGCGTTAAGGCAAGCACCTCAACCGCTCATCCAACGAGCAATAAAAAATTATATAAATAACAAATAACAATAAAATTTATATAAATATTGAAGTTAATTGAAGTAAGTGACTTGTGTCGTGCGTTTAACGTGCGATTACGCGTTATACTGTGTAACAATTTCTGCGTCATAAATATGACGCTTCATTACGTTTTTAACGTAACGCGCGATTATAAGATTTACTATGTTAATTTATGGTCAGAAAGTAAATTCAACGATAATTGTGTGTTTAAAAAAAAAAAACATAGTTTTTTTTTAAATTCCGTTCTGTCATTTCCGTAAAATGGTTTCGTCGAATTGGTAGATTTCAAGGCTATATAACGGAGAGCTATGATATGGTGTATATGATATGGTCTTTGTGATTTATCGGTTGTTAATGATGAAAGGAGTCGAGAATATTCACAATTTTTGCCATTTTAAATTTAGGAATCCTAAAGCACATTGTATACAGATTGAAATTAGTTTCTTAAGGAGAATAGCTAAGGGGAATTCTTAAGGGAATTCTTAAGGGAATAGATATAGTTTTTAGTCTTATTAATCTACTAGCTGAGCCCGCAACTTCGTACTCGTGGTATTCGGTATAGCGCGTAACTTTTTTGTTTGTTAACCGATTGGAATGAACCAAACGCTAAATGTTACAGGAAGTTTGCTATAATACATCAGTGAAAACCGCATTCAAATCGGTTAACCCGTATCTGAGATAAGCGTACATAAACGCATTGATAAACCAGACAAAAAATTCTAAAAACTATTTTTGTCACCTTTTTTTTATTTGACTACAAAAATTGTCTTTGAAAAAAAATAATAATATACAGACATGGCTTTTTATTACATACAAATATAAATCTGATTTATTATATTTTTTCTGTTTTTTCTTGGTACAAAACAAAATGATCTATATGATATTGTAATTTTAAACAATATAATATTTTATATTTTTTGATTGGTGATACCTTTTTTATATTATTTATTTGTTTACGACACCAATAGCTTTTTATAAATGAAAATAAAAAAAGAATTGTTTTTTTTAGGTACACATTTTAGGTACACTAAAAACTTAAACTAAAAAGCAAGCCTCCTGGTGTTGTTTGTGTCCTTAGGCGATGGTAAACACCTACCATCAAGTAGACCGTCACCTATTGTATACATATAAAAAAATGTATTTACAATTATTTTAATTAAGTTACTTATATATTTTATGAATTCTTATGAAAATTGTCTCTGAGTAAAGAGTGGATGCAAAGGGCGGAGGTTCTAGTGTGGTAGCGTTCAATAAAAGACGCCTATGTCCAAAAATGGACCCTTGTGGGCTGAGATGATGAAACTGAAATATTAAGGGATTCACTGAGGCAAATGACATTTACTATAGAACTCGCTGGCGGCGGAGACAATTCAACGGGCCTAGAAATGGTGTTTTTTTGTTTTTACCATTAGAACATTACACAAAAAAATTTTTTTTATTAATACAATTTTTTAATTTGATATTAACTTATTAATAGGTACAGGATTCATATGCGTGCAATAAGCAGTTTTCGAGAGAATTTTCAATAAAGGTCAAATTCTTCTTGTGTTCTAGCTTTTTTTGTGGAGTTTCTATTGCTTTAACGAAAATTCTAATTTGCTCTTCACATGTTTAAGTATAATATATTTTTTTTTTCAAAGCAATTGTCTTGTCTATTTCTTGTAACATCTTCATTCATTAAACAATGGATATTTTTAGTATTTAGCGTTTGTCTCCCCCTTAACACTCTTTGTACTAAATTATGCCTGTGTTGCGATTGTGTGTCAGTAACGTTTACTGCGTTAAGTAAATTATACCATAAAAGGTTACTAAACCTCCGTAAATATCCTTTCGAATCGACCTGGATTCATCAACAACTTTTATAGATCGAATGCAGTGTCTATGCGTAAAAAAGCAACCATGCAACCGTTGCCCGCTAAATCTATCGACAGTTTTAAACCACGAATAAAATCTTCGTCGTATCTAATTATATGTAGAAGGAAATGTTGAAGCATTTGAGAAATTGCCCAAGTCGGTTTATTATGGTGACATTCCTTTTGAGAAGTATGTTAGTACTTAAACGGTTCATACCTTGGTTGAATTTGCGAATTGGATTGCGCTACAAATAAGGTTAGTGGAAGCAATTTAAATGTTTAATTTAAAATAGCTAGATTCAGCCTATTCAGCCTTTAAAATAGCCTATATACATATAATAAACGAGCCGTGTATTTAGATTAAATATTACCTATAATTATCGGTAACATATACCTACTTATATATGTTACCGAGGTAAAAAAATAGTTTTCAGAATTTCTGCCTGTTTGTCTGTGCGTTTGTGCAAGTTAATCTCGGAAAAGGCTTAACCGATTTGAATGCGGTTTTACTTATGTATTGTAGCAAGCTTCCCTTAACATTTAGTGTTTGTATCATTCCAGTCGGTTTACAAATAAAAAAGTTACGCACTATACCGAATACCACGCGTACGAAGTTGAGGGCTCAGCTAGTACTAAATAAATTTATTAAAGATCCTTTCACAATGAAGAATCCAAAAGATTACCTATTTTTGAAATTGTAAGTAAGGGTTAATTAGTTTAATGGTTTAACTTTATATATATATATTTCTTCTTCTTATATAATTATAAAGTTTCTCAAACATGCGGAACGGTCTACTTGATGGTAGGTGACTACCGTCTCCTATAACACAAGCAACGCCACGAGTGCTGCAAGTGTGCTGCCGACAATAGTTGGATAAGGGCTTAGGAATTGGGATAGGGACTCTGGCATCCCTCACTCACTTATCGAAATACAACAGAACATAGGCACAACAACATTCCACGATGGTCTTCTACAAGTAAGTCAAATCAAATCAAATCAAAATATTTATTTATCAATTAGGTTTCTCCAAGAAACTCTTATGATCGTCATTTAAATTTACCTGTTAAATTTAAATTTACCAGGGTTTCGGAAAAAAGTCAAGATGACGATCCTGAGAAGAAACCCCGAAAGAAACTCAGGATACTATTCTTTTTGTCATCTTTAAAATATAAAAATTACAACAATTATAATTATACACTTAATACTTAAAGTACATATACAATACTAAACATAGTATGAGCTCCGAATCCAGGCTTTAATTCCAGGCTTCATTGTCACTTAAATAATCAGTAACCTTATAATAGCCTTGCGAGAGGAGTTTGGTTTTAATGACATCTTTAAATTTATTTATAGATAAGGTTCTGATCATCTCAGGCAGTTTATTATAAAACCGTATACACTGACCCATAAAAGAATTACTTATCTTGTGGAGTCGCGTCTTATGTAAATCTAAATTATTTTTAAACCTAGTACCTATATTGTGTACATCACATTTTTTTATTAAATTGACTAATGTTTTTATGCGCGTAAATTAAATTTTCATAAATATACTGACATGTAACAGTTAAAATCTTAATTTCTTTGAACTTTTCTCTGAGGGAAGAGTGCGGATCTAGTCGATAGATGGCTCTAATGGCCCTTTTTTGTAAAATGAAAATAGTACTTATGTCCGCAGCGCCACCCCAAAGAAGGATCCCATAACTCATTACACTGTTAAAGCAACTAAAATAGACAATCCCAGCTGTTTCGACATCCGTTAGGCGTCGAATCTGCTTAACTGCATAAACCACAGAGCTAAGTCTTTTACTTAGTTTCTCAATATGTGGAGCCCATTGTAATTTAGAATCTACGGTAATGCCTAAAAATACTGTCGATTCCACGGGCTCTAATTTCTCACTACCCAAAACCACATTCGTTCCAATATTTTTAACATTCGGGGTACTGAATTTAACAATTTTAGTTTTCGTGGCATTTAAAAGGAGATTATTAACACTAAACCAATGCACTACGTTAGAAAGTACATAATTTACCTCATTATAGCACCCAAGTTGCCTTTTAACCTTAAATATTAATGATGTGTCATCAGCAAACAATACAATATTGTGTTTACTCACAGAATGAGGTAAATCATTAATGTAAACTAGGAATAACTAGGAATAAAAGTGGTTATTGCCGCCAGACGGGCTGCTTAAATGACTGCAAAACGCATCCTGCTACTACTTCCCTGAATTAAATTTTTCGGATCCTAGACTTCTCAACACAATTAGTTCACTCACTCAGGGTGTTTGTAGTTGTTATTAGAGATTTTTTAAAAGTTATAAATCTCAGTGATAATTTTAAATCTAAATGAACATGTGTCTTTGCGACCTAATAAAATAGGTATTTAATTTCTGAGAAACTAGTCTAGTTTAAGGCTATGATACGTAAAAAACCTTGTGTTAACTACCTTGACCTCGAACTTAACTGGACAGTGATAATATACTGCATTGCCACCACGCATTTAGACCTATTTATTAAATTATGAAAAAATATTAATAAACACATAAGATAAAGTCGGTAAGTTTATGATGTCAATACCTAACTATGAATAACTGCTATGAACTAGAACTGCTAGATAAAATTTAAAACACTACTCTAAATCTTGTCTGTTTCTCAGTTGGAAGAGTAGGGTCTTTCCTAGGTTTACTTTTTAAAAAAGTCAGGGCAGAATCTTTCTGCCCTGACTTTTTTCAATCCTGTCAATTAAGTAACTACCTTTTTTATCACTTCAGCTTGCTAAATTTATAAACTATGTCACTTTGTTTTGTTTGCTATGGAATAGGACAATTTTCAGAATAACATACAACGTTGAGCGACCTTCATCCTCCTTTAACAGGCAGGAACTAATTCTCTGAATTTTTAGCCATTATTAAAACTAACCCAATACGTGTGTATTAGTAAATAAAAATCTATGTTTACTTTATCATCACAGCCAAGATGGCTTCATTACAAATTTGGACTGATTAGTCCAGGAAAAATAAATTAAAATTTGAGTGACTCAGGGGAATTTTTGATATAAGCTTCTAGATAATACGTGTACACTGTACCACTGGGGGTATGGCCAGGGGTGCCGTGGGTCCGAAGCGGTAATATCCATGGGTGAAAGACACATTTAAAGTTAACGAACATTTTTATGTAAAACAAAATTCTCTACAATATTAGTTTGGAACTTTTTTTGTAACTCTTACCAATTTTGTATAATTTGGAAATACAACTTTTTTTCATAACTCTTACAGTGTGGAATATCTTCTAGAAACTTTATCAGAAATGCCCTTAGGGACTCAAATTTTGATTTGTTATAAATTTCCCTAAACTAAGATTTACGTCCAGCCTTATAAATATACGGACATTTTGTAAATGAAAAAACTTCCATTATAATAGTAATGAAACAAGATTTTTTTTATTTAATTACCAATTTTTTTAGGTGTTATTAGTTCTTCTCCTTTATTGATACTTACACCCAGCCTTTCCTCAAGCTGCTACATTCCAACATTTATGATGCTTGTGACTTTGATATCTTTGATCAGTAAATCTACCTTATTATTTAAGGTTGAGTATTATTTGTGTGGTTTCACAATAAATTTTAAATGAGTTTCTAAGAAAGGCCAGCAGAGTCTAATTTAATTATTTATATGTACTTCTTATTCACTTGCAATTTCATTATTGTTACAGGTGCTTCTAATCAGCAGCAGTCTATCAATATCAAAGAGTATAGAAGACAAGCCAAAAATATCGAAGCTCCTCGAAAATGGAATAGAGGACCAACCCTCCGGCAAAGGAGTGAAGAGAGGAATTTACGGACATGGATTTGGATACAGTTTAGGCCACGGTTTGATCGGTTCATCGTATCATGCGCCGATAGGTATTGGGTCTGCGCCTGTAATTAGCGCTGGGCACGCCATATCATCTTTCCCTAGTTATTCTGGAATATCTGCTGGTGTACCGGCAGTGTCTGCTATCTCAGCTGGTCCTGCGGTTGCAGTAGCTGCCCCGGCATCTGTTGCTGTAGGTGCTGCCCCAGTTGCTGTGGCAGCGCCTGCTGTGCAAACGTCAGTAGCCGTTGCTCCAAATCCAGTCATACTACGTCAGGAAGTCCCTCGCTTCATAACCAGAACTATCACCAGGGACGTTCAGGTGCCAGTTCAAGTACCTGTACCTGTACCTGTCGATCGTCAAGTTCCGGTTCCGGTGCAAGTGCCTGTCCCGGTTCCGGTTGTGCAGAAAGTGCCGGTGGAGGTGACAAGGCAGGTGCCAGTATACTACGAGAGAAAAGTGCCATATCCCGTCAAAGTGCCTGTGTCTGTCCCCGTTCCGTATCCGGTGACGGTTGAGAAGCAAGTGCCAGTTGACAGGCCGGTATATATTGAGAAGCCTGTACCGGTACCTCAGCCAGTTTACGTTGATCGTCCGGTGAATGTGCCGGTGCCTGTGCAAGTGGACAGACCAGTGCCGGTACCACATCCGGTCGTAGTGGACAGACCTGTGGCAGTACCTGCTGTGCCCGCGGTTTCAGCAGTAGCAGCTGTACCAGCAGTTCCAGCTGTATCGGCCTACTCTTCAGTCCCCATATCAACAGGCATATCCCATGGATTAGCCATTTCTGGAGGCATATCCCAGGGTATTCCTATTTCCGGAGGAATATCCCAGGGTATTCCTATTTCCGGAGGAATATCCCACGGTATTCCTATTTCGGGTGGCATATCACATTCCGTTTCGAGCATTGGACACTCGTTCTACCATTAATGTATATTATTTTCGGGTTATGTTTTAATATTCTTATTGTGTATGTATTAAATTTTGAAATAAAATCGATTGAGACATTCCATTCGTTAATTTTTATTTAAAAATATATTCTACCTAATATCTACAATTACAAAAATAAAAAAAAAACACTTTTTTTTCAAATCAGCACATTTAGGTTACAAAATGGCGACTTAATTGTTAAATATCAATTACAAAAATAAATAATAATGAAAATACAAGATTGTTGTTAGGTTAGGTGGAGAGAAGATATTCGTAAAAAACTTCGTAAAAAATTATGAAAAAATTATTGCTTTAACTCTAACCTTCAACCATGACACATTCTCTATACATAGTAGTTATTTAGAAATTATATTAAATAAAAAAAGGAATTGTTTATTAATTGATGGGAAAATAACTGTGCAATCAATATATATTATATTGATATATCAATTATGCTATTATAATGAACTTGAATTGTTTCCATTGTGCATAAATTAACTTTTAAATTATTTTATCCATTTTCTTAATGAGAATTTATCAGGTGTGTTTTTATTGTTTTATTATTGGTAATAAATGTAGTTATAATTAATTGCCCATGGCGATTATTTTAAAATTGCTAATGTTTTTTTTTAAAACAGATTCTTTAAAAAAGAAAATGGTTTCGTTCAGACTACTTATAACAATAATTTTAATAAAAGGTAGTCTTGAAATAACAAAAGTAAAATGGTATTAATATATAAATTAAAAAATTAAATAAAAAGAAAACCAAAAATTTAAAATTTTAAAGTTATTTCATATTTAATAGGAAAATACAATATTATCGGTTAAAAAGAAATAATAAAGGCTAAATATTACTTTAGGAAAATCAATACTTATTATATTGAAATAAATATTATATATAAATAATAAATGCATTAAAAAAATACTGGGAACGCTAAAGGACAGTTATTATTAGTACAAGAAAGCTAGAATATTTAGAAGATAATACATCTCTTTTCTGGGTTCATGTTGGATCCGGGCGGACATTTCCAGGCTTTTGCAAATTCCACATTGTTCTGCAACACACCACGAGATCTAAACTGTTGTGGAGAATGTTCATCTTCTAATTCAGCTTTTAGAGATTCCTTAGTTGATACTCCGCACCAAAGCTGAAATTTATTTGTTCTAAGAAAACAAAAGCCTTTGATAGCTATTAAAGTTTTTTTAATAATATTATCTTGGTAATAGCTCAGTGATTACATATGGTTAAAAATCAGTAGGAAATTAAAGATCAGCAGAAACAAGCACTTCTTGTGTGTCATTATCATTATGACTGACTAGACGATGGTCTCTGACATAAGGCTGACTTCGATTACTGATAATAAAAAGACTAATAATAACAAATTACAAAATTTAAATTACAAAGGCCAGCTGGACTGAGTTTTACATTTGTTTTTTCCTATGGTGTTTTATATTTAAAAGTCGGCAGCCTAGCTGATGGTCCACTTGATGGCACTAGCGTCCATAAACACATGTACTGAATACCATAGGGGTTACGAGAGCATTGAAAGAAAGAAATCTACTTTTATTCCTCTATAGTCCGGTCAAATTAGACATTGACCCTTGCGAAAATTCCCAGAAAGCTGAAAATTTGCATAGATGTTAGGGACGCCATTGTTATGAAATTGTGAAAAGTCCCCATCGATCCCATGTCTGCAATTTTTTTTATTTAAGGTCAAAGATTGCAAAAATGGGTTTTTTGAATTTTTCAGCGAAACGGTTAGATTTATGATAAAATATGTCAGACAAAAATTGTAGATCATGCAATTATCTACAAAAATTGTCCTTACACTTTTTTCATAACACTAACCATTTTTGAGAAAAAACAATTACAAAATTTTCTTACGCTGTAAGAAAATCAATGGGGGATCAATGGGGACTATTCACAATTTCATAATAATGGTGTTCCTAACATCTATGCAAATTTTCAGCTTTCTGGGAATTTATGCATGGGTACCCCTATTTTTACGCTAAGTTGACTGGACTACTTATTATAATTATAATTACAAAAAAAAACAAACAAACAAATATATAAACGAGTAACAAGAGGAACAGGAACCCTGGCTCAGTATACAGTTGTGGTGCAGACCACAACACTGATATTCTTTCTGCTAGGGACCAGATATTCTAAGAAAACAAAAAAACATTTACGCGGGACAATTCAGAACACGATTATATAATCAATGGCTGAAATTATTGCAATTTTCTATTTTTATTTATACGATGGTATGATGGGCGAAAAGGTTCTGATATTCCTTACTAACTCACCGGAAACAAACAGTGCGTCTTCTGTAAGGGGTTGGTTACTCTCTCCAAAAGGGCTGTCTGTTAATATGTATTATAATTAAAACAAAATAGATTTATGGCTACAATTATTCTACACCTATTCACCCTTCTATACGTATTGTTCCTTAGCGCTTAAAGCTAGGACCATGGGATTGACAACACTGTTACTAGTGAATACTTACATTTCCATATGAAAGAAAGAATAATTGCTCGGAATTCATGTGTTCAAATCCAGGTAGTTTATCTTCAGGTCCAAATTTACGTAGATGATATTTTAATGCTCCGAGAGCTTCTCTGACGCCACCGTTGTCTGCTATATTCTCCCCGAGAGTCTTCTTGCCATCAACCTAAAGAAGTATTAAAGAGAATATACGTAAGTTCTTTTTAAGCAGTTTTGCCACTGAAGCTTGTTAACATTGTTTGCTGTATCGCCAAGATCAAGATAGAAAATTATTAAATAACAACTATATACATTACATTGGTGTTGTCGAGATAACACATTATTTGGAAAACAAACAAATGTGTTTTCATCATCATCACAGCCATAGAGCGTCTACTGCTGGACATAGGCCTCCTCCATATTTTTCAGTAGGACCGGTCAGAAACAGGCTGCCCTTATGCGGTCGTCTGTCCATCTTGTGAGCGGATATTCTATGCTGCGCTTGCTGGTCCGTGGTCTCTATTCTTGAATGTTGCGGTCCCTATCAAATAATATATGCAAGATAAATAATACACAAGATTCAAGATTCACTATGTGAATCCCTTTGAGTAAGAATCGAGGTAGCAACGCAATTCGGCGTTTTTCGGAATGACAAACGCTGACCTTCGGTTGGCATTCACATTCGCGTTAGGTGTGCAAAGACCGCGGCGGTAAATGAATGGAGTTAAGAATGTGAAGGGATTTTAATGAGTAAGAAAATCATATGACGAGCCCGTTGAATGATTGGTTAGGGTGCTTGCCTGAACGCTCTGTTCTAGGGTTCCCTGCTTTGATTTTCGGCCGGGTCAACTTTGAAAAATGAACTTTTCAAATTTGGCTCTGGTCTGGATCTGGAAAGTAGTGGCACGGCACATTGCGTTTCGCAGTCAATTTGGGCAGCCCGTCTGGCGGCAGTAACCACCCCCTTACAGAAGACCACCCTGAAATAACAGCACCTGTACTGTTGTGTTTCGGTGAGTGAGTAAGGGATGTCAGAGCCCATTTCCCATTCCTTATCCTTAATCCTACTGTAGGTGGAAGCGCGCTTGCAGTGTTATAGGCGACGGTGGCCACCTACCATCAAGTGGACCGTCAGCCTACCTTATCCTATGAAAGGTTTTCCTCCAATAAACTAATGCATGTATAATACTAGTGATTATTTATCTATATATATTTAGCTAAGTCCGCCTCGGTATGTTTCTCCGACAACTCCTTGTAATCTGACCAACGGTTTCATTTGCGTGTCTAATAATGTCAATATTAAAGAATGTGTAATCATTTTATTTTTTCATTTAAATGTATTAAATAGAATAATTATATACAAACATGTTCATCAAGCTGCGGCACGTAGAAAGCCGAGTATTGATCCACGAAACACTGCGTCATATTGACGAACGATTCCACCGTTTCGTTTGACCACCATGCCAGTAGATTTCCGTTCTTATCGAACCGACGACCTGGTCATTTAAAATTAATAATTAATAATAATAATAATAATAATAATGATTTATTAGCTTGATACACTTGTTTACAATTAGTAACTTGAATTTTGACCCCTACACTAAGCTAAGCTTGTGATGTAGGAGATCAATCAGCAAAAAAGAAAAGAAAAGAAAATCCAACGAATATCCATATACACATATACACAAATTTAAAGCCAAAATTTTAATATGTAGGTTATGTAGAAAGTGCGGACTGTGTGTTCGATAGCGTGTCATATGTGCATGTGTATCCCTATGTGTGAGCGTGCTCGCTCGTGTGCGCGTTCCGAAGCCCGTTTCTAAGCAATAGCTCCGTCCTATTATAATCCAATCCCTGCAACCATTTTAGGACTATTATCTTAGTATCCCTTGTGCTTCTATCCCTAATGTCGCACCCTCTAACCACGTTGTTGTACAGAAGTGCATGCAAAAAGTCGTTTGAACGCCGTCCAAAGTATGTTTTGACAGTAGGCAGAGGCACCTTGAAGATACGACGATGTAAACATTCCCGATACAATGGGGAGCACAGAGTACGCCTGTGGAAGGCTGTTACGACTTTGTGGATAAAGAGCCCGCGAACATTCAGTACTTGACTTTCCTTATATAATTGAGAAGTTGGGAACCGGAAAGGCTTAGCGAGCATAACTTTCAGAATAGAACGTTGGGCTCGCTCAAGGGTAATCAGTTTAGTTTTGTCGCAGCCGCCCCACACTGAGATACAATAAGTTAGGAGTGATTGACAAATGGAAGTGTAGATTGAGAGTAGAAGGGGCCTGTCCACTACTTCTCTAAGTACCTTCATTGGGTGAATAAGCTTGCGCACACGGTTTGTAGTAGCAACGATGTGGTCCTTGAATGTAAATTTTTCATCCACATGAACACCCAAATATTTAATGGTTAATTAAACTCATTGAACCTTTTTATTTTTTTTAAAGTAAAAAATAAATTGTCTGACGCTCTTACCGAAGTTGTCGAAGCCATGGGTAATCTCGTGTCCAAGTACAGTGCCCAAAGAGCCGTAATTTAATGAGCTGGACAGAAGATTGTGAATAAATGTACGAATCCTTTCATATATTAAACAATAGATTTTAATTGTATAAAGAATAAAAAAGCTAAGTGATACTTACTCAAGTCCTAAGTCAAAAAACGGATACTGTAGCATCACTAAAGGCACAGCTGCGTCCGCCAATGACAGGGTATTATTAAATAATAAAGATTTACACAAATTTCTATAAACTTCAATTTATAATAAAACCAAAGATTTTCAACTGTATAGATCGGGCAAGACGAAAGAATCCGTAATGTGAAATTTAGAACCACGTGGTACAAAATCGCTCGCCAACCAACCTGATTACGGCGATCAGGATGAATATTTTTGTAGGAAAATTTTCCCAATGCCCTCTCTATGTATTCTATATATTTAATCTTTTTGAATGAAACTTATGATCTAAAATAAGACATATATTATAGATCACTAAAGTGTTACAGCATAACTAATTTCTGAAAAGATACATAAATTGCATCAACCAGCCCATTGGTCAAGTTGGTCTATTTGATGAGCCCATTGGTCGAGTGGTTTATGTGCTTGCCTTAACAATTTGACTCAGGGTCCCGAGTTCGATTTCGATTGAAAGTTGGCAGATCCAACTTTGGAAACTTTTCACGTTGAACTTGGTTTGGATCTTGCAAGTAGTGGCAGGTCACTCTGCGTTTCGCACTCATCAATCACGCTGCCTCATCACCACCCCCTTATAGACCCACCTTGAAATAACAGTATGACTCTACTGTTATGTTTCTGTGAGTAATTAAGGGATTCCAGAGCACATTTCCTTATCCTTATCCTCATTCCTACTAAGCACACTTGAATTTTTATGGCAGCACACTCGAAGAGCATCTGTGGTGATGCTTGTGTTTTCTAAAGAGCATCTGTGGTGACCACCTTGGACCGTCAGCCTATCTGACGATGAAAAAATTGGTTTCAAGCAGTTCATAGATTTTTAGTTTCATAGTTTAATAGTTTCATAAATTCAAGTAATTAAATATTATTAATAACTAGCTGAACCCGGCCACATTTCGCTGTGGCGTGCGCGTAGATATTGCTTATATATAATATTTTTATTTCATTTTTCTAAAATAAAAGTTGCATCTTATATTATAAGCTATCTGCCAATGAAAGTCCCCTCAAAATCGGTCCAGCCGTTTCGGAGATTAGCCGGAGCAAACAGGCAGATAGACACACGAACAAAAATTTCAAAAATTGTTTTTTTTTTTATTTTATTTTATACCGTATACTGTGATATACATTTGGTAAAAAGTAATTATTTTGACATTACAAATAGACACTTCAATTTTATTTATTAGTATAGGTAATAAATAAAATCACTCACTGACTGTGTTTTCCTGGAATGTATGATAAGCGTTTACTTCAGTGGGATCAGTGGCCCAAGTAAAATTGTTTCCTTCTCGAAATTTCCCAAGGGCTTTTTTAATTTTCACCTGCACTATATTGATCATGTTTTCCAAATGTGTAACGGAAGTTACGTTAACGCCTTCATAATATTCTTCTAAACTCCCCTCTTCGAATAACCAATCAGGAAATCCAATCAAAGTTTTCATTTCGACAATTTTTTGGTAAGTTGCTAATTTCGTATCATCGTCCATCCATTTAGTTCTGCCTACTAGATCAGCCAGTGCGTTCTTCATTTCGTGAAGCATTATTTGAATCTGAAAATTACTAATTTGGTAATTACGACTTATACCTACTTTTAATTGTTATTGTGAACAGTTAAAATTAAAACTATATATTAATTTTCTTCAGTTTAGCAAAAACAAAAAAAAGGTGTGCGCTCTTGATCATACCATAGAAGTGAAAAATTCTAATTTTACTATTTTGAAATACTGATTAACTGGAGCCTGAGTATGTAAGATTCAGTGCGTCATCAATTCGAGCATCATCAGCAAAACGCGCCTAAAGAAGTTTTCACTTCAAAAGTTTTTTCGGAATAATAATAAAATGTTAAAAACACAAAATGCGCTTAAAAACATAATTATGGAATATGACAGATACCGGCTGCTGGATACAATAAAGGATGATTCATATTACCGGCCCTGCGCTCGCCGTGTTTTTCTCAAAGGCCGGGGCACGGCCGTGGCATGGACACGGTCCGGTGAAGTATGAATTGGTTCATACAAAAGCATACTACGAATATCTTTACCGGGCCCCGGCCGGGGCACGGACAGGCACGGCCTGGTGTAATATAAATCCACCTTAATGATGAGGAAGATAGAAGGAAAGCGTAAAGTAGTAAGGAGAAGGTGGTCATGGCTACGTAGCATCAAGAAGTAGACCGGTATTAAAACAATGCCGACCTTCAGTAATGGAGAGGCACATAAAGAAAAAGAACGTTAGAACATTGGTGTCATTAACATTAGATAAATTTGGTATGAGGACTTCTTTCAACACTGAATTGAAGATCAACACAATATTATGGTATTTGCCTTTTTTTAAAAAGTGTTTAAACTTCATTATTGATCAATTTTAAGCTTAACATAAATAATATAACCAAATTACAATGATAAGAAAAAAAAACAATAAATATTAAGATTTAAAGTTTTCCGGCTAAACACCCATACGTCGAATTTCATGTTCTTTTTTTTTCATTGTTATCCGATTTATCAATGAAAAAAAAAAGCTTCATTTAAATGTGATTTTTTTAGTGTTTTTTCATTCTTACTCAGTTAAGATTTACGAAAAACAAAAAAAAACAGTTTCAATTTGATCAATAATTAAACTTTTGAAACACTATTTGAAAAAAGCCCATTTCCCTATCCCTCCCTTTTTTTTTGACAAGGAGTAATCCGCTTACAGATCTCCTGCCGCTCGCTGGCTAGACGGCAGGAGTATGTGGGGGTCGCCCTGCGCCTGATCATAGCGGCACTGGGAATATCCACTAAAAGTCCCCGGTGTCTCCTTGCCTTTTGCGCGGAGTGGACCGGGCTCTGCCGAGGCAACAACTCCGATCCTCCCTATCCCCTCCTAATCCCTTACCCTTAATCCTATTGTAGTCGGCAGCGCACTTGCAGCAGCTTTGGCGTTGTTTGTGTTATAGGTGACGGTAGCCACCTACCTTCAAGTGGACCGTCAGCCTGTCTGCCGATCTTAACATAAAAAAAAGTCAAATATATTGAAATTATTGTTTCAAATATTATTTCATTATTCGCAGTCAAACATTTAACTCTAAAATGAGACTTAGAGGTTACACGCTACTTGCAGTGCTTACTTTGGGCTTGGTGACATTGAAGAAGTGTGGGTCGGCGATGCCATAAGCGACAGCCATCCCGAGCATATCGTTGACTGCACTAGCGCACTGCAGACTCCGCGGAGGAACTCCTGTCTCCCGGGAGTGCACCGCCTCGTACGACCGGTGGAACAGCATCCTTAGTTCTGATGTCGTGTGAACAGACATTACTTCCACTACCTGTGAACATCCATTACCTTTAATGTGTTGCTAAATGCTTACACTAACCTAGCTATGTCTCGTGGTTTCGGACGCCTTTTTATATAAAAACACTTAGATTTGTAACTTCATAGCTCGTTTATAAGGTACAAAAGTTTATGTGTCCCAGCGACATCTAGTGGTGTGTTACAACAAAATGGATAGCATAAATAAAACCACAACAAAAAGTCATATTAGCGAATATATCCTAATCCTTATCTTACAAGTCGTATGAAACAAAGTCCCCGTCTATCTGTATGTATGTACACGATAATCTCAAAAACTGCTGAATGGTTTTCAGAGTTTTCTCAAAAACAGAGTGATTCAATCAATCAGAAATGGGCTCTGGCATCCCTTACTCACTCACTGAAACACAACAGCACTCGTGCTGTTATTTCACGGTGGTCTTCTGTAAGGGGTTGGTTACTGCCGCCAGACGGGCTGTCCAAATTACTGCGAAACGTAGTGTGTCCTGCCACTACTTTCCAGATCCAGACCAGAGCTAAATTTGAAAAGTTCATTTTTCAAAGTTGATCCTGCCGGGAATCGAATCCGGGAACCCTAGAACACCCTAACCACTCGTCCAACAGATTTTGATTAAATTTTGCAATAACTTAATTTACACATCAGAATAACACATAGGCTAATCGTAAATATAATTCAAATACACTAGACTTACACTAGACTTTGTATAAATAATACAAAGTTTAGTGTATACAAAAACTAGTGTATACACAATATACACTACTTTTTTGTTTAGTTTAGTCAAAAACTGTGTATACACAGATATACATGTTTGTGATTTGGAACAAACATGGTTCATAAATTATGAATATGCATATAAAATAAAATAAATTATTTTTTATCTGTAAATAATAGCAATAAAAAAAAGCATTGAAAATTTGAATATATAATGACAGGAAGAATAATGATTTTAAATAGATGATGTAAAATATTTATAATAAGCATTGTTATTTGACTTTTTTTATTATGTTTTATCATCATACCTTAATCCAAATATAGAGTTCTAAGTCAGCAGGAGAAGTCTTCGAAATCAATGAAGCCATTAAAGACATATATTTCATATCCGGTTCTGATACTAAAATCTTATCCTTTTCAAAATCTAATTCAACATCGCTTATATTGAACACTCCTTCCAAATATGGCTTCCATATTTTCATAGTTGTTCCGTTATTGGCTTCGACTATAGCATCGGTGTGCGTTTGAATTTCATCAACGGTATATTCGGGTATGTTTAGATATAAATCTTCATCATCAATGTCAGTACTGTTATCTGATTCCAACTAAAATTTTAAATAAAATTTCAATAATAGGGGATCGGAAAGTAATCAGATTAAAATCTAAAATGTACTTAGAAAGAAAATATATAATTTTTTACGATTATTTATCGAATAATAATTTAATAATTATCATTTAAATATTTTTAAATGAAGAAATAAAATTTTATTATTTACAATATTTTTAATCTATACTGAAACACCAATCACAGTGCGTGACGTCATTTGTGGGCAATCATTGTCTTATGCCAATGCAGCTGTTTTGTTATGATATGACCACAAATGACGTTACGCGCTCTCAGATGAACTATCGTGGCGTTTTGGCGGCATTTTCAAACAAACAATATTAAAACATGATTTTGAGTACCTAAAAGACTATAAATAAATAAAATAGTGTTTTTTATGGGAATGAATATCCATGAAGATTAATTTAAAACACTTTCTGAAAATTTGTCCGATCCCCTATTGTATTATTTTTTAAATTAAGATTGATTTTAACTATTAGGATGTCCTTATATTGAGTTTTAGGAGAGTAAAAGTCCCGTAGTCTATTCGCGTTAAGAAAAGGTAAACGTGTATTCACAGTGGAGTTCAAGAGAGTTAAATTAAAAACATTGTAAATTACTCGTCTTTGTCCACTATGAATTATGGCCCCACTTTTATTTTTACCAATGGGTGAGGTTTTAATTTTTTTTAAATTTTAAAATTGAAAATAACGCACAAACGATACAACTGTTTCATTCATAGGTTTGCCTTCAGTCATTGTCTCAGTCATTGTGAACTTGACTTTCTAATTTTTGAGCGACCTAATGATTGGCCATCTATCAACTAGATCCGCAGTCTTCCCTCAGAGAAAAGTTCAAAGAAATTAAGATTTTAACTGTTACATGTCAGTATATTTATGAAAATTTAATTTACGCGCATAAAAATATTAGTCAATTTAATAAAAAATGTGATGTACACAATATAGGTACTAGGTTTAAAAATAATTTAGATTTACATAAGACGCGACTCCACAAAATAAGTAATTCTTTTATGGGTCAGTGTATACGGTTTTATAATAAACTGCCTGAGATGATCAGAACCTTATCTATAAATAAATTTAAAGTTGTCATTAAAACCAAACTCCTCTCGAAAGGCTATTATAAGGTTACTGATTATTTAAGTGACAATGAAGCCTGGAATTAAAGCCTGGATTCGGAGCTCATACTATGCTTAGTATTGTATATTTACTTTAGGTATTAAGTGTATGATTATAATTATTGTAATTTTTTTATATTGTAAAGATGACAAAAAGAATAGTATCCTGAGTTTCTTTCGGGGTTTCTTCCCAGGATCGTCATCTTGGCTTTTTTTCCGAAACCCTGGTAAATTTAAATTTAACTGGTAATTCGAAATGACGATCATAAGAGTTTCTTGGAGAAACCTAATTGATAAATAAATATTTTGATTTTTTGATTTTTGATTTTTGGTTAGGGGGCGTGGCAAAGCTGATGGACAAGAATGACTCACTGCATTCTTAACGCGAATTGACTATAATGCGCCTAACCACCATTTTGGTGACGCAATCTTGTGACACATTAGTAGGTACCAGCAACACTGGCCGGCAATTATTTTAGTTTCGGATGACGTCACGTGGATGTTAATGTTACAAGGTTTCTCAACACCATCATCATCTGACCCGGAGGATGTCCACTGCTGGATAAAGCCCTCCACACTGATTGTCCAAAAGGACCGATCAGAAGCAGCCTGGATCCACCGTCGACCCGCAGCCTTTATCGGGTCGTCTGTCCACCTTATGGGTGGAAGTCCTACGCTGCGCTTGCCGGTCCGTGGCCTCAACTAGAGAACCTTCCGGCCCCAACGGTCATCGGATCTCCGTACTATGTGTCCTTATACCCACTGCTACTTCAACTTACTAATCCTTTCGTTCGTCTACGAATCTCCTCATTCCTGATTCGATCTCGTAGTGTAACCCTGAGCATAGACTTTTCCATAGCTCGTTGAGCGACGTTGAGCTTCCTATAGTTAGAGTAGAGACCACGTTTCAGCTCGCTATATGCGGACAAGGTTTCTGCGCATTAGCAATTTGCGGGGCTTAAACATTTATTTATCATTTAGTTTATTGTAAGGCAGCTTTTGAGTGCACGTGGGAATAATTGTTTTGACAATGTATTGGTACCGGGTATAGAAAGTTATTCACGATATACAGGGTGGAATTTTGTAATGCCACCTGAAGGGAAAGTACTCTTAATACTGTAGATAGAAAATTTTACACAAAGAAAACATTCTTTTATTTTTGAAAAGAAAGAAAACTACATTCAAAGATTTTCGAAAATTCGCTTGCCACACCCGGGAATCGAACCGACTAAGATCTGTAAAAATTACACCCTGTACTATTATTGCATCGATCGTTAGTATCAATTATAAGGATGAAATCTCTCTAACAAACTTGATAAATTAAATGAAAGGAAAACCATGAAATCTTAAATTATTATTTTAATTATTTACAAAAAATGGTAAACAAACTAATTAGTTGCTCGAAATGGGCTCCATTTTCTTGGATACACAAATTTATTCTTCTAACGAATTCATTTCTAGTAACCTTTGATAACGTGTTGTGGTGAATATTATAAATCGTATTCTGAACTTCAACTCGTTTACATTCGCATAAGATTTAATGTAAATTTGATTTTTCACATATCTTCACAAAAAAAAATCTAAAGGGGTGAGATCCGGTGATCTCGCAGGCCATCTGATTGTGCCGTTTGTACCAATCCAGGTATTAAAATGGTTATTAATGTAGGCAGTAGTGATTCTGCTGTTATGGGCTGGAGCACCATCTTGCTGTAGAATTATTTGGTTTCGCTCTACCTCGGGAAAACTATTTAACTCATTTCTTAAGAGATCCAGTATTTCAAGATACTTGACAGTATTTAAATGACCTTCGTACACGTAGACTAACACAACCATATTTCTCATAATTCCGCACCAAACGTTGAAAGAAAATCTTAGTTGACTGTTAGTTTCATGAACACGAACAGGATTCACTCGAGTGGTTATTAAGTTTGTTAGAGAGATTTCATCCTTATAATTGATACTAACGATCGATGCAATAATAGTACAGGGTGTAATTTTTACAGATTTTAGTCGGTTCGATTCCCGGGTGTGGCAAGCGAATTTTCGAAAATCTTTGAATGTAGTTTTCTTTCTTTTCAAAAATAAAAGAATGTTTTCTTTGTGTAAAATTTTCTATCTACAGTATTAAGAGTACTTTCCCTTCAGGTGGCATTACAAAATTCCACCCTGTATATATATCTTTATATTTCGTTGTTTTTGCTGATGATTTAAGAAAATCCATAGTCTTCTAGTATAATGTCCATATTTACTAATTCCACTTTTGAAGTTTTTTTTTTCTTTTTTTTTATGTTATGTCGACAGACAGGCTCACGGTCCACTTGATGGTAGGTGGCTACCGTCGCCTATAACACAAGCAACGCTACAGGTGCTGCAAGTGCGCTGCCGACTACAGTAGGATTAAGGATAAGGGATTAGGAGGGGATAAGGAGATGGGCTCTGGCATCCCTTACTCACTCACAGAAACACAACAGCACGTATATGCTGTTATTTCACGGTGGTATTCTGTAAGGGGGTGGTCACTGCCGCCAGGCGGGCTGCCCAAATGACTGCGAAACGCAGTGTGCCCTACCACTACTTTTCAAATCCAGACCAGAGTCAATTTTGAAAATTACATTATTCAAAATTATTAATCGAACCCGGGGCCCCTGAGACGTTAGGCAAGCATCCTTGCCATTCATCCAACGGGCCGTATTTGAAGTATCTATGTTTAGTTTCCTTGATGGTTTTATTGTTTTATTACCCACGTCTGGTAATTATTTAAATAATGGAAAATAAGAACAAACCGATTATAAACATTTGTTTTTAAATCATTATTTTATCAAGAATAGTGTTGCGGACGGCGGTTTAAAGTAGTATAAGTTTAGATATAAGGTGTTAGATACTAAATATGTAAGTGTATGTAAATATGAGATAATAATATTGTTTAGTTAGGTATGTTAATTTTGTATAAGAAGCAATGTTCCCACAGTACAGGGCCACAAACAACGTGTTCCATTGTTTAACAAAATAGGATATTCTGCGAATGCGCTTTGTTTGGGCGGTAATAAAATTCGTACCCAAAATAAGAACGGGGCGGATATAGGACAATGGAATAGGAATTTATATTGGTTTGCTCGTCTATTTTGTTGTGAACTATTTTAAAGGTTATTGTAAAAGTTTATTACGGTTCCTTATAAATATTTGCCGACTGCACTCCACGTGGACAGAACCGTGAGAACGATCCGGTGAGGGCAGGAAGGCCCCCCCCGGCACGGTTAGAGAATATAAAAGAAGTGTTCACTGGAGATCATTACCCATTACGATTACCACTACCGCTAGCACTCGGAGCCTAAAGAACCATCGTTTATCTCTGTACCTTCTGATAAGATTTGCTATACTTAACTATAGTTACAATTGCTGTAGATAATTAAATAAGAAGTAAACGACACTTGCAAATATTCGCTGTCTCCTTCAATCTTCCGTCCGGCTACAACTTAAAATATACAGTCCACAACTCATATGGTCATCGACGGCGGCAAGTCAACCGGAGCAACTCCATAGACCTGCCCACCCAAGTACCGTCGCCAATAGCTGGTCCAGTCGAGCCGGATATACACCAGCCACGCCGGATCTACGCCAGCAGCAGTCGAAGATTGAAGAAAGTTGCGTCGTTAGCATTGAAGAAGGAAAATGAACACGCGGAGCACAACCCGTAGATACTCAGATTGCGACGTCGAACGAAGAGACGAAACAATGAGCGAGTCGCGTCGAGGTGAAGGGAGCATATACTATGAACCGCCACGAGTTCCATCTTCAACGCAAGAAAATCAAACTGTTATCTACGGAAGTCGCATAGCATCGCCGACAGAAAGGAAATCGCCCTTAAATAGTACGCATAGCATCACACAGTTGTCTACACGTTCGAAACGAACGACAGCCAGTGCGACAGCGAGGGCGATGACCGCGCGATACGAGGCAGAATTACGCATCGCTGAATTAGAGAAAAAAGAACTAGCTTCAGCCGCCGAATTAAAGAGAAAAGAAATAGCAGCCGAAGCCGAGATAAATAAGCAAAAGGTAACATTAGAGCGAAGGTTAATTCAGAGTCAACTCGAGATGGAGCTCGCTAACATTGCCGCAGAAGAATATGAACAAGGCAGCGTTATCGAGTCACAGTCACGCGTCGAAAGCTGGCTTCAAAGCACCGCAGCCGACCCGGCCAATCAACAGGGGAAGCAGCAGGGCCACGAAAATCAGGAGCCGTGGCCACCGCTGGAGAAGCCCCTAGAAGTTCGGGAGGAAGAAACGGGCTACGAAAACCATCTAGACGCCAGACGATTCAGAAGTATCGACAGCGACCGATACAGCGAGAGAAAAGGCAACGACACGTGTGCAGATCCGTGTGGTAAGCGAAGGTCCATAGTCGCCCCGATAAATCAGCAGCGAGAGCAACCCGTCCACGAAAAATATGAGCCGTGGTCGATGTCCGCTATGCCCCAGGAACTTCGGGTGGAACGAACCGACTATGAAAACCGTCCGCATAAGGGCGGTAATAACGACGTACAGTCACGCGTCGAGCGAAGACGGGGGGAGTGGTACGCCGACAATAATCATGAGACGTCGGTGCGCCAGTCGCAAACCCATGAATTTCGTGACAAACATGCCGCTTACGAACGCCCTCCGATGAAGCAAGATCAATATAGGCCAAAGATAGAAACAAAGGCAAGTTCACCAGAGCGAAAGTCAGACATTGAAAAGCTCGCGGAGGTGTTAAATAAAATGGCCAATAAACGCCTTCCACCGCGACAAGCCATGGAACTCCCAGTGTTTACGGGACTACACACAGAGTGGTTACCGTTCAAGGCCGCCATGCGCGACTCAAGCGCGACATACGGCTTTACACCTACGGAAAACTTAGCGCGGCTACGAGTTAGCTTACGAGGTGAAGCGTACAAGGCGGTGGCGCCATTGTTATATTCTGCCACCGATCCAGAGAAAATTTTGCACGCTTTAGAACAATGCTATGGAAGACCTGAGATTATAGTACAAAGCGCCTTAGATGACTTGAAGAAACTCCCGCCAATAACGGGGTTAGGCGACTTGTGCAAATTTGCGTTGAAAGTACAAAGCGCTATATGTGTTTTAGAAACACTCGATAAAAAGGGTTATCTGCACAACCCAATGTTAACTCAAGAGATTACGAGAAAGCTACCTCCATGGTTAGTAGCTAAATGGTGCGATGTCGTGGTCAATGAAGAGGAAAAGAATGAGCCCGAGATAATAATGCTATCAAGATTCCTCACATGTCAAGCAGATCGGACATCATTTTATACACCGCCGCCGTTATCAAAAAATGTACAAGAAACGAAATTAAATAAACCGATAACTCGCCGAACAATAGAGCATCGAACAGTATACAATACCGTCGAAGAGACAAAAGCAAGAAAAAACCCAACTAACCGAACGACCAACAATAAAACCGCCCACAAAGCAGCCGAAGAAAAAATTAAGAAAACAATGACCTGTTTATGTTGCGGGGCGGACCATAGAGTACCTAAATGCAATAAAATTAGTGAAATGGGAGTCGATGAACGTAGGGATTGGGCAAAACAAAATCAAATTTGTTTTAAATGTTTGAATGGAAGGCACTCAAGAGCTAGATGTACGGCGATAAGGTGCAATGTCGATAATTGCAATCGTCCGCACCACTCTTTACTGCACCATTCAGACAGACGAGATCAAATGGCCACGCCCCCAGGGGGGAGTATCCCGCAACCCGAGGACGCCTATAACGAAACAGTAATGTCAACCTTTAGCGGGAAAGAAAGTGCCGTATTATTAAAAGTATGTCCGGTTACGATAAAGGGGCCTAGGGGCGAGGTGCAAACCTTTGCCTTGTTAGACGAGGGGAGCACTGTTACCCTCGTGGACAAGACGCTGGCTGACAAAATAGGCTGTCAAGGTGAACCCCAGCCGCTGAATATAAGAAGTGTCAATTCAGAGCGCGCCTATATTGACAGCGAGAAAATTACATGTCATGTCAGAGGTCAAGGCGAAGAAGAGCTACAAATAGTCGCACACACGATGGAAGATTTGAAACTTAGACCTCAAGCGATACCGAATATTAATCGATACCGCCATTTAAAAGGCATTGATGTGACGGCACACGAATTAGCTACGCCGCTCATTCTTATTGGAGCTGATAACTGGCACGTCATTGTGGCAAGAGAACTGCGAGCGGGGAGACGTAACGAACCCGCGGCGTCAAGGACGCGGCTAGGCTGGGTGTTACATGGCTCAGCGCCACAATGGCTGATAAAGCAAAGCACTGGAGAGGTCGTCCTATACATAACGAGCGCAAATAAATGGGAAAGAATAGAACAATTAGTACGCGAACATTACAAAGTCGACTCGTTGGGGATATCGACTGCAGTAAAAGTACCACCCAGCGAGGACCGCGCATTGCAAATGTTTAAACAGACAGTTCGTCGAGTTGGTCAACATTATGAAGTGGGTTTGCCTTGGAAAAATGATAATACCGTCATGCCTCCAAGTTACACAGCAGCGCTGAAACGGCTTAATTCCATAGAACGTAGAATGAGAAAGGACTCCTCGTTTAGAAATAAATATACTACGGAGATAAATAACTTGCTGACTAAAGGCTACGCCGTTCGTTGCGATGGCACGGAAGAAAAGAGTACTCGCCTCTGGTACTTACCGCATTTCGCGACTGTTAATGTAAATAAACCAGATAAAATACGATTAGTGTTCGACGCAGCTGCGAAGTCAGGAGGAACAAGCTTGAATGAAAATCTATTAGAAGGTCCTGACTTACTGGCTTCCCTTCCGGGCATATTATTCCGCTTCAGGGAAAATCGAATCGCGGTAACGGCGGATATTCAAGAAATGTTCCTTCGAATCAAGATTAGGAAAGAGGATCAGCCGTCCCAGATGTTCCTATGGCGAGACGACGAGGATTCTCAACCGCAAAAATATAAAATGACCTCGATGATATTCGGTGCATCGAGTTCTCCCTTTCTTGCACATAGTGTACGAAACGCGAACGCACAAGAGCATATAAAGGAGTTTCCGGAAGCAGCCCGGGCGATAATCCACAGTCACTATATGGACGACTACGTCGACAGCTTTAATACCGAGGAGGATGCTATTAAGACTGCAAACGCCGTTATTAAAGTACATTCCAAGGCAAGCTTTAATATTCGTGGATGGCACTCGAATAGTAGTCGAGTATTAAGAAGCATACCAGAAGCGCAACGCAATAAGACAACTACCCCACTCGGCCCTACCACGACCGATCGCACGTTAGGCCTAATATGGGACGCCGACAGCGATTGTTTGGGATTTAACACATCATTAAATCGCGTAGCGGAGGAGGTAAAAAATGGAACGCGAGCGCCCACTAAAAGAGAAATGCTTAGCGCGGTCATGTCACTTTACGACCCGTTAGGCCTACTAAGTCATTTCACAATAAAGGCGAAAATACTCTTACAAGAGATGTGGCGTATCGATCTCGGTTGGGATGAAACAATTCCAGATAACGAGGCGCGAATATTCGGAGTGTGGTTGGAAATGCTGAAAGGATTATCATTGTTACGCTTACCACGAACATACTTTAGACAATTCGATAATCAAGACCTCCAACTACATGTGTTCTGTGATGCGAGTACACAGGCATACGCAGCGGCTGCATACTGGCGATCTAAAGGCGATACCGGCGTGACCGTAAGACTAGCCGCGGGGAAATCAAAGGTGGCCCCATTGAAGGCGATTACTGTGCCACGAATGGAGTTGCAAGCCGCAGTAATAGCTGTCCGACTCGCGAATCTAGTTAAGCAAGAACATCGATGGAAACCGGCGTCTACTACATTTTGGACGGATAGTACAGTAGTGCTACAGTGGATTCGCACCAGTGCGAGAAAGTTCACGCCCTTTGTTGCGCACCGCTTGGGTGAAATAGCGGAAGAAACAGACAGTCGTCAGTGGCGATGGGTTCCGACGGAACATAACGTCGCCGAAGATGCCACTAGAGCAATACCGCTGCGTAATCCTACGGTAGCGGAGCGCTGGTTCAGTGGCCCAACGTTCTTAGAACAACCAGAATGCGAATGGCCAGAAGAAAACTCTAAAATTAACTACGACACGATGCCCGAAGAGGTGTACGCAACTACTACCGCAAACGTGAATGGCAACGGAAAAAACCAATCATGGCAAGTTCCTGAGACCGACGTCTAAACTCGCCGTCCTACGAGTTAAAGGAGGCTTCGACTAGTCTGCGCCGGGGGGAGAATGTTGCGGACGGCGGTTTAAAGTAGTATAAGTTTAGATATAAGGTGTTAGATACTAAATATGTAAGTGTATGTAAATATGAGATAATAATATTGTTTAGTTAGGTATGTTAATTTTGTATAAGAAGCAATGTTCCCACAGTACAGGGCCACAAACAACGTGTTCCATTGTTTAACAAAATAGGATATTCTGCGAATGCGCTTTGTTTGTGCGGTAATAAAATTCGTACCCAAAATAAGAACGGGGCGGATATAGGACAATGGAATAGGAATTTATATTGGTTTGCTCGTCTATTTTGTTGTGAACTATTTTAAAGGTTATTGTAAAAGTTTATTACGGTTCCTTATAAATATTTGCCGACTGCACTCCACGTGGACAGAACCGTGAGAACGATCCGGTGAGGGCAGGAAGGCCCCCCCCGGCACGGTTAGAGAATATAAAAGAAGTGTTCACTGGAGATCATTACCCATTACGATTACCACTACCGCTAGCACTCGGAGCCTAAAGAACCATCGTTTATCTCTGTACCTTCTGATAAGATTTGCTATACTTAACTATAGTTACAATTGCTGTAGATAATTAAATAAGAAGTAAACGACACTTGCAAATATTCGCTGTCTCCTTCAATCTTCCGTCCGGCTACAACTTAAAATATACAGTCCACAACTCATATGGTCATCGACGGCGGCAAGTCAACCGGAGCAACTCCATAGACCTGCCCACCCAAGTACCGTCGCCAATAAATAGCAAAACAATTTTTTTAAATATATGAAACTAATCCAATTGTTTATAAACAATTGTTATAAACAATTGTTATAACAATTGTTTATTGTTTCATTTATTGCAAAAACGGCAATAACACTGAAAGCTCATTTTCAAAGTTCTTAGTCGGGAATCGAACCCGGAAACCCTAGAACATGTCAATTTGGTGTCAATTAACACCAATTTGAACTTGTGAACTAGACTATAATAATTATATATTTTTGACATTATTATGTTATTAGGTATAGATAATTATGAATGACTATCTAAAATTCGACTAATTACTGATTAATAAATTCAAAATGTTAATAATACCAAAAAAATAACACTGACGAATTAGAAAGGTGTGAGTCTAATTATTGTGAGTCAGATACAAGAATTGAATTAATAATGAGTACGTTCAGTGAATTTCAATATTGGTCACCACATATTCTTTGAAATAATTACCTACTAGTCATATCAATCAACTGTCAGCTTTGTACAATAACCTAAATTTTAAATGGATCTAGGGCTTGTTTTGAATATCCATGGTTACGGTACGCCTACACCAAAGAATACACTAACTCTCTAGCTAGCGAAAGTAGTTGGCCTACACCGATAACACTAAAAATATTTCCATGTACATTTAATAGGTAATTTTTACTGAATAAGGGCGGACGTTTAATAATAACTTCACTAACCGTGATTTCTTTCATGTCATTTAAAAATGCATTAGTATTAATTTTATTGATTTTTAGGGTTCCGTACGTCCGATTAAAAAAACGGAACCCTTATAAGATCACTCGTGTGTCGGTCTGTCCGTCCGTCACATCCAATTATCTCCGAATCTACTAGACCAATTAAGTTGAAATTTGGTACACATATCAATTTCTGTGACCCAAACGTAGAGGTGTGACGTGAATGAATAGATGAAATCTGTATATGGGTCATTTTTGGAGGAAAAGTGGACATTTGGATTTTGAAAACTGCATCGTGTGACATATGAAATGGAAGGTCTTGCTGTGAAGATTTTAAATGTATTTTTTTTTATAATTTTAAAATAAATAGTTTCCAAGTTATTCAAGACAATAGACGAAAATTGACCATCCCCCCCCCCTCCCTTATCTCCGAAACTACTGAACCAAAAATTTTGAAAAAAATACAGAAATTAGTTTTCTACTTATAGATTATAGGAAAAACCTATAAGAAGTCCATGATATTAAAATAACATGGTAAATCACTCAATATTGTGCGGATAGGTAACATCGTACGGAACCCTCTTCACGCGATTTCTATTCACACTTGTCCCGTTTTTTTAATGCCCCTTTGC
The DNA here is from genome assembly GCA_910589475.2 of Bembecia ichneumoniformis. Classification (NCBI taxonomy): domain Eukaryota; kingdom Metazoa; phylum Arthropoda; class Insecta; order Lepidoptera; family Sesiidae; genus Bembecia; species Bembecia ichneumoniformis. The sequence continues at coordinate 15,032,055 of OU342535.1, forward strand.
GAGTCACGTGATGGAACGTAAAAAGTGCATTAACTAGGTAGTTGATTAAATCTAGAAAATAATATATTAGAAAGGGATCAGAAAATGAGCTTTGACATCCCATACTCACTCACCGAAACACAATAGCACATGTGCTCTTATTTCACGGCCGCCTTCTATAAAGGGGTGGTTACTGCCGCCAGACGGGCTGTTCAAATGACTGCGAAACGCAGTGTGCCTTGCCACTACTTTAGCCAAATTTGAAAAGTTCAATTTTCAAAGTTGCCCCTGCCGGGAATCGAACCCGGGAACCCTAGAACAGAGCGTTAAGGCAAGCACCCCTACTCATCCAATGGATTTTGATGAAATTTTACAATAATGTAATTTATACATCAGAACCCAATGAATTAATAGCACGCATACTGTTAATTAATTGTGTTCTTGTGTAATGCTGCGTACACACCGGCCAAATGAACACCAACGAATGGGTTTCGCTGGCGTTCGTTGGTTGTGTCTGGATGGCTTAACGTGACACGAGACAGTTCACGATCAATGTCCGTGACTTCGAGACTAATGAATAAAATTATAATCTAGTTATTTTTGGCAAGATAAGTCAATAAAAAAGGGATTTTAGTAAACATCAATATTTGTTGAATATGAAATTAAATCTTGTCATTTATAACGTTATTTGTAGTCTAAAAAATTGTACGTTTAATTCTTATAAACTCAGATTCAATTTTTGGCAGTAAAATCTTATAACTATAAAACAAACTTAGTAATTTTACAAAGCTAATCATTAATATCTTAGGATTAGGACAAATACTTACCATTTGTCGTAATTCTCATGTTAAACATCACAGATTCATTTATGTATTTATTATTAAAATGTTTAAAATTTAAAACAGAGTTAGAATTTAGAATCATGTACATACACAAATAAGCACTAATAATTCTGACCTAGTCTATTAACGAAACGGAAAATTTCTTACCTCATTGATATCACTGTATAGTTTGTAATAAGTATTGGCAGTTACTATTATGTTTTTATCCAACAATGTTTCATCGGTCACCTTTTTGAATTCCTCTGAATCTATTATAAAAAGTTTCATAAGTTCAGCATAGAAAAGTTTATATACCGTTGCAGCTTTTTCATCTTCATTGTCATTTTCAATGTCTTCTGAATATTTTTTATTCTTGGTAACGAATTGTTCATTGTTATTTGACTTTTTTGTTGGCATTTTCATTATTTTTTTATTTTTTCTTCCTTTATGACCTTTCTTATCATAATTTACACTGAAATAATAATATTAATACTGCATTAATAGTCAGGGAAAGACATATACTTTAGTTTCAAACTAATTGCTTGGTTTGTATTAGGAGATTACAAAACTAACTGCAAGCGAATCTTAGTGCATCCAATCCGTGGACTACTTCAAGACTAGTTACTTTGCTAGTAACTCACGGTTGAGTTGGTAATCGACAAACCGTTTGTACTATAGTATAAAATTATTTTGATATATTCAAATTATTCAAATTAAAATCTGAAATATATTGATTAAAATATAGGCAAAGAATAAAAAAAAGCATTGTTTCCAATAATTTTGTACACTAAGTATAATATATAAATAACATCAATCTATGATACTATGTTGTACTCAATAAATATTATTATTCTACATTTATTATTTTATTTACAATATATATCTATCAAAAAATATATATTACAAAAAACTTAGGATTACTCTTCCCCTGGTAGCGGGGCAAGGCCCAAGTTACCGGTGGTTAGGGCTGCAGTGACAATTCGTGTCAAGAAGTGCCGCCTTCTTTATCTGTCCCTTGATCTAGCCATCTAGCGAGAGCCTCTTGAGATGTCGAGGCTTTTCGCTATAAGGCCGTTCGCCGAAACGACTATCGGGACGATAATTGTTGAATCGACGTCCCACATGGCGGTCACCTCGTGAGCCAAGTCAATGTACTTGGTAAGATTTTCTTTTTCGGCTTTCACGAGGTTTTCGTCATGCGGGACAGAAATGTCAACAAGTATCGTCCGGCACTGGGATCGATCAATAACCACGATGTCAGGCTTATTGGCGACAATACTCCCGTCCGTGACTATGGAGCGATCCCAGTAGAGCGGGATTATTATCATTATTTTAAATTATGGATACAAACTGAGTGCTTCTAGAAAAAGGTTCTCAAACAGACCTTACCTTGGAAATGGATTAGTTGTTTCAGGAGAACCCATAACCATTCTATAAACAGTTGAATTTTTTGGATCCGTGAATATGTCGAAACCGATTAATACGTCCATTCCAAGATGAGTTTTGATTCTGATAACAGTTTCTAACCAATCGAAACTGAACGTTGTTTCATTGTAGTTTCCAAATGCATTTATGGAACTGGGAAAAGGTGGCAAACCTAGTTTTTTTAGAGTTTCAAATACCGGCTTTAACCCACGTTTGTCCAAGGTTTCTAAAACAAAATAAGTGTATTTGTTTATATTTTAATATACATTAAAATATTTGATTATGCAATCTGATCAACTTATCTGGCGGCAAAAGCAACTCCTTGCAGAAGAGTAATAGATTTATCTATTCCCACCTTGTTCCTCATCTTATCAAACTTGGCACTGCAATTGCTTTATTTATTGGCAACGGTAGCCACCTACCATCAAGTCTACTGTAAAACTACAAGAAATTGTTGAAACTAATTACAAATTTTAAGTCATCATCTTATTTGTAGGCTTTTTTATTGCTATTTCAGTATCTAGTGACATTTATTTTTTTATTTATTTAATTTAAAACGTGATCTAGCATCCTAGCCAGTTTTTAATAGTGACTTATTTAAAAATAAATAAATAACCATTTTATTTTCACAAACACATGCCTAAAGGATTCATATACGACTGTTGCAGTACAAAGTATGTTTTACCCGACAAGGACATGCAAATATTTGTAGTAAATCTTCGAATAATCAAATTGTAAATTTCTTATTTTTCTTATAACTAAATATGTTTTATTATAATAAATCCTAATGTAATATCATAAATGCGAAAGATTGTATGTTTGGATGTTTGTTCCTTAATAACGCAAAAATGGCTGAACGGATTTCAATGAAATTTGGCACACAGATAGCTTAATACCTGGATTAACATATAGGATACTTTTTATCATGGAAAAACGTTAGGTTCCAGAGGGATTGTATAAAAATATAAATTTACAACAAAATTTCTACTCAAAGTGTTATACTTAGCATCCGGTTAGCCGAAACCTTGACCGCGATCGGTCAGCAATGCGGGCAACCTCTTAATATTTATTACTCTGTTTGATAAGGAGACTTAGAATTAATTACCGGTGAACTAAAAGGAAAGAAACTAATTTCAATTTTGTAATATTAACGAGTTCATCATCATCACCCTATCTTTCTGTATTACAGCTGGACATACCCTTGAGCCCACCACAACATCCACATTATTAGCACAGCACATAAGATTAGCCCACATAAGCCAGCACAGGCGACATTTAAACTACATATTCCACAATTATTTTCGTTCCTAATTGATTAGTAGGTTCTTATCTTCTCTATATAATAGTATGTAGGTGGTGCCCCTGATGTCGTCCGCGTATTTTAAAAACAATACGAACTGCATTCACAGAATTTTAAATAATCGCTTGTCTATATGAGTTGTGGGTTTCCGGGATGATCATCATCCCGGAAACCCACAACTCATATGGATACCGGCCGAGAAAACCTACATTCTACTATCCAATCGCTTGTCTGCACAGGGAATCGAACCGGTTAAACGAAAAAAAAATATAATTATAATTTTACTATACCGATCGAAAGGCTAAATAATAAGCATTTATTTCTTCTAAAAAACATAGCATCCCAACCAAAAGGAAGAGCATGAAATTTAACGTTTAATTTAAAATTATGTTCAGAATAAGTAACAAATAGCCTTTTCTCTGACTATGTCGTGCTTATTAACAACTGACTCCATTATTTCAAAGTATTACTAATAAATTCACTTTTGAGAAATTATAATATCTCTATTATAAGTGTATGATAAAACAATAACTTGATAGGAACACACTCACTTGAGGCGTGTGTGTGTGTGTGTGTTACGTGTTTAACACCTCACTGTAAGATGAAAAAAAAAACAGCAGATACTTGCAGTATCATAGCTGATTGTAGCCTATAACTTCTCAAGAGGTCTCAAGAGAAGAGGGCTGTACGACACCTGTAATCTAATATACAAAATTCTCGTGTTACAGTGTTTGTAACAAAACTCCTCTGAAACGGCTGGACTGATTTTAATATTTTTTTTTTGTATATTTGGTAGGTATGAGAATAGGTCCTAAAGTAATTTCACCCTCCTGCCCCCATCCCCCATTTTTTAATCGCAATTTTACTATTTTTATATGAACAATATTCAAATAATTTAACCGTCCTTGATTGACGTGCAGTGTCGCGTCACTCTGACATGGATTGAAAATAAAATTGGACCCGACAGGTGGCGCCACAATCGGGTTACAGAATTATTTTCTGGTTCGGGCAGGACAACGTCTGCTGGGTCAGCTATAGTATTTTTATACAATACATATATTTTATACAACAAAAAACGCTGTCGGATTTTGATACGGTTTTCACTAATGGGAGGAGCGATATCCGAGGAATGTTTGTGTATATAATTTGTATAAGAAATTGTATACGTGCGAAACCGGTGGCATGTAATATAGACGAACGAATTATATAGGCTGATTTGCATGCATTTGTATAAAATCGACTCACCCGTATCCATGCAAGCAGCATACATGTCTTTTGCCTGTTGCACTGGCCGAGGATAGTTGCTGGTGTTTTTACTAAGAAAGTCCCTCACAAGCGTGTACACTTTCGACTGCTTTTCTCTGAACCAGTCGTATGAACGATACGCGTCAGGTCTCGGATGGTCTTCGGCCCAATTTCCACATACATACTAAAACAGATTTACACAAAACTGTTTATTCCTCTTTCAGGTAACCAAAATTGTGTTGTTATTTCATGTCTAATAAATATCATACAGTTCATAGTCTGACCATCACGAGAACTGTCAGATATTCTGATAGTTCACATGGTGGTAGATGGGTACCATCACTTATTATAAAGTAACGCCATAGAGGTAATTTTCTCCGCCTTTTTATCTTTTTTAGTATTTCGAAAATTTTTATGCAGCCGCCGTAAAAGGGATATTTTTCAATTAAAAAATATAACACAAATTACAGAGACGTGAATGCAAACTGTGTAACAATAATCACTTAAATGATGTTAAAGACACATTCTAAATAAATAAAAAAATGCTACATATGCTACAAATAATTAGTGAAAGCATTTTTTTCACTTGTTTTTACTTATTGGGTATAATATTCTTTGCGTAAATAGGAAACTATAGGTGTTCGCGACATATCCACGACTAGATGTCGCTATTGCAAGGTATGTTCGTGGTATGGAGGTTGGTCTGCGTTTCTGTGTATAGGCCGGCAACGAAAGATATGAATAGGGGTCTTTATTGAAATTAAAATGTGTCTTTGTCGAAGGTTTTGTGTCAAGTTCATTGTTCAGTTCAGGTCTTGTTCTGTCAAGGATTTTAGTTCAAATACATAGATCAGGATACGTTATAAGTAATTCATTTGTCTATAACAGTATCCCCTTAGATCAATCGAGATCAATATAAAGTGAGCTATCGAACAATAGGTCTTGAACTCAGATAAAATAAGAACTGAAGATAAGAGCTCTGTGGACGGCAGAGTGAAGCCGGTAAAACTACGCCTCGTACACGGTTACACGCACACGAAAATGCAATAATGTACGCCTCGCCTTATTAGTTAAGCAACTAGTCTTCGAGGATATATAAACTAGCCTTTAAAAAAAGCAGGAGAAAATCACATTTCACGCTTAAACTTATAAACCAACATTTTCAATAAAAATAAATAGAAATTGAAGATTGCTTCTATTTTGCTCGGGACAAAAAACCTCAAGCTACGCACACATGTTTATAAAACCGGTTTCACAATGCCCTTATAAATTTGCGTTCTTAATTATTTTTAAAAGATTTTATAAACAAAATTTCTACATTTATTAAAACGTATTAGCTTCGAGCCATTGCAATTTAGAACAAATTGTTGCATTAAGCTATCAGGGCTCGTATGTGCCAATACTAGTTACAAAATGTAAACTAATTTCCGTTCTAAATTTGTATTTCAAATAAATATTTAATCCTCGTGTAATAACTTACACGTCTTCCTTCCTTTACTGTGACAGCTTAATTAGATTTAGAAGGTTAAAGACAAGGGGCCCTAGCCAAGATGCAAACTATTGCAAACGCTTCCTTTGCGTACTTACGAAACGAAAGAAATGAAGCTCGGTGATTGGTTGTTGAAGTTACAGCTGTCACAACAACCAATCACCGGGCTTTATTTCTTTCGTTTCGTAAGTACGCAAAGGAAGCGTTTGCATTTTGTGCATCTTGGCTAGGCCCCCTGAGTCAGATTGGCTAAAAGCTTCTTACATTTAATAATAAAAAATCAAATTTAATTTAAAGGTAATATTTTTTTCCCTTTTTTCGTCGGCGTTGACTTTATAAAATTGGGTCCAGAGATAAATGAAACATTTTTGATTAATTATTTTGATTTAATATGCAAGTTTTGAGCACTCGATACTCTAGAATCTAGAACAACCAACATAAAGCTGACCATGAGAGAAGCTTATTAATGGTCATTTGTAAATGCCAACTTTAGGGGAAATTTCAGCTTGTCTTTAACTCGGTTGGATGGCATATAATGAAGAGCCGATCGAGGCCTAGCTTGTTCATTTTCCTTAGCTTTGCTTGAGGAAATCTTTGTCTCTTTTTTCAGAATTTTGCGACAAATTGGATTTTTTATTTTTATTTTACAAATTTTAAATCTGTCACTTTTAAACCTTCAATTTTTGTCTTAACTGTCAATTTCAAATTTCACCAATCTGACAATGTAATAGACAGCTGGGACTTCGTTCACGTTAAAAAATTAAAAATATAACAGAAGTATCTAATATGTTAACACAGGTAATAAGCTATTTGTGTGCCAAATTTAATCCGATATGGATTAAATTCAGTCGTTTTTGCGTGATTGAGTAACAAACATTCAAACACACAAACATTTAAACATACAAACATTCGCATTTATAATAATATAAATAGGGCAAGTAGAATAGTTGCAGATGGACGACATGCAGAGAAAAAGATATTCATCATTTATTTTTTTAGGCTGAATTTTGAGTGAAGTCACCTACCTGCTTGTTCTAAGTTTTTAGTGGTTTGGCAGCTTTTTGTTAATTTAAACTTTTTTAATTTTTTTCATTCATTTTAAAAAAGTAATTTTTTAAGATATAAACTAGTTCTATCTTACTCGAGTACATTGGAGCACTTAAAAACACAAGCAAAGATTTTTTTTATTAGCAATTGTTTATCGGCGGGTTTTAAATTTTTGCCCCTTTTTTCTAGACGACCACCCCCTTACAGAAGACCACCGTGAAATAACAACACATGTGCTGTTGTGTTTCGGTGAGTGAGTAAGGGATGCCAGAGCCCATTTCCCTATCCCCTCCCAATCCCTTATCCTTAATGCTACTGCAGTCGGCAGGCACTTGCAGCAGCATTGGCGTTGCTTGTTTTATAGGCGACGGTAGCCACCTACCATCAAGTGGGCCATCAGCCTGTCTGCCGATCTTAACATATTTTTTTAAATTACGAATCAAATGAGCTGTCGCAAGTATTTTTACTAGCAGTAGCAAGAATTAGCACGTTTTTCAACTTGTGAACTATGACGATGACTATAAGTTGGATAATAGGCCAGACCTTTGAATAAGTTTGTAATAACAAGCAGACCAATAAATTTTTGAAAATACCCAATAACCTGAAGATACTAACTATTAAATTGGTAACAAAAAAGTTTTGCCTATTTATTTATTTATTTATTTATTTATTTATTTTAAAATTTACAGATAGTTTACACATATGAATAGTTTTTCGGTGACCTTTACACTAAGCATAGCTTGTATTGTAAAGGCCAGAATTTAATTAAATATAAAATTTTAGAATTAAAAATAGTATGTGTCTGTATGTATTTATGTGTGTGTGTGTGTGCGTGCGTGTGTGTGTGAGTGTGTGTGTGTGTGCGCCAGCAAAATCCTGTTTCAGATAGTAAGTTAGTGTTGTGACTTATTGGATGCCTTTCAGTAAAAGTTCAATATCGTCATAATGAAGTCCGAGAAGCCAATTCCGAACAATGGGTTTGATGCTCTTGGTATTTTTGTCTTTTATATCACAATGCCGGTTTGTTTTGTTGTAAATATAAATATGTGAGAAGTTAACAGAACGCCGACCAAAAGAAGTATTAATATGTGGTAGTGGAATTTGAAATGTCCGCTGCTTTAAATATTGCTTGTATTGAGCAGAGCGGAGAGTATGTTCGTGTGCACTCATCACCGCTCTGTGGATGTATAATCCTCGAACACTTAGTAATTCACTTTCTGTGTGCAGTAGTTTAGTTGGATATCTGAACGGTTTTTGGAACATAACTTTTAACACAGAGCGTTGTGCTCGTTCCAGTTGAATCATGTTGTTTTTACAACTTCCACCCCAGACAGAGATGCAATAACTTATAATCGATTCACACAGGGCCTTGTAAATAGATTTCAGAAGAGAGATGTCTGCTACTTGTCTTAGTAGTTTCAAGGGATAGATAAGTTTGCGAATCCGGTTTGATACAGCTACAATATGTGATTTAAAGGTGAACTTCTCGTCAAGTATAACACCAAGATATTTTATATTATCAGATCTATTGATGTTATTACTGCACGTGCAGGTCAAATTAGTAGTGTTGTTTTGTAATTTACAAGTGTGTATTATCCAGTGTGGAATGGATTTTGGAGCCGATGCCATTGTCTTATGAAAACAAATAAACTTTGATTTATCTGCGTTTTCAATTTATCTATTAAAATTATTTTTGGAATAACCGATTCAATTATTATTAAATGCTATTTCAGGAGTTCTTGTTAGAGTGAGGGCGGATTAATGTAAGATATGTACGTGTACTCGTACATAAAGTAAAGAAAATTTATTTGATTGATTTAAAAATATCCTCTGACGCGCGGAAGCTAAGTTTATACGGTTGTTATTGATTTTTAACTGGTTTTATTGGTATATTTTTAGTAGGTATGAACCTACTAGTAAAAAACATACTGTATACAGCAGGGTACACTGTGTTTTTACACAGGATACCCAGAAATTACTAATAGTCCTAAATACTATTTAAAACGGAAGAATGATCAAATAACAATAAATATTTTTAGTGTTTTATTTGATTGCTGCTTAATTAGTTCCGGAATAACTGATTTGTTCCCATTTCGTACATTCTTTCTATTGATTTGTTCGCAAGACTAATAATTACGTGTATAAATTAAACCCGACATTTTGTTGAGACCATTCCAATGACCCCAACCACGTTATACCTATTGTAAGTTGCTGAAGAGTTGGATATTCCGCAAGTCTACTCAATACTGTAGCGTCAGGTCAAGGTTAACATGTCATGGAAATACCACCGAAGTAACAGTACACCAAATTTCAAATCAATCGTGAGCTGATAATCTTCAAATGCCGTAACAGATCTTCATAAATTACAGATAGGAACTATATCGATCACGTCAGTTTCCAAACAAAACAAACAAGTTCAAAATCGGTCTATCAGACACAGTGTATCGCATCGGCGTCGGGGGTTCAAAACCATTTCTATGACTAATGGCATAAATTTTTTCTGACCTGGTGGATTAACTCACATTTCTACATGCCATCCAGTATGCCCAGTATCCATGCCCCCCAGCTATCATCATCATCTACATAATCTCAGCCGTAGGACGTCCACTGCTGGACAAAGGCCTCCCCCTAATTTTCTAAAAGGACCGATCAGAAGCAGCCTAGTTCCACCGTCGACCCGCGGCCCTTACCAGGTCGTCGGTCCACCTTGTGGGTGGGCGTCCTACGCTTCGCGTGCGGGTCCGTAGCCTCCACTCGAGAACCTTCCGGCCCCAGCGACCGTTGTCACTCCGTACTATATGTCCTGCCCACTGCGACTTCAAGTTACTAATACGCCGGGTTATGTCGGTAATTTTTGTTCGTCTACGATCGAATCAGAATCAGAAGATCGAATCAGGAATGCCTGATTCGATCTCGCAGTTTAACTGTGAGCATAGCCCTCTCTATAGCTCGTTGAGCGACTTTGAGCTTTCTTACGAGGCCCATAGTTAAGAGACCATACGTTTCATCGCCAAATGTCAGTCATCATTGGCGACACACGTTAGTCGAAAACTTTTGTTTTAAGACACTGAGGAATTTTGGACGAGAAGTCTCAGAGCTTCCCGAACGCTATCCATCCGTGCTGAAAACGACGATGGTCCTTCTTCTCGAAGTTGGCTCCACTTAATTGGACCCCCAGTTAATATAACCCCCAACCATAATAGACCATAAAGACACAAAAGTTAGCATTGATTTGAGCACATCTTTACCTCATAAAAGTCATCACAAGGGTCTGCCGTCAAATCCATGGACAAAGCGAGGTTCGCTGCCGACCGAAGACATTCCTTGGTTTCACAAAGCCTCAAAGGCTTATTTCTTTTTAGTTTTACGTCTAAAAGAAAATGTTTTAAAAATATATAATGACGTATTTCCATAGTTACCTAAATTTACACTTTACTATCTACAGGATTGTAAAATAAGGCTCGTATTTTAAGAAAGGCTAATTTTTTTATACAAAGGTTGTCAGAAAGGCTTCCGATCTACTTGTTGGTAGGTGGCTACCGTCGCTTTATGAATATAAGCAACGGCATAGGTGTTGTAAGTGGGCTGCCAACATTAGTAGAGTTAGGGATAAGAAATTAGGAAGGGATAGGGAAGTGGGCAACTTCCGCGGATAACTATCTGCATATAAATAAATTTAAAAAACCCGCTCTCTTTGTCTCTTTGTCTCTCTCTGTGTGTTCGAAAGATTTAAAACTACGTAGCTTTTACCGACGACTACGTTAATAAATGTTTTAAATGATAAATAATTTATTTAATCACTAACTGCCCGACATAGACGTCGTTCTGTCAAAGCTATTGAATTGTCAGCTAAGAACTTTGAACGAGAAAAGAAAATGGGATTTTATGTTATTCCGTCCAAAATTTTTGTCCTTAGTTTTTGTCAGGTGTTTTTTTTTTTTTAATTGATACCTCGGGAACAGTACTTTTTTTCTGCATAAAAGATACCCTATGTCCCTTTTTATATCCCTGACAAAGTGTATGCAATATTTCATGGTGATCAGTTGAGCAGTTAAGGCGTGAAAGCGATACAAACATACAAACAAACTCACTTTCGCATTTATAATATTAGGATTGATGAGTAGGTACTTACATAAAACTGTCATAACTAATGCTAGACAAAACAGTAATAAAAGAAATATGAGGAGGACCACGACCACCATTTTGTTTTTGTGTTTTCTTCGAAATCTGAAAATATTGGACTTATTAAAGATACAACTCAAAATCTAAAACAAACGATTAAAAATAACACAATCTAAAACAAACGATTACTCTACTAAAAATTTGAAGATTAGATCTAATTATGGAAATTTGCGTTGCGGCTGAGTTCCAACCACGAATAGAGAGTTTTCTAAATGAAAGTGAGAATTGATTGGTATTTTTTTGTCACGCCAACGTAGACCCCCGTCGAGTATCCCGTAGACCCCCAGGGGTCCACCTGGACCACTTTGGGAACTAAGGAGTTAGCAGAACAACAGAGGCGGACAGCGAATTATTTTATTTTATAATAATACAGATATCGATTAACGATCAGAAACAGGTGGACTGTTTGTTCTATGTATTTTTACTTTGTCTGTAGTTACGATAATTATCTTTGCTGCTTTGAGTTCTTGTTCTAATAACTTCATTTATAATTGAGTATTTTAATTATTTTATTATTTTCGACATTTTTGTTACTTTGATGAGGTATTTTTTTTGAATTTTTTTCAATTTACCTTGCTGTCCTAGAGCCAACTGCTATTAAATATCCTGATGCCCTTAAATCGTTCCCATTCTTCAATGGTGGTGTATTTAATTTATTTTCACTCGTTGCACCTACGAAAAATATACAATAAATTATAGATACCGAAATCATGATTATTGATATTTTAGGGTATACTACGACGTAATTGGGATGGAGCAAAGCGAGTCATGAAACAAAATAAACACTGGTCATTGTTGATTGCTAGGTAGTACCTACATTAATTTCGAATAAATAACTACATTTAAAACTAGCTGAACCCGCAAATTAAACGCTTGGTATTCGGTATAGCGTGCTCTTTTGTTTGTAAACCGATTGAAATGAAAACAAAACTAATAAAAATATTACGAGAAGCTTCTTACAATACGTCACTGAAAACACCACTCAAATCGGTTCGGCCATATCTGAGATTAGCGTGCACAAACGTACAGACAAACAGACAAAAATTCTAGAAATTATTTTTTTTACCTTGGTAACATAAAGTAGGTACATTTTTTTTTTTGAAAAAATATTTAATATAGGTTTTATTTTTGTAATTCCCAAAATGTCCCAAATTGGACATTTCTTGTGGGACATTTTAGGAATAGACCGTGCAGACACGGCTCGTTTACGATTTTATTATTTGTATAGATATAACCCAGATTCTATCTAATACGTACTGGAAATTATGAAATATATTTTTTTATAATAAAGTTTAGTTTTAGTATCAAAAATATACTAAAAAATATACTACTTTTTTTTTAGTATAAAAAATATATTGTATATAAAACGTAGCTAAAGTTACTAATTATTGGTACAATGCCATGTTTTTAGGGTTCCGTATGTCCGAATAAAAAAATACGGAACCCTTATAGGATCACTCGTGTGTCCGTCTGTCCGAAGTAGTATCTTTTTTGAAATAAACTACTGAACCTAAAATTTTGAAAAAAAAAATACAGAAATCAGTTTTCTACTTATAGATTATAGGAAAACCTATAAGAAGTCCATGATATTAAAATAACATGGTAAATCACTCAATATTGTGCGGATAGGTAACATCGTACGGAACCCTCTCCACGCGAGTTCAAATCGCACTTGTCCCGTTTTTTTTTAATATAAAGTTCGGTAGGCAGGCTGACGGTCTAATTGATTGTAAATGGAATGCCGTCGTTGCAAGAAAAAAAAGATAAGAGATAGTAGAGGAAGATACCTTAGTCACTCACTAAAATACAACTGTACATCTGCTGTTATTTTCTCAGTAGTCTTCTGAAGGTTATTGCGCAGCGAGAAAGGTATAATAAACCTTGGTATAAATCCTATAACTTGAATTTATGAATACGGAACGTAACGTACCCTGCCACTGTTAATGGATTTGGTGTATTGAAGTTCTAATAAGAATAAAATAGTTTCAATGTTGCCCTAATATTACACACCAAGCTATAACTATAAAGACTATGACTTAAGAGGGCACTTTCCAACTCGAACAGCTTACTTATTTCATACTACGGAATTCCATGATTATTCATCAATTATAGGTAATGAATAATCATGGATCAATATATAAAAATATATAAAAAACATGACATTTCTGGGACATAATATGAATATGTCCCAGAAATGTTTGTATAGCAACAAAAAACTAAAATTAATTTTATATTTTGTATAATTAATTTCTAAAATGTACAGAATTTGTGACATTTCGCGGTTTGAATTCTTGTAATTACTGACTAAAATCCAAAAATGGTTTTCCATGGAAACATCCTATCTATAATATTGTTAATTTCGCTGGAGTATATTGTTAAATTTGACTGGAGTATATTGTTAATTTCGCATATTTTTGTAATGTTCTGTTACTTAGACTTTTAATCTTTTGTTTTTATAATACCTTACATATTTACAACAATAATACAGACACGTTCATACACACGCCCCACACCTACACATCTACACAAAACTTTATACATGCCACAAAATCATTTTATCCATATTGCCTTACTATGTCTTTTATCGCGTTTTTTGCAAATTTAATTAGTATAAATTATACTTTAGATTTCAATTATGGCTCTCGCTCTTATTTAATAAGTATAAATATTAAGCATAACCTAGATCTGGACTTGGTTTTCAAAAATTATCATATTTCTCTTGATGGATAGCTCGGTGAATACAATAAACGAAATTGACGACCTAAATACAGCACAATCTGTTAAATGCGAGGTGGATGGGTTGGTTGACGTCATGCAGATTAATAACTTAGACCTAACTGTAATTTCACAGAACATTAGAAGCGTTTTTCGTAATCTGGATGACTTTCAATTGACTCTGTCGCAGCTTCGCTTTAACGTAGATATAATAGTATTGACTGAATGTCAATTAAATTTAAACAAACCTGTTCCTGATCTAACAAACTATAACACTTTTGCAACAACTAAGCATCTCAACCAAAATGACGGAGTGGTCGCTTACACAAAAAACATACATGAAGTAAAGGTAAAGGAAATATACCTCCAACACGCTTCATGCTTACAAATTACTATATTTGATCTAATAATTCTCGGCATTTATCGCTCCCCTTCAAATATAAACGCAGATACTTTTATAGACTCTTTGAACACACACCTCGAAACCATTAAATCAAACAAAAATATAGTTATTACTGGGGATATCAATATTAATATTATCTCAAAATTAGGAGAATTAACACAGGACCGTAATAACAGACTAAATTATCTCAATACCCTATCAATACAAGGCTTCCTTCCTGGTCACTCTCTACCTACAAGAGGATCCAATTGTTTAGACCACTTCATGCTTAAGGTTGATACGAACAAAAAATCTGCCTTTATTGCAGTCTTAGATACAACTGTTACAGATCATGCTACTGTTCTTTTAAAACTTACAAACGTAGTTAAAACTAATTATAGATATAATAAACAGAAAATTGTTATAGATTATGATAAAGCAACTGAAAGCCTTTTGGAAAAAAACCTGACTGATTTATTGAAATGTAATGATCCTAATACCTTAACCTATGAACTAATAAGAAAATTACAAGAATCTCTAAAAGAAAACGCAAAAATAATAAATATTACAAGAAATAAAAGAATCAGTAAACCATGGATAACCCCAGGCTTACTTCGATGCATCCAAAATAGAAATAAAATGCAGCATAAACTTCGCTTAGATCCTTATAATGAAATACTAAAAATAACTTACAAAAGATACCGTAACTACGTAAATAATTTATTGAAAGGACTAAAACGAAGATATGAGAGAGAACAATTAATTAAATCTGAAAAAAATCCTAAATGTTTATAGAATTGTATAAACAACATAGCTAACTTCAAATGTAAAAAATCTCAAAATGTTGAATTGCTCAACGTCAAATCGTCCCCCCTTGAGTCGGTTAATTTTGTTAATACCTTTTTCTCTAATGTTGGAAAAACTCTGGCCGAACAAATAAATTTAACTAAAATATCAAATAATCATAGCATTAACGTCTCTAATAATTCTTTAAACATAAATAAAGCCAATAACGCCTACGGCTCTTCAATTTCATCTTTTAATGCGTTGTCATCCTTTGTGTTGCTTGAATCTGATTGTAAAGAAATACACGACATACTTTTGAATCTCAAATCTGATAGTGCTCCTGGCTGGGACAACTTATCGGCTAGATTTTTACAAATGATTCATAAACTTATAGTCCCTATCATTTGCCATCTAGCTAACATATGTTTCCGACAGGGGATTTTTCCGTCTGCTTTCAAGGAATCAATTGTAACCCCTATTCACAAGACTGGTGACACAGATGACGTCAATAACTATCGACCAATATCTGTATTACCGACAATTTCAAAAATTCTAGAAAAGTTAATAAATACCAGATTGGTCAATTACCTAAACAAATATGACATTTTATCTAGCTCACAATACGGCTTTAGGCATGGAATATCAACGGATGATTCAGTAACCGCACTAACTACTCTAATAGCTGAACACGTCGACCAAGGTAGAAAATGTTTAGCAGTATTTTTAGACCTAAAAAAGGCATTCGACGCCGTTTCTGTCCCCATTCTTGTTCATGCTCTTGAAAAACTGGGTATTCGTGGTGTTCCCCTTACTTTACTGGATGATTACTTGCGGGATCGCCGACAGCGGGTTAAGATTGGTAATTACACGAGTGACGTACAAAACATATCTTACGGCGTTCCCCAAGGAAGTGTTCTTGGCCCCACTCTTTTTCTTATATACATTAACGAACTTTGCAATCTATATATTTCAAGCGGTAAGATTTTTTCCTATGCTGATGATACTGCCATAGTGTTTTCTGGAGACTCATGGGACGATGCTCGCAGGACAGCGGAGGAGGGGCTCATGGATATATCTGTGTGGCTAGAATCAAACCTCCTCACCTTGAACACCACAAAAACTTATTTTATGTCCTTTTCTATTGACAAAAGAACACAGCCAGATAATGGTTTCGGAGTGAGGATTCACAGGTGTGGAAATCTCCAAAATGCCAACTGTTCTTGCAGCTATATTGAGGGAGTTTCAAAAGTTAGATATTTGGGCGTTATAATTGATAATAGACTATCATGGCACTTCCACAATGAACAAATTATGTGCAGGGTTAGGAAACTGATATGGATTTTTAAAACACTTCGACATGTTGCAAACAAAGAACTTTTAAAAAAAATTTATACAGCCTTAGTTCAATCAGTTTTATGTTACTGTATACCAATATGGGGTGGAGCCACTAAAATAAAATTTCTGGAATTGGAGAGGGCCCAAAGATCATTGCTCAAAGTGATGTACTTTTTACCTCATAGATTCCCTACCACTCAACTTTATAACTATTGTGACGTCTTATCTGTAAGAAAATTATACATCCTAAATGCTACACTTAAACTACATAAATCCTTAATTTATGACTCTAATATAATTAATAAGAGACGAAATGATATAGTTGTGCATGCTAAAATTGTTAAAACCGCCTTTGCTCAAAGACAATATATTACCCAAACTTCTTACATATATAACAAAATAAATGAGAAACTTAATATTTACCCCATGACCCACTATAATTGCAAAAAGACCCTGACAGACTGGCTGAAGACCCTAAATTATGATGAAACCGAATCTTTATTAAAGATTATTCCATAACATAACTCTATTAAATTATTATAATAATGACATCATTTCACACATTACACATACACACTCACACACGCGCACACACACACTCACACACGTATATTATTCTAAGTTTTTAAGGCGACGATGATGAAACGGGGACTCCTGATACAAGTATGCTTAAATACTTACTAGGAGTGCCCCAATAATGTGTATTTGTACCTAGAATAATATAAAGAAATAAAGTATTTTTTTTTTTTTTTATAATGTACATTTGAAATTGGGATGTCAATAGCTACCATCTATAAGGGTTTTATAGATGATAGCAGAATAGTAGAATTGCTGGCGCACGTTTTATTATTTCCGCGAGTTGAATAAGTGGCGCGAATGTGTTGCGTCGCATTCTGTCTTCGGTTAATCGCATTATAGTAAGTTGAGACAACAAATTCTCCCAAATACCTATTACTGAGTTCCCACGCTCGTACAGCGCCACCTTAACTGTAATACTTAGACAATATATAGCCTCGGAAACTTTTTGTTGGTAATGATAGTGCTATGTATACGCATAGTACGTACAAAGCCAACCTCGAGTTGAGATGGGTAGAGTTCGGGAAGCTTCTAGATATCTTCTCGTCAAAAAATCCTCAGTGACGACCCGATCCGTAGACGAACGAAAGTTACCGAGACAATGGACAGGACACATAGTACGGAGTGATGATGGCCGCTGGAGAAGGTTCTCGAGTGGAGGCCACGCAGATCGGCAAGCGCAGTGTAGGACGTCCACCCACAAGGTGGAGAGACGACCTGATGAGGGCCGTGGGTCGACGGTGGATCCAGGCTGCATCTGACTGGTCCTTTTGCAAAATTAGGAGGAAGCCTTTGTCCAGCAGTGGACATTCTACGGCTGAGATGATGATGATTATACATCAATAGTTTTCTCAGCGCACGCCAAATAATATTTTTAAAGGCAAATTTTTCATACCTTGGGTTACGTTCTTGTAATTTTTTGTAGCAATCTTTAATTAAAAAATAATAATAAATAAAATATAATGTTACTCGCATAATGTAGTGAGATTTTTTAAAACAGTTACGTAGTTTTCCATTTTATTCATTTCAAACAAACATACAAAAATTAAATTTCTATAATATTAATGTATAATAAAAGAGATACACTGCGTTTCGCAGTCATTTGGCCAGCCCGTCTGGCGGCAGTAACCACCCCTTACAGAAGACCACTGTGGAATAACAGCATGTGTGTTGTTGTATTTCGGTGAGTGAGTAAGGGATGCCACAGCCCATTTCCCTATCCCCTCCTAATCCCTTACCCTTAATCCTACTGCAGTCGGCAGCGCACTTACGGCAGCTTTAGCGTTGCTTGTGTTATAGGCGACGGTAGCCACCTACCATCAAGTGATCCGTCAGCCTGTCTGCCGATCTAAACATTAAAAAAAAAGAAATATCAATAACATTATTCTAAGTTCAAGGAGTAGAAGGAGTTTCGGACGTTGAGGAAGATGGCAGAATTAATTCGTGAAATCTAAAACAATTTTTTTTAGACTAATTTAAAAAATATTGAATAAAAATATTATTTTTTAGAAGAACTAAAGTTGTTGACATTTGACAGCAAGCTGAAGTGGCTGAGCGGATAACCGATGGGATAAACGAGTTCTCGAATGGAGGCCACGAATCGGAAAACGCAGCGTGGGACGACCTGCGACCAGGTGGACAGACAACCTGAAAGGCATCACGGGAAGCGTGGGAAAGACATACATCCAGCAGTTGAGGGACACGGGCTGATGATGATGATGATGATGATGATGATGATGATGATGATGACGATGATGAAGCGATATATAAAAAACGCGATTTGTGGTTTATGCTAAGGTAAAGGCGAATTACATAGACAATAATTTCAAAAATACAAGCATATTTTTTTAGAAATTAAATTACAATTTTTAAGAAATAAAATAAAATCCGCCCAAAAGAAAATTAAATTAATAACTTAATAATTCAACATGCATAAAAAATTCACTTTTAAAAATTAAGTAGTTTTAATAGCCGTTTCAAGATATGATTAATTAATTATTTAAACAACCCCTTCGCCAATTTTACACGTCACCATGACTTACGTATCATTGTTTACAAAACGTTTACAAGGTGGTCGAGGGAAGAGAATCAGCTGACTTGACTCTGTTTGAATTTCTGTTGTATACATATTTTTAAAATGTATTTTTTTACCTAAGACTTAGGACCTAAGCAATAATATACCTAGGAACTTATTGACCAGATTTTTTTTAAATACAAGTATATAATATTTGTGTCATGTCAAAACTTACGCGTTACGGTGGGCCCCATAACATCTCCGCGTTCTCCAGACCAACCTTGCATTTTTTTAATTGACAACAATTTAAGAAATATAAATTAAGGAAAAGTAAAAAGTTAAGTAAATTTAGAAAAAAGAGCCTTCATAATAGTGACCTATTTCGTAAAAAACATTACAAAGAAGAAGTTTATGTTAAATGAAATTGTATCGTAAAAATTGCGAATATTTTTTTAGTGAATCGTACGCGTACTGTTTCATGGTATTTATGGTACTGAAGGTTTTGTTGTGGCTTACTGAAACTATGTCTACATACCTGTTAGGGTGGCCATGAAGCTAAGATTTTTTTTGGAAATTGGAAGTTTTCAAAATTTCCGAGCAGAAGTACTTATTTAATGAAAAAAATTCAAACTGAATACTAAATATGTACGTATTAAATGCTCAATGGAAAATTTCTTAATTATATTTAAAAAAAGAAAATTTTATCACGGTGTAAACACCATATCTCGTATCATGGTGTATGACTATCATTTTTTTAAACATAAACTTAAGCTTTTCTTTCAATCCGAAATACTCAATAACTAGCATGTGAATCTTGAAGTGTATACCAGGGTCGAAACTCCTCTTTAGGCCGTCTGTCCGATTGGATGACCTCAAGACACCGTTTGGATATAAGAGAAGGACCGTATAATGAGAAATAGCTAATCCTAGAATTGAATTTTATCTAAGTTTGTAAAGTCCAAATAAGAAAATATTTATATATAGATTAATACATTATAAATAAAAGTGAAATGTGGAAAAGATGAATTATACGATGAAATTTTCTCGATAGAAAAAATATCAGCAAATTACCTCTCATTTTTATCGTTTTTTGTTTTATTTTCAAAATGACACATAATAAAAACCTAAAAAATTATCAGTAATTTCAGTTCCCAGATTATTTAGGGCTTTGAGGATTAATTTTTCATTTGACATTATAGTTTACGAGTAATTAATATTTAATACTTTTGGCACTTACCTATAACATTTTTATTGCTCGAAATACGCTATCTTCCGTTTCATGTTATGCATACTTCAATGCGCATTGTTTCACATGACCAGTTACAATCGCTTATGGGGCCACGCGGGTGAAATTAGAAATATTTTTTGCTTTGTACGCAGTCTTAATTAAAAAGGCCTGTGAATGTCTAACAATGAACGCTTGCAGGCTGATGATGACGATAATGGGGGAATGACTTAGAAAACTTTACAATTTTATTGCACTTAT
This sequence comes from Bembecia ichneumoniformis, assembly GCA_910589475.2. NCBI lineage: Eukaryota > Metazoa > Arthropoda > Insecta > Lepidoptera > Sesiidae > Bembecia > Bembecia ichneumoniformis. The sequence continues at coordinate 15,052,837 of OU342535.1, forward strand.
CCGAAAATTTTATTTTATCTGACAATTTTCAATATTTTTTCTAAATTTCTGACCAATAATATTAAAAATAGCGTCATTTTTAGAGAAATATACAAGCTTCTTGGTACAGGGCAGTGCAGTGTACCAGTAGTGGTAGGACACACTGCGTTTCGCAGTCATTTGGGTAGCCCGTTTGGCGGCAGTAACCCCTCCCCCCTTACAGATGAAGGGACCACCGTGAAATAACAGCACGCGTGCTGTTGTGTCTCGTTGAGTGAGTAAGGGATGCCAGAGCCCATTTCCCCTAATCCCTTATCCTTAATCTTACTGAAGTCGGCAGCGCACTTGCAGCAGCTTTGGTGTTGCTTATGTTATAGGCGACGGTAGCCATCTACTATCAAATGGATCGTCAACCTGTCTGCCGATCTTAACATAAAAAAACATGAAATTAATTTTATAGTTTAAATTTGGCTTTGAATGTACAGTTTTTAGGTTCTAACCAAAAAATTCAACTAAATTATGACAAATCAATTTTATCACTATTCCTTAAAAAGCTACATATGTTACAATAGCTTGTCCCTGCAATGGTAAGGTGGCTAATAGACGATTACGAAGATTCATAATTATCATCATCATCATCATCTCAGCAGTTGAAAGTCCACTGCTGGACATAGGTCTTCCAGATAATTTTCCAATAGGACCGTTCAGGACCAGTCTGGATCCAGCGTCAAGCTGCGGCCCTTATCAGGTCGCATCTGCACCTTGTGAATGGACATCTTATGCACTGCTTGCCGGTTCGTTGTCTGCACTCAAGAACCTTCCGGCCCCAGCGGACGTCGGCTCTCCGTACTGTGGGCCTTGCCCATTGCCACTTCAAGTTAATCCCAGAGCATAGCCCTCTCTATAGCTCGTTAAGCAACATTGAGCTTTCTTACGAGGCCTATGATTAGAGATCATGTTTCAGCGTCGTATGTCTTCACTGGGAACACATATTACTCGAAAACATTGGACAGATACAATGTTTGACACATTGTATCTGTCCAATGTTTTCGAGTAATATGTTAATTATTATTAAACTGTGTGGTCACACTAATCTAAACCCGTTTCATAGGACAGTGGCGCGATGTTCCTAACCGCACGCGATGACTAGTGATGTGCCTTCGTATCACGTTATCGATTCAACAACTTTACGACTCGTGACGCGTATTTCATTCATTCCATGACTTTACTTAATGTTGTTATCGTTTAAATGTTTTGGTTGTGATATATATGTATTTTCATTAAAAATCTTTCTGACCTAACCAACAAACAGAAGTACTATAAAGCACATTAAGTACTTTCTAATTTCCCCTGTGGGTCTCTCTCTCTCGGTGGAACAGAGACTGGGGCTACTGGGGCGGCTTGGACAACAGGGGCTCTCTGTGGAACAGAGAGAGAGAGAGAGAGAGAAAGAGAGAAGCGGTTTATTTTATAATATGTCAAACCGTATAGATGACCTATTTATTCACTCATTTTATCGGTGATTTACATGTTGTACATTTAAAACGTGTGCATCACTATACTGTGAGATCGATATATACGCTGAATATTACATAAACACCTTCAAAGCATTCAGCGATTTCTTGAAGTTTGTTGACTTTCTCGCTTATGGGGTCACGTATTTGTTTTAATCGATTAAGTATACCACAGTGACATGTTTCAATAATAATTTAAAGGGTGTCTTCAAATGTTTTTCGTTTATTATACTTAAAAAAGTAAATCCCGATTTAGTTCAAACTCGTTTTCTTTACTATTAAATTAAAGAGCACAAGATGGCAAAAAGTCATCGAACAAAATGGCACATATGTATATACTCTAATTAAATGTAAATAAACTTAAAAAAGCCTTGAATTTTCATATAAAATCTAAAGAAACTTTTTCCTCAACCTATTATTATTTTAATTAGGTATTATTTTCTTTTTTCTTTTATTGTACTTTAATGGTATCGACAGCAACGGCATATGGTATCCACCCGTAGGTGGATAGGATCAGAAATTCTAAAATTCGCCGAGGGACCAAAGTTGTCGACATAGCCGAAGTGGCAATGTGCCGTTCGCAGAGCGGAGTAGACGAGTTTTCGAATGGAGCCCACGAATTGGAAAACGCAGCGTGGGACACCCTGTGGCCAGGTGTACAGACGACCCGAAGAGTATCGGCTGAAGCGGCTGGATGCGAAACGCAGAGGAGTCTTGGGATAGGCCTACATCCAGAATTGAAGAGACACTGGTTGAGGATGATGATAATGATGATGATGAACGCTATATTGGTTGCCACTACTAAAAATTACTGCATTTATTTTACAGTAATAATTGTGAGGCCCTTATTAACTTATACTACCACCCCACAATTAACTTTGATTTGTGTACCCGACCTTATCTTGGAACCTTATATGTCCGGCGGTGGACGTGTTTTTATTGTATCTACTAAATACGGTTTATGAGTTGTATGTATTTTGGAACTACCAAAAATACAGTCGATCAACTTAAAAATAAATGTCGGATTAGTTTTCTAACTACGTACATAAAAAAACTGCATAGGTTCAATAAATAACACTGGAAACATTGATCTCATATCTTTATTCGTACCTTATATAACACGGACGTGATCTCAACGCATAAATAAGAAAACAATATTTACAAAACAGGTTACATAGTCGTTACCACCCGTGGCCGTAAGAGCCGTACGAGCCATATGAGCCGACGGACAGTAGGGGCTGTGACACTACAGGCGCATGGACTACTGGGGCGGCTTGGACAACAGGGGCTGCATGGACCACTGGCGCCGCATGGACCACTGGTGCATGCACAACTGCTGGATGAACGATCTGAAAACAATAGACATAATAGAGCACATGCATGTTTTTTAAATTCGGCATAGTAGAATCCTACTAGGCCGATAACGCATTGCAGCACCTGTGGTCTTGTTTGCAATATAACGACGGTAGCCACTACCATCAAGTGGATTGTCAGCCTGTCTGACTGCCTTTGCATAAAAATCACTTGTGCTCAACAGTTGTACATCTTACTAATATAATATGGATTGCATATATTTTTTGTTTGAATGCGCTAATCTCTGGAATTATCAGTCGTTAAATGGCACATTTTTTGACGAATATTTAAAGAGCCGGGCAAAATGAAAAAATAAAATAAAATATATAAAACGCTAAGCAAAATCTAAGTAAAATCAGATGTGAGGAGCTGAGCAAAAACTAATGAAGTAAATTTAAGACAAGGACTAACATCAGACAGAACGCATTTTTTTAGCAATATTGCACAGCAAATTTTGTAGCTCCTCGGAGGTAAGGTTTAAAGGTTTTTCTCAAATATTGTGTAACATTTAAAAAAATAATTAAGTTAATTAATCTATATATATATATAAATGAATCCCAATTTCCCTTGGTCACGGCATCACGCGTGACCGGGTAGACCGATTTTAATTCGGTTTTCGCTAATGGAAAGAGGAATAAAGGGGGAATGTTTTAGGGTATATAAAAATTGCACGCCGGGCGAAGCCGGGGGCGGAACGCTAAGTAATTTAAAAAAATAAAACTAAAAAATAAATGTAGTTGTTCCTGAACATAGTTATTACTGTGATGAGAAAGCTTTTTTAGGCCTTAATTTACTATTTTTTTTTCATAAAATGGAATTATTTGTATAAACGTGTCAGATTCAAACTTTTTTAAATATAGTCTATTATGCAAATATGTATTTTTATCGAATTTTACTCTAACAAGTCAAATTAGGCGATAAAAATAACGCTTTTCTACTAAGTCCTCGCCTTAACACATTATTTGAGAAATATTTGCAACGATCTTATAAGTAGCCGAGCAAAATCGCACAAGTCGTATAAATTCGCACAAGCAATGTTTGATATAACAAGTATTGAGGAAAAATTTATATAATGATGAAATTGATATATAAAAATGTGGTTCACCCTTTGGAATGAGGAGTAGCTGGTTGCGGCTGGCTTAGCTATGGCGACTGCAGGAGCGGCATGCACAATGGGTTGTGCAACTGCTACCGGCTGGGCTACCACTGTCGGCTGATGTACTAAACCCACCGATGAATACTGAAATCACAGTTCATGTTTTTGCTATATGGCTTAAAATACACTTTTACGAAGGAACAATAATTTTCTTATACTTGCTTACTCCACTAACTACTAACAATGGCTTGGCTCTAATGATACAAATCTGATTTTACTTCTGATGAACTCTAAAAGTGAGCTAATGTGATAGCAGTGAGCTATTGTGATCTACAAGTTAGTTTTAAGAGAAAAAAAGATCATGGATGTATTTATGAAATGATTCATTGTTTTGGATGCGTAGGTATTTAATTTCGCGACTGACAATTTCTCTGAATTTTTGAACTCAAAATATTTAAGTATTCTTTAAATATTTTTTAAAAGTGTAAAAAGTTGTGTAAAAATTTAAAAGTAATTTGTGAATTGGTTTTAGTTACGTATCTGGTTTAGTTATTAACAACAGTTAACAAGGGTTGGCAATTAACGGTGGAAATTTTAGTTTTAGAAGATGTCTTTTTTAAATTATGAAATTATCTATTATAATTAAAATTCAAGCAACAAATTTAATAAGACTCCACAAGAAACATAGTACAAGGTGACGTCACTGTTTAAAGTTGAATGAAGCTAGATTTATTTATTGTAAAATATCCAGTAAATATTTTTCATTATTAATATTAAAAATACTTTGCCACACATCTTGAAGTGTGATTAGTAACCTCATTGGAAACCTCATAGATGAGAAAATTTTGAAAATGGACATAACTATATTGGTTATTATTAAAGAAGGCTTTCAGGAAGCCTCTAATTAAGAACTTTCAAAGAGGCTACAAGTTAATAAATAGCTTCTTGTAACATCGACTGAGATGGTGTATGGTAGGATTATGCAAATTTACTTACAGCTGGGCCCGCCCATGGTGAATACTGTGAGTATAGACCTCCAGGTGTAGGTTTAGCTACAGCCACTGATAGAAGTGCGAATAGGACCTGTATTTAATTTAAAAAAATATATACAAAAAAATATATACAGATTATATTAAATTAAAATAAAAACTAAAATTACCTAATTTAAAAATAAATTAACACTAAATGGATTAAAACTAATAATATAAAAATGGACCCTATGGCATTGTACCAAGTACGCTGGCAGCATTTCCTCGTTGAATGGCCAAACTAATACGTTGGCCGAGGAAAGTGCCAGCTCTTCGGTCTCCCGTCGCATCAATAAGCCTCTTCGAGATGTCTTTGAAGAGGCTGATTGCTGCAGGGCCCCATGGACCGAATGTCTCGACTCCGAATACTACAACACCATATTCAGCGCCGAGGCCACTATATTTAGACATTTTATTTTTTTCCGCCGCCTCTGCTGCGGCTGCTGCCTTAGTGGATGTTCCATGGAGATGCGAAGGGGCTAAAAAAATTATAACATTTTATAATGTATAAACGTAGACCATTCTCTTTACAATGAAAATTTTAAGAAATTTTCATAGACTTATAGACCCGGAAAAAGTATAGGCAAGGAAATGTCTCCGTAGTTTGTTTATCTTTTCTTTTTTTTATGTTAAGATCGGCAGACAGACTGACGGTCTACTTGGCTACCGTCGCTTATAACACAAGCAACGCCAAAGCTGTTGCAAGTGCGCTGCCGATTAAAGTAGGGTTAAGGACAAGGGATTGAGAGGGGATAGGAAAATGGGCTCTAGCCCTTACTCACTCACTGAAATACAAAAGCACACGTGCTGTTATTTCACGGTGGTTTTCTGCAAGGGGGTGGTTACTGCTGCCAGACGGGCTACCCAAATGACTACGAAACGCAGTGTGCCCTGCCGCTACTTTCCAGATCTAGACCAGAAAACTTCATTTTTCGAAGTTGATCCTGCCGGAAATCGAACCCGGGAACCCTAGAACAGAGCTTTAAGGCAAGCACCCTAACCACTCATCCAACGAGCTCGTCAAATTAAAGAAAATGTATAAATTACTTGTAAAAAAATTTGAATAATTTGTTTTTAAGCGTCAAATTAAAACAAAAGGGTTTTAATTCTCCGATTTCGAAGCTTATTTTTTATATTACTAGTATATTAAAGCGAGATATAGTTTAATAAAAAAAATAGCAAATTTTAGGCTAAGTCTTGGATTGCTTGAGAGTTTGGTATACCCTTTCCTCAAAACTACGTGCTTTTTTCCAAGTATGACATACGCAACATAATTTGATCATCTTATGGTGTTTTCGATTTAATAATTACCTTGTTCAAAGATTTTACTTGGTAGATATTAATTGGTATTAACGCATTGCGAATCCAGTACACTAATGCATTCAGGATGCTGCTGGGGGTGCCTCTGGCTTGTTTGCGTTGGCATGAAAATATAATTTATGCCTTCCTAAGAAACAAAGCTCTTTCGATGGTGCGTCGTGTACGTGGTAGTCCCAAAGGCATTCTGAACGTTATTGCGGACAGGACTGATTGTCTAATTATGAGGTAAGTGTTGCTATTACACAGGTTGCTATTAAATATTTATAATTTAAATTTATAATTTTATAATTTTTAATATTTAAATTTTAAATATTTATAATTTAAAATTTTATTATATACTGACTGAGTCCGCAACTTGTACGCGTGTTATTTGGCAAAGCCCGTAACTTTCTTGTTTCTTAACCGATTTGAATGAAACAAACACTAAATTCTATTTTCTATTTTCTATTTATTTATTATATGTATAGAAAATAGATAGAGATCCTAGCATGTAATTTTTATGAGTTTATATTTGTTATTTGTATCATGTTATTGTGGTCATTAACTATGGACTTGAAATGTCTGAAGTAAAATAAATAAATGAAACTAAAGTATTGCCCAGAAAGAGTATAACTAATTTTTCATTGTCAAGAAGTGGGTGAGATTTGCATTAATTTTAAAGACATCATTTAACACTTTCCTTATTTTTTCGGCTAAAATCTTGTTTCCCTAACTCTTGTCTCTGAAGTAAATAATGATAAGTTAACTCACGAGATAACGCATGACTGCTGATCTCCGTTGCAGCTGAAGTAAGAATGTAGTCTGGCCAATTAAGCGTGGACGCGTTCCTTATATATATATACTAAGACGGAATTTTAAAATCGTACTGCACGGAATCCTAATAGAACTAATATTGAGTGCGTACGTGACAAGTTGAAACATTGGCTAATGATTTAACATGAGAGGAAAAATGAAAATATGGTATGTATCCAAACATCTCGAAAATTCAAAAAGCTTGGACATTATGTGAATGTTTTGATGACGACCCAATTGATAATGACTAAATTATTCGAATACTATTTAATATATTATTTATATTTATTTATTTATTTATTCTATTATTAATTCTAAAGGTCTATGAGAATATATTAGTATTATATGAAATTTTATCAAGAATCTTCACCAGAGACCGTTGAATGAGTGGTTAGGGTCCTTGCCTTAACGCTCTAGGGTTCGCGGGTTCGATTCTCGGCAGGAAATTGAAAGATGACTTTTCAAATTTAACTCTGGTCTGGATCTGGAAAGTAGTGGCAGGGCACACTGCGTTTCGCAGTCATATGGGCAGCCCACCCCTTACAGAAGACCACCGTGAAATATCAGCACGTGTGCTGTTGTGTTTCGATGAAGCCCATTTCTCTATCCCTTCCTAATTCCTTATCCTTAATCCTACTGTAATCGGCAGCGCACTTCTGCGGATTACAGTAGGATTATAAGATATATATATATATATATATATATATATATATATATATATATCTTATTGATTTTTTGTATATATAAAGATCAGCAGAAAGCCTGACTGTCCACCTGATTGGTGAGATGCTACTGTCAGCTACGTTACAGTATAATCTCGCCCTGATAAACATAAAAACAAGAGAATTGGAGATAGATAAATGGGCCTCTGGCTTCTCTTACTCCCTCACCGAAACAACAGCATGTCAGCTATTATTTCACGTGGTCTTTTGTAATGTGGTGGTTTCTGCCGCCAGAATGGCTGCCCAATTTTAGACTGCTGAACGCAGTGTGCCTTTCCACAATAAAATAAAAATTCGATAATGAGACAATTTGTAACAATGATCAAGCTACCTTTCGTCTCTCAGGCAGACTCACAAATGTTCACAATTGCGCTACGATCCTTTTTAAGATGTCCTCAGAAGGGACGTAACACTGTTTATTAATGTGTTTAAGTTGATTCGCATGTACTTAAAGATATGTTATGCTGCAATCGGTACTTAGCGAAGGTATTACATGTTATCCTTTTAAGTAAATGTATCAAACTTAGAATCTAAACTGTGTACTTAAGTAGTTTTTTCCAATGCGTATCGTATGCGTATCGATTAGATTTCTTCATATCGAAGCGTTTAGGTACAAAAAACGATGTAGATCTTGGAAGTGACTTTTGATCCATAGAGAAGGAGTTTAGTAGTGGCAGGGCACACTGCGTTTCGCAGTCACAATTTGGGCAGCCCGTCTGATGGCACTAACCGTGGAATAATGAAGGATGCCAGAACTCATTTCCCTATATAGAGTTGCTTGTGTTGATAGGCAACGGTAGCCACCTACCATCAAGTGGGCTGTCTGACTACTTGCACCGACATAAAAATTAAAAAATTTGGTTACAAGGAAGACGCGTTCACACATTTTATACATAAATCTAGTCGTTTGAGTGAACTTCAGCAGAGAAATGAGTAGTTAACCAATTCAAGTTAGGAGACCTGAGGTTACAAGAGGAGTATAGTTTACACCTGGTGGGTTGCTTTCGGCGAGCAAGTGTAGTCGGTATCGATCTGATGAAAAGGAGCCATATAGGATACCAGAAGTTATTCTTTCAACTAACCGGTTATTTTTTTTCCTATTTCCATTTATTTATTTATTATTTATAAATAGGTTATCTAGCTGACGGTCACTTGACGATAGAGTGTTACTGTCGCCGATATAAATAACTCCTTAAGGGTACAGGAGCGCGCCTAAGCTTACTCGCTATGTCTTTTGTAAAGAAAGAAAGAAAGAAAGAAACATTTATGAACAAAAAAAAACCAAAAAAACATAATAAGTAAACACCAAAAGGACACATCTCAGCTTAGGCTGCAACATTGTTACAGCGCTGATTTTCAGTTGTGCCCTGACTAAAGAAGTCGTTACTGCTCCCATACGTTTAAGAATGCAGAACGCTGTGTGCCCTGAAATTACTTCTTAAACTTTTTCTCGTTTTTTTCTATATTGCCACTTTAAGTGTATCCATGTATCATAGCAACAAATGGTACGTTTGCTTGTCCATTACTTTAATTACCATACCAAATTAACATAAAAAGTCCGAGAATTAATTAAATAATAATAAGATCAGCGCTCTGTGGCCTATAACGCCGTTTGAGGCATTCATGCATGCACTGGCAAATATAATATTTTATTTTGTGTTAAACTTATATAGGGTATTTTAGTCTATATGAAAAAAATCTAAGAGTATATTATTGAGATAGCTTAGGCAAAATGCAGTCGGAAAATGTTAGTTTTAGTTCGTCAAATAACAAAATAAATTTTAAAATTAAATTCAAAGTTTTCAGAATTTGTAGTCTGTTCTTAAACACAATGAAATAGTAGCCGCCATGTTTACGTCATACGGTTGTGTAAACAAAAAAGTGTCAGTCAGTGTCATGTCAATTACCGGCGCATTTGTTTACACAGTCAACTGACGTCATGACCACAGAGCAAAATGGTTTCCAACGTTTTCGTCAAATTACGCGCGAAATTTGAAAATGTAAATTTTAAATGCATTTTTATTAAACTTATCGATTGAATAAAAATTTGGTGGTTATTTTTAGTGGTTCATTAGCACTACAGAATCTAATTGAGACACCTTTTAAAAATGGGTGTAATACCCTATTGGCTGACTTAAAAAGGTTTGATAATTCAAACAGAGAAAAAGAAAAAGTATAATTTTATGTTTTGACGTGAAAAAAAGAGTGTGTGTTTTTATACATCTGGATAGAAGGTTAGGAAATATTTTATATATAAGTTATTTTAGATGTTTTGAAGTAATTAAGAAATAAACAAGATGTGTGCACTATCCAAATTAGTTATTTTAATTACATCCAATAAAATTTAAGAAAATGAAGTAATCCGAAGAAGTTAAAATCCATAAGATTTAAGAGAAAAAAGTCAGCATGAACTCGGTAGCTTGTTGAAAATCAATTGATTCAATTATAATTAAATAAAAAAAAATCAATAATCACTTAACAAGACAACTGCAATAAAAATTCTGTGAGATTAAACGGCGTGCTTAGCTCCTAAGCAGCAATTTAACTCACAAAATACATGTACCTGTATACATAGTAAAGTTTATGTTTTGTGTGTTTCGATTTATATTAAGAACTTAGAAATGTCAGAATTTCCCTTAGTATTATTTCCTACAGGAAGATTACCTAATTCCCGGAAAAGTATGAACTTCTGATTTGTCGACCGTCTCAATTATTTTATTTCAAAGAGATATCAAATCAAAATCGTAATATCATATGACTTTTTAATATCAAATTGATGACAAAAATTAAATTACTCATTCTCAAAAAATACAATTCAAAACGTTCATATTATAGACTATTAGTTAAACTAGGCCACGCTTCGCTGCGGCCCATACGGCGGAGGCGTGCGCATGGGGCGCGCGGTACTGGACACTGCTTATATATAATACTATTTATCGTAGCGTGATGTTATATAGCCTATAGCCTTCCTCGATAAATGGACTATTTAAAACAAAAAGTATTTTTCAATTCGAACCAGTAGTTCCTAAGATTAGCGCGTTCAAACAAACAAACAAACTCTTCGGCTTTATAATATTAGTAAGTATAGATAAAAGATAAGGATGTGAGTATGTCTCTACATAATTACAATAAATTGAAGTCGCTGTCGGCGTCTGTCTGTTTTCCTGCTAACTTCTTCTAAACCATCCAACAGATTTTAATACGGTTTTCACCAATCGAATCAAGATCACCGAGGAAAATTTTTGTATATAATTTGCATCCGGGGGTGGGTCGCATGCATATTGTACCTTGTAAGTTACATATTATTATGGACCTCAACTTTATGTAAAAGCCAAAACACATAACATTTTCCAGATCTTAGTAAGTGATAAATATAGAATTATGGCTCAATCAATAAATATTATGACATATAGAGTTTCATAAGCCGAATAAGGCGGCTTGCTTAGTTCGGTATAATACCCAATTTTTATGTTAAATGTATCCACTTAATTAGATACTTGTATCTGGGATTTGAAATTCTAATCTCTGCCTTAGTATGGAGTTTAAATGTGTATCACGTTATCTGTTTAAAGCCGCTCCACTTTGTCTCCACGTTGAGGGTCGCCAACACGACTTATATCCATACTAATAATAAAATAAAAATAAAAATAAAATCAATGGTCATATTGATAGATTTAATTAAATGTATATCAAACTATATGCGGTACTTATGACAAAAAGTAAATTTTTGTCTGTCTGTTCTGACTAATCTCCGAAGCGGCTAAACCGATTTTGACGGGACTTTCACTGGCAGATAGCTGGTGTTATAGGTAGTAAATTAGGCTACATTAATTTTAGAAAAATAAAATAAAATATTTATAAGCAAGTTCCAATACCGCGCGCGCGACCCTTGAGCACGCCGCAGCGAAGCGTGGGGCCCTAGCCAAGATGCAAACTATTGCAAACGCTTATTACATACCCAATATTTACATTAAAAAAAAATCGAAAAAAATGTTCGTCTAGAAGTTCCTTTAAGACTTTTTGCACATTTGTAAAATGTAAGCGCGACTCGCATAATTACTGAAGCAACCTTAATGAATGAAGGGCGTAGCGTAGGTAAGAAAAAATGTTTAGATCAGAGATTGATATGTTTTGTAAGCTTGTATTGACTTCATAATATTTGGATAATAAAACGAGCCCTGGTCTGGATCTGCAAAGTAGTGGCAGGGCACACTGCGTTTCGCAGTCATTTGGGCAGCCCGTATAGCGACAGTAACCACCTCATTACAGAAGACCACTGTGAAATAACAGCACGTGTGCTGTTGTGTTTCGGTGAGTGAGTAAGGAGTGCCAGAGCCTATTACCCTAACCCTTACCAATCCCTTATCCTTAATTCTATAGTAGTCGCCAGCGCACTTGCAGCACCTGTAGCGTTGCTTGTGTTATAGAAGACGGTAGCCACTTACCATCAAGTGGACCATCAGCCTGTCTGCCTACCTTAACATAAAGGAACAATATAAGTAATATTAATCTGTCTTTTTGTCATGAAGAAAGAATTATTTCTTTCTGTGACCAGAAATGTAGAAGAAAGACCTACTATTGGAGTTTTTTAAACTTCATTCTTAAACTTCATCCTATCAAAATCGGCAGCGCGATGGCAGTCCTTGATTGTGTTAATAAGCGATGGTAGCAACGCACCATCAGGAGTTGTTTGTTTGTTTGTCACGCCAAAGCGTCAAAATGCAATAACTACTCAACAGACCATCATGAAACTTGTTAGGTTACAAATAATTTTGCATGCACTTTGTTAGGCGTACAGCAGGTCATTGAGTACGTACCTTTCATCCAGAAAATATAGTGATTTATACGCGAACGTAGTCTCTGTCTAATTTCCATTTAACTAAAGTATGATTTCATATAATTCATGGTTATTTAGATATTACCTGCTGGTATGATGAATAATATAATAACGGATCCCAAACCTGGATATAATAACGGATCTCAAACCTGGATATTTAACAAACATGCGAGAGACAAAATAGAAAAGACCCAACGTGCTATGGAAAGGAGTGTCTTGAGCATAAGGCTTTAAAGATCAAAATTAAATCAACAAAAATAAGAGAAAAAAACAGATGTGATAGACGCTCTTCAACATATGAAACGACTAAAGTGGTTGTGGGCTGGTCATGTGGGAAGACTTACAGACGGAAGATGGACACAATTAGTCACAAAATGGCCAGGGCCAAAAGGCAAGAGGACCAGAGGACGCCCCAAGGAACGCTGGGTTGACGAGATTAAAAATCAAGCTGGAAGCGACTGGATGGACAAAACAAAGACTAGAAAAACTTGGAAGCTGTTGGAGGAGGCCTATACCCGCAAGGGGCCTTAACTAATTAAATTTGATAGTTTAACCCCTAAATATATTTTATTATATTCACTTTTTTGTAAGTTAAGGAAAAATAAAGGCTTTATTATTATTATTATTATTATTATGAATAAAAAATCATTTTCTATATTAATTTTTATAATGTTGTCGAAAAAGCAAACTCGGAAATTGCTTTCTGATTCAGTCTTCAAGATAATCCATAAAAAAAAACCTGACGTTAACTTTACGTCCATTACCTTATTAAATTGATTTCTTAATGGAGAAAAATAAGGTTGGCCCAATAGCCCCTTTCTGGGCCATTAGTGGGATCGATATTTTATTAATAATGCATGCATTATCGATTGAACACACCGATAACAGACATACGTGTCGCACGATAGCACGGTCATTAAATGTCTGGGCTTATAGGTAATGGCTTTTTCGTTTCTTATTGTCATCGGGTTACTGACCGCATCATTATTAGATCGTATTAGTGAAGTTAATAATTAGTAAAATGATAGATTAAATAATTTTCAAATATTTGAAGTAAATAATCTATATATATAAAAATGAATCCCTATTTCCCTTGGTCACGGCATCACGCTCGAACGGGTAGACCGATTTTAATTCGGTTTTGACTAATTGCAAGAGGGATGAACGGGGAATGTTCTTATATATAAATATTGCACCAAGGGCGAAGCCGGGGGCGGGTCGCTAGTAATTTAAAAAAATAAATGTAGTTGTCGCTGAACAATAGTTATTACTGTGATGAGAAAGCTTTTTTAGGCCGTAATTTACTATTTTTTTTCATAAGGATGAAAAAAAATTGTACCGCTAGTGTAATAAATAGACGAGACAGTTTATGGGGTCGGCCGGTCCATTTCTTGTACATTCTCGTGTGCTATTGCACATTTACAGTGAATTTGCCATATAGATAACTAGCTGATGAAATCCTTCAGTAGTTTTTAAGAAAATTGCGTAAATTTCAGCCGTTGATTGTACAATCGTGTTCTGAATTGTCCCGCGTAAATGTTTAAATGTTTTTTTTTTTCTTTTTTAATATCTGGTCCCTGGCAGAATATCAGTGTTGTGGTCTGCACCACAACTGTTTACTGAGCCAGGGTTCCTTTTCCTCTCGTTACTTGTCTATATATTTGTTTGCTTGTAATCCTTATTTTGTTGTATTGTTGTATATTGTTTGTATTGTTCACATATTGTATTAGAGGAATAAAAGATGGTTTCTTTCTTTCTAATTTTTACGATAAAGGTTTTCAGGCAGGCTGACGGCCCACTTGAAAGTAGATGGCTACAGTCGCCACAAGAATTATGGCCACAAGAAGAGATTCAAACGAGATGGCAATATTTTTATAAGATAAAAGTTAAGGTAATTTGAGAATATTTAAATCAATGATTAAATATTATGGATTAATGAATAATTAGAGTAGATTCATTCACGTTCGGGAAGCTCCGAGACATCTTCTCGTCCTCAACGCGGACTACCCTTTTCATTCGATTTCGACGTTTGTTTTTATAAGCCCAGAAAAACCCTCTGATGTTGCTTGATCTACTACAACAGAATTAGGGAACATAAATACATGCGTCAGCTATCGCAAAGATGTCAACTTGTCAAAGTGACAGATGACGCAACGCTTGTATTAATTTCCATACCGGGGGGCCTTATATGAAAATCGATTCTTAAGGAGTAAAGAACCTTTTGGGTGAGTGGTTAGGGTGCTTGCCTTAACGCTCTGTTCTAGGGTTCCCGGGTTCGATTCCCGGCTGGGTCAACTTTGAAAAAATCAAATTTTCAAATTTCACACTGCATTTTCGTAGTCATTTGGGCAGCCTGTCTGGCGGCAGTAACCACCCCCTGACAGAAGACCACCGTGAAATAACAACACGCGTGCTGTTGTGTTTCGGTGAGTGGGTAAGGAATGCCAGAGCCCATTTTCCTATCCCCCTCCTTAATCCTACTGCAATCGGCAGCGCACTTACAGCAACTTTGGCGTTGCTTGTGTTATAGGCGACGGTAGCCACCTACCATCAAGTGGACATTCAGCCTGTCTGCCAACCTTAACATAAAAAAAAATCTAAGAAAGAAAGAAGAAAGAGTTAACGCTAAGAAGACCAAATATATGACGGTGGGCAGACCTAATTATAACAGCACAGCTCCTCTCTATGTGGGTGCTCAATCATTGGAAAGGATTAATTCCTTCAGATACCTTGGCTGTATTGTGAATGATCAAGAGGATCACAGTATTGAGATAAGGTATCATATAGAACAGGCACGCAGCTCTTTAACAACATCCATCCTCGCAACTTTCGCGTTTATAATATTAGGTAGTAGGATATAAATCTGAACACATCCAAAGCTTATGCCTTAGCAACCTATCAGCGCCATCTAGCGCAATCTATTTAAACTTGTGGTACGTCATGCCAATTATTGTTCATTGGTTTATACCTGCTAAGAACGTGCAAGAGACAATTTCTTAGTTTCAGTATATATTCACAGATGTCGTACATTTACTTACAATACGAAGGAAATTCCAATCCATGCATAATAATAATGAACAATAAAATTGAATCAAACGACCGCAATTAAATGTAAACTCAGTACGCAATTAAGTGCGTACTGAGTTTCTTAATCATACTCGTAAAAGGCACATGTGCTGTTGTGTTTCGGTGTGTCAGTATTCCCATTCCCCATTTCCAAGCCTCTCCATCATTAGAATGGTAACTGAAAACATTGGCTTTCTTCATGGTGTCGCTTTATTGTATCAGGATCAAAACACCTCATTTAAATCCTCCTGGTTTCGCTTTGATTTACTGGCGACGAAAGCCATCTAATATCAAGTCGACCTGTGAGCAAGTTGTCTTTTTGAAAAATATATTTAGTATTTTAAGGTTCTATATTAGCACCATTCTGATACTTCATTCGATCTAATCATCGATAAAATACTACTTGGAATTCGAGTTATTCTTGGACTTGGAATTCACTAGCGACATCTAGTGTGCGCAAAAGGAACAAAAATTGATTTCATTTTGATGTAAGGAAGGTTGCAATCTTTTAAGTACATAGGTATATTATCGATATTTATCGATAATCTAATCAAAAAATGAGCACTTCACTCTCGTATTAAAGCCACCGCTGACAGATGGCGCTAAATTAATTATGGCAGCCTTAATTTCGTGTTCATTAAGAAAGTTTATATACCTATTAAAATACAAATTTTAATATCGTATTCTTCTGTGATCAGTAGCAATTGCCGTTTTCTAAATGTAAAGTTCTGGCAGGCAGGCTGCCAGTCCTAAAGTTATTGAGCTTGCAAGTGTTATGCCGACTTTAATATGAACACAGTAAGGGGTAAGTACATAGATATCGGAAACAATTATTGCTAAAGGGTAACCAGATCATATTATTATGGAATATATACTTTTGATAAAATAACGGCAAATTTTCACAAAAATACTAAATATTTCGTTTAGTCCGATATCAATTTTTGCTAACCTTTAATTAAACGATACTTAATATTTGTTTGGGAAAATAATTGCGCAAACAGCTGTTCTAAACGTTTATTGCAATTCGTAGTTCCGTGTTCGATGCTCGGTCACGTTCCGATCGAGTTACGACCGTTGTGCAACACTGCTTTATTGTTACTTGTTCTGTTACGCTATACGAACTTTGACTTGCTTGAAATGATATGATATCGGATTATACCATTCAAATCACTTTCGATATAAATTTAATTTAATCCAATTTGAGATCATATGAAACAGTGAACTCAAACGGTGAAGGAAATCATCGCGAGGAAACCTTCCAAAGAAGAAATTCTAAGTCGCATGTGAAGACCACCAACCCGCACTGGGCCAGGGTGGTGGACCATATGACCTATACGTCCTTGTTGAGAGGGCAGGCCTGTGCCTCTGCAGTGGGGATAGGCTGTTGGTGATGATGATGACTCCGTATTGCTCTTAGTCGAGACACAATAATTCTCTAACCAATATACCTAAGTATATTATAATGTCATAGACGCGAAAGAGTTTGTTTTTTATGCTGTTACGTCTTAACTAATCAGCTTATTACCATAAAATTTTTGTTAACTAACACATTGGGCAAGAACATAAAAAAGACATAGGGTATACCTTTCATCCGACTTTCAAAACAAGTACTGTTTCCGAGGGATCAGTAAGTAATTAAATAAAAAAATAATAAAAAAAAATCAACGCTTTTAAAAAACAAATAATTCATTGTTTATTGTTTACTAGCTAAGCTCGCAACTTCGTAAGGTATAGCGTACGAAGTTGCGAGCTTAGCACTCAATGTTACGGGAAGCTTGCTACAATAAACCAGTGAAAACCGCTTTCAAATCGGTTAAGCCGTTTCTGAGATTAGCAAACAAAGAGACAAACAGACAAAAATTCTAAAAAGTGTTTTTTTTACCTGGTTAAAAAATATTTAATGTACATGTATTTATCTAAGGGACGCGGACGAAGTCACGAGCAAAAAATAGTATAAAACAAAAACAATTCTGTAACAAGTACTCTCGACATAGCACGAACATGGCTGCAAAACAGGTGTCTGCATGAGGGGGATATTACATAACGAATTCCCGTGCCATTTGCGGCACGACCACTTTCTACATAAATGAGGACGTGTTTTGGATAGTTGAGCGATTGGACTTACTCCTTTAACTGTTTCAAGGAAAGTTCATAAACGATTTTCTACTAGAACATTCATTTTAAATGTATAGTTGCATTTTCTTTGAATTCCTAGCCAGGAACCATAAGATATAATATGGAAAACCACATTATCTCCTTTTTTTTTGACAAGGCCGTTGGATGAGTGGTTAGGGAGCGCGTATAAATAGAAATAGCCAATCCTAGATTTGAATTTTATCTAAGTATATAAAGTCCAAATAAGAAAATCTATATTTACTAATATTATAAAACTGAAGAGTTTGTTTATTTGAACGCGCTAATCTCAGGAACTACTGGTTCGAATTGAAAAATTCTTTTTGTTTTTAATAGTCCATTTATCGAGGAAGGCTATAGGCTATATAACATCACGCTACGATAAATAGTATTATATATAAGCAGTGTCCAGTACCGCGCGCCCCATGCGCACGCCGCCGGCCGCCGTCGCCGTATGGGCCGCAGCGAAGCGTTTCCCATACGGCGTGTAAAGAAACTTTGTATGTTTCTTTAATTTTAATATTTATGCTAATCTTATAAGCTTTGTGGAGTACAAATGGAGTATAAATACTTCATAGAGGTATTTAATGGTGGCAGCCAACGAGTTAGAAAAAGCAATTGTTGTCACCGTCATTGTTATGAATTGTTCAATAAATAAACGTATAAATAATATACTTAGTTAAATGAATAAACTTTAAATATCCTTTCTTTTAGCACCAGTTACTTAATAAAATATGTAATTTTAATATGGATTACGATCCTAAAAAGACTGGCGAATTTTATCTGCAGACCGCAGTATGGCGTGAAACTAAGACAGTAATTTTATTAAAGACTAGCTGAACTCGGCCACGCTTCGCTGCGGCCCATACGGCGACGGCGTGCGCATGGTGCGCGCGGTACTGGACACTGATTATATATAATACTAGTTATCGTAGCGTGATGTTATAGCCTTCCTCGGTAAATGGACTATTCAAAACAAAAAGAATTTTTCAATTCGAACCAGTAGTTCCTGAGATTAGCGCGTTCAACCAAACAAACAAACAAACTCTTCAGCTTTATAATATTAGTATCTATAGATACTTCTGTTTTCAAGTGTATAATGTAATATCCACAGCATTAGTTATAATTCTTTCTCTACTAGTTTAGTGTACTACTAGTAATTTAACTCCTTCTATTCTTCTCTGTACTATGTCATAAGTATCTCATTTGGGGTCTGCCAACCAGACTTCTTTTCTTCCATGGGCTATATTCTAGCAGACTTATTGTCACATAGCCTTATTGTTTTATTAATTTTATAATTTTTAAATCAAGGTAGTCTGTGCTCCAAAAATATCGGCTTCAAAAAGATACCTATCACCTAACCAGAGAATACTGTACCATGTACATATTTATTTATTTATTTATTATACATCAATAATTACAAAAAATATTTACAAAGTCCCATAAAACTGGAATGCAGTTTGTCTGTGGGATCAAGTTAATGATGTCAAATTAAACATCAAAAATAAAATAGGTATATAGATAGATACCACCGTTAAATTGTTAATCTAAATAATAACAATTCAAAACATGCATTTTGTTGCAATGATATTTCACTCCAATGACATAACACACCGTTAATTCATGGTGCATGGTTTAATCGTGGAGCAATATCGATTTACGATCACAATAACTGGTTGAAAATTTTAATAAGATTCTTTGGTACAAGTTGGTGTGACAAACACATTTTTGTTTCGTAAATGTTTCAGTAAAATAACATTAATTTCACTATTAATTTAGAAAAAAACTCAAAATGAAATATTTCGAAAATATACAATATTTTGAATATTTTACTTTTGGTACCAGTGTTGGCATCTGGTTGGATGGTGGCCACAAATAATAATAAAGAAATTGAAAATATGTCAGTTGTTGGAAAGAAAAGTTGCGTGTGAGTTTTATTAGCAGATATATTGTATAATTTAGTTACATATTATTTAAACTCATTATAATTTTTTTTTAATGTTGAGTTCGGTAGACAGGCTGACGGTCCACTTGATGGTAGGTGGCTACCGTCGCCTATAACACAAGCAACGCCAAAGCTGCTGCAGGTGCGCTGCCGACTGCAGTAGGATTAAGGATAAGGGATTTGGAGTGGATAGGGAAATGGGCTCTGGCATCCCTTACTCACTCACGACGTGAGTCACCTCTTACGCACCCTCTTTGTCGCCTGAAAGGGAAGGCCTTGTCGCCTGAAACCTACCTTGAGTCAAATCCGGTAGTTCTAATCTACTTTAAAAACGTTCTTCGTAGGTATTATTGAAAAACTAGTCGTTTAGGGTTGAAATCGTCAAAAACTAAAGTAAAGTCGAAAATTTCACGATTTTTTTCGATTTATGACAAGTTTTCGATTATGGCGTTCGGTGCTCGAGGTCCTCAAACTTGGATTATTCATTGGACGAATATCATAAACAAATTAGCAAACGAGAACTACTGGAGATTTATGGTAACTGCAGGATTTTAATTAGTTATACAAACAAGCAGCTTTGAGTTTTCCTATATATTTTTTTCAACCATCCCCATACTACTAACACATTGAGGAAAAAAAAACGAACGAAAAGTTATTCAAATCGTTCGAGAAATTTCTTAGTTTTTGCGTGACTAAAGCACGCCATTTGATTTCAAATATATAGATGTAAGTATGTTGTTCATGGTATTCATATACTCTCGCGAGCAAAAAAATCGACTCAGGCCGCACGCTCGTAGTCAAAAGTGTCTGGCACAAAAACTACTACACCAAATTTAATTTTGTTTAAAATTCCACAAAGACCTAAGAGATAGCTTTAAAATGTGTATACACAAGTTGAACATTTTGTTTTATTAATGAAAAAAAAAAAGTCAAAATTTTAGAGGGATTAAAAGTCTGAATTTAGTGGGAATAATTGTAAAGTATAATCAAGTTTCAGTTAAAAAAAACTTTTATTTTTCACAAGAAAACCTCATCAGTATTTAGTGTTACCCTCCCTGGCCCTAATTACAGCTTATATCTGGTTCTTCATGGACCGGATAAGTTTTTTTACGACGTCTTGTTGTGTAGTGTCCCATTCTTCAGAAAGCGCCGCTTGAAGGTCAGATTTCGTGGCTGGTGCGGGATTTCTCGCCCGGACTTTCCTTTTCAGCTGGTCCCACAAATGTTCAATGGGATCAAGTCCGGGTTACGCGCTGGCCAGTCCATTGTACGAATGCCAACATCTTGCAAGTACTGCCGTACAGAAGTTGCGGTATGTGGGCGGGCATTATCTTGCATCAGGATGAAGTCTTCTCCAACAAAACTAGCTTAAGGGACAACATGATCCACCCCTATCTCTTCGACGTATCGATTTGCTGTCAGACCTCCAGCTCGGCTGCCAGTTTCAATAAAAAGCAGCTCGCTTTTTGCGTCTATTGAAATGCCAGCCCACACCATGCAGGAACCTCCTCCAAAAGTGACATTTTCTTGGATGCAGCATTGCGCAAATCGTTCTCCAGGTCTTCTGTAGACTCGTCCTCGTCTGTCGCTGCCATAAAGGCATACTCTGTTCTCGTCCGAGAACAAAACAGAGCGCCATTGCTCGTTAGTCCAATCGACGTGTTGTTTTGCAAAACGTAGGCGGGCTACTCGATGGGCTGGTGTCAATTTCGGTCCGGTAGCTGGCCTTTTTGGAGTTAAGTTGGCTGCCTTGAGTCGTCTTCTGACAGTCCACTCACTCGCAACCACTGCTCGCATTTCTCTGAGCTCCTGTTAGACTTGAACACCAGTTAAAGCCCGATTTCTCAGCGAAGTAGTGACAATGAATCGGTCATCTCTTTCTGATGTGCACCGCTTTCTGCCAGATCCTGTACGCCGTTGAAAGTTACCAGTCTCCTGATATCTTCTGTAAACTCTTGATACAGCAGACTGGCTCATATTCAACACACGAGCGACTTCACGTTGACCCTGGCCTTGTTGCAATAGCGCAACCGCTTGAGCAGCTTCTTCGGTGGTTGTGTCCATTCTCACGTAATATTCGTTATTGTAAATAAGAGAGATATGTTTCGGTTAACTATTGATGAGTAACTGATAAGGATTTATCAGATATACACCCTTTTATATGACCTAATATGACGTAGGTCAAACAGGTAAAAAACTTAGTTTTTCGATTGTAGCCTATTTTAACTTACCCTATTCTGTCAGGTTGACATTATTGATATTTTCTTAAAGCTAAGGCCAAGAACTACATGTGATTTAAAAAAATAATAATACTGAAGTTGTAGTTTTTGTGCGAGAAACTTTTTACCGCGAGCGTGCAGCCTGAGTCGATTTTTTTGCTCGCGAGAGTATATGTGTAAGGTTAAATAATTAATATTAATGAACCTGCACGAAAGATTTGTGTTTGTTTGTGCAGATCAAATAATGTTGTAGGGTTGTTTTTTAAAGAGAGGATTTAGCAGAAAAGCGTTATTTTTGTGGGCTAGTTTGACTTGTTAGAGTAAAATTAAAACTTAGATAAAAATACACAGCATAATAAAATAAATAATCATAAAACATTTAAAAAAGTTTGAGTCTGGCAGATTTATACCTACATCAAATTATTTTCTGAAAAAAAAAAAAAAAAACAAATTACTGCCCAAATAAAAAGCTTATCCTCAGAGTAATAAAAAAATTCAGCGACAATTAATTTCCCTTGATCATGGCATCACGCGTGAACGGGTAGACCGATTTTAATTCGGTTTTCACTAATGGAAAGAGGGATAAAAGGGGAATGTTTTAGTACATAAAATTGCACCAAGAGCGAAGCCGGGGGCGGGCCGCTAGTATATTATAAAACCGATAAATATTATAAAAAACCTAAAACTAGAATTCCGCAGGTAACGAGGTAAGGCCCAAGCTTTGTTGACTAAAGCTAAAGTTTCAATTGGCTACTTTTACTTCTTTATTCATATTTTACACAATATTTAAGAAAAACCTACCAATTTCAAATCTGATCAGTTTTCTCCGAAGCTCAAAATTATGTGTGTAATTAATTCATACGTTATTTAGTTTGGGCTCATTTTGGTAAAAATTGTGTTCGGTCTTACGTTAGACTATCGATTTTCTATCGTCTACACTATGGAGAGTGTGCATCTATTCTGTACGAATTAATCCAACCGGAACCGTTCCACTTGCGGAACACTAGGCGTGGGCGGGGGTTTCATCCCTTCGTGGTCGCTGTACTTCGATCACGCACGAAGCGTTTCAGTTCCACCTTCCTTGTTCGGACTGCTAAGGAGTGGAACTCATTGCCTGCGTCTGTGTTTCCACAGAACTACAACCTCGGGGTCTTCAAAACCAGGGTAAATGGGCATTTACTGGGTAAGCGTGGTCCACCTTCGGCCACATCTACACCTCACATCAGGTGAGATAGTGGTCAAGCGATACCCTGATCTAATAAAAAAAAAGACTTTGTCTTAATAAAAATATAAAAAAGTCTTTTCATACATACTTAAAAGAACTAAGTGGTCTGTTCTTGTAGCACAAGAACAATTCCACACAAGAAATATATACATTTAAGATGCACTTATATATTCTTTCTCTAAATATTCAATCATATTCCCAAGAAACAACAAAATCCCAAGAAAGTGTTAAGATAAGAAATTATGGTATAGTTTATCGTGATTACTCATAATTAGGTTGCAGAAATAAAACTCTTCAATAAAGTCATACATTTTATTACAAAAAATATATTTATTGTTCGTTACTAGTTTTTAGTCGACTGCGGTCGAAATAAACTTTTATTCATCGAAGTGTAAAACTTATAATAGAAAACTCTATATACAACAGTACATTAACCAGGTACTCTCGAAGCCTACTCTTGTAGCAGCGACATATTTAGAGATCACTTGAAATTTTAAGAAAATTTATTCACAAAATTGGGTTAACAAAATGTATCGCGCGTTTAACATTTAATAAGTATCATTAGGTTGCCAGATAAGTATAATTTACTATAATTTCAGCATTAATAAAGATTCTAATATAATCTTCTTATAGTTAGTAATCTCAGTTTTAGCTAGTAAATTATTAAGTAATATGAAACTTTACTTGCTTTTTTTAAAAATTATGTAATTTTTATTGATATGGCTAATTTACATTAGCATGGCCAGCCTTTGGCTAAAAAAGTTTGATAAAATGTGACTAAATTTTCTACGTTTTGTGACAATAATAAACTCATTTTCGAAAAATTGTCGAAAAATGTCTTGAATATTAATTCAAATAAGTACTTTCACATCATTCATAATTTAAAAAATATCTATTTATTGAATATTTTTAGTTTCAAATAAGCAGATATTCGAATACTATCTGGCTTAACTTTTAAAATCTAATGCTGAATTATTAGTTCCATAAACATATTTATTTGAATGAATCTTTTTTTGCTCCCTCAATGTTATGTAATTACTACTTATTAGCTCCATTTATGTCTGTTTTCAATGACTCTGCATAGATTTTTTTCGGCTTCATAATTCCATTGCACTTCCCAAGTTCTTACACCCACGACTCATCTTCGAAATGCATTACTTAAACAACAATACACACACACCCTTATTACTTCTAAACTAATCTAAATCACAATAGATATCATACTTGCGTTTCATTTCAATGCCGCTTTTGCCGGTTAAAATATTCAGTATTTATCAAGAAATTCAAATAAGTATTTTAATAAGGTAACATATAAACTAGATTATTTATAGAAATTATTTCTTAATTATATAATTATTTGAACCCGCTTGAAAGTTTTCAACGTTTTAGCAAAATGCTTGATAGACTTCACTGTCGAACAGAGAACTGGCCTAATCCTCGGTCAGCTAATTACTCTTACTAACGAGATAATCGAGGTAGAACGGTTGGAAGCCTTAAGCAGGGTTCCAAGCTAGATATCATGTATAATTTGTAAATAATTTCTCTAATTAATCTAGACTGATATGATAGAAAGAATATTGTAAATTTTATTTGAATCTGTTGATATGTAAAAATTAAACAATTCAGTACTTTGATTTGCGATACTAAACTTTCTCACTTCAAAAAGTATCCAAAAGATATCCTCAAACCGTTAAAGTCATCAATCCTCATACCGATAATCAAACTACTGAATTACTGAATTCTTTCACCAAATCTTTCCATGTAATCCATGTAACCCATGTAGTCCATGAGCTTCGTGGATGAAAGGCGATCCATAGTGAGCTGCTGGGCTGATGACGGACTTAACGATCGGTACAGCGACCGGTGCTGGAACTGGTACCGCTACTGGTTTTGGTACAGCCACTGGGTATGGTTGAGGTACTGGCACACCGACCTGTAAATAATTACATTTTATTAGATTTTTTTACTTGGATAATAATGATCATGCAGGGGAAAATACAGGGTAGACGCGAGCGGGGCAGACGACGTACTTCCTGGCTTAAGAATCTCCGATGAATGGTGTGGGCGAAGTACCAGATCGCTGTTTCGAGCCGCCGCCTCGAAGGTTAGAATAGCCATGATGATAGCGAGATATGGCATTAAGAAAAGTTTGTCGAGCATCTTAATTCCATCTCGCTTTCATCAGCAGGGGTTTCGGTTTTGGTTGCCAAAATGATTGCAAATTTTTTGGCTATTTTTCAAATCCAGACCAGAGCCAACTTTTAAAAGTTCATTTCCAAAGGTGACCCTGTCGGGCACCGAACCGGGGACTTCTGAGACGAAGAGTTAAGGCAAGCACATTAACCACTCATCCAACGGGATCGTCAATAATAAATGATAATCGTTAATTATATATAATTTATAATTCTTGAGCCTTCAGTTTGTTGAAAGTTCGAGTTACATTTAATTCGAAAAAAGGTGTTTTACCTTCCGAGGAGGCGACTAATAAACGTTTTAATAAAATTCAATATAGCCAAAACACTAAATCAAATGTGCCTATTTTTTTTTATATTCAAGTTTAAATATAATTTTAATTTAAATATAAATTTACCTGTTTTATAACTGGCACTGGAACGGCATGAGGTACTGGTACTGGTACTGGTCGGTCCACTGGTACAGCTACTGGCCTGTCCACTGTGACCGGGTATGGCCTGGGAACTGGTACAGCGTAAGGTCGATCTACTGGTACTGGAACAGCGACCTGTAAATTTTCAAAAATACAAATAACCTTAAAATCTGCGAGTCAATTAGTCGAGTGTTTAACATGTTTCCCTTAGTGTTCCGTTTCTAGATGGATTCCCGGCAGGGCCAACTTGTATTGCGGGTGTCTTGTCACAAAATGACGGCTTGGCATGAACGATTTTTCGTTGGGTTTTACCTGGTAGGAGTCCGGCATAACTCTTCGCTGCCGAGTATCCACGAGGATTAAAAAAGAGCCAACTTCTTTAAAGATTAACCTTTCAAAGTTGGCTCTGGTCTGAATCTGGCAATCAGTCTGGCAACCCTAGGTTTCTGTCCTGTGTTTTGTTGCGTTTCTGTGACGGAGTAAGGGATACCAGAGCCCATTTCTCCCATTCCTCACTCCCTTAGCCTTAATCCTACTAAGGTTGACAGTCGCTTGCAGCGCCTATGCCTTGCTTATTGTGTTATTAAACTACGATAGCCACCCGAAATCTATTAAACCGTTAGGCTGTCTGACGACCTTTATTATAAAAGAAAATCAAATCATGAACGGCTTCAACAGAATATTCAATATGATTGAATAGGACTAAATAGGCTTTTGCAAAGGATTTTAAGAATTAGCAAAAATAAGAAAAGTAACTAAACAGTGATAAATGCCTCAATTTGCAAGTCACCCAGTGAGATTTGGTGAAGGCAATGCTCTTAGCAGTAGAATATCAATGTCGTGGCCTGTACCATGATTCACAACTTCATACCGAGGCAAATTGTGTATTGTGTTGGTAAAGTGGTATATGTTTCTTTTCTTTCTTTTTTCTTTTTAAAACAAAGGGCATCATCACGATTATCTCAACCGTAGGAGTTCTACTTCTGGACATAGACCTCTTCCATAATTTTCCAATAGGCCTGGATCCACCCTCAACAAAGGCATGGAAATAAAATGAACAGTCTATGTTTGTGGACCTTTTATCAAGATTTCGGACCTACAGAAAGCGACAGGAAAAAAAATAATGCACTTATCTCTATATATAAAAATGAATGGATATTTCCCTTGGTCACGGCATCACGCGTGAACGGGTAGACCGATTTCAATTCGGTTTTCACTAATGGAAAGAGGGATAAACGGGGAATATATATATAACAATTGCACCCCGGGCGAAGCCGGGGGCGGGTCGCTAGTAACCAATATAACTCGTTTTTCTTTAAACTAACGCTCAACACTAAGTTATCCCACTAATATTATATACATACATGCGACAGTTTGTGAGGATATATGAATGTATGGATGTTTGTTACTCATTCACACAATAACGGCTAAACGGATTTGGATGAAATTTGGCATACGGATAGTTTATTACCTGGATTAAAACATAAGATACTTTTTATCCTGAAAAAATTTTTAGGTTTCCGGGAATGGAATTAAAATTTTCGAATATAACGTCTTGCGACCGATTGTAGTGTTTGGAGATGGTCATAATGCACAAACTTTCTTTGCGATATGTAAAAAATAAATAAATATAATGAAATCTAACCTTATATGGGACAGGTACGGGTCTGTCAACTGCCACGGGATAGGGAGCCGGTACAGGGACTCCGATGTGTTTTGTCACAGTCGTGTGTACATCCGCACCGACTACCGTAGCAGAGCCCAACCCGGATGTGAGTCCTAGTCCGTGGCCCAAACCGATTCCGTGGCCCAATCCGTAGCCGTGGCTTAATCCATAGCCGTGACCCAATCCATATCCATGACCTAAAGCTAACCCATGACCGAGACCCAAGCTATGACCTATAACTGGCGAAGCGACACTGAGATGTCCCACGTGGCCACTTCTCTTTTGAATAACTTTGCTCGGTTCAGCCAGAACCGATGCAGTTAGGAGTAGAATTATCTGAAAATATAAAAGAGAAATTTTTTTAGTCTGGTCTTTTCGTTTTTGTGATGTGTTAATTAGTACTAGTTTTCGCCCACTCATGGTCCATGCTCCAAATTCGACCATGGAGGTAAATAAAAAAACAATTTATTTTGAACACTAAAGCTCTTAGTAAACAGCTACTAAAAAAAGAGAAAATCAGTTATGGACAACAATATGTTAGTAACAAGTTACTCATGTTATGAATTTGAATAACTCATTCAAAACCATTAATAATTATTATACCTAGTGGGGTTAGATAATTAAGAAAAGTTTCAGATTTGGCAACCAATGCCTTTTTGGATTCAGAGAGTACACGAGCAGACGAGTCTAAAAAGCCTGGGACAAACATTTTTTTGGCCAAATTTTTTGAGATTATCACTTAGGTTCATAACACTATAAATATTTGTAACTTAAAAAAAATATTTAGATTTTTTGAGACATTTTGCTAATATAAACAATATAAGTTAATATCAAAATACAATCCCAAGTTATATAAGCAAATGCAGAATCGCATCACAAAAATTTGGCGTCCATATTGATTACGTCATCAACGCTGCTGAAGGCCAGAAAAATTTGTGTCCCGGGCCTTTTAGACTCATTTACCCATGTACTATCTGAATCGAAAAGCGCACATTGATAGCCAGACGTCAAATATTTTGGTATAATTTTTAGCTCACTCACCCCACTATTAGTAATGACGAGACACATTGGGCAAATCTTATGGCGGCAGTAACCATAGCCTAACATAAGACCACCGTGAAATACCAGCATGTGTGCTGTCCTGTCTCTCTGAGTGATTGAGAAAGGGCATAGTCTATTTTTCTATCGACTCACAGTCCTTTATACTTCATAGTACTACGCACTTGTAGAACCTATGACGTTATTTGTCTTTATTATGCGACGAAAGTCAAAAAATAATACCTAATGCAAGCTCAATTCAATAAAAAAAAACTATGGGTTAACATGATTTTATTTAATAGCGGCCGGATACAATATTAATATTAATTATATAATCTCCTTGTTTATCGCTCTTTCCGTTAGTGAAAATCGTATCAAAATCAGTTAGGCAGTTTAAAAGGAGCTAGCGGAGAAACAGACAGAAGCGGCAAGCGACTTTATTTTATAATATCTATACTAATATTATAAAGCTGAAGAGTTTGTTTGTTTGTTTGTTTGAATGCGCTAATCTCAGGAACTACAGGTTCGAATTGAAATATTCTTTTTGTTTTGAATAGTCCATTTATGGAGGAAGGCTATAGGCTATATAACATCACGCTACGATAAATAGTATTATATATAAGCAATGTCCAGTACCGCGCGCCCCAAGCGCACGCCGCCGCTGTATGGGCCGCAGCGAAGCGTGGCCGAGTTCAGCTAGTGTGTAAATAAGTATAGGTTAGAACTATACTTTGGTTTAAAAAGGTAAATTGAAAATAATATCGGATATTTCCTATTAATCAAAAAATACTTGACGAAAGTTGAGATCTTGATTTTGTGTATGAACCCAGCCCTCATAATCTTATTTGCATACAATATGAGCCACTTTTACTTATTGCATTGGATGAGTTCATTGCGTTGATATGCGACAGGGAGTGATCGAAAAACGAAATTTTGATCGTGTAATGAATAAACGGACCAACTTATGGTCTTTGAAGGCCTGTTTTGAATATCAATGTGTTTTTGTTATGGCACTTACTTCAACAATGCCATAACATTATGCGTATTTATAGGGTACATATGGAGTGTCCAAGAATAAATAATCAGATATTTCTCACTCGGATTACTGTTGTTATTTTTTTTTGAATTGTTTTATTTTAAGTGAAAGAAATTGCGTCAAAATTATTAATAAATTTATTTATTAAATAATGTGGTATATAATATATTTTCGTTTCGTTTTTAATTTATAGAGCTTAGTCGACACTCTGACCAAATTATTGTACTATTTCTGTAATTAGTGAACTATTTATTATTATTATTAAATTTTCAATTAAGTTCAAAACTATGATGTAGTTAAAAATCCCAACGCCAAGCCATCCATCAATGTTAAATCGAAACTACATATTTATAACAAGTGATTTTATTTCTACAGGTAATCTATCTAAGTAGATATATCAATAAATAATGAATCGTCAAATGACTGGTTGAAGTCCGTGGAAGGGAGGTTCTTATGAACAGATCAAATGGAAAAATTGCCCAGAAATACTCGTCAAATGACTGGTTGAAGTCCGTGGAAGGAAGGTTCTTATGAACAGATCAAATGGAAAAATTGCCAAGAAATACCTACATAAAACCCAATTTTTCTCTTTCGTAGTCGTGGTCGTGGCCTGTCGGGTTAGCTAGCTGTGGTTAATTTGTAAGTAATATTTTAGCAGTGGCGGGCCACACTGCATTCGCAGTCACATCTGCGCAGCCATTCTTTAACCACCTTCTTACAAAAGACCACGCTTCATTGTGCTCTTATATTTTGGTGAGTGAACCAGCGGCCATTCTCTGTCACTTTTTCATGTGAAACATCTTTTGCGGCGGGTGAGATCTGCTTTTGGCGTGGCGGACGCTAACATTTGGCCACTCTCTGGCCCATCTTTGGCCAACACTTTGGCGGAACTTATAACTCTACGACTCTCGTATCCAATCCCCCATCCACCGCAATGGAGACCATATTGTGTATAACCATAGATTTTAGATTTCTGTATAAATTTTGAATGTTGAATTACATTGTTTTTAATAAACCAAACTTTCATGCATATTTTCTGTACACAATAGTTACGATAAAATAAAGCTATGTTTTAAATTTCAGCTTTCTAAACTGAGTTCGCTATGAAAGGATTTTTGAAAATCACAATTCCGTGAGGCCCGTTAGCGACCGAGTTGTGTTGATCATCAGTCTGGACATTTCTATACCTACTTATGAAAGTGCTGTTTGGAACATAGTTTTTTTATAAACATCCGTTCAGAAATTATTTTTAAAATTTTAACTTAAGGTGGAGACAAACGCTAAATACTAAAAATATCCATTGTTTAATGAAGATGTTACAAGAAATGGACAAGACAATTGCTTTGAAAAAAATATATATTATACTTAAACATGTGAAGAACCAATTGTATTAATTAGAATTTTCGTTAAAGTAATAGAAACTCCACAAAAAAGTTAGAACACAAGAAGAATTTGACTTTTATTGAAAATTCTCTCGAAAACGGCTTATTGCACGCATATGAATCCTGTACCTATTAATAAGTTAATATCAGATTAAAAAATTGTATTAATAAAAATTATTATTTTGTGTATTGTTCTAATGGTAAAAACAAAAAAACACCATTTCCAGGCCTATTGAATTGGATCCGCCGCCAGCGAGTTCTATAGTAAATGTCATTTGCCTCAGTGAAGCCCTTAATAAGTTTAAAAATTAATAGATTTAAAAAATAGATTTAAAAAATTGTATAATTTTTTTTTGTGTATTGTTCTAATGGTAAAAACAAAAAAAAAACATAACAAAAAAACATCTAGGCCTGTTGAATTGTTTCCGCCGCCAGCGAGTTCTAATGTAAATGTCTTTTGCCCAAGTGAAGCCCTTAACTTTGAGCGAGGATGGGAGTGGGAACTTTGAATGAAAGTCTTTGTTAGAAAATTGAAAATGGGAATTACAGCTACCGAGCATCAATTTAGTAACTATTAAAAAAAAAACGACACCACGCTTGCAACGTCGCAGTCAAGAGCTAGTATGTATATAAAAGCACTAGCCACTCTCTACAACTTCGCTCGCCTCAAATAAACTTAAAGTAGTAGTCCGTTCCATAAAAATACTTTCAGAATGCAATTATGTATTTACGTTTATTTTTTATAATGATGGCAGACAGACTGACAATTCAATTAATGTTATGTGGCTACCGTCTTTTGAAGAGAAATTTACAGCAATAAGTTTGTATTTTGTGTAATGAAATTAAGATTGATATTAAAATATTAGAATACCATTCGATTTTTACGATTAAAGAGTTTTAATATTAATTTATGAATTAAATCTATATTTACATCTGTTCTATACTTATAATAAAATCGTAAACAATTTAAAAAACAATTTTTACACGTTTTACTTATGTAACCGATGCCAAAAAATTGTTTTTAGAATTTTATTGCGTTTGTGCACGTTAATCTCTAAAACGGATTAACCGATTTGAATGCGGTTTTCACTCATGTATTGCAGCAAGCTTCACGTAATAGTGTGTGTGTCATTCCAATCGGTTTACAAACAAAAAAGTTACACGTTATACCGAATACCACGCGTACGAAGTTGCGGGCTCAGTTAGTAGTCATGAATATAATTTATGAAAGTACTTCGTTTTCGGGGAGATGCTAGTTCGCCCTGCTAAAATTTATACAATTTTGATTCTAAAACATTTCACTAAAGTAGCGGGTTGTATTGTTAGAAATTTGAAATTTACTCTACGATTACGTTATTTTTTTGCCAAGAGATTACGATTATCCTGAAAATTAACTATATTTTTATATTAATCTGAATTTATTTTATATTAAATAAAAAAAATATATGATATTTATATATACACAGAATCGTATGCGTACTTATTGGAAAAATAAAAATCATAGAAGAAATTAAATTTAACATTATAGTAATTGATATCATTTGCCTATAATTGCATAATTGATACTTTGAAAAGAAATTCACAGCGTTTTCAATGTTTTATCTAACTATTATTAAATATTTTATTAAATATTTTATCTAACTAACCTGCAAAATATATCTATTTGTATTTTTAAAAATTGTTTAAAAAATTGTAAAAATAAAATAATAACAAAATAAATAACTTACAAATGATTTCATAGTTACGAAATAATTGGCCAAATCACATACACAAAACACTGATTAACTACAATTTATTTAACTGTGTTATTTGTTGGAAACCACCAGCTTTAGGTCCAGCGTCCACTGATCATGTGTGACGACGGTGGTCGTCAGAACTTATATAAGTCACATACCATACAACCCCACTTAACGCGTAAGGATTTGCCATAGCGTTTGTAATTGAGCCCTACTACGACCGTGTTACAGTTAAACAAAAATTTCTAACAAAATAAAAAATGGCGAACTTCCTTAATTTTTTTTAACTTAATATTTATGTCGTTCTACACTTAGACAATTCTATATTTAGTTATGGTTTAGATTTGATACGTCTGAATTTTTATAGTTTTAAAGTTCGTTTATATCATCAGACAACGAACGTATCAGAGACGTACGGTACGTACGTCAGACACAGTTTATTTACATCTAACGCACCAGAACCGTGCCACATCAGAAAAGAACAGACAAGTGTACGGTTCCGATTCTGAGGCTCAGACAAAATATTCTCTCCGCGAATGCCGTCCGTGCGCGGATAATATCTCATGGCGCATGAGCGGACACGTTACGCTAGATATGAATAAGTTCTTACATATCAAATGACATAATATTATTTTGTCTCCCACGCTATGTGTCTGATACGTTCATTGCTTGAAGATATAAACGGACCTTTAATCCTAAAAACAAGTACATTTTTAGTAGTAAGTACATTATCATACGCTCGGTGGCAGTTTTCTCTTTAAAATCTCTTTTAAATCAAAATAAACGGAAAAATGTTTAAATGCAATTTCTATTTTGCAATTTACAAAAGCTTTGAACTTCAATTATCTGTCCACAAACATGTCAATATGTTATCGTCGTTAACAAGTTTAACTTAAGTCAATTATTTTCTTATATCAATTAATAATTATTGTTATTTTAATGAAATCAATTACTATTGATTCATTTTTTATGTAAATGTCGCCCGATATGATCGATATGATATGGCTATCGTACAAAGATAAGCAACCTTAGTAGAATTAAGGATAAGGGGTTAGAAAGGTTTAGCAAAATGGGTTCAGACATTCCTTACTCAGTAACCGAAACACAACAGCAGACTTGTTAAATAAAACTTCCCTTTTAAAGTATTAAAGTACTATGATATACTAATTTGAGCACGACATCGCGTGCACAAATTAGTGGAAAATATTTTGAAAATTAATGTTAACAATGAATGTGTAATCATATGAAAGGCAGGTGTTTTATTTTTCTAATAACTTTTATTTAGTAAAATCTTGAACTAAGTTATTTACTTATACCATTAAATTATTTATACTGAGTTGTTTACTTGTGCCGTACGAGTTAGTGTAATAAAAAAAAATACCAAATGAATATTCAAAAACTAATAATTTAATAACGTATTAAAACAGTTATAATATAAATTTTACTGATAAGAAGTGTCTAAATGAATTTATTTCATTATTCCTCGTAACTAAATAATTATTAAAAAAAAAGAAATAACACATACCCAACAACATAAAATTACAATATAAAACTATGCAACAAATTGTTCAAAGAAAAAATAAAATAAAAAAAAAAAAACCTTGCCATTTTCGTGAATGGAATAAATTCGCACTCTAACCGTAATTTACACTTTTAATGGCTTTCCTGAACCACTTTAACAAGAGCTGTGTCATCGTAGACCACTCCCTGTATTCAAGTATAACATCAAATGCTGCATTGACTATTTTAGATCATTTTACACTGGTGTTATATTTCTTCACAACTATTCAATTTTAATTGAGTAGGTACGCGTTGTCGTTTCCAATGTGGTACCTTAAAGTTTATATCTGTAATTATTTTATCTTTGTTAATAATCCAATTGATTTCAATTATTGTGGATTATATTTTAGATGTTCATTCCTCTATAAAACTGATGTAGTAACTCTTATAAACTCTATTATGGCGTTCATGATAGAAACATATTTTTTTTTTCAAAGATTTTAAACTGTATAGATCGGGCAGGACGAAAGAATCCGTAATGTGACATTTAGAACCACGTGGTACAAAATCGCTCAGTCCATCGCCTACTTTACAAGGCTATTTAGCTACGTCATAGCCATCCTAATTACGGCGATTAGGATCAATATTTTTGTAGGAAAATTTTCCCAATACCCTCTCTATATGTTCTATTATTTAATCTTTTTGATTTTTTCATATCTTAACTAAATCTATATCTACATCTGCATCTATACATATTTAAAAGTCGCTCTCCGACTATATCTGTTTCTCCGCTAACTTCTTTTAAACCAACTAATTGATTTTGATACGATTTTCAGTAATGGAAAAGCGATAAATGAGAAAGGTTGTGTACTTAATAATTTGCAAAAAAAAAACATCCATGTAAGTGGGAGGCGGTTCTTTTAAATTTAGGAACTAATATATTGGAATTTATAAAAAAATCTATGGCTTGTTCAATGTTGTAATTAATTGTATCTATCTATTCGTCCTTTTAACTTCCAAATCTTATTTATTTTTATTTTTTTGCAAGGAACGCATTATAGGGCTTTAATAGGCTACGTTTCCGTCAGTTTGCCTGCCGACTTTCACATTTAAAAAAAAAACTTGAAAATTATCGTAGATCTTTTAGATCTACGCAAGGAACGCATATCTTGGGTTGCGT
Source organism: Bembecia ichneumoniformis (assembly GCA_910589475.2). NCBI lineage: Eukaryota > Metazoa > Arthropoda > Insecta > Lepidoptera > Sesiidae > Bembecia > Bembecia ichneumoniformis. The sequence continues at coordinate 15,088,209 of OU342535.1, forward strand.
AAGTTTTGTTAAATTAGTATAGACCTTAACGTCTTTTTAATATGAGGTTTTGTTTGTGTTAATAGGCTAAGTTTGCCTTCAACCCTTAAGTGGACCGTCGGGTTGCTTGCCGGCTTTCACATTAAAAAAACTTGAAAATCATCGTACATCTTTTAGGTCTACGCAAGGAACGCATTATTCTTGTGTTGCGTAAGTTTTGTTAAAGAAATATAGGTCTCAAAGTCTCTTTAATAGAGGGCTTTGTTTGTGTTAATAGGCTAAGTTTGCCTTCAACCCTTAAGTGGACCGTCAGCTTGCTTGCCGACTTTCACATTTAAAAAAAACTTGAAAATCATCGTACATCTTTTAGGTCTACGCAAGGAACGCATTATTCTTGTGTTGCGTAAGTTTTGTTAAAGAAATATAGGTCTCAAAGTCTCTTTAATAGAGGGCTTTGTTTGTGTTAATAGGCTAAGTTTGCCTTCAACCCTTAAGTGGACCGTCAGCTTGCTTGCCGACTTTCACATTTAAAAAAAACTTGAAAATCATCGTAGATCTTTTAGGTCCACGCAAGGAACGCATTATTCTTGTGTTGCGTAAGTTTTGTTAAAGAAGTATATCTTTAACAAAACATATCAAAGTCTCTTTAATATAGGGCTTAAGTGGACCGTCAGTTTGCTTGCCGACTTTCACATTAAAAAAAACTTGAACATCATCGTAGATCTTTTAGGTTTACGCAAGGAACGCATTATTCTTGTGTAGCGTAAGTTTTGTTAAAGAAATATAGGTCTCAAAGTCTCTTTAATATAGAGCTTTGCTAGTGTTAATAGGCTACGTTTGCCTTCAACCCTTAAGTAGACCGTCAGCTTGCTTGCCGACTTTCATATTAAAAAAACTTGAAGAACAGCCGTAGATCTTTTAGGTCTACGCAAGGGACGCATTATCCTTATGTTGCGTAACTTGTTAAAGTGGCTTAGGTTTTAACATTTCTTTAATATAGGTTACCTTAACGCAATGAACGCGACAAATTTAAATGGCCGAGCAGAGATTTATTACCAATTATTCTGTGTATTCGCTTCCGTCGAGATTCAATTGGTCAAGCTAAGATTCTTTGAGTGCAGAGTTGAGTGTAACTAGATATTAGATTTAGCAACACTTAAGCGAGTTGTGTTTTAAATGTACTTACTATTTAAAATTTTATTATAATATTCATTTCGAACCGATATTTCTTGAGATTAGCACGTTCAACCAAAGAAACAAACAAACAAAATCTACAGCTTTATAATATTAGTATAGATTATTAGAATTTTTATGCACGACAATATGTGCCATTAATAATAATGCCATGTTTTGTCAGAAGGTTGCTCACTCTGCAGCTCTAACCAAGCCGACGACGGTACACTATTTTTAATTTTTTTTAAATATTTTTTTTTTGTAAAAAAATTAAATTAATAATGACAGACTATTGTAACTGAATAATCCTGAAATCGCGGTTATCGATCGATCCCAACGTCGGAAAATGCTTGTCGATATCGCAACCCCATATGACGAATTTCTCGTGAAAAATGAGAAAGATAAAATAAGTTTCCTGTGTGAATTAGAAATATATTTTTCTATGTAAAGGTTGTCAGACAGGCTGACGATCCAATAATTGGATCTAATAAAGACGACGGCAGTCACCTATAAACTCGCTTTCAATTAAAATATTAAATAATTTTATGGGTCCACCATTACATGCGACTTAGCCTCTATAAAAATTGTAAAGGCATTATGGTATTTTAATCTTTATAATATCATTATAATCATTATGGTATTTTTACCGTAATAATTAAGTGTTATTATTCAGAAATAGTTATATAGTTATATAACCGTAAAAAATATTCAACGCCAAAAAACACAAATTTAGTAACAAAAAAATATGTTAAAATTAATTAACAGCAACGGGCACTTTAAACACCCGCCCTTTTGGCGCGCTTGTCGTGACGTCACAGTCTACAATAACAATCAAATTTTAAAAATCACAAACATCTACACGTTTGTTGACATTTCATAGACTGACGTCTCTTTATACACTTTTTAATAATTATTTTCTTAACAAGAATAAATAACATAAAAAAATATTTACATAGACTTAATTGATAAAAAAAATTTTTTTAAGCCTTTTTTGAATTAGACGCATATTCCCTATTATCATGATCTTAGAGGCGGGAGAAATGGATAGCCCAGTTTATGATTGCGTAATGATTGCGTAGTGTGGTCTGCCATTCATTGAGGAATCTAGGTACTCTTTTGGTCTGACTTCCACAGCTGTAGAAAGACCAGGTTAAAAATGGACATAAATCAGGATAGAACAGTTTCATGAATTAACGTAAGTATTAATGCAAAACATTGTTTTGGTACCTGATACATTACTAAATAACCGGACTTCGCCGGCGAAACTTATTTAAATTTGCCTAAGCTGAAATCTAAGCCACGTTGGTTTGTGCAACAATGAGTAACGCGCTCAGTATGGTTCCCTTCGATACTATGCATTCGAATGTTACATGTGCAACTTTTTAAAGTTAATAAAAAATTACGTGGGAGATAATACTGTCAAGGAGTTACACATATTTGTTTTATCAATAAGAGTGCATCATTTCTTTATCTACAATTCTATTTTTTAGTAACTCTGTTTGAATGAACTCTAGTTTCTAGTGAAACTAGATCCTTAGCTATCTTAATTCTTACGCGACAATACTCGTCCATCAAGTGCATAGAATCGATTTTTTTTATGTTAAGTTCGGCAGACAGGCTGACGGTCCACTTGATGGTAGGTGGCTGCCGTCGCCTATAACACAAGCAACGCTTAAGCTGCTGCAAGTGCGCCGCCGACTGCAGTAGGATTAAGAATAAGGGATTAGGAGTGGGATAGGGATATGGGCTCTGGCATCCCTTACTCACTCACCGAAACGCAACAGCATACGTGCTGTTATTTCACGGTGGTCTTCTGTAAGGGGGTGGTTACTGCCGCCAGACGGGCTGGCCAAATGACTGCGAAACGCAGTGTGCCCTGCCACTACTTTCCAGATCCAGACCAAAGCAAAATTTGGAAAGTTGTATTTCAAAATTGACCCTGCCGGGAATCGAACCCGGGAACCCTAGAATAGAGCGTTAAAGCAAGCACCCGAACCACTCATCCAACGGGCTCGTTTACTTATCGGCAGTTTTACTTTCCATGGACTAAATTCCTGTCAACAAGCCTACTAGAATTTAGTATAACCTCTAATAGGCTAGTTGGCACAGTTATTAAGTATGGTAAGTTAGTGAAAAAAATTCAGCTTACTTATAGTGAACTTACTTATAAGTTGATATTAAAAGTCTTTGAAATTTGGAAAAATTCTAAGTAACCTTTGCTTACATGGATTACTTACTTGGATTTCTTTTCATCATCATCATCAACTACCTGTGTCTTTCCTGTGTTGAATATAAACCTCTCACAAGGCTCACCACCTCACACGCTCTTCTGTCCTTCTTGCGATACCTTTAAGCGATTTTCTGCCCTTCGCATCCAGCCGTTTCCTGCGATGCCCTTAACATCTGTCCACCAGGTCGCAGGGCGTCCCGCGCTGCGTCTTCCAATTTGTGGCCTCCGTTCAAGAACTTGTCTACCCCGTCGATTATCAGCTCTGCTATAAATTTGACAGGCCAATTCGATAATTTTGGTTCTTTGGCGAATTTTAGAATTTCTTTAACTATTAGCCAAAACTTTTTTGAGTTTTGAAGCTGTAAAAATAAAATAAAGACAATTACGAAGCAAATGTACGTGCGAATGGGTGCACACATTTTTAGCGAATCTACCAATAAACCTTGCATCACAGAGACATCGGCCAGCGGCCGGTCAGATCGGCCGATAGCCGACTGTTTTCTTGCGAAGCCGACACACTGGTAAGGTATTGTTACATTTCACATATATTTTTACTACCTATTCCTTTATATTAACTCTCTCTTTCTGAATATGCCATGGGGTGCAATATGAATTACAAAATACCTATGTAGTTAGTTATAAGCAAACACCATATTTATGTAGTATTTTTTGTTTCCCCAGTTTTGTTTTATCTAGGGTTGCAATTAGCAAATTAAATAAAGCAGTGCACTTTTCGATTTCTGTAAATTTAAAATTAATTTATTCAATTATTCATTAATTATGTTAATTTATTCCTTCCATGAGATGAATTGTCTTCAATTGGCAATTATACTGTAACTTTTCAAAATTTTAATAAAATTGTATTAAGCAGGGCACACTGCGTTTTCGCAGCCATTTGGGCAGCTCGTCTGGCGGCAGTAACCACCCCCTTACAGAAGGCCACCGTGAAATAACAGCAGTGTGCTGTTGTTTCGGTGAGTGAGTAAGGGATGCCAGAGCCCATTTCCCTATCCACTCCTAATCCCTTATCCTTAATCCTACTGCAGTCGGAAGCGCACTTGCAGCAGCTTTGGCGTTGCTTGTGTTATAGGCGACGGTAGCCACCTACCAACAAGTGGACCGTCTGCCTGTCTGCTGACCCTAGCATTAAAAAAAATATTTTAACAAAATAAGTGTTAACTTTATAAAATGAATCAATTTGAATTTATTCATATTTCAAATTTTTTTTACTTTTATGTTTATGAGAGTTATTGTGTTTTTGCATTTTACTAATATTGTAAATAAGAAAGCTTGTGAAAATGTTTGTTACTCTATTACGCAAAAACTAACTCCATTCGCGCCCGTTTTAAAAAATACAACCCCAAAAAAAATATGACTTTTTTTCAATTTTTGATACTGTTATAGTTTTGCCAGGCGTTAGATTTTTATTTTTAGATGATCCCTCGGGAACATTCCTTTTTTGTGGATGAAATATTTTAATTTTTGTACTAATAAACTATGTGCTACAATAGTAAAATAAAAAATAAAAAAAAACGGGACAAGTGCGAGTTGAACTCGCGTGAAGAGGGTTCCATACGATGTTACCTATCCGCACAATATTGAGTGATTTACCATGTTATTTTAATATCATGGACTTCTTATAATCTATAAGTAGAAAATTAATTTCTGTATTTTTTTCAAAATTTTAAGTTCAGTAGTTTCGGAGATAGAGGGGGGGGGGGAGTGGTCGGACAGACGGACACACGAGATAAGGATTCCGTTTTTTTATTCGGACGTACCGAACCCTAAAAAAGTTAGGTGTGAAAAGGAAACAGACAGAGTTACTTTCACATTTATAATATTAGCAGGGATATATCAGAATAACAGAAATGCCATAATTTATAAGGATACTCGGACGAAGCCGCGTAGAGAAGCTATTATTTCATATATGAAAGAAAGAAATGCTTTTATTCGCTGCAAAAGACACTAAAATTATATAAAATAACAGGACAGAAACTACTAAAAAAAAAATTGATTGTGTTGAGGTGCCAGACAAACACCTACAGCGCCGATTTTCAGCCAGCGCCGTATATCAGAAACCATTGACACATTTGAATGAATAAAACTGCGTATACGTCCCAAAAATATATACCTATTACTAATTTAATAAACACAAAATTTTGGAAATTATCAAAATATTAAAATAAAAATTAAAGAAAGAAAAGAAAGAAAGAAAGAAAGAAAGAAAGAAAGAAAGAAACATTTATTGGCATTTAAAAGAAAAAAATGAACACAACAAAAAATAAAAACATTATAAGTAAACACCAAAAGGACACAACTCAGCTTAGGCTGCAACATTGTTACAGCGCTGATTTTCAGTTGTGCCCTTGCCGATGTCTCATGACACGCACTGGGACCACGCCAGCAGTGCGGTGCAAGTATTTATTATAAAATATATTTATATATTATTAATAGTAGCACTGTGCGACAAATGGGTGCAGCGATCACGTGCGCAATAATTAATAACCTAGGCATACGGAAGTATTCCCCCTTAAAAAGTACCTAAGGCATTCAACAGTGCAATCTATGCCGCCCTTAGTGTTCACAATTGTTTTTGCTCCTTCAAAAGATTTAACTTAACCCTTTCACGAAAAACCTTCAGTGAACTACACTCTCTTAAAACTATTACACCTTTATATTTTGTTACCCTCATGTGATAAAAACGTTATAAGCCTTAGTTATATGGTAATAACAGAAGACTCCTCCAGGTCACTACCAAGAAATCCTCCAAATAGGATAAATATGAGAAAATGGACAACCCTAGTCTTATTTAATAATATGTAACAACCATAAATAAAGCATTTGAAAGGGACACCCGTTCCCACAGTTCCTTAAGATCTAGACAAACATTGAACACAAAACGTTCTATGAACCAATTAAAATAATAGATAGAATTGTATCTTATAGTGCTTATATTAGAGTGAAAATTTGGTAATTCTGAAAATAGGATCGACTGACACACGAAGAATGTCGCGATGCTCTACTTTCGAAGTTCCAAGTAGTTTATCCAAGGACAAAGCCAGTTGTTTGTTGTTAATTATTCTCGTTTTAATACTTTATAACACCGAGACATTTACTATTATGTATAATTTGTACTGATTTGAAACTACCTTCGTACCTACGTCAAAGAGTCATTTATTTTTTGTGTTTTTTTTGCTGCTAAAACACATTTAAATAAGTAAATATTTATAGTTACTAAGGTAAATTAGTTGTTATGAGAATTTGAATGAAAATAATATATCAATAATACCAATAGTCTCACAATATGATTGTTTTTTAAAAGGGTACACTTTGTTTTTTAATAATTCCGTTCGCGTTGTTACATCACTTACTTACTTACCTATGGCACTTACATACAACCCGATGATCGAATCGAATAACATGAATTTTTCTATTTCTATTCCGAGATTACGTTAGGGTGAGTATATATACTTACTGCAATAATTCTGCATTTGGAATTATTATAAATATTATTATTATTATTATACATTTATTTATTTCTTTTCTTAATTTTAAATTTTTTACAATATATATGTATATAAAAACAATAAATATTATAAAAAACTTAAAATTAGGTGTCCACTAGTAGCGGGGCAAGGCCCAAGCTACACCGGTTAGGGCTGCAGAGTGAGGAACCTCCTGACAACGCGTGCCGCGCCAAGAAGTACCGCCTTCTGTATCTGTCCCTTGATCCAGCCATCTAGCGAGAGCCTCTTAAGATGTTGGTCGAGGCTCTTCGCTATAAGACCGTTCGCCGAGACGACTATCGGGACGATAATTGTCGAATCGACGTCCCACATGGCGTGTGGGACGTCGATTATTATTATTATTAAAACTCTTTATTTGTACTATAAACATAAAAAAAGAATTTAAAAAAAGAAAGAAACAACAAGTAATAGTACAAAAGGCGGCCTTATCGCTTTATAGCGAATATCTGTTTATAATATATCTGTTTTTTTAACTCGTATAAAAAATCTGTCGCATTATAAAGTCATAATTAGAATTTGCTGCCCGCGTCTGTCTGTCTGTATGTTATCTAACTCCTCCTAAACCGTGTGGTTTTGTTACGATTTTGATTTTGATACGGTTTTCACTAATGGAATGAGGATTAAACAAAGAAGGTTTCTATATATGTACAAGACTTATAATTTGCAGAAAAAAATTGAAAACGTAAGATGTTAATGATTCTTTTTTCGAAAACAAAACATTAATTAAAATATTGTTGATATAATTTCAAATGTCTATGTTTATATTTGATAAATATTTTGGTGAAAGATTTTTTTAAAATCGGTTGAGTAGTTTCGAAGACAACAATCCTCTATACAAACAAACATACAAATTTTATCTCTTTATAATATTAGTATAGATATGTCTATACATATCATACATACATACATTTAGATAACTTTGAAAGAATTTTATAGTGCCAGGATGGCATAAGCTCGACAGCACGTCTGGTAGCAGTAACCGCCCTGTTACAAAAGACCAGACCACCATGAAGTTGCTATTGTTTGCTATGTGAGTAAGGGCTGCCAAATCCTATTCCCTCACTTTATCCCTCATCCTATCGAGGTTGGCAGCGCGCCCGAAACTCCTATTGCGTTACTTGCGTTAATAGGCGTCTGGACCTATTACAGTTGTACAAACAAATTTTATCACTTTGTGATATTATTAATTTGATGAGCTGATATTGTATTGCTAGCTATTGTAGGGTAAAGAACTCTCCTCAATATGAAGAAATATGGACTGTAGACCACCACGTCAGCATACTGAGGATTAGCAGCTAGTTTTCCGGTACATGCAAGTTTTCCTTTGTTAGTAAGATTCATTAATTTATGCAAAAATCTAACTAAAATCTAAACTAGATTCTACTGCTTGAATTCATCTTCGTTAATTTCTGTTACATATTCTATTACAAGAGTCTGGTTTTTTGTTAAGGACAGCATTCCGTGAACGCTAAGTTTTCCTTCTTCACATACCTAATTAGCTGAAGCAACATTTCTTTGACGTCTCGTTTGAATCAATTGGGACACTATTCTGTTAGAAATAAGGTCCACTTGATATGCTCTGTTAAATGTGTTCCTCGGTGGACGTATGATGCAGGTCCAGATTGAATTTGTAACATTTTCACCTGACTATGACATAACTGCACGTCGCGTAACTTAACTTAATATGGACACTTGTATAAGGTGTCTTTCTGGAATGTTAGCAAAACACTAATAAATCACATTTCGATAACTGCTTCAATAACTAACTAAAAACTTAATAATGTTGAACACCGCGACAGTTATTGAGCGATTTATCGAATGTCGAATGGAAACTTGTCTTCTTTATCTCAACTCAATTAAATTGAAGCCACAGGCCATAAGAGCACTAATTTCTATATATAAAAATGGATCCCTATTTCCCTTGGTCACGGCATCACGCGTGAACTAGACGGATTTTAATTCGGTTTTCACTAATGGAAAGAGGGAATGTTCATATAAATAAAAATTGTACACTGGGCAAAGCTGGAGACAGGTCGTTAGTTAATAATAATAATTAATTTATATAACTATATTGTTAGTTAAACATAATATTAGGAGTACAAATTAATTAGGTCCGTTTTTTTTTAGCTCAAAAAATGCATTTATTTCAAAAGATAATGAATTAACAGATTAATCAAAATATTGTCTATCACTGCTTACAAGTTATCCCCACCTCTAGGATAATTTCCGAATCGCGTCTCGGAAAAAATTCTCGTTTTTTGAGGCGATCCAATTTTGGAGCCAATTTTCGATTTCTTCGAAAGAAGTGAAGCGGTGATTTGCTAAATCGTGTTGCGAATGGTGCACAGCAAATGAACTGTTAGTCAACGGTGATAAAACCGCTATAGTACCGTTTACCAAAAAGAGGCTACTGGACAAATTAAAGCCACCTCTAGTAAATGGTAAACGAGTTGAATTTTCCACAGAGGTCAAATATCTGGGAGTTACTTTCGACCAGAGACTAACGTGGAATACACACATTGGAAATGTGATAAATAAGGCTAAGGCAGCCTTATTTATCAGTCGTCGAATGGTAGGGAAGAGCTGGGGCCCGTGTCCAAAGCTCACCCTCTGGCTGTACACTGCTATTGTGAGGCCGATGATCGCATACGCCTCTATAGTATGGTATAGAAAAGCCAACCAGAAAACGACTATCGACAAGCTTAATGGCTTACAGCGTTTGGCATGTCTGATGATAACAGGAGCCATGTCGAGTTCCCCCGGAGCATCTCTGGAGGCTATCCTGGGCTTACCGCCTCTAAATCTATTTTTAGAGAAGGAGGCGAGAACCAGCATGCACAGAATGATGAATCGGGGTAAACACAATTGGCTGTCCAAGGTACTCAGAGCTCTAGAAGACTCAGTACTAAGGGATCCTATCTTAGGCATGCCTACTGATACAATGGTACCACAGTACATAGAAACAAAGTATTACACTGTGGAGCTACTCTCAAGAGAAAACTGGTCAAATAATAAGATCTCTTGGGAGGAAGGTAGCCTTTCTTGGTATACTGATGGGTCCAAATCAGGACCTGACGTAGGCTGTGGAGTGTATGGCGGTGACCAGGACTACAGGACCAGTGTAAACTTGGGACAATACGCCAGCATCTTCCAAGCAGAGGTTTTCGCCATCTTAGAATGCGCGGAAATCAACCTGCAAAGAAACTACGTCAACCGTGTAATTTACATTCACTCAGATAGTCAGGCTGCACTTCAGGCACTGGACTCAGACTCTACAGTCTCAAATCTGGTGCGAAACTGTGTAGACTACTTAAATACCTTAGGGCGCAAGAACAAAGTGGTCCTAAGATGGGTACCTGGGCATATGGGGATCGAAGGCAATGAACTGGCCGACGAACTGGCTCGTGTAGGCGCAAAAGGTAGGCTAATAGGTCCTGAACCTATGTGCGGACTACCAAATAGCCTAGCTCGCTGGACCATATGGAACCAGTGCTTTATTAAATCTTACAAACGCTGGACTGACTTGCCAGGTTTGAACCATTCCAAAGCGCTCATTAAAGCCTATAGTCGAAATGCAACAAATCAGGCTATGTCGCTTAGCAGGAGCAATTTGTGTATGCTATCTAGGGCGCTAACGGGGCACTGCCGCCTCAATAGGCACCTTAAAGTAATGGGGCTCACTAGTACGGGAGAGTGTCGCTTCTGCCATGAGGCAGAAGAAACACCAATGCATATCCTGTGCGAGTGTGGCCCTCTGATGCACAAGCGCAGTCACATCCTAGGAAGCCACACAATGGCTTGTGAAGATGTGAAGAATGCCTCTATCAAAAAAGTACTACAGTTCCTTAACGTGGTAGGTATAGGTAGAGAGCTTTAGTTCACGTGGCGATCACAATATTTCAGCAATGGACGACGTGATACTGGTACTCTAGCAGACAGAAATAGCCACTAAGACAAGATAAAGATAAAGATAAAATCGTGTTGCATCCTTCGAAATAGCCAGTAGTCATAAGGAGAAATGTCTGGAGAATAGGGCGGGTGCGGTAAGATATCCCATTTTATCGTTTCTAAATATTTTTTTGACAACTTTTGCGACTTGAGGCCGAGCGTTAATAATAATAATAATAATTTATTTATTTGCTGAACATAGGTGATTACAACAATGGTTTTATAATGTATAAGGCTTTTAAATCATAGTAACATTTATCAACCAGTAGTTTTTTAACTCTCCTCTTAAATATACTAATATTGAACTGCTTAATATTGTTCGGAATTTTATTATATATGACTGGTGCTAGACAAAAAACGCTCTTATGCATAAGGGCTGTGTGTGCTTTGCGAATACACAGCCTATTTGGATCTCTTTGAGCTCTGTTAGTGTTCTCCGAAACTCGTCTAAATAAAGTAGGATTCGATTTTACATATACTACAACTTCATATATAAAAAGTGAAGGAAGTGTTAGTATGTTATGTTTTTTAAAATAGGGCATACAACTATCTGTTACTTTCAATTTAAACATTGCTCTGATACACCTCTTTTGTGCTTTGAAAACAAAATTTTTGTCAGTCGAGTTTCCCCAGAACAGCAGTCCATACCTTAGTACTGATTCGACAAGGCCGTAATATGCCAATAAGAGGGTTTCAATCCTTACAGTTTTAGATAGTTCGTGTAGGGCATACGCTTGTTTGCTTAGTCGTTTTCTGAGATCATCAATATGAGCTTTCCAATTTAATTTACTGTCAATTGTTAGGCCTAAAAATTTTGTTACATTAATTTCTTTTATCGTTTGATTTTCAAAATTTATGTCTGGATATAGTTTATCACGTACTCTTTGACTAAAATACATCACATTTGTTTTTAGCAAATTAATTTTTATTTGCTACGGCTTGTCATTTTTTTATGACACGGCTTGTCATAAAAAAAAAACCCGGGTTGGCACTTGTGCAATTCTCTAAATTATATATAATCTTCATAACTCGTAAAAGAAGTTAGCAATCAAACAGACAGAGGCGGACCTTATTTTATAAGGTATCAGATATCAGATGTCCTGTTCCTTTCATAGATTTATTTTAAAAATGCCCGACCCATGCGTCAGTTTTGTTAAATTACATAAGAGAAATGGTTAAAAAACCTGTGTGTGATTTGGCTATAAAAAGTGGTATCTGCAGGTCACACGGTGCGTCTTTGTATGCGTATGGGGATGCTTGAGAGCGTGAGACGCATGCAAGGATTCGTTGGTGTCAACATCGCAATCTGAAGATGTCTGGACTGTGAGGTAATGGTTGTCAATTGTTGTAGACCCACTTTGGTTTCTGCTACCAGAGTGAGTATTTTTTTATGACGACCCAATATTTTTATGATTTGTTTTCAACTTAAGTTAGCAACTTAGAATTGCATTTCCGCATACGGCCTGAGAAGTTGAAGTAAAATGTTAAAATGAGGGTAGAGAAATGTCTTCTCTTATGTCCTGAAACACAAAAGCAAACATGAAGTTTTCTTCTAACTAAATATCTGCGATATCCAAGTTTTTATCTTTCAAAATATGTAAATTTTAATATGATATGGTTGGTCGTCTATGCCCGACTCATGTTCAAAAATTTAAAAGTGTACAAAATATTTTTTTAGCGAGCAATTGAAGGTGAAATGATACTCCGTAGGTTGTATGTACAGGTGACAACATCTCGCCGAAGAAGACAATCAACAGCGTCGGACTTCGGAAGCGTTGGTTGTGACGGCTGCTGCTGGCTTCCTTCCATCCACCGTGGTGAATCCAGCGTGATGGTTAAATGAATGTACAAAACCACGCTGATAAACAGCTCTTTAATGGGTTGTTTTTATATTTATTTCCACACCGTCTCTTGGTACGGTAGCTACATATTAATATATAAGTATATTTCACACTACAAAATATTAATATAACTATCAGTTTGGAATGCATATCTATGACGAAGAACTTGCAACGATAGCGGGAAAACATGGATCAGGAGAGCACTAAACAGAGCGGAATGGAAAAATATGGAGGAGGCCTTTCCCAAAGTTGGGCAAACAAACCTAGTTGTCAATGTCAATGGCTCACTAGAGCCGTCATATAACAATGTTTCATTGTGAAATGTTAAAAAATGCAAAGTGTCTCAATAAAAGGTTTATATTATTCTTATAGCAAATAGATTTCCACACTGGTAGTTATTCTAAAAAATTCATTATTTCAGTAATTTATAGACTAATTTTTCCATTTTATTAAAAAATATTTCCATTTTATTTTTATTTAATTTTTTCAAATGTTGGACTATTTAATTATTTTTTAGCGACTCGTTTGTCCAGCAATATTTCCAACCATTCTCTCTCTTTTTTTTCTCTTCATTAGAACCTTCCTCAGACTTTCTCCAAAGTTTTAGGTACGCTTAGCTACACACTTAGCGATTTATTTTAGCCCGACAAAATCTCTGTAATGCCTGGATTCTCGTGATTTGGCAGCCCGTTTGGCGGCAGTAACCACCCCCTAACAGAAGACCACAGTGAAATAACAGCACGTGTGCTGTTGTGTTTCGGTGAGTGAGGAAGGGATGCCAGAGCCCATTTTCCTATCCCCCTCCTAATCCCTTATCCTTCGTCCTACTGCAGTCGACAGCGCACTCGCAGCAACTTTGGCGTTGCTTGTGTTATAGGTGACGGTAGCCACCTACCATCAAGTGGACCGTCAGCCTGTCTGCCGACCTTAACATAAAAAAAGACAAAAATTATAATACATCAATGTACTACGCCGGTACATTTAACAACTGTGCAATTAACAATTGCACAGTTCACAGGATAAGACATTAAAATTGCACAGAACATAAATAAGTAGTACAAAGCAAGAGACTCCTTCGTTTAATGGCTTTTTTTCAACAATTTCCGCGTTCCCCAAATGACCCAATAGGGAGAACGCGCGATCAATGATAATGAGTAGGCAAGTTGTTGCAAGCGCGTGGGCCACTGAACCAGATAATTGTTACGATGCTTGTGATCTCATCACTACGTTTATGGGTAACCTTGCGCTTGTTTGCATTACACTTGCGTGCGTAACAGCTGGAAGGCGCTTGATTCTTTCGGGCAAGCAGATTGCCTGAATGTAGACCTGTGCAACGCCAGGGTAAAAGAGATTTATGGCCTGTTATTGTAAGGATTGATCTTTAATCATCACCGTGTATCAAAAAATATTTTATTATTTAAATATGAAGTGCTCTTCGTCTTCGTCCGGGTTGAAAAATAAAATATAAAGCCTGACAAAATGTGCAAAGCGATAATTATAACGCCCGATATCTTTATTTCTGTACCTACGTTTGTCAGGCGTTAAATCTTTTTTTTTTGGATAGATGGTGTCCGCGTCTTCGCTCGCGTAGATATAATTACAGCCTCCATCAAGAAATTCTATTCTAACTATTGGTGAAAGATTTTTTTTTAAATATGATGTGTAGTTTCGAATATTATCTCTTACATTCATACAAACAAACATACAAACTTTATCTCTTTATAATATTAGTATAGATTTAAAATAGAAATATCTTATTTTTGTAGTATCTAGACACAAACGGAAAAAAGTCATATTCAAATTTTACTTAGCTTCTTCGTTGTATAATCAGAATGTAGATTGCTCGTTACAATATCAAGCAAGATACTAAAAGATGGCAAGCATTCAACTGATTCATTTGATGATAAGTGGCTATATAACTACGCCTAAGAACACCAATAACAAACAAAAGTGCGCCGCTGACGCATCAACATTTTATTTACGGATCCCTGGAAAAGTCTCGAGATTTAGTGGAATGGAGGAAAGATTTGTGATGGGTCTTCCACTCATACGCATCGAGCGCTGGCATTAATTCGACATATATAGCTTACAGCACGCGAGCTTTCATCTTTACTTCACAATAGGTGAATAAGCCAAAAGAGCCTACAATATTAGCAGCTAAAGAACTGGTAAAAATTATATGCAATACCATTGATGAAAATCACGTCTTGTTACCTAAGTAAGTGACGCTAAGCATATATACGTAAAAGTTACGTGTAATGTTAGTTATTATTACCGGCTACCGTTTAGGTACTAAACAAATTTTTTTCCCTTCTAGAAGTACCTAACCGACAGCCCATTGCTGTCTCATGGATAGTAGTACACGTAATGCTGGAATACGTAAATAGAGAAGAAATACAAAAATATGGTCACTAAAAAAGAAGAAGAAAGGGAAAAAATATCAGAAACGGCTTTTTTTTATTAAAGATGGGTTTGCTCTTGGCCAGCATATATCCGTGTAGGAATGATGAGGCCGACGATGGAGCGAGCTCACCCAGAAGATGCCTATTCACTCGAACCTTGAAAGATTTGGGTTATGCTCGGAAACACAGACGTCGGCAGGGAGTTCCAATCCTTAGCAGTGCGCATCACAAAAGATGTTTTAAAGCGCTTGGTCCGAATTAGAGGGATTTCGACAAGGTGAGGATGGTAACCAGCCGTACGTCTGCATGTCCGATAGAAGAAAGGGGAAGGCGGTATGATCTCATGCAGCTCTCGAGCACACTCTCCGAAGTACATCTTATAGAATACACACAGACAGGCAACTTTGCGTCTATGTGCCTGTTTCTGCAGCTTAATATACAATAATAAGAAGAAAGAGAAAATAAACTTCATTTCGAACAATCCAGATCCATAGACCAGGGTTTATGGACAAAGATATATCTATTCTGGTATTAATGGATTTTAGCCAGAAGTATTAGATGTGTAACTGAGTAGCGAGTAAAATGAATTGTTTACAGTTAGGATATTTGGTTTACGTCTTCAATTTATTTATTTATTTATTTTTACATGGCCTCCAACGAGGCATGCATTAAACAAAAACAAAGAACAAAGATTATAGGAGGCACAGCTTGCACCAATAAAATGTCCAGAGTAACATCTTAATACAAAAAAAAAGGGAGAAAAAATTAAAATAAAAGTAAAAAAAAAACATTAATTAGATGGTCAACAAAGCAAACAAAATCTATAATGAAATAATGTCATGATCTTTTAGCATCGGAATGCAATGTCAGCAATAATTAAATAAATGTCAACTGTCTGAACCACGGACAAGGATGGGCCTTTTAATTTTCGAATTCGCGTCGTTATAAGGGTCGATATCGTGAATTAGGGAGTTTGCAACACTCATAAGACGATTCAATGGAGAAAAACGGCCAAAATTGGTCCTAAAGTAATTCAATCGAAATGGTTCAATGCGCAGGACAGACTAAATCAAAGCCAGTGATTTCCTAAATGCATGTATTTACAAAGCTCAAGCAATAGTTAAAGCCGTATGAGAGAGCATACGCCTGAGAAGTGTAACGCCGACTTTGATTGCGAGGGAATGGTGATAGTTATTTCACAATGTCGGACTGCCCCTCTTATTGTTCTGAGGACTCCCAGTACCAGTCTATGACTTCAGAACGTCCGTCTTTTGTTACAAGATTTTGAAATAATACTATTCAAAAGATTTTCAAAAGTACGTTGTTGTCTTTTGATAAATAGTTTAAATAAGTTGACAGGGTTTTTTGTTTATACAATAAATATAAAGTTTACCAAAGGTTTTATTTTACTGACAGATTATTTAATAATCTGTCAGTAAGTTCACATTTACCCTTTTCTACTGCTGTTGCAAACAGGTAAGTTTAAATTATTTTTAGGTATTTATTTATTTATTTCTTTAACATAAACTTAATTTGTAGCTTTTATAAATCAAATGAAATCAAAATCATTTTTCGTAGGTCTACAGTCAACCTTCGAGCGAAAGGGCAAGAACAGTTCGACAGAATAACCCTCCAGGTTTTACTTTATGGTAAGTAAATAACTCAGACTATAAAATTCGCTATTTTTCAACCATATCAACTAAGTATGTTTTTAATTCTACATCACTTAGTGTTTTTGTTACTTTACAGATTTTATTAACCAGTTTTTCGTTGTTTTTCTAAAAAAATCCAAAGATCATTGAAAAAACTGTTCCCATTTGATAATATTTACAGAGAATTGCATAAATACAGTTACGTACGAATGTGGTCTAGATCGACGGGTTCACTTCATGCCTTACTAGATCAAAGCGGCGTTAACATGTCAGAAGAGAAAGGAAATACATAGAGTTTTTCCTTTAATTGAGGAATTGGTTCTACATCGAAACACCTTAAGGTCCCCAACAAGATTTGCTTCTTAAAAACTCTTCTTCTGACTAAACCTATTCTGTTATTTTACTTTAAATGGTAACTACAATAGTTTCAAAACCGTTCCTAGATCTTCCACAAACGTTATCCAACAATACAATTGCATTCAAGTAGAAAATCACCCAATCTTTTGTTTGTTTATAGCAGAGGTTCCCAGACTATTTTTCTCATAGACCACTTTCTACCATATTCCCAAAACTTGACAAAAAATGTTAAGATATGGAAATTTGCATTGCGTACAGATTACTTACTTAAATCGACTTCGACATGCAATACACATTTTATATTGTCTTATATACTTGTTACTTTATTCGAAGTTTTTTTTTTTTGAAAGAATTTTCTGTTTCTTCCTTTCATTCACTAATTCTTTTTAATCAACTCGATATGTAGTTCGAGCATTCGAGCTCAAATCGAAGGGTGGAGTTTTCAAAGAGTCGTTATAAATTTACTTACTGTAGGTTTGATCCGTCAAAAAAAAGCCTCGATATACCCGCTTAGTCTTTAAACATCGGTTATTTTTTAAAAAACGTAATAGACATTAAAAAAATTTATATAAATAATATAGAATATAATATATAACCAGTGTAATCAAACGATTATATGAAAACGTATCAAGTAACCTGGGTTATTTTTGGGTTATATATTTACCATTCGTTTTTTACCTACATACATACTAGCTGAGTAAGCGATTTCGTACGCGTTATAGTACATTTTTTTAAAATCCCACAGGAACCTAACAATTTTCCAGGATAAAATTATCCAATATCTTAATCCAGATAATAAACTATCTGTGTGTAAATTTTTATCCAAAATCTGTTCAGCCCTTTTTGCGTGATTGAGTAACAAACATCCAAACTTTCGCATTGATATATAATACAAATATTATTAGGATTAGGATCATAAGAAAAAAATCGTTGTAAAGATTAATAAATGTTAAGAAATAAATAGATAGATAAATAAACGATAATCAGCTCTATATACATGTCAACTTTCTTCCCAAGTAGGTATACAGCGTGCTTATAAAACTCCTGTTCCGCACATGGGCGTAAATCCACACATGCGTACGCCAGTTGACATTATAAATAGCTTTACTTTCTACAACAGAAGCACTTTCTTTCCTCGCTTCATTTTGATAAGACTTCACTTTAATTTTCATAAAAAAAAATGCTACGCTTTTATTCAGTAAGTAAATTGATTTTTATGATCAGGTAATCAAAATATCTATTAATCAGTTGATTTTGGTGAGTGTTTAACATACTAAATTTAGGTAATAAAATATAAAATAACACAGTATTTTTCTTTACACAAGTCCAGTTTCGAAAAATAAACAAGTTCCATAAGTTGTTTTTTGAATATAAATGAAAGTTATGAACCATGTTCACATACAAAATTTTATTAATTTTGTTTTAAATAAATAAACTAATTATAACTTATCGAACATGTTAATTATATTATTTAAATTAACCAATTAATATGGATTTGATTTATAAATTAAAAAGAAAACATTTGGATGCAAAATACAATGTCATCAATATAAAAGGCTACAAATAAATTTAGCTATTGCATTACTAAAAAATGGGACTAAAACAATGCTAAATTAGATTTGGTCAAATAAAGTTTGTCTAGAACTTAGGTATCTAATAAGGAACTTAAAATTTCTATAAAACAGGAGACAACATTGAATATTTATCACTTTTTTAAAAATGACAAATGTATCAGTTTCAAATGTTAAAAATACATACGATTTTTCTTTTCAGATACTACTTATCATCAGCGTTCATCAAGTTCAAAGTGCAATCGACAAGCGAAGCCTTGGTGGTATTGAAATACCCACACGTCATACAGTATCGGAGCTGCACAACAGAGTAGCTATACCTGTGCCACAGCCAATACCAATAAGTATACCTAGGGCTGTGCCTTACCCGGTTCCCGTAGGAGTGCTGGTAGACCAACCTCGGCCGGTACCAGTAGTTGTGCCCCAACCCATCGCCCATGTCGTGCCGAGACCAATTGCGGTTCCAATCGACCGACCGTTCCCCTACCCCATTGCTCAACCAGTACCCATTACAATTACACAGGGTATTGGAATACCAGTTCCACAACCATATGCTATAGGAGTACCAGCACCGGTGCCAGTGAAAATACCTCAACCGATCCCCGTACAAGTAGATCATGGATTTGGATTAGCGTCTCAACCTATATTATCTTCTCCGGGCCTTTCCGGTGGTTTTGGAATCGGGGGAGAAGCCATTGAAGCGCATGGACACGCTATTAATCATCCCTATTAAAGTAAAAAATGTCTTTGATTAGTTTTAATAGTCATCCTCATATATGGCCATTTCCAGCTGTTGTTTTTCCTCCATAACCCGATAGCTTTAATATATCTGCTGTTACAAGCCCAACATTTTATAAATACTGGCATGAAGTAGGTTTCTATGAATGTCATAAAATATTTATTAAAAAATAATTGATAGTTTTTCGTTCTAGGAATGATGAAGTTTCTTGAAATATAAAAAAATGTAATTTTTGGTTTAAAATAAAAAATAGTGTAAATTATATTTAAATAATTTATTTAATTTAGCAATATCAAAAATGGAAAGACAACAAACATATCCACTGACATTGTGCAGGACTTTGTTGAATTTCACAAATTTTTGATTACTTCAATCTAGAAACAGAATATAATGTCTTTATTAGCTTCACAGCAGCCGTTATAAAAATTGTCTCTCCTTACTATTAAAAAAAAATTGAAGCTCGCTTAATTGTTGCATTATATGAGTGTGTTGGATATTTTTAAATAAATTGGCTTTTGCACACTTCGGGAATGAAGTTGAAAAAAATGAGCAGTATTGTCGTTATTCTCAGATGGCGTTCGCCTATATAATTAGAAATCTAAGGAAATTTTGTGTCAAAAGACTGCAAACGTCGTTGGTTAGAATAATTTTCGTCATCGGCACCGCATTAAAAATGTCATACGCCATTGCAAGTAAAATTAAATCAGCCTGTAGCAGAAAATAATTCTCTGACAGCTGACAGCGTTGTTTTAATACAAGGAAGCAAATTGTTACTGGACATGACAACGCTACAACATTTGCAATGGCTTGCGTAAATTGTAATCTGAAGCAGTCTTTACCTAAATCCTAAATCTATACATATAGTAAAATTGTAAACGAGCGTGTCTGTACATTTTGTCTGTTAGTCCGTGCACGCTATCTCAGAAACGGCTCAACTGATTTGAATGCGGTTTTCAGTGATGTATTGTAGTAAGCTTCCCGTAACATTTTGTGACTGTTTGATTCCAATCGGTTTACAAATAAAAAAGTTACGCGCTATAACTATTACCACGCGTACAAAATTTCATTGATAACTTAGTATTTTGTTTTGCATTAAATATTTTCTTATATTGTAACATTATCCTCTTAATGACTAATTTGTATTTTAAAGTCTGTCTAGATTTATTTATTGTTATTTTTTTGTAAATAATAGGATATGAAAACATTTAATATTCTAGTCTTAATTATTTGTAAGATTTATTAATATAAATAAAAAAGAAACTAAGACATCGATGTTGTATTCATTTTTACTATAAATTTCTAATAGTTATGTTGAATCTGAACAGTTTGTTTAGCATCTAAAAATAAGAGCATCTGTGCTGCTTTGTATTTGATGAGTGAATATGGAATGCTGAGACTCATTTTACTATAAAGAATTATCATAAAAACTTGCTTATCCCTTTTTTTGCGTGGGAAAATCTGCGAGCCAGATCCCCACTGACCATGGGAAGATCAGTGGGGTGTGTGGGACTTCTACCCACTAAAACCTACGGTGCTTCCTCGCGCCGGGGATCTGCCTCCCCTGCTAGACGAGGCCTCGATTAGGCGCGGAGTTGGACCTCCGCGTCGTGGAGAGACGTACCGGAAACACACAGCACGTCTCCCCTCGTTGCCCGGTATTGTGATGACGGCGGACGATCCCGCCTGTCCACCGCCTCCGGGCCAAGCGGCACGAGCTGCCCATACTCACTTCTCGCAGTGGGCAGTCAGCAAGGGGCTTCACCTCTGAAGCACTCCATAACCTCTTCTCTGCGGCACAACCTACCACAGACTCCGAGGCCGCTTCCACCTGAAACTCTCGGATAAACCCTGCTCATGTGGTCGCTCATCTCTACGGCAATAAGGGATTTCCTCCTGACATTTCCACAGCAATCGCGGCAGCCCGAGAGACGGGCTCCACCTCATGTTGTCGTCGCGGAAGAATTACTAATGGTCGCGAAGCCGGGTGTTCACTCTTCCGGACAACTGCGGAGGGTGGTTACTTGGCCGGTCCCCTGCAACCGGGTCTTCACCACCTCCCACGAAGCCACGATTGCAGTACTCTGCCAGATGGTCCTTCCCTGTAGACTTCGCGTACGTTGCCCAACTAACACTGAGCTATAGAGTCATCCAAGAAAATCCGCCCGCTGCCACCCGCGCCGGTCCTCGTGTGCAGAACTGAGACCCATACTTCGGTCCGACTCAGAAGGACCGGGGGTGCTGTCTTTCACCGGCCAACACCCGCATGAGCCGAGTACGGACCGACAGCCAGCGGTGACCGGCGAAGCTCCAACTGGCAACGAGCTCCGATGTTCAGAGCAGTCACAGGTATGCCTTCTTCGTTCCCCAACGACAATCCGTCATTCCCTTATTTTTCCGTTACATTATTACAAAAGCACTAAATCTTATAGGGACCACAAAATTTTCTATTTTTTTTTTATTTTAGCCATAACATGTATTTTTATATAAAGCAAAAATCGATTCGTATATCATCAATTATATTAACTTTCGAACGAAATATAGATTTCAAATACTCCGTAATAATTTTTTTATCAAAAATCTTATTTTTCTCCTTCTTTCGTCAAGAAAACAGGCCATATATCTATCTATACTAATATTATAAAGAGAAAAGATTTGTATGTATGTATGTTTGTAATGAATAAACTCAAAAACTACTGGACCGATTTTAAAAATTCTTTCATCTATAGAAAGCTGCATTATCAGCGAGTAACATAGGCTACTCACCCTCCCCCCATCTCCCCCTTAACCCCCTCCGTACAAATGTATGTTTGCAATGAGTAAACTCAAAGACTACTGGACCGATTTTAAAAATTGTTTCACCTATAGAAAGCTACATTATTAGCGAGTAATATTTTATAAAAGACGCAGACGAAGTAGCGTGAAACAGCTAGTAATAAATGAAGGAAAAAAGACAGGCCATTGATATGGCCATCCGCATTATTTGAACCGGATTGAAACCGCATTTTTTTGTGATACAAAAAAGCACCTAAATTACATTAATTGAAAGTTTTTGAATTGAATTATTTATTATTAATTGAAATAATTGTTGAAATTATTATTTATCGAAACTATCGCCAATTTGTCATCCGATAATAAATCCCTTATCAACTACGTGATTAGAACCCGTTGATATAAAAAAGTCTTATCACTGGACGGCTCTATGATACATTCAGTACGAGTCTAGCTGCGTCCAGTTGACCCGACATTTTGTGATAACATAACATAATATCAGCATAAAGTTTGGAAACATGTATGCCAGTGAGTGTTTTTTTTTGTTTATATCATTGGATTTAAATTTAATCATTGGCTTTGTCTCCCAAAGCCGTCAAGTTGTTCGTTCGGCTATATTTAAATTATGAATTATTTTGTCAGGTTTATTGTTTGAACATGTCAAAAACATTATCTATATCCGGTTTATTTTCTTTTCTGAATTTACAAGTTACGATTTTAAATATTTTGTTAAATTGCATCTGTTTCCGCTTGAAATTTAAAATGCTTATAAATTTAAATTATTTTAACCTGTTTTATTTAAACGACTGTAACATCTGTAACAGTTGTATGTTACAGATGTGTGTGTGTGTGTGT
The DNA here is from genome assembly GCA_910589475.2 of Bembecia ichneumoniformis. Taxonomy (NCBI): domain Eukaryota; kingdom Metazoa; phylum Arthropoda; class Insecta; order Lepidoptera; family Sesiidae; genus Bembecia; species Bembecia ichneumoniformis. The sequence continues at coordinate 15,111,252 of OU342535.1, forward strand.
GTTTGTTATATAAAAGTGAAAGATAATGTTTATTATGAAGTTGATATGTATAAGTAACGGATCTACATATTCTGAATAGGAATTTGATCAATTGATATTACAGATAATGAATGGTCCAGCGAGTTATTTACGAATACACTTCTAACAGATTACAATATATATATTTGACACGGTTTTCACTAATGAAAAAAGCGATACTTATACGTTGAAGATTTGCACGTTAAATAGGTCTCAAAAATATAATACTGTAGGAATACTAACTTATTTTAGTGAATTTAATAATAATGATAGCCTAAGTAATTAATTCATGTTTTTTTTTATAGTAGGTAAGTAGTACATCTCAACGTCACCCTTAACATTTCATTATTGTTAATGTTGATGTACGAGTAGGGTATTTTCCTATTTCTCATACATACAGACCACGTGACGTTTGTTGTTATTACATAAATAAGTATAGACCGGTCTCCGGCTTTGCACGGTTACACAAACCTTCCTCGTTATGAAAAGCGTATCAAAAGACGTTTGGTGGTTTAGAAACAGACAGAGGCCGACAGAGATTTTATTTTTAATATCTATATATATAGATTGATACATATTATATATGGTTATTTGAAATCGCAGTCTTGGAAGCCTGACAGCCGCTAAAAACCATTAAGAGAAAATATTCTTGAGTAAGGAATGCCAAAATCCATTTCTCTATTCTTTAGTTGATTGCTTGCTTAGTGACTTGTGTTTATAAACCGACCGTTACCATCTACCATCACAGTATCGACTTATCTTCAGAGGAGAGGACGTTTCCGAAGAGAAATTTCTTAACTGATATTGTCGTGTTGTTTAATTGAATCGGTCATTTCTAAAACCTCATAAGTCACTTAATTAGATTTTTTCAGAAATCAATAAAAACTGTTTCATACACAAACAAATGAGTTTTAAAGGACTTTTTTATGTTCAATTTAGTGTTTGAGTGGTAAAAAGTTAAAATAGCGAATAACCTTTACAGCTTATTAATAGAAATAATGAAATAAACCTGAAAAACAGTTCTTGACTTATGTTGTTTTAGCGAGAAATAGGGTTAGTGGTATATGATTTAACCAAAACAATAGTAGTAATTATATTTTTTATTACACTTAAAAATAATCTTATTATCATTTTTACATGTATTAATTTGTCATGTTTTAATATCTTTATGGGTACATAATCATATTCTCCATCATTCTCATCTGGATTATCTTCAACATTTGCAGTTGGCCATCTAAAAATGTTGTTATAAAATGACATAATAATATGCTCTTCCAGAATGCTATCTTGATACGCATCTCTCTTTAAGAAAACATTGTCAGCAAAAAAAGCTTGTTGGAAAAAAATGTGACTTAAGAGGTTTTTGAAATGACCGATTCAATTACAATAAACATAAATTAATGTGTTTAATAATGCATTATGTACAAAACGAGCGATAAGCGAAGAATGCATTCCAAGTTCAAATAAAAGGTTGCGATAAATAAAAAGTGTATTCTTCAGTTTTAATTTAACTCAAGGTTGTTCACTAATACAATGGTGGTTTTGCATTTCGAAACTTTAGTAGCTATAGGTAGAGGAAAAAGAGGAACGTAAAAATAAACATAATTATAAACTTTACGCATTTTTATTATTTGTAACACTAAAGTTCGTCAATTTGACGAGCCCGTTGGATGAGTGGTTAAGGTGCTTGCCTTAACACTCTATTCTAGGGTCCCCGGGTCCGATTCTCGGCAGGGTCAACTTTGAAAAAATGAACTTTTCAAATTTGGCTCTGGTCTGGATCTGGATAGTAGTGGCAGGGCGCACTGCGTTTCGCAGTCATTTGGGCAGCCCGTCTGGCGGCAGTAACCACCCCCTTACAGAAGACCACCGTGAAATAACAGCACGTGTTTCGGTGAGTGAGTAAAGGATGCCAGAGCCCATTTCTCTATCCCCTCCTAATCCCTTATCCTTAATCCTACTGTAGTCGGCAGCGCACTTGCAGCAGCTTTGGAGTTGCTTGTGTTATAGGCGACGGTAGCCACCTACCATCAAGTGGACCGTCAGCCGATCATAACATTAAAAAAAACCTTGTACTAAACAGGCGTTATTTAATATTATGTATTAAATATTTAGATTACATAATTTATGTATGAATAGTTTTTTGGGGTTAGTTGGAAGTCAAGTAGGGAATATCATTTTGGGGCTGATTGCATTTGGGACAATAAGCATCATCCATTTTATAAAAGTAAATAAAAATAAATAATTTTCTTCGATTTTCTCATAATGTTCAAGCAGTTTCGTTTAGTTGCTTTTTTTTAAAGGACGGCAGGCAAATTGACGGTTCACTTGATGGCTGGTGGCAACCATCAGGGAGGAACCAAATGCGTTGCCGATATAGAATAAGGGACAATGTGGAGATAGTGGAATGGGCTCTGGCATCGCTTACTCGCAAGATGTAACACAACAACACAAGTGCCGTTGTTTAACTGTGTTCTTCTGCAAGGTGGTTAGTACTTATAGTTGAAGACGCCAGTCGGACTGCCAACTTCTTGGCCATTGAACGCAGCAACGTCTGTCCTACCGCTGACACTAAGAAGGAAATTAGTTTTCAAATATTTCATTAAGAGAAACATTTATTTTAACAAAAAAAATATATGAATATTGATTGAGATATTAAGGAGTGTGCTTACCAACAATTTGCTTAGTAAATTTGTTGGTGTATTGATATCGCACAGTCTTGACATATTTGTTTAATGTAAGACCGATTGGTGGACGAGACCGATAGATGACGTTAGGTGTAGGTTTAAATGAAATTAATATTAAGGGTTTCACTTGGGCAAATGACATTTACATTTGAACTCTTTGGCGGCGGAGACAATTCAACAGGCCTAGAAATCGTTTTTTTTTTGTTTTTACCACAATACAAAAAAAAATATTTATTCAATTTTTTAAACTGACATTAACTTATTTTTGGAGCTTTTACCAATTGTCATAGTGACGTTACGAAGTAACCGTTGCTATGGTGAAGGGAATTACTTTTATTTAGATTGTTGCAGTCAACTCATTATGTGGGTACAGGATTCATATGCGCGCTATAAACCGTTTTCGAGAGAATTTTCAATAAAAGTCAAATTCTTCTTGTGTTCTAACTTTTTTTGTGGAGTTTCTATTACTTTAACGAAAATTCTAATTAATACAATTGGTTCTTCACATGTTTAAGTATAATATATATTTTTTCAAAGCAATTGTACTGTCTGTTTCTTGTGACATCTTCATTAAACAATGGATATTTTTAGTATTTAGCGTTTGTCTCCACCTTAAGCAGTGTCTAGATGTCGCCCACGCTAAACTAGCATATGAGGTATGTCGGTCATAAAAAGAAGAAAGAAAAGAAAAGAAAGAAAGAAAGGAATGCCGCTCTTCTACGACTTCGAGCGTCCTTTTCGGATGATGTTCTTTTCTTCAGGGCGAACGAATTCGATTCGCCCATCAACCGGGTGATGCCTCGCGATTTCTACAATCCACCCGGATTTTTCAACAGACTCTAGGACATTATGTTTTTACCTTTAGATGATTACATGAAGCCGATGGACCGTTTGACAAGCGCTATGAACCAGCTGGCAGTGAGAAACGTATCGAAAAACATTATTTCTGATAATGAGAAGTTCCACGTGGAAATTCAGCATTTCTTACCAGAAGAAAGACAGATATCTACCAGGAGCTCGAATATATTACCAGTTTGGTTGGTGGGGTCCCTTCCACTTGATAGCTTCGCTATCTCAAGGAAATTGTATACACACTCCATTGCTCATTGCAATTTTTTATCCCATCACCATTCCGACTCGCCACCATAAAACTACGTACTTACATATACATAAGTGTTGAGATATTGTTTATAGATTAATTTTAAGTGATTTTTCTTTCTTTCAGAATTTCCATTCTCGATGGAGAACATACCGAGGCAATCCGGCTTCGGGTGCTTGTCTCTTAAATTTGGTTGCATCTTCTCGGGTTTAATTATTATTGTAAGTATTTGATAATTACGACTTGATAACGAACGATTTATTTTCACAAACCAAGATGACTTTCAAAATCACTAAACTTGTCCGACTGAAACCGTTAAACTTGCCAAAAGTCGTCAACCGGCCGCCTCTTATTTATGCTTAGTGCCAAACGCCTCGATGTATTTCAAATTTACTAGAACTGTAACAAGATCGTAAACAAGCCATTGAAAATTCGGGAATACTATTTCTGTTGAAATGTAAACTCTATGTTGTAAACATAAGGACCAATTGCCTTTGACACAAGTCGGGAAGGGGCGTGGCTACCATCGATAAGGTGGGACGTTCGAGACTTTCGGCCGGCGCGACGTTCCATAACAATATTGCTCCTAAATCGATGTTTTAGATACTAAAATATGAGTTAGATAGTGATTTTAAGCGCAGCTTGCTAAGATTGAACTAGAAGGTGTTTTGACATCAAAACACCATCTAGTTTTACATCGGGTTATAGCCTCAATTACTTACAATTTCTTTCTGTGATTAAGTAACATATTCCAATCAACTCCGAAGAAGCTATCTTATGTGATTATAATAATATTTTGATCAATATTTCAGTTGTACTCAGTGTTCGCTCTAGCACAATGCTTCGCTGCGCTTGGCTCGCTTCCTATACATTTTGACCCTCAAGATGTCGAAGTGATGATGACATATGGACTTATCGTAGGCGTTAGCATAATTCACGCTTTTACACTATTTTTAAGTGCTGTTATGCTTGTTGGCGCATTAAGGGTAAGTCTCTCTGTTTAATCATTTTCATTAATTACAGAGGCGTGTCTAAAATTTTATAGTCTTTTTCTATTATAAATACTTGTGAAAAAATTTAGTTTATATCTATTTCTACAAAGTCTCGGTATAAGAGTAGGTTGTAATGAAAAGGATATAACATAAGAACTTAAGCTAATAATAAGAACTAAGCTGCAGAGCCTGCACTAGACGCAAAGTTGCCTGTCTGTGTGTATTCTGTAAGATGTACTTCGGAGAGTGTGCTCGAGAGTTGCACGAGATCATTCCGCCTTCCCCTATCTTCTATCGAACATGCAGACGTACGGCTGGTTACCATCCTCACCTTGTCGAAATCCCTCTAATTCGGACCAAGCGCTTCAAAACAACTTTTGTGATTCGCACTGCTAAGGATTGGCACTCTCTGCTGGCGTCTGTATTTCCGAGCTCATATAACCCAAGTCTTTTCAAGGTTCGAGTGAATATGCATCTTCTGGGTGAGCTCGCTCCATCGTCGGCCTCATCCTTCCTACATGGATAGATGCTGGTCAAGAGCAAACCTATCTTTAATAATAAAAAAAAATGGTGTCTGTAGACTGTAGAATATCCCTGTTTACGTAACAATTATAACCCCTGTCAGATCTATGGTGAACTCTGCTAAGTTCTCTTCAATTTGATCACCGACAATTTCAAGTTCAAGTTCAATTCTTTCAATTTGACTTTCACCGTCATTTTAATCGATCGTGAACTGTTTCAGGAGAAACTGAGCCTCATCAAGCCATGGATTATCTGGACCTCCATCCAAGTGACCATGTTCACACTGCTCTTCGTGTTTTCTACTACGATGAACATGATCAATCACTTTGCCGACACATCTCTTGTGTTATTCGTCACCGAGTTCTTAGGGTTGTGTAAGTATAATTCAGAATAACTCAAACTCATACGCCCATACACACAAACTCACACATTGACGAGGCCGTTGGATGAGTGGTTAGGGTGCTTGCCTTAACGCTCTGCTAGGGTTCCCGGGTTCGATTCCCGGCAGGGTCAACTTTGAAAAATCAACTTTTCAAATTTGGCTCTGGTCTGGATTTGGAAAGTAGTGGCAGGGCACACTGCGTTTTCGCAGTCATTTGGGCAGCCCGTCTGGCGGCAGTAACCACCCCCTTACAGAAGACCACCGTGAAATAACAGCACGTGTGCTGTTGTGTTTCGGTGAGTGAGTAAGGGATGCCAGAGCCCATTTTCCTATCCCCCTCCTAATCCCTTATCCTTAATCCTACTGCAGTCGGCAGCGCACTTGCAGCAGCTTTGGCGTTGCTTGTGTTATAGGCGACGGTAGCCACCTACCATCAAGTGGACCGTCAGCCTGTCTGCCGACCTTAACATAAAAAAAATGCGTGCTTATGTTAATAATTCAGTTTATTTTTGAGCAGCGAATGCTCCTAGCGAGGGCCGGTTGTAGAGAGCCCAGTTGCCCAAGGTCATTCGCGTAGTAGAGGACGCCAAGACAAAGATAAAAGATCGAACAAAATAAAAGATGACAATATATTTTTTAAATGTTTCGCTAATAAAGTTATTTCTTTTTTCAGTGATACGCTTTTACATGCTGATGATTGTCGCTAGTTATTACAAGAAACTTGAAGAAGAAAGGGATGAGGGGGCCCGTCTCAACAAACTAATCAACAAAGATGATTATTACAGTGTCGCTTAATTATACAAAATACGCCTGAACTGAATTTAACAGCAGCAGACTAGCGTAGGTATGCTTCGTCTGCCTTAAACCTTGAGTTAGATTAGAAGGCACTCACTAAATGCCTGCTGTTGAAAAATCCTGCATGAGCGTTTATAAAAGCATATAATTATTTAAAAATTTCAGTATCTGTAGTTTTTAAATATACATTTATTGATTTAAAATATAGTCTATGTCATTGATTAAAGAAATAGTATTTAAAATGTAATCAGTTGTTCCAGAGAATGCCTATTACAGAGACAAACAAATAAATCTAGCTGAATTTTTATGTACTGCTACTGGATTAGCGATTTTTGTGCTTATATAATTGTTTATAATTAGTTGCAGTTATATAGGCAGAAAACCTACGTAAATTTATGTAAATGTAACCTATGTAAATTTACCTACGTAAATTTCTACTTTTCAAGCCCAAATATGTAAAAATAATGATAAGTGTAACATGATTCTGAATGATTCTCTATCTATCAATGAATAACTGTCTCGTCAAAATCGGTTCGTTTTGGAAATGGTTGATTCGGATGTTTTATTCTTGACAATTTAAAAACATGTGTTTCGTGTTTTTTCTTTAATTTGTAACTTTTTTCTAACGTTCCAATAATTATAAAAAAACAAAGTTCATTGTGATTTTACAAATTTCGACTTCAAGATGTTTTAAGTTTGCCTACTGCTAAATATAATGTTATTTTTAGACATAAAAGTTAAATAGATTTAATAATTTTAAACAATCTTTTCCTCGGATTGCTTTTGGGACGCTTAAGTATTGCTGTTTGTAAAATGTGTGTAGGTATACAGAGTTTAATCTGATGTAATATTTTTATGTACTTTTTATACATTGTCTAAAATAAAATTAATTTTGATAATACCTTTGATTATTTCGAATCATTATTTTGAAAATAAATTAGAAATTAAGTGCCCCTGTACCCCCCTGGTGTTGCTTGTGTTCTTAGGCTACGGTAACCACTTACCATTCAGCCTTATTAATATATATAAACTAATTGATAAAAAAATAAACTTGCAGGCTCTTTCATGCGTGTTGGATTTTTATTTATTTTATACTCATTTAACATAAATTTCATAAAACAATCAAATACCTTGAACGTTATTTATTTATAATATCCATACTAATATTATAAATGTGAAAGTAACTCTGTCTGTCTGTTACCTTTTCACGCCTAAACAGCTAAACCGATCACTATGAAATTTTGCATACACGTTGTCAGGGATGCAAGAAAGAAGATTACCTTTCATCCAGAAAAAAAGTACCGTTCCCAAGGGATCATCTAACGTCTGGCAAAGCTATAACTGCAATAAAGATGTTAGGCGTTACATTGCTCATATATTCAGTCAGGCGTTATTTTTTTTCAACGCGGCAAATTATATATAAAACCTTCCTAGTTTAAAGCTCTTTACATTCTAAACCGTTGCGTGGTTTAGAAGGAGCTAGAGAACATAGAGATAGACGCGTGCAGCGACTCCAATTTCTATGTCAGGATAATCTTATTAAAATACCTTTAACATTTTTTGTTGCTTCTTCTTCCTCTTACAATCAGTTTCTCACTATGAGCAAGACTGGTGAATGAGATATGTTGTATTTTTAATCAAAGACCACTCATTCATTTTTTATTTTGGAGCTCTTCTGGACTCCAGGTGACAGCCCGTTGGATGAGTGGCAATAAGTGTGCTTGTCTAACGTTTCAGGGGCCCCGGGTTCGATTCCCGGCGGGGTCAAGTTTGGAAATTTTAACGTAATTTTCGAAATTGACTCTGGTCTGGATTTGAAAAGTAGTGGCAGGGCACACTGTGTTTCGCAGTCATTAGGGCAGCCCGCCTAGCGGCAGTAACCACCACCTTACAGAATACCACCGTGAAATAACAGCATATACGTGCTGTTGTGTTTCGGTGAAAGTAAGGGATGCCAGAGCCCATTTCCTTATCCTCTCCTAATCCCTTATCCAATCCTACTGTAGTCGGCAGCGCATTTGCAGCAGCTGTGGCGTTGCTTATGTTATAGGCGACGGTAGCCACCTACCATCAAGTGGACCGTCAGCCTGTCTATCGATCTTAACATTTAAAAAAAATGTAATAATATAACGAATAAAATAATGTTTTTTTTTTTCATTAAATTACAAAGTGAATGCAACTAGACAGTCATCTCATAACTGTAATGTCAAAAGTCACGCGAGTCATGACAAAGTAAATGGTGATGTAAGGTGAGCAAAATAAAAATAACGTCTTATATTTAAAAAATTTAATTGGTATAAAAACTACAAACTCTTTATATAACGTGCGCCTCTGTTAGTAATAATAAATCACACTTATTATAATACATCTATAATCTTTATAAAAAAAAACACAAGATTGTACCACATTGATAATTTTTTTAAATGTTATTTCAAATCTATTTACTTATACGATACGGCTGAGCTCTTCAGGATGCAATTTGTAGTAAATATTGTGGAAACTCATTAATTTTGTGAAACTCACAAGTACTTTGTTCAGGAGAAGATGTTTACTTCAGTTAGTTATACACAATTAGATTTTTGTTAACTGTTCATTGACAATGTCTACCTAAAATCAATAATAGTATAGTAATCAAATATTAGTTTAAGAGTGCAAACATATTCTTTTATTATAAATCTAAAATCTTACAAGTTACTATATTAAAATATGGTAACACACAACAAAACTATATTAACGTAGTAAAAAAATATTATGAAGCTCAACGCTAGTGCCATACAATTGCCTGTATCCACATAACAACTTTTTTTGCATTTTTTTGTCATTTTATTGCTTTCAAATGTCAAATTCTTTTTTCAGGCTATCGCTTCTTGTAGAAAATGTATTCCTAATTTCCTTTATAAAAATTAAACATAATAGTGTCTTGTATTGTCAACTTTCTTCTTCTTTCGGTTCTGGCTCCATCAGATCTGCTCCGATGATTTTGCCAGTGTCATTTGTAAGAATAGCAATACAAAAAAAACTCAAAATTAAAGTCAAAAGTAGCAGATCCCGTAACTAGTCAGTCAAGTTCAATTTTTCTTGAAATTTTCCAAAACAGGTCCGTCAAGTCCCGTTGTCAACTTTAAGGCGACTCCAACCACAAAACTCGTCCCGTACTGAATTGACGGGACTGCTGAGGGGAGTCGCTACTTGCAAATCTCGTAAATATCTATTTAAAAATTAAATAAAGTATAATTCAAATTTTTCTTTTGATGAGACTTCAGATAGTGGATCTTAAAATTTATCTTAAGAATTAGTTATTTAAAATATTGATTATTAATCATCATCGATATTAGACCGCAAATTAGTATTTTTTTATATATATAATTAAATATAATTTAAAAAATAATTATGAAGATCTCCTTTCATATATCGTGCAGATGATTTGAGTATTTTTTAAATTATAATTATTATGATAATTTAAAAGGAAAACGGTTACAAATAAGTGGATTTTTTTATCATTAGGGGCTGGCGTCCCCTTAAGGAAAACTTTTTATCGTTGAATTGAAGGTTAGATCTTGATTGAATTGTAATAGACTGTGTTAGAATTACATTTATGTAATGAATTTTTTTTTAATAAACGTAGCAATCTACAAAAATTTGAAAAAGGACAGCACTAGCGTATCGCCTTAATTAAATTAAATTAAAACATACAAGTTACGATTAAAGGAAAATTGAATTTCCTACGATTAAAATATAAGAGCGCTTCGGCAAACATAGTGTTTCCGCTGAAGTCCGTACATTGCAGCTTCGTCATTACATTAAGTACATTTATAAAAGAAAGAAATTATTACAAAGAAGTCATTACTGTTAAATAACGGTTACTTTGCTGTTATGTTTTTGCGAGTGAGAAGTAAGATTCGACAAGAGATTCCCTACTAATTTCTTAACCTTTACTATGGTCGGCAGCGCTTTTTTTATCGGCAGACAAGCTGACGGGTCCACTTGATGGTCTATAACACTACCGTCGCAAAAGCAACGCGCCAAAGCTGCTGCAATTGCCCTGCCGACTACAGTAGGATTAAGGAAAGGGATAGGGAAATGGACTCTGGTATCCCTTACTCACTCACCGAAACACAACAGCACAAGTGCTGTTATTTTACGGTGGTCTTCTGTAAAGGGCTGCCCAAATGACTGCGAAACGCAGTGTGCCCTGCCACTACTTTCCAGATTCAGACCAGAGCCAAGTTTGAAAATTTCATTTTTCAAAGTAAGTCCTGCCGGCAATAAACAACTGTTGTTGTTAACAAGTTGTTTATAAACAACTGATGTCATTTATTGCAAAAACGGCAATAACACAAAAAGTTCATTTTCAAAGTTCTTAGCCGGGAATCGAACCCGGGGATCCTAGAACAGAGCATTAAGGCAAACACCTTAACCACTCACCCAACGGGCTCTTCAAGCAAGCTTGACGAGTCAAGCTCTTGCAGCAGTTATGGCTTAGCTTGTATTAATAGGTGATGGTGGCTACCTACAATCATGTGGACTGTCAGCCTGTCTGCAGACCTATAAAAATACTACACCTCTTTAACACATTGTTCCGAACAAAAAAAAACAGTAATAAAATTTATACTTATTAAAAATATAACTACGTCATTAAAAAGTTATTAACTAAATTAATTATGTATAGGAAAGCCAAGAAGACAACGCAAAGTCTTGACAACACCTTCTTATGATCTTTTATAAGACTTTTAACGAGTATAAAAGGTTCACTACTAGAGACAAAAAAATGTTCACTTCCCTATGCACTACAGCTTGATTCTGTATGGCAATTATGATTTCACGCAATTATGATTCGCTAGAAACAAAATCCAGACCACTCAAAGAAGAATGGAAGGAGCAGCATAGGTTTAAAATTCAAAGACAAGGTGAGAAATACGAACAACCGCGAGAAAGCCAAAGTTATAGACGCCTTGACTTTCTTACTACAAAAGAAATGGAGGTGGGCAGGTCACATGGCTAGATGCGAAGACAGTAGGATTAAAGATAAGGGATTGGGAAGGGATAGGTAAATGGGCTCTATGGACTCTAGGGATAGGTGCTATGGGTAAAAAAAAGGAGATTTGATCCTCCTTGGCTGTGTCGGGATTTTTAATTCTTTTTTCTAAATAAAACTGCTATTAAAACTAACTACTCGAAGCGACTTAAGTACTGGGCACTTATAATGAAAATATAGTGAGCATTGTCAATGTCACATTGTGTTTGCCTTTTATGTTTTTTGTTAGTCTTCATCACGGAGCATATACAAAGAGGAGATGTTGTTATTGAATTTTTCTATAGAGCGGCGCGTGACTACTGCGCGGGGCAAGGAGGAAGTTAGACCCCGCCCAATTATCTTAAATTGCCAATGAAAATTGACTGTAGTCTACAACAAACAAGCGCCGCCACACCGTGACCAGTGCAGACAGCAGACTGACCAAGACCACGCCCACAAAAAATGACGTCAGGACCTAGTTTGAAATCAGTGCACAGTTGTTTAGGCCATCTCCTCTTTGTATATGCTCCGTGGTCTTCATAAATAATAAAATTAAAAATTGTACATTAAATACATAGGAATCTTAAATTAAATTTTTAAGAATTGTTTTTCCCGCAAAATAAAGGGAGCTGGGTAATTTTAAATTCAGATTACCAATACTACAAACTATGTGAGTTTGAACATGGTTCAAGCCTATAAGAAATTTAAACAACACCAAATTTAAACATTCTGTTTAGTACCTATAGCAGTGTCATTGGTAATGAGGGGGGTACTTTCCATATAGGAGTCTAGCAAAGTAAGAACAGTTTGTGCTATGGGAAAGAAAAAAATCCGCTATACTGCATGACACTACCGAGTAGAGCCTAGGGAAACGAACGAAAAAAAAATTATAATTGACGATTTAAAAAATATTATGAACCCCTGAAAGTTTGTTTACATTCTTTGCGTTGTCTCCTTGTTTTAGGCATTAATTTAATATTGTAACCGCTCTATAACATACCATTTATCATTACAGCGTGTTCTGATTTCTACTTTGAATCCAAGCAAACCAACATTGAAGCGGAGATAAACAATGCAGAATCAAATTTAAAAAGAAAATAAATATCTCTGCCTTTCACATGTCTTCGCTATAATACCTTATTCCGAGTTATTTAAACGTTCCATCATTCCACCATCAGGTGTAGTCCGCCTGCGCCAAATGTGCTCACATGCAATGTTTAAAATTTATGATACTTGATTAACTTTATGAAGCTCGGCACAACACGACATTGGTATACAAAGATTTAGACATAAAATATTTGTCATATTAACAAATTCATAATAAATTCCTTTAACAGTCTATTGTAACTTTTCGCGGAAATTTCGTACTTATTGTCGTTGAAATAGAAGTAGTATTTGGAAATTTAAATGGAAATACGATGACAGTTGCAATTGTACACGGTTATAGATTTTGTGTTCCTTCTAATAATGATGACTACAAATTTGGATTTTCTGTAGCTTTAAGTCTTGCTTCATATAAATTCAGAAAGCGGTAGAGATATGAAATGTAATAAGTCTTTGCGGAAGTAGGATTCTTTGTGTGTAATTAAAATGTGCTCTTAATGATAAAATGATACATATATTTATTTGCTAATCCTATTTGTCTATTATTCGCATGTTTTTATATATACATACATGCAACATATAGGATGTTTTTACCTACCTAGTTTTGGCATAATATTTCCGTCTTACTTTAGAATCCTTAATTAAACTTTACTCTATTTACACTAAAACTATATTTAAGAACTATACACTACGTACGTAATATACCTACAATATATAATTAACCTAGCACAATCAAACAATTATGGACTTTGTGTTCCTTCAAATAAAGATGACTACAAATTGGGATTTACTGTCGCTTTAAGTCTTGCTTCATATAAATTCAGAAAACGGTAGAGATATGAAATGTAATAAGTCCTTGCGGAAGTAGGATTCATTGTGTGTGATCAAAATGTGCTATTATTAATGATAAAATGATACATATATTTATTTGCTAATCCTATTTGTCTATTATTCGCATGTTTTTATATATACATACATGCAACATATAGGATGTTTTTACCTACCTAGTTTTGGCATAATATTTTCCGTCTTACTTTAGAATCCTTAATTAAACTTTACTCTATTTACACTACAACTATATTTAAGAACTATACACTACGTACGTAATATACCTACAATATATAATTAACCTAGCACAATCAAACAATTATGGATTTTGTGTTCCTTCAAATAAAGATGACTACAAATTGGGATTTACTGTCGCTTTAAGTCTTGCTTCATATAAATTCAGAAAACGGTAGAGATATGAAATGTAACAAGTCCTTGCGGAAGTAGGATTCTTTGTGTGTGATCAAAATGTGCTATTAATGATAAAATGATACATATATTTATTTGCTAATCCTAGATTATTCGCATGTTTTTATATATACATACATGCAACATATAGGATGTTTTTACCTACCTAGTTTTGGCATAATGTTTCCGTCTTACTTTAGAATCCTTAATTAAACTTTACTCTATTTACACTAAAACTATATTTAAGAACTATACACTACGTACGTAATATACCTACAATATATAATTAACCTAGCACAATCAAACAATTATGGACTTTGTGTTCCTTCAAATAAAGATGACTACAAATTGGGATTTATTGTCGCTTTAAGTCTTGCTTCATATAAATTCAGAAAACGGTAGAGATATGAAATGTAATAAGTCCTTGCGGAAGTAGGATTCTTTGTGTGTGATCAAAATGTGCTATTATTAATGATAAAATGATACATATATTTATTTGCTAATCCTATTTGTCTATTATTCGCATGTTTTTATATATACATACATGCAACATATAGGATGTTTTTACCTACCTAGTTTTGGCATAATATTTTCCGTCTTACTTTAGAATCCTTGAATTAAACTTTACTCTATTTACACTAAAACTATATTTAAGAACTATACACTACGTACGTAATATACCTACAATATATAATTAACCTAGCACAATCAAACAATTATGGACTTTGTGTTCCTTCAAATAAAGATGACTACAAATTGGGATTTACTGTCGCTTTAAGTCTTGCTTCATATAAATTCAGAAAACGGTAGAGATATGAAATGTAATAAGTCCTTGCGGAAGTAGGATTCTTTGTGTGTGATCAAAATGTGCTATTAATGATAAAATGATACATATATTTATTTGCTAATCCTATTTGTCTATTATTCGCATGTTTTTATATATACATACATGCAACATATAGCATGTTTTTACCTACCTAGTTTTGGCATAATATTTTCCGTCTTACTTTAGAATCTTTAATTAAACTTTACTCTACTTACACTAAAACTATATTTAAGAACTATACACTACGTACGAAATATACCTACAATATATAATTAACCTAGCACAATCAAACAATTATGGACTTTGTGTTCCTTCAAATAAAGATGACTACAAATTGGGATTTACTGTCGCTTTAAGTCTTGCTTCATATAAATTCAGAAAACGGTAGAGATATGAAATGTAATAAGTCCTTGCGGAAGTAGGATTCTTTGTGTGTGATCAAAATGTGCTATTAATGATAAAATGATACATATATTTATTTGCTAATCCTATTTGTCTATTATTCGCATGTTTTTATATATACATACATGCAACATATAGGATGTTTTTACCTACCTAGTTTTGGCATAATATTTTCCGTCTTACTTTAGAATTCTTAATTAAACTTTACTCTATTTACAGTAAAACTATATTTAAGAACTATACACTACGTACGTAATATACCTACAATATATAATTAACCTAGCACAATCAGACAATTATGGACTTTGTGTTCCTTCAAATAAAGATGACTACAAATTGGGATTTACTGTCGCTTTAAGTCTTGCTTCATATAAATTCAGAAAACGGTAGAGATTTGAAATATAATAAGTACTTGCGGTAAGTAGGATTCTTTGCGTGTGATCAAAACATGCTCTAATGATATATATACCTGCAATATATAATTAACCTTATAAAATCAAACAATTATGGGCTTTTTTTCCTTCAAATAAAGATGACTACAAATTAGGATTTACTGTCGCTTTAAGTCTTGCTTCATATAAATTCAGAAAACGGTAGAGATATGAAATGTAATAAGTCCTTGCGGAAGTAGGATTCTTTGTGTGTGATCAAAATGTGCTCTTAATGATAAAATGATACATATATTTATTTGCTAATCCCATTTGTCTATTATTCGCATGTTATATACATACATGCAACATATAGGATGTTTTTACCTACCTAGTTTTGGCATAATATTTTCCGTCTTACTTTAGAATTCTTAATTAAACTGTACTCTATTTACAGTAAAACTATATTTAAGAACTATACACTACGTACGTAATATACCTACAATATATAATTAACCTAGCACAATCAAACAATTATGGACTTTGTGTTCCTTCAAATAAAGATGACTACAAATTGGGATTTACTGTCGCTTTAAGTCTTGCTTCATATAAATTCAGAAAACGGTAGAGATTTGAAATGTAATAAGTACTTGCGGTAAGTAGGATTCTGTGTGTGTGATCAAAACATGCTCTAATGATAAAATGATATATTTATTTATTTGCTAATCCCATGTCTTTTGTTCGCATGTATACACACATACAACATATAGGATATATTTTCTTACCTCGTATTGGTAAAATGCTTCCGCCTTACTTTAGAATCCTTAATTAAACTTAACTCTATTTACACTTAAACTATATTTAAGAACTATAAGCTACGTACGTAATATACCTACAATATATAATTAACCTAGCACAATCAAACAATTATGGACTTTAACAAAATCCATTGGATACCTAATTTGGATTTTCATCTAAGCCTTTGAAGGAAATACATATGAAATCGTGGAAATAAACACCTTTTTGTTATTTTAGATGTATGTATATCAAATTTGACGAATTGACTGGCTCAGTGGTAGCAGCTTTGCCGATTGTGCCAGAAAAATATTTGTATGCATCAACATATCTCGGTGTTTTCTATGTATATTTACTAATAGGAGGTATATAAGTTTTAGCATTTGTTTAGCACCTACAGCGCAATCTTTGCTTAAGTTGCAGCTAGATGGCGCTCTGTGACATGTTCTAACAAAAGACATTAAATTTAACTTTGCCAAGAATTAATTTGGCGCTTGCATGATAAAATTTAATAATCTTATTTTTTTTTAAAGAATCAAAAATTCAAGTCTTTTTTCTACATCGTACTTCAAATAATCACATAGACAAATATTATATTAGCTTGGACAAATATATTGAATTTATTTTTAAGGCACTTTAAAATGAACACATTCTTAGAAAAAAATAGTCAAAATTGAACCGAGTTGATGAGAATTTCTATGAAAATCTTCAAAGGTATAGATTTAATACAGGCGTTCATGGTCACATCAATCTTCCTATCCTATGTAATATGGCAAATAGAGATACAAGGATGTGTTAGGCGGGGTCAGTCTCACGCGTGTATTTTACTGTGCCATCTCTTTGCATCTTCACTATAGAACTGTATATCAGTATTGACAGGTATATTTGCAGCACTGAAAAAAATAACAATTACATTAATATTAAAATGTGTTTACGAACGACGAATTAAAACGAAAACAATACTAAACACACAACGAACGTTATCTATATTTGAATTGTTTGCCATATTTAATTGTGTATTACGGGTGCGATCTAGAAAATATCTCTCTTTTATTTATTTTACTTTATTCTGATTTTATTCCACAGCTGCACAGTGTTAATTTAACTTTGTTATTGTCATACTTCACGTCATACTTATATAATAATATATTAAATTTAATTCCTTTCATATATATCTGACTAAAGTTTAAGGGTAATGTATTTAGCTATTTAGTTCCAAAAAAATGCAAGTATGGAATGTTTAGTAAAATATATTATAAGGCCTGCAAATTGCTAATGTACTTGGCGGCCATTTTGATGACGTAACATTACATATTAATTACATATTAATTATATTCCGAAAGACAGCCCGACACAAGCTTGCGTCATCGCTGCTGTGTTGCCAGTTTACGTGTTTTCAATCTACCGAGTTCCATTTATTACATATATAATTAAGATAAAGCCGTAAGTGTTTTACTATGTGATTAATTAATGTCTAAAATGACCTATTTTATTTGCTAACACTAAAAATCCCATAAATATCATCTTTGTGTGAGTGATGGCAAATAATTTTTCTTCTTTTCTTGTTTAATACAATAAAGTGGCAATTCGAAAGT
Source organism: Bembecia ichneumoniformis (assembly GCA_910589475.2). NCBI lineage: Eukaryota > Metazoa > Arthropoda > Insecta > Lepidoptera > Sesiidae > Bembecia > Bembecia ichneumoniformis. The sequence continues at coordinate 15,129,087 of OU342535.1, forward strand.
GACGTAAGCTTGTGTCACAAGCGGAGTGCCAGACCTTGTTTTCTTTGACCATGCCGTGCAACACTGGCCGGTGAGTGTGACCAGTGTATTTATAATATTTTCACTGTATGATGATATGCGTGACAATTCGTAACTGACAATTTTAGTGATGTAACCTAACGACATTTAATCGATTGTTTGAAAATATCGAATCAGTTGGCAAGGCAAATGGAATCGAACTACCGATTTTAGATCGAATATAAGTGAATATCCCTAGTGTCAATCCCTATTGACATAAGTTCCGTTCCACGCGTTTGAAATTTTTAAAATGTGTGTTTTTTATTACATTTACCTATTACAATAATAAAATAATTATAAAAGTGATAATTCCTTTTGTGTTTTTCGAATATCTAGAAATTTTTTTTTCATACATTTGTTTGTTCAATTGTTATTTTTTTTTTTGCTAGTTTTTTTTTAAATTGAAAACAGCATGCCTGGCATGAAAAAGTGAGAACTGTCACGCATATCATCATACAGTGAAAATACTTTAGTTCCGGATGTTATGATTATATAAAAGTTAGCTGTTATTTGTTAGCCAAATAAAAAAATATATTTGAAATTGGTAAAGTTTTCAAACAGAGCTAGCAAAAAGACTGTGGTGTGCAAATTCAAAACATTTATCTGAATATATACAATGCTTTGTTGTAATAAAAAAATACAACCTAGCGACAAGGGCACATTAGGTTTTGCAGTTAGCAAATTTGGCAGCAGTAGCCATTCAATTACTTACTGCAAACCACTATGAAATAACAATATAAATGTTAGCTGTTGTTTTAGTACATGAGTAAAGAGTATCAAACCTAGAATGCAAACCTGTTTTCCAAGAATGCATAAAAGAAAATAGGAATACTCAATTATAAATTTCCAAATTGTAAAATTTAAAATATTAAATATAATTGCCAAAATGATAACTTACTCAGTTGAAATAATATGAGGAACATTTCACTGCCTTTCTCCTTGGTCATGAATGCGAGGCTGTATATGAAACCGACTGCGGAGAACACAATCTCGAAGTACAAGTACACCTTCAAAAACGTCGCGTTTTTCTGAAAATTATAATAAATAAATTACTTAAAATGGTTATTTGTACACATGTTTACGAGATTTTAATTTATAATCAGTTAGGTACACAATATGTTCTACCCAGCTTTGCCAGTTTTTTTTTCTGAGCAAAGCGGGATTTTGTAACCTTGCCAGTAATAAAGGAGGATTTTCACGTCGAAATCGGGACAAAAAAAAAATATATATAAATAATCAGTTAGTTTTTAATACCTATTCTTTTATTTAAGCTCCAAATTAAGTTTACAAATTTTGTTGATAGAAAACTAATCTTTTTTTTTTTAAATAATAGTACGTCTGAATTACCTACATGTATACCTACTTATGGATTACTTATTTATATTTGGCTGAAGATTTAACTTCTTTTAAAGTTTCCTTTTTTCTTTAATATAGTTCAACGCCGGCAACACTGGTTCTACACGACAAGGTATTTACTTAGTTGTTTTAATTTATTGTAAGGTTTCGAATTTCGCAGTGTGGAGCGCTAATGTGGTCTCTAACTTTTGGCTTCATAAGAGCTATGGAGAGGGCTACATGCTCGGGGTTACACTGCGAGATAGACTCAGGAATGAGGAGAACCGTAGACGAACGAAAGTTACCGACATAACCCGGCGGATTAGTATGTTGAAGTGATAATGGGCAGGACACATAGTACTGAGAGCCGACGGCCGCTGGGACCGAGAGGTTCCCGAGTGGAGCGTAGGACGTCCACCCACAAGGTAGATAGACGACCTGATAATCCACCGTCGACCTGCTGCAGGCTGCTTCTGACCGGTTCATTTGGAAAATTAGGGAAGAGGCCTTTGTCCAACAGTGGACGTGCTGCTGCTGAGATGACGATGATGATTAATATTTTTCATTTGTAATAATATTAAGAAAATAATATAGTTAAGTGAGTAATGTCTAAGCATTTTTTCGATAAGAAATATATTCAACATTAACAAAATGGTTATTAGATTGTTGTTATTATGATGTTAAAGAATTTTATAATAAGAAACATTAATTCCTTTATTAATATATTAGTTTACCAACAATTAAATACAAATATTTGCATGCCCTTGGCGGGTAGAACATACTTTGTACTGTAACTGCTGTATACAAATTAAAATCCTGTAAACATGTGTTCGCGCAAATAAAGATTTATTTTATTTATTTATTTATTTATTTTATTCAAAACTAGCTGAGCCCGCGACTTCGTATGCCTGGTACTTATTCGGTATAGCGCATAACTTTTTTGTTTGTAAACTAATTGGAATGAAACAAAACACTAAAATTATTACGGGAAGCTTGCTACAATACATTTACATAAGTGAAAACCGCATTCAAATCAGTTAAGCCGTTTCTGAGATTAGCGTGTACAAACGCACAGACAAACAAACAAAAATTCTAAAATCTTTTTTTTTTACCTCGGTAACATAAGTACAACGTGTACATTTTTTTATATTTAATATACACACACGGCTCGTTGACGATTTTATTATATAATGTACAGATGTCAAGATTGTTTACAATCTACACGGATTACAAAGAAATGAGGTCATGCCCGGATCTTATTTTACTGGGCTTATTGTAAATTTGCCACCTGAACCATGTGGCACTCATTTTAATAGTTGTTTTACCACTAAAGTGTATTGACGTTTGAATAAAGAAATATTTATTAAGGGGGAGACAAACGCTAAATACTAAAAATATCCACTGTTTAATGAAGATGTTACAAGAAATAGACAAGATAATTGCTTTGAAAAAAATATATACATATTATACTTAAACATGTGAAGAACCAATTGTATTAATTAGAATTTTCGTTAAAGTAATAGAAACTCCACAAAAAAGTTAGAACACAAGAATAATTTGACCTTTATTGAAAATTCTCTCGAAAACGGCTTATTGCACGCATATGAATCCTATACCTATTAATAAGTTAATATCAGATTAAAAAATTGTATTAATAAAAATTTGTTTTTGTGTAATATTCTAATGGTAAAAACAAAAAAAAAAGACACCATTTCTAGGCCTGTTGAATTGTCTCCGCCGCCAGCGACTTCTATAGTAAATGTCATTTGCCTCAGTGAATCCCTTAAATACATACGTATTGTCGACAAATACAGTATTGTATGTGATTGAGGACAATATAAAATATTTAACAAGTTTATCCAAGGTTTGTAGCAACAGACATTGGATACACAGCTTTCACTAAAGTATAATAATGTTATCACAAAACATGCTTCATAAGTTTTATAAATACGGAATGTCGTATAAAATGTCACAAATGATGTTATAATTTTATTTGCATAAGATCGTTATACCTGTTACATGTTTCTAGCATGTGTTACTCATGCTAATTTGAAACCAGAAAAATCACCTTTTAACCCCGAGGACAACTAGCAGCTATCCTCGGGGTTACACTGTGAGATGCAGACGCAGGCAATGGAACTCATTGCCTGCGTCTGTGTTCCCACAGAACTACAACCTCGGGGTCTTCAAAACCAGGGTAAATGGGCATTTACTGGGTAAGCGTGGTCCACCTTCGGCCGCATCTGCACGTCACATCAGGTGAGATAGTGGTCAAGCGCTACCTTGATTTAATAAAAAAAAAGATCCGTAGACGAACGAAAGTTACCGACATAACCCGGCGGATTAGTAACTTGAAGTGGCAGTGGGTAGGACACATAAATCAAAATTTGCATAAGATCTTAACTTATTAATAGGTACAGGATTCATATGCGTGCAATAAGCCGTTTTCGAGAGAATTTTCAATAAAGGTCAAATTCTTCTTGTGTTCTAACTTTTTTTGTGGAGTTTCTATTACTTTAACGAAAATTCTAATTAATACAGTTGGTTCTTCACATTTTTAAGTATAATATATATTTTTTTCAAAGCAATTGTCTTATCCATTTCTTGTAACATTTTCATTAAACAATGTATATTTTTAGTGTTTAGGGTTTGTCTCCCCCTTAAATATAGGTATAGATTATGCATGGTTGGCATTACGGGATAACAAATGTTGAATGGAAGTAGCAATGTTTCGAGCGCGTAATTAGGGGCGAAAGAAACCGTAACCTTTAACTAGTGACGCAAGGGAAAATACAGGATTTAATTGTAAAATAACAGCAATTTCTTAGCACGGCAAGTGATCCTTACAAGCCTTTAAAACTCATAAAATTATATAAGACTCATAAATTATATAGAAATTATTATTAGCAAAAACTATTTTCAAAAGAGCTAAAAGTGCACGATAAATATTAAATTAAACTGCTGACTTTTTATGAAGATATCAAACTGCCATTTTTATGCATTGTTATCGACATCACTTCGTGGAATAAAAACGCAACAGTTAGCAAATTCATGCATTTTTATAGTGAACTAATTATGAGTAATATTAAAGCTTGTTTTACGTAATTTTTGCTTCATCGCTGATTTATAATTGTTTAGTGGTAATTTACATTGTTGTAATGAAGAATAATTGTTTGTCATGAAAATGTTTAGTAGGTTAGTAGTTATTAACTCGTATTTTTATTTTATTTTATTTAATGGAAATACCAACAGCACATCAAAATTGACTAAGTCGCACAAACACATTTACATTTTCTTGCCAATAGGGAATATGCGTCTAATTAAAAAAGGGTTAAATATTTTTTTATGCAAAAACTGCAAAAAAATAGTGGGAAATTCAAATTACTTACTTGAAACGGTCAGATCCAATGTGACGTCAAAGTCTATAATGACAGATGACAGTGTCAACAAGCGCGTAGTTGTTTGATTTGTGATTTTTTAATATTTGATTGTTTGTAGACTGTGACGTAACGACAAGCGCGCCAAAAGGGCGGGTGTTACTAAATTTTAATTTTTCGGATATTTTTTACGGTTATATAACGATATAACCTATCATATAAAAATATTTTTAAAAAATATGCATATTCCCACAGCTCATATGTTTTTAGTTTTAAATTAAAATAAAAGTAGGATAAACATTACGAGATAATCAAAGATTTTTATTCAACTCACTCTATGAAGACCATAAATGAAGACAGGAGTCATGATGAGCTCCAAACACAGTCCGATGATATCAGCTATAACCTTCGGAAGCTCGTATTCATCGGGGGTTTGCGTTTGACGAAGAAACGAAATGTACATCGAGAGGGAGACCGTCACAACTATCGTCAGGGTCTGAAATCGGAAAACATAACATCTGTATATACTTTGATAAGAGCGCCGGTGGCGCTGTCGAAAGGTTCAAGTTCGATCCCCGGTCATGGCATGTACTAATAGGTTTTATCTAAAAAACAATGAAGAAAAACATCGCGAAGACATTTAAACTGGAGTACCTACTTATATTCTTACCGAATAGATAGTTGGAAAAATACTATTGTAATCTTTAATAATAATAATAATAATATAAATAATAATAAGGTTCCGTGGCGGTTCCATCCCAGCTCAGATACAGAAGGCGGTGCTGCTCGATAGATACGGCCAGGATCACGCATTGGTTTCTGTCTTTGTCGTCCTGAACCCCGACTGACTATGCTTCTGTCGGGGGTAACACCGTCTCCCCCTCATTTTGGCTTTTGGAGGAGGAGATGAGTTCAATTTATCGATGACAATAATAATAATGCATTTATTTGCTTCACACTATCGCAATATAACTTAAAAATCACATTTCACTTAACTTACTTTAAAAGTAACATCAATAATGTTTCAATAATACATTAAATTAATAAATCAATTAAAAGTAATATCAATAATGTTTCAATAATACATTTGCAAATCTGCCTTACGGAAAACTCCGAAAGAGATAAGTTATATCTTATAAGTCTAAAATGCATTAAAGTTATTGAACGAGTCATGAGTCCCACTAGAAGAAAGATACCCGTTTTAGAACCACTTTTACAACTACTTCATTACGAGGTGCGTTAATTATCTGATAGGTACCTAGTTTATTGCTAAAGAGAGAGGCTATATTATCAGATGGACTGAACTCTTCCTCTAGGAAAAAAGCCAATCCACTAGCCATCTCGGTAATTCCCTCTCTTGGATCATGATCTAATCTAATTGGATTTGAAAATTATTTTTTGTAATTGATAGCTCAATTGTTGAGGAAGATTGAGGAAGATATTTAAGACATCAGAACAGAAGAGAAAGAATTCGATTTATTTTAAACTAGTTGGTGCCTGCGGCTTCATCCGCGTTGAAAAAATAAAAAAATAACGCCTGACTAAATATATGAACATCTTTATTGCAGTTATAGCTTTTCCAGGCGTTAGGTGATCCCTCGGGAACAATACTTTTTTCTGGAGAAAAGGTACCCTATGTCCTTTCCTGAATCCCTGACAGCGTGTATGCAAAATTTCATGATGATCGGTTCAGCTGTTTAGGCGTGAAAAGGTAACAGACAGACAGACAGAGTTACTTTCACGTTTATAATATTTAGCTAGCAGCTAGATATAGTACTACCAAACCACCGTTTACTAAATATGTAGAAACACTATAGTACAGAACTTACCAGGTTTAGATAGGCACAAACTATAAGGCCTTTCCTTAGGGGACAGCAAAAGCAACATCGCGTCAGCACCGGAATTTCTATTGAGCTGCATATTTTCTCTCTGAAAATAAAGTTAATCAAAAATCAATTATAAAAATATGCATAAAATAAAATCGTAAACGAGCCCTGTTTGTATTTAAACATTATTAAAAAAAAAATACACAACTTTTACACGTTTTACTATGACACCGAGGTAAAAAAAAATGGTTTTTAGAATTTTTGTATGTTAGTCTGTGCGTTTGTGCATGCTAATATCAGAAACGGCTTAACCGACCTGAATGCGGTTTTCAGTGATATGTTGTAGCAAGCTTCCCTTAACATTTAATGTTTGTTTCATTCCAATCGGTCTATAAACAAGAAAGTTACGCGCTATACCGAATACCACGCGCACGAAGTTGCCGGCTCAGCTTTTAACAATTATATATTCGGTAGTGTTACTGTCTGACGGCAGTAACCACCGTGAAATAACAGCATGTGTGCTGTTATGTTTCGGTGAGTGCTGAGTAAGGGATGCCAGAGCCCGTTTTCTTATCCAATCCCTTATCCTTAATCCCACTTGCAGCAACCGTGGTTGCTTGTGTTATTAGGCGACGGTAGCCACCTACCATCAAGTGGACCGTCAGCCTGTCTGCCGATCTTAACATAAAAAAAAACAATAATTGAGAAAATAATAAAACATGATATCTGCAACACATTGTACTCAATAAAACAGTCACAATTTAATTTACAAGGCAACAGTTTAATTCTATACACTTTTATTTGAGTACATAAGGGTCATTATTGCTTGGGAATAACCGGCAATGAAAGAGGATGCACATTTCCCTAAGATAACAGCTATCTACACAAGTAGGTATCTACTTCCATTTTAATGTTATTATTCAGTATTCACTATAATAATTAACCTTTAATACTAATAACAAGAAACAAGAGATATCTTTTGTTATTATAACTAATTTAGTATGTACCGGTTACACGAACACACTTACGTAAAGCGAAAATAAGTACTTATGTTTATAAAATAAAGAATAGGCATGATGAACGGTATTAAAGAATCAAAGAATAAACGGTTTTGGAGAAAAATATAATTATGTTGAAAGGTGTCTAAAAAATTACGCATTTTTTGTATTAAAATTGAGATTATTAAGATTTTCAATAAAATAGAAGTATAAATAACTGCAATCGGCCATGTTAACTGAAACAACCAATCAGAGCGAATGACGTCACGCCCAGGTAAGTGCCATCGTGTTGCTTGACTTTGCTTTGACAGAATGAAAAATCTGATGAGATGTCGGTGACGTCACGGTTCAACAGACGCGACGCCATGACACCTAAGAGCGTTTTCGCGCGTAATTCATAATCGATTTAAAAACATTCAATATTTCGCGTTGAAATTTAGTTTTTTGCTGAAATATTGTTTTTTTCGGATATGGTAGAAGTGTATTTACATTATGGAAGGGAATTTCAAAATCTGTCATCGTGCCTATTGCAAATTTGCATAAAACTCTTTCGATTTCATCATTTCTTTGCAAATGATTTTTTTTTAATGATGTAGTTTTCATTGTGCAATACATTTCATACGAATTTAATGAATCATTTTCAACAGTAGCAGCCGCACTTGGTATGACAATAACCACCACAATACAGAATGTCACTGTGAAATAACCGCAATAGTGCTGTTGTCTTTCGGTGCGTGAGTAAGGGATGCCAAAGTACATTCATACCTTTGTGTGTTTATAGGCGACTTACAACGTTATTTACCATGAATTAGGATGTCCTCAGTTCTTCGACTAGGATGTCAAGAACTGAGGACTGAACTGTTACGTTTGCCTTGTATTTTTCCTTACGTCACTAATTGAAGAATCTTACGCCTCTCAAAGCGAGCGTAATATATTAATTTCGTTAGCATTGATAAACTAAAAATATAACACCTGAGAAAACATATGAATAATATTATAATGCCCAATATCTTTGTCGCTCTGACGACGACGGTGGCGACGATTTTTTTTTTGTATTTTTTCGCCCTCGGGAACGCAACATTTTTCCAGGATAAGAAGTATCCTGTATATTAATCCTGGTATAAACCTATATGTATGCCAAATTCAAATCGGTTTAGCCGTTTTGGCGTGATTGAATGAACATTCAAACACACAAACATCCAAATCCGTTGGATCACAAATGAGTGGTTAGGGTGCTTGCCTTAACGCTCTGTTCTGGGGTTCCCGGGTTCGATTCCCGGCAGGATCAACTTTGAAACATGAACTTTTCAAATTTGGCCCTCTTCTGGTGGAAGGCAGTCATTTGAGCAACCCGTCTGGCGGCAGTAACCACCCCCTTGTAGAAGACCACCGTGAAATAACAGAACGTGTGCTAATGTGTTTCGGTGAGTGAGTAAGGGATGCCAGAGCTCATTTTCCTATCCAACTCTTCTGTAGTCGGCAGCGCAATTGCAACAGCTGTGGCGTTGCTTGTGTTATATATGCTATGGTGGCCACCTATCATCAAGTGGACCGTCAGCCTGTCTGCTGATCTTAATATAAAAAAAATATATCCAAATATACAAACTTTCGCATTTATAATAGTAGTGGGATAAGAGTATAGAGATATGCAATTAAAGTTAATGTCACCATGACGTAAGAAGTAAAAACAACACAGTGTTCGATGGTGGAAAACCATAAAACACAAAGAACACGCTATACGAACGCTGAGAAAAAAATACAAAAGCAAGGTGGTATTGTCAGGGAAATTAGTGAGTTAGCGAGGGAATTACGATCTTAATGATAGACAGTTATGGTTCATTACAGAGTGAAATTTGAAGTATCACACGGTAATCTTCGTCGGTTTGTGTTATGTAATGAAAAATTGTTGCGCACTTATCCGTAAAGTGAGTACATAAATGTATACACAGCACCAAGAACGAGAGGACATACTTAATAGTTAAGTAATGGATAATCGGGTTTAATTAATCCAATTAAATAATATAATTTTTTGAGTAATTTTTATAAAAAAATCCATGACTAATTAATATATTATTATTCTCTTTATTTAACTAATAAACATATAAATTATATTTTTAAATATATCTAAAAAAAAATAATACATTTAAAAATATAAAAAATAGTGGTCCACCGGTATCGGGTACAGGGACCAAGCTACCGGTGGTTAGGGCTCCAAAGAGAGGAATCTCCTCACAATGCGAGCCGTGTCGAGGAGAACCGCCTTCTGCATCAAGCCCTTGATCCAGCTGTCTAACGCAAGCTTCTTAAGGTGTTGGTCGAGGCTCTTGGCAATTAGTCCGTGAACGGATACGACTATCGGAACAATAACAGTTGAATCAATATCCCACATGTCGACCATCTCGTGGGCCAAGTCCAAATACTTTACTTGTTTGTCTTTTTCTGCCTTCACGAGATTCTCGTCATGAGGGACAGTGATGTCAACTATCATTGCACGGCGCTCTACTCGATCTATTATCACTATGTCAGGCTTATTAGCAACAATAGTTCTGTCAGTGATAATAGATCGATCCCAATACAACGTGATATGGCCATTATCGAGAACTGAGTCGGGCACATACCTGTAGTACGGTACCTCTGATTCGACAAGATTGTATTTTAGAGCAAGTTGTTGATGGATAATCCTAGCTACTTGATTATGCCTGTGCAAATTACTCACCGTTGGCAAGACGAGAACAACCAGAAATAATATGTCTAAGAGATTCTCCGGGACGGTGGCACGCCCGACAAATGTCAACCGTGCCGTCTCTTAGAATATACCTCCGATAGTTGTTCGTCATTACAACTTCGTCCATAATTGCACAGACAAAACCTTCAGTTTCCCCAAATAGGTCGCCGAACCGTAGCCAGGATACAGATGAGAGTATATCTACATCAGGCCCATGTAGAGCCCGATAGAAACGTCCATGTAATTCTTTGCTCTTCCAGACATTCCTGCGGTCATTAATACTTAATACTACAGGTCTGCGCCAGTTCTCTTTAGCTAAAGCGAGCGGAGTAAGTCCGTGGTCGATTGTTACTACATCACGATGCACATCAGCATCACTGTGTAGGAAATAATCCCTAAGGTTGCACACCTCGCGGTTATGGAGGGTCTTGGCATTTAAAAAACCACGACCCCCGCATTTCCGCGGTATGTACAACCTCATTACAGATGAACGCGGATGATGCATTCGGTATGCAGTGAGGAGCGTACGGACTTTTCTATCCAGGGGCCTTAGACAAAGTAGCATTCGCTCCGTAGCGAAGCGATATCGAAGTTCGTTATCGTCTCAGAGACAAAGGAATCGACACTGTAACACGTGATAAACACGTGATACCTTGTCATGATTTCTTTGTCTCTGAGACGATAACGAACTTCGATATCGCTTCGCTACGGAGCGAATGCTACTTTGTCTAAGGCCCCTGGGCATCAAGTTCTGTCTGAGTCCACCTGAGTATGCCAAAGGAGTACATTAAGATCGGCATAACCCAACCATTACAGGCACGCACTTTGTTACCGCCTGATAAAAGACTGTTTAAGACTTTTTTCAAGCGGCCAATGAAACGTTCCTGTAACGATTGCTTCATACTGGCCTCAGAAATGCCTAACGCCTGTGACATACCCAAGTATTTATAAGTTTCGGTTGAGGAAAGAGACCTAAATTGAGTGGAATCTGAAAGTTCTACGCCTTCAGATTCCACTACTCTCCCTTTCTTTACATACATGACCGCACATTTATCCACACCAAACTCCATTCTGATAGAGTTACTAAAGGTTTCTGTTACCTTTATTAACTCTGTCAGTTGGAGATTGTTTGGAGCAAATAGTTTCAAGTCATCCATGTATAGGAGGTGGGATATAACCTGACCATCTTTTCTCAACCGACAGCCTAACCCTGAACTCTCCAGTATAGTACTGAGAGGGTTCAGTGCCAGACAAAACCATAATGGACTGAGGCTATCACCCTGAAATATACCCCGCTCAATCTTTATGTGCCCCCCGCATACCTGTCGACACCCTGGATAGCGAAGAACAGTCTTCCACTGCCCCATACATGCCTTCATGAAGGTGCATAAAGTTGTATCAATTTTATACAACTCTAGCACCCTCAAGAGCCACGTATGTGGCACCGAATCATAGGCCTTCTTGTAATCTATCCAACATGTCGCCAGATCCTTGCGATTACGGCGTGCTTGTTGGCAAAGTGCCATATCAATTATGAGGAGTTCTTTAGTGCCACGGGCTCCACTTCTACATCCATTCTGAGAGATAGACATGATCGAGTTGTCAGTTAAGTGGGAAGATATTTTTCTTCTCAGAATGGATGTAAGAAGTTTATAGATAGTTGGTAAGCATGTAATTGGTCTATAATTTTTTGGATCCATGGCACTACCAGACTTATAAAGTAGGTGGGTCACGCCAGTTGTAATGAAATCGGGGAGCGATCCTGATTCTAGGCATGATTGAAACTGAGATGCCAGACATCCGTGTGAGCTCTTAAACCACTTTAACCAGAAATTATGCAGTCCGTCTGGGCCCGCAGATTTCCAGTTTGGTAACAGACGTACTGCATTTGTTACATCTAAAGATGAAATACAAACGGGTTCCATTTTCTTAATAGGTTCACACGACCGTCTGACATCACACATCCAATCACCCTCTGTGTGACCGACGGGCAACGACCAGATGCTGCTCCAAAATGTAGTAGTGGCATTATCATCCGGTCGATGCACGTCTATTGTGTTTAAATCAGGACGCTCCCAACATCTGTAGACCCACCTTTGGTCCCTTTGGAATGTACGATTTTGAGAATATCGGTCCACTCTTTTTTTATATCGTCGTATCCGGTTCGCCCATGCATAAACTTTTTGCTTTAGGTAGTCGATACGCTCCGTGACCCGTGACAGAAAATCTCGAGGACTGATTCCAGTTTCCGAGAATGCCCGAGTCACAAAGCGCATCACTCTGGGGCGTGTATTGCCCAACCTAAAGCAAGTAAGCTTTCCAATGAGTGCCCTGGTCTCAGCAATACGTCGTTCAATCCTACACTGCCATGCCGGTACAGCAGATTGTGGTCGAGAAGCTATGTCATAATCTGGAAATTTGACATTAGCCACTCGACAAGCTGCAACAGCCGCACAATACAGAATCGAGTGCGTATCACTAAGATCTGCACTATTATCAAAATAATCTGATAACATTGCATCCAAGGCACCCACTAGCGCTATGTTCTTTTTATGCGTGGGCAAACGGGGTAGACGAGGTCTATCAACACAAGGTACAAACCGATACTCTCGTACTGTGCATTCCAAAACACTCCTTAATTGTTCGTTGTAATGGTTACTTACGTTTGTAGACCCGGTATCCATCACATCTTCGTAATTGCGGTCAGATTGTAAAACAGGTTCAATCGTTGGCTGTGTATTTCTTAGCGAAGATGTAGGGATACCAGGATTACTTAACACATCAGAGCGTAGCCGTTCAAGTACGGTATCTTCCAACAAATGACATCGTTGGATTGCCCGCACTTGATCCGAAAGACGCTGTGCCGATACGTTGACCGCTGGTTCAAGTTCCTGAAACAGAGGTAGCATTCTAACACGATACGCAGTGAGGTTAACTCCCCCCTTTGTAGCCACTAAATATGCCCGCATGACGTTCTCATTCATAGAAGTGGTCCATCTGATGCGGTGCACATTACCACCGGCAGCGGGGACCCTATTCGAAGCAGGTGGGCCTCGGGGTCCTAAGCTGGTCGGTGGCCGGCCTCTCCCTCGCCGTCGCGCTGGTGTTGGTGACAAGGGCGGGGAGAAAAACTCTTCACTAGTGCTTGAGCTCGACGTCTCGGCAATGACTGGTGTGGGTATTGGCGGCTGCGAGGCGGAACTCAGTGACGAGTCCGGGGTTGTTTGTCGTGCATTAGTTTTTGTTCTGGCTCTTGTAAGCATTGTTATCAGTTTTTTCCATTAATATAATAAATAATTTTTGACATGACATGAGCTGTCATGTCATTGTTGCGCTGCATATTTATTAAATGTATCTGAAAATATTAAGTATTTCCTTTTTATGTTTATTTCGATTCATTATGGTAACTTGTGTGCACTATTTTCAATATATGTGGTATATAATTTTATAAATTTAAGTAAATCTTGAATTATTAATATATGAAGAGGAAAAAATCCGACAGTTGCTGTTGGTGTTGCCAGATAATATTATTATTATTATTATTATTATTATTATACACTTATTTTTTTTTCTTAATTCTAAATTTTTTACAATATGTATATAAAAACAATAAATATTATAAAAAACTTAGAATTAGATATCTTCTCCACTAGTAGCGGGGCAAGGCCCAAGCTACCGGTGGTTAGGGCTGCAGAGTGAGGAACCTCCTGACAATGCGTGCCGTGTCAAGAAGTACCGCCTTCTGTATCTGTCCCTTGACCCAGCCATCTAGTGAGAGCCTCTTGAGATGTTGGTCGAGGCTCTTCGCTATAAGACCGTTCGCCGAGACGACTATCGGGACGATAATTGTTGCATCGACGTCCCACGTGGCGGTCACCTCGTGAGCCAAGTCAATGTATTTGGTAAGCTTTTTTTTTTTCGACTTTCACGAGGTTTTCGTCATGAGGGACAGCGATGTTAACAAGTATCGCCCGGCGTTGGGATCGGTCAATAATCACGATGTCAGGCTTATTGGCGACAATAGTCCTGTCCGTGATTATTGACCGATCCCAGTAGAGCGTGGCATGACCATTTGCGAGAACTGGCGCAGGTACATATTGATAATATTATTATTATTATTATTATATTTAATGACGTCCAATGGAAATTTTATCTCTTCCTCTTAGCGTAAATTGTATATCGTTCGAAGCATTTCTTAGAATTTATATAAATAAACATCTTTGTTTGTCAACAAAGATGAAGAGACAACTTAAAAACACTAAGGCCGGCCATACACGGGCTGCTCGAGCAGGTACCCAGTGATCAACATACACGGACTGCTCTTGCAGTCGTAGACAACGACTTGAAGCTGCCATTGATAACTGCTAGAGCAGTTGTTACCAACTGCTGTTTTGTCACTGTGGTCATCACTTTTGTAATTCTAAATAAGTTTTTGCGATTTAATTGCACTGATTAGCGCGTCACAATCTACGTCATCCATTTTGCTCAACAAACAAAACAAGAAGCGAGCGACGGAGGTAACTGCACGAGGGCAGTCGACTGCTTGATGCCTGGCGTACTGCTTGACCGGACGATGAAATTTCACAGCGCTGCCAACCGCTTAAAGCAGTAGCAACTGCTCGAGCGGTTTCGTGTAAATGTGTACATAGAAGACCGTAGTTTGCTATGCGGTCGCAGCTTGAAGCAGTCGATACTAGCTGCTTCAAGTTGTCTGTGTATGGCCGGCCTTAGATAATAAATTATTATCTAAAATGTTTTTGTGCCTCATTCGACTTATACAATATACATATGATTCATGCACTGTGTCACACATACACATTTTGTTTTTTAGGTTACACACGTACAATATAAAAATTATTGGATACTTGATCATGAATTACTAAATAAATGAAAGATTTAATTAGTAGTAAATGATATTATTTAATTAGTCACGATTTAGTTTAGCGGAAAGGTGTGTTCGTATTTCACTACTAATGGGCCCAGTTAGAACAGGACTAACGCTAAAACACAAAGTATGAGGCTCTTGGTTGATTGTAATAAACTTAATGTTTATATGTGTGACGGAGAAAGACTCTCAATCTATTTGTTAAAGTGAGACAGATTTATTTTGATATATTCCAACAAAAACAGTTCAAATTATACAAAACTATGTTAATTTTATTTTAGCAAAAAGTTGTTCCTATGAACATTTTTATGTGAAACAAAATTCTCTACAATATTTGTCTGAAACTTTTTTTTTCTAACTCTTACAATTTTTGTATAATTTGGAAACTATTAATTTTTTGCGCACTCTACAGGTTGGAATCAAAAATGTCTTTCACCCATCGATATTTAAAATTGCTCCTGAGGGACTAAGATTTTGACTCAGTAAATTTTCCTATGGACTATCTATCATAAAAGCATAATGACAACGGCGAAAAAACATAATTTAAACAAAATTAATTACATAAAACGCTACGGTCCGGATGCGGACATTATTGATGCCTACATGTTTTTTTTTTCTGGTCACACTATTTTAACAAATTATCCATCATTACGGGGACTGATTTATCAAAAAATATCCGAAAATTGTCTATCCTTTTTATTCTTCAGTTTTTCTTTATGGTCGCTTTCAAAGAATGTAAAATACATAATTATATATAAAATACTAGCTGAGCCCGCAACTTCGTACGCGTGGTATTTGGTATAGCGCGTAACTTTTTTGTTTGTAACCGATTGGAATGAAAGAAACACTAAAATAAATGTTACGGGAAGCTTACTGCAATACATTAAGTGAAAACCGCATTCAAATCGGAATCAGTCGTTTCTGAGATTACCGTGCACAAACGCACAGACAAACAGACAAAAATTCTAAAAACTACTTTTTTGACCTCGATAACATAAGCACTGTGCGTACAAATTGTTTTTTTGTACACTTTGTGCTTATGTTATCGAGGTTTTATGTAAATACAGTAATGTTTACTGTAAATTCAGGGTAAGAAAAGGCTCGTCACCTGAAAGTCGACATTTGTTTGCACAAGGACAAGTATCAGTCATGCCAAAATTTCATTTCTAACGCCTGTCAGTTGTCTGCGTAGTGCTTTAGTTTCAAAAGGTACTAAGAGTCTACGACTTGATAAAGGAATTAATTTGAAAACTGGCGAAGGTTTTCGTACCCCGACTGCACAAACGCGGTTCGTTTACAACTTTTTTAATAATTGTACAGACAAGTCCTTCCTATTATATAACACACATTTTCCAACAAGTTCCTATAGGGTTATGCACCTGCATCCCCCTGGTGTTACTTGTGTCTTTAGGCGACGATAATCGCCTATCATCAAGTGAACCGTCAGCTTGCCTGCCAATAGAATATAGAAAACTGTGAAGGGATTAGGAGGCTATTGGGAAATTGGCTAATTCAAAATTTCACTCACCCAACATCCCAATTCTACATAATCCGTCATTGTAATGTATAAGTAGAAAATAATGACAAAGTTCTCGTGTTGAATTTATGCGACCTCGTCACTTGCCTATTTAGCAGTCTAGGTACATGTGAATTGAAGGTCGCTAAATAACCGTTTATTATATAAAAAAAATAGCAGGCAATCTAAAATAGTTTAATATTATGTAGGATTTGACAAGGGAGAAACTCAAAATTATGAAACACAGAAATACTCGTAATACTCACATTCGACAGTAGACAATATTTACTCGTATATCAATTGTCAAACTCCGTCAGAAATAGGTAATATGTTACGTAACAAGTAACAAGTGTAACAACTTTAATAACGTCAAATAAAGTTCTTTTACAATACTAAAATGTAGCAAAATTCAAAGCTTTTACAAAAGTGCCCGCTACTTTGTACGCGTGGTATTCGGAATAGCGTGTAACTTTTTTTGTTTGTAAACCGATTGGAATAAAACAAACACTACCGTCTTACTACAAAAGATTAAATAAGCACTGTCTAAACACGTGCTTACGTAGACAATGTATAACTATTTAAACATTGTTAGGCGAGCGCTTAAAATGTCCTTACCACAAAACCTTGTTTAGCGCTTGTTTTTGTAGATAGTGTTAAAGTACGAGAATGATATTGCATTATGGCAACCCTGACAAACATTCATTCAGTCACTCGACCTGAATTCATGTCGTTTTCATTTTACGCAGATTTTGGTTTTCACAAGCTATTATTATGGACTATAGTAACGATATAAGTAAATTATCAAATTGGAATAAGGCACAAATTACAACAAATACGTTAGATTGTTTATAAAATTTTGTTATATCAAAAAACATTGCGCTTAATGGAACGTAACTGACACGGGCGTAATTGTCAAATGACAAGTTGGATTTGTTAATTTAATATTCTTATTTTCATAAATTCCAATTATGAATTTATGAAAAACGTGAGCGCGGCGTTGCGTCATCGTAATATTCGAATGGATTAATTCGCTCGCGATGTATCCTATCTCACAAAATTATATATCCTTATAAATAATTCATATCCTCCATACGTAATCAATTAAATTTAAAATACCCATAGTCATTTCAAAAATCAAAAGAAATCTTTAATATTACGCAAAACGATTACAAATTTGACAGCACGTCCAAGGAGAAGCCGCTAACTAGATAGACAGTTGTTAATCAAGCATCTGGCGGTATTTAAATTTAAATAATGCTCAAGCATTGTCTAACCCTAAACAATGCCTAGACACTCTTTTGTAGTAAAGTTTTGTTTACTGTTTTTGTAGTAAGACGGTAACCGTCTTACTACAAAAACATTAAACATACTTTAAACAGGCTTTGTACACGTGGTTAAATAAAACTTTACTACAAAAGAGTGTCTAGGCATTGTTTAGGGTTAGACAATGCTTGAGCATTATTTAAATTTAAATACCGCCAGATGCTTGATTAACAAGTGTCTATCTAATTAGCGGCTTCTCCTTGGACGTGCTGTCAAATTTGTAATCGTTTTGCGTAATATTAAAGATTTCTTTTGATTTTTGAAATGACTATGGATATTTTAAATTTAATTGATTACGTATGGAGGATATGAATTATTTATAAGGATATATAATTTTGTGAGATAGGATACATCGCGAGCGAATTAATCGATTCGAATATTACGATGACGCAACGCCGCGCTCACGTTTTTTATCCATGTTAATAATAATAATTGGAATTTATGAAAATAAGAATATTAAATTAACAAATCCAACTTGACATTTGACAATTACGCCCGTGTCAGTTACGTTCCATTAAGCGCAAAGTTTTTTGATATAACAAAATTTTATAAACAATCTAACGTATTTGTTGTAATTTGTGCCTTATTCCAATTTGATAATTTACTTATATCGTTACTATAGTCCGTAATAATAGCTTGTGAAAACCAAAATCTGCGTAAAATGAAAACGACATGAATTCAGGGCGAGTGACTGAATGAATGTTTGTCAGGGTTGCCATAATGCAATATCATTCTCGTACTTTAACACTATCTACAAAAACAAGCGCTAAACAAGGTTTTGTGGTAAGGATATTTTAAGCGCTCGCCTAACAATGTTTAAATAGTTATACATTGTCTACGTAAGCACGTGTTTAGACAGTGCTTATTTAATCTTTTGTAGTAAGACGGTAAATGTTAAGGGAAGCTTGCTACAATAAATCAGTGAAAACTGTATTCAAATCGGTTAAACCGTTCTTGAGATTAGCGTGCACAAACGCACAGACAAAAATTCCAAAAACAATTTTTTTTTTATAATTCAATGTACAGTCTCGGCTCGTTTACGATTTTATTATATATATAGATTTATACCTATATACACAATGCACATTAACGTATATTGTAAGACGACACACACACACACATCACACAACACACGCGCCGCGTAAACAAATTTTTTCTTAAGAAATGCAATAGCAACATCCATTTGGGATCGAAAGAGTCTTAATGATGCCTAAACAGGAAATATCAACCTTGAAACAGGTGTTAAGTTTATCTACCGTCACTTATAATCTTTGAGGTATAATGTACTACGTACACATTATACCTTAATGTAGTAGGATTAAGGATAAGGGATAAGAAAAGGATAGGGTGATGGGCTCTGGCATCCCTTACTCACTCAACGAAACACAACAGCACACGTGCTGTTCACGGTGGTCTTCTGTAAGGAAGTGGTCACTGCCGCCAGACGGGCTGCCCAAATGACTGCTAAACGCAGTACGACATGTGACCCTACTGTACACAAAAGATTATGACATATATATATATACAACACAAAAGATTATACATTATACAACACAAAAGATTATGAAATGCATATATATTATGAACTATGGACCAAGTGTTATTTATAAAGCCCGTGCAATCGCCTGTGCCAAAACGCGTGGGATGGTCCAATAAAATAATAAATAAAATTGTTTATGATAAAATGTATATTGTTGTAAAAAAAAGTACTAAAAATATGTTAACTCTGTGAAAATTTATTAAATATTATTAAAATGTATTAAATAAGGGTGTACCTACGTCTTTGAACAAATAAAAAAATACAAACTAGGGTTCAACAATTATATTTTTTTTTAATCTAGAGAGGATAACAGATATTTTAAT
Organism: Bembecia ichneumoniformis; assembly: GCA_910589475.2. NCBI lineage: Eukaryota > Metazoa > Arthropoda > Insecta > Lepidoptera > Sesiidae > Bembecia > Bembecia ichneumoniformis. The sequence goes on from OU342535.1 coordinate 15,148,992, forward strand.
AAAAATGCGACCATCCCCCTACTGGTAGAGATAATTGGAAGAAAAGTGTGCTTCCTCGTATTGGTAAAAACAATTGGAAGAAAAGTGTGCTAGCCGTATTGGTAGAAACAATTGGAAAAAATGTGTCGCTACACCCTACTGGTAGAGACATGAGATGGTTGCTATAAGAACCATCTCATGTGCGCCATGGTTTGTAATACACGAGCACTTGACAAGTCCCTACTGTGAAGGAAGAGATAATAAAAAGTAGCAAAATATATAGGGATACACGGAACAGACATAGCAATGACAAGGCCAAGAACTGAACACACAAAATGACGTGGTTTGCCTGAAGAGATGGCAAAACCTAGACAAAGACCTCAAAACATGAAAACAGTTCTCATTAATTGCGGACGTTTAAAGGAACGTCGCTATTAGCTATTTTGTCTTTAGCCGAGTGCTGCAGATTGGTCTGGGAAGAAAAAAAACATACTATCTTAACATGAGGGCAGTTCATTATTTACTCGTAATAACAAAAAAAAAATAATTAATAAGATTTGAACACTGATGTAAGACAATCACGTCGGAGACATGGGATATAACACAATATGTTGTAAACGATTGTTCAATAATAAATTGATAAATACAGACATTGTATTAACTGTCAAAGAGTTTTAAAGAGAGACAATTATAAACATCTGCTAACTTTCTCTGTGACCTTTATTTTACGCCCTACTCGTTAACTGTGTCAACTACTTACTATTGTTTAAGTTTTTGGGTTGTCATAAGGAAGATACTGTTCAGAAAATATATAAAGTTTATTTTAACACGACTTCTTACATTTATACAGCCACGAACATCATGACATAATTATTTAAACACAACACAAAATACATAACCACAGAGTATCAACATTGTTGATATTACACAGAACACAAATATGCTTTTATTGTTTTCACAACAATTACAAGACAAAGAGTAGAAGTAACTTTGTCTCATAATGCAAAGAGTGAAAACGAATCAAAACTGTTTAAGTAGGAAATAACAAATGCTTTGTTAATTTTATCACATGGAAGTAATAAGTACTATTTTTATCATTGTATACGTACTGTACATAGACCAATAAAAGAGTTTAGATATTATTTTTGTGCAGACATATCAATTTAATAGGGGATCGGACAGTAATCAGATTAAAATCTAAAATGTATTTAGAAAGAAAATATATATTTTTTTACGATTATTTATCGAATAATAATTTAATACAATTCATTTAAATATTTTTAAATGAAGAAATAAAATTTTCTTATTTACAATATTTTAAATCTATACTGAAACACCAATCACAGTGCGTGACGTCATTTGTGGGCAATCATTGTCTTATGCCAATGCAGCTGTTTTGTTATGATATGACCACAAATGATGTTACGCGCTCTCAGATGAACTATCGTGGCGTTTTGGCGGCATTTTCAAACAATATTAAAACATGATTTTGAGTACCTAAAAGGCTATAAATAAATAAAATAGTATTTTTTATGGGAATAAATATCCAAGAAGATTAATTTAAAACACTTTCTGAAAATTTGTCCGATCCCCTATTGTATAAATGTTATCATAATTGAGTTATTAATTTTAACAACGTAAATGAAAATAATAATTTATTAAATTTAATTATTCTCAACAAATTACAGTATCAGACTCTTACCATAAAATACGTATATATAAACTATTGGCTAGCAAACAACATTTTGCAATGCGATGAGACGCCGCGTTTGCGGGGGTGTGTTCCAGCCAAAGATTTAAAGATCGGGCAAGACAAAAGAATCCCTAATGTGACATTTAGAACCACGTGGTACAAAAATACTCAGTCTATCGCCAAACTTTAAAAGGCTATTTCGCTACGCCATGACCATCGTGATTACGGCGATCAGGAGCAATATTTTTGTAGAAAAATTTTCCCAATGCCCTCTCTATATTTTCTGTATATTTAATCTTTTTGGTTCCAGCACTCCTTTGGCCAAGGCTAATTTTGCTCTACTGTCATTTGATCATACCCGTTCCAGCAGGTAGAAAATAATTAGCTCTGACTGGTCGCCCGGAACGGGTATGACCAAATCTTGTCGAGACCAAAATTCTAAAATGTATTTTTTGACCTCGGTAACAATAAGTAGGTATAACGCGTACAAATAGTTTTTTATACATATATTTCGTATATTGTTATTTTTGAACGATTTTATTATATTGATTTTCACAAATTATCGCCTTAAATCACCTTTCCATGAGACAGTCACATACTGAGACAGTCCCATAGGTACAATGAAGTGGACCATCATCGCGTTTGAAGATCTTTACATAAAAAGACTTAATATTTTACTAATTCAAATCTGCTTATGTTGCTAATACACCTTTCTGACAATTTAGAAACAAATGAAATTACGTTTTTACATATTTTTATTAAATTTTGATTTAATAAGAAGAGCATGTTACTAATAGTTACTTTGTAATTTATATATCTCTCTTTATTGCAACATTGTCACGTAAATATACTATTGCGTACGGTGATCCAATGTTAGTGAGGTAATAAAGTTGACACAATTTGTCCAATTAGATACGGATTTGCATACATTATTATGAGCAATGCATTTATTTACAGTTTTTATTGGCTTAGTTTTTATTCAGAATTGATAATTTCAATTAAATTTTAATTAATTATATATTTACCAAAATATATTAACACATTCTGGCGGTATAGATTTTTATTTAGCAAATTAAAATTATATCTAATTTTAATATTGTTTGAGTTAAATGGATGTCGGATATTTTCAGACTACAAGTTTTGCCTACCTAAGAAATATTTGTTATATTAATTTATTTGTTTATATCACGTGTATATTTTATACTTACGTGTACTTTCAAGTATGTTTGTTACTCTTTGACGTAAAAACTACTGAACGGATTTGGATGAAGTTTGGCACACAGATAGTTTATTACCTGGATTAACATATAGGATACTTTTTGAAAAAAAAAAACGGGACAAGTGCGAGTTGAACTTGCGTGAAGAGGGTTCCGTACGATGTTACCTATCCGCACAATATTGAGTGATATGAAAACTAATTTCTGTATTATTTTATTTCAAAATTTTAGGTCCAGTAGTTTCGGAGATAAGGGGAGGGGGGGGGGGAATGGTCGGACAGACGGACACATGAGTGATCCTATAAGGGTTCCGTTTTTTTATTCGGACGTACGGAACACTAAAAAAGGTTCGATTCCCGAGGGATCGTCTAAAAATATAAAAAATACGGCATCACTACCGTTAACAGTGGCGTTACAGAATACAACGATAATACAAGTAGGCGTTAACACCGCAGTCATCACAGCGATAAAGATGTTAGACGCTGTTTTTCAACGCAGACGAAGTCGCGCTTGTTAGTTATAAAAAAACTAGCTGAACTCGGCCACGCTTAGCTGCGGCGGCCGGCGTGCGCATGGGGCGCGCGGTACTGGACACTGCTTATATAATACTATTTATCGTAGCGTGATGTTATATAGCCTATAGCCTTCCTCGATAAATGGACTATTCAAAACAAAAAGAATTTTTCAATTCGAACTAGTAGTTCCTGAGATTAGCGCGTTCAAACAAACAAACTCTCAGCTTTATAATATTAGTAGATAAAGGCGATATCTGCCTCTGTTTCTCCGCTACTTTCTTTTAAACCACCCACCGTATTTTGATACGGTTTTCACTAATGGATTAATGCATTTCACTAACGGCATGGACTTTCTCTTTCATCGCTATAGACAGAGCGAGAGGGAACGCTATATTGAAATCTGATTGAGAGACTATAATATTGTTTCAGTCAAATCGTTTAGTTTCAACATACCAACACAAGCTTATAGTGCGGTCATTCTATGAATGCGTTTTTGACATTTCTTTATGTCCATTGAATAAAGTTCATTTTCGAATAAACGATACAGAAAATGTATGGAATTGACACCTGTCAGAACAGCACTCTTATAATGGCCGGAGTATAGTGCTTGTTTTATTATCTATGTGCACAAGACAGTGCGCATAGATAGAAAATTACCGCGTAAGTAGTTATCCGATATACACAATGAATTTATACTCATTATCCATTTTTTGTAGGCATTAATTGACATAGTTAGGCCAAATTTTCATAATTAAAATTAATTAGTGACCGACAAATATCAGCATTTTACCAACACCAATGTTATACATAAAATGGGGTCGGTATCAAAACGACTGAATCTACAAAATGACCTTGGGGCAGACAAATTAACATTTTAAAAACGATAACGAAGTTCGCAAGAATAAAATGTATGGATGATCACGTGATTTAGGGACGGCATATGTCAAGCCCATACATTTTATTGTTTTCGAACTTCGTTATCGTTTTTAAAATGTTACTTTGTCTAAGGCCCCTTATCTGCATAAGGACTTGATCGCAATATCTCGAAATGACATTTTAGTAACACGACCATCGAGCAGAAGGTCTTCATTCTAGAATGGCCACCTCGTGGAACGTCTATCTATATCTCCGAATGGCTTAGTAATAAAACGACTAGACCGTGTCATTCAAATAATGACATATCATATGGGGTCTCGTAAGAAAATTCAACGTTGCTTAACGAACTATGGAGGCCTTATCCTATACTTGGGATAGTCCAGGAATGAGGAGATCTGTAGTCAAACAAAAGTCACCCTAAGAATCCAGGGCATTAGTAAGTTGAAGTGATAATGGACAGTACACAATAAGGACAGGCGAAGGCCGTTGGGGCCGGAAGGTTTTCGAGTCGGCATTATACAATGACTATAAATCCACTATATGTATGTATATATTGGTTTATATAGTCATATGGTACACACTATATGACTATATACGTGGTATATTGGTTTAGTGGTCGGTGGCATTATATTTCATTTAATCGTAATATAATATCATAAATGCGAAAATTTGTAACTTTGTTATTCCATCAGGCAAAAACGACTAAACGAATTTGTATAAATAATTGCACAAAGATAGTTCATTCCCTGGATTAACATATAGCATACTTTCAAACCTGAAAAAATGTTAGGTTCCTGTGGGATTTCCAAACAACGAACTACAGCGAGTACAAAATCGCGGGTTTACAAATGACTTACATGATTCACCATGATGTTACAGAACTTACCAGCAAACATTGTATTTTTTAACAATAGCAAGACAATTTCATTGTGTATTGTGATGAAATTATAAACCTGCTGCGCGCCGGTGAATAGTTTTTTTCAGTCAAGAGTGGTAATAAGTGGTAATTTAATGGTAACAGCGAAAATGCTGTAGCACTTTCTGATCCCTGGTAAGCCATAAGACAAGTGTTTATTCGGTAAATCGGTAAAAGCACAATACGTGGGAAATAATATGCGAGGCAATTTTATTATTTGGTTAATTACAAGTAGGGTGAACTATTTGAAATTTAGAAAATTCCTATTTTTTCGAAACCAGCACGGTTACTTTGTTAAATTACTTATTTTAGTACACTTTCCTTTTTAATTTTGAGGAGCTTTTGCCTGCGAGTTCGTCCGCGTCCCTCTTTCTTAGATGTTAAGGCGACGACTTAGCAGAATTAAACGTTGTTTTCGTCGCCTAATTTGACTTGTTAGAGTAAAATTAAAAATACAGTGCATAATAGACTATATTGAAAATAATAGACTTCTTTTAAATAGACTATATTTAAAAAAAGTCTGAATCGGCCAGATTTATAAAAAATAAAAAAAAAACTATTTTCTGAGAAAAAATAGTAAATTACTGCCCAAAAAACAATTTTTTTTTCGTGTCACAGTAATAAAAATTTCTAGCGACAACTACATTATTTTTTAAGCTTATTAATTAACTTAAGTTCCGTACTAAAATTTTAATCGTTTTAGGTTTTTTTCTCATATTTTACAAAATATTTAAGAAAAACCTACGAATTTTAAATTTGTTCGGTTATCTCCGAGAAGCTACAAATACTTATTGTGGAATATTGCACCTTAATTCATAGGTTATTAGGTTGCGCTCATTTTGTACTTGTTATTGTTTTAAAATTTTTAGATAATATATTTTCCCTCGGAAGCAGGACTTTTATCTGGATGAAAGGTACTCTATGTCCTTTTATGTAACAAAATGTAAAACTTTAGGATGATTCGTTGAGTATTTAAGGCGTCTATAACATTTATTTTTCATTTTACTTCACAAAATTGTTACCTAATGATTTTGTGGATACATTTACAGTTAGGTAATTCTTTAGTTGGCAGGTTTTTAACTATATAATGAAGACCTAACATAGGTTCTACATCTATACTTATATCTTACCTACTGCCAAGCATATATAAAATATACCTCTCGTTCTAACTTTGTCAATTTCTTAATTTAACTGAGGCATACCCACACTTAAGTGATACGACGATATTTAAGCAATTATTGGAAATTAATTAATTTTTTTGATAGTGCTTACCTTGAACCATATAGAACTACTAGCTGAACTCGGCGGCGTGCGCATGGGGCGCGCGGTACTGGACACTGCTTATATATAATACTATTTATCGTAGCGTGATGTTATATAGCCTATAGCCTTCCTCGATAAATGGACTATTCAAAACAAAAATATTTTTTCAATTCGAACCAGTAGTTCCTGAGATTAGCGCGTTCAACTCTTCAGCTTTATAATATTAGTATAGATTTAAGTATTTATTTAGTCTGAGGCCATATTAAATTAATTTCATTAAAATAAAAATATATAAAAACAATTAATTAATACATATTATTAAAATAATTAAATTATGAAAATAGCATTTAAATTGTTATTTATTTTTATTTATTTATTTAATAAAGTGGGCAACACTTAATAGAATAATTAGTTTTAAACATAATCATTTTAACATCTACACAAACATAATCATTATAATATGTTATACTCCGCAAACTTTTTCTAAACCACCCAAGAGAGGATGATAAACCATAACCGAGAATATTTAATTTGCAAAAAAAAAACTAATTGAACACGTCGCTAGTTACGTCTAATTGACAGAGACCTATTGACCTACAAATCCTACAATCAAGTAACGACAACAAGGTGCAGTGACACGTAAATCAAGTAAGTGGTAACTTGACTATTTTATACTCATTGTTTTTATAGATAATAAATTGAAATTTTTCAGAGTTATCTGTTCAGGATAAAAAAAACCGTTGCTATGGTTTCCCTGAATAGATTAATTTTGGTAATAAGAGTGTTGCTTGTTCAGCCATAAACGTTTTGCGCCATCTTAGAACTTCAGCCTTCGAGTTTTTTACGGCACCTCTCACTGCAGAGCTTCTTTGGTATTTCCTACATTGTCTTTGATTTTGTCTGACTATTTTTAACTAAACATTTCACCATCATTCCCTTACAAAGAATTAGGTAACGAAGCAACCACGACTCGCCCGTTCCACCTAACAGATTAATTTCCACTTATTCCTACCAGTGGGGATACTTTTCCAACTTAACCCCACTTAAGTTAAAAAACTTAAAAAATTCAAAATAATATTATATACAATCGCATTAATAAGTATTTTAAGAACTCTTGTATTTTTATCCAAATAATTAATCGTGTCAAAAGTGTTTTGCAATGTGCTTTTTATAGCCCGCTCACTGGGATGTCCTAGAAGTTAGCATGTCCACTTTGGTTTTCAGGAAAACTCGACATTGTGCTAGGTTGTGCTGCAGACCCGATCTCAAGAGACGGAGACAGGACTCGCGGCCTGCGGCTAGAGGCTTTGTACCTACCTCCCTCATTGATCGTCTACATCAAGTCAGCGCTGTACATAACTTTGAACTTTTTCGATTCGAAAAAGAATTTAGCGACATTGTCCGAAAAAAATAGTGTTTTACGAATAGCGGTTCTGTATTTTTTTTTATTTTTTATTTGAGATAATCGAAAACAGTTTGTAGCCCATTCCGCACATTTTCGAAAAAACAAAATGACCATGTTGATGCAAAAAATGGTTTTTTTCTCATTGCTGCTCCGTTTTTTGAGAACGGGACTCGCGGTCTGCAGCACAAAGTAGCACAAGCCTAGCAAAAATCAGCATAAGCCGAGCACAAATCAGCACAAGCCGAGCACAAATCAGCACAATGTCGAGTTTTTCTGAAAACGAAAGTGGACATGCTAACTTCTCGGACATCTCACTGGGAGACCATGTGCTAAGTACATTTTGAAAAGAAAGTTTATGAAGATGTCAACAACGTGAAGCTATGACGTTTTCGCCTAAAATAGATTGGTTTCGTGATTTGTGTTTCCTATTTAAAATAATTTAGTTATCGTTTTTGTTTTCTTTTTGTAATAGATTAGTGATTTATTGTTTTAAATTTTATAATTAATTATTTAGATTTCGTGTAAAATTAAATTTAATCTTGGGTCAATAGCTCAATCAATCACCTTCACTGTTTACCACTCACTTACTGTTCGTGTGAAATAGATTAGTTTAGTTATCAACATAGTGTTTTTATTATAAAATAGCTTAGTTAACTTGAAATGGCTGATAGGACATTACTACGACGACGTACGTACGCCACCTCGGGGGTAAAAAACTGACTTTTGCTCACTTCAGATAGCAGCACTATTGGTTGTTCACTAAATCACAGTAATTCACAAGTAGCTGTCATTTTCCATAGTAATTTTGTAAACAAACAAAAAGAACTGAATTTATTTAATTAACATGACGCTTGTGTTCAGCTTTTGATTCCAAAAAGATGAGAATCCATATATTCCCTAAAGCTTTCAAAAGAAAAAACAATGGATAAAATCTTTACGAAGAAATAATTGGAAGTAGACTAAATATTGAAGGTTATGTGCAGTAGATGCTTTTCTTTTCCTCAACTGTTCTTTTAACTGCTTAACACTCTATGTCGAATACATTTTTGTAGAAATAAAGGCGAAATCGCAATATGGCGGCGATTAGGATCACTCAACAGTGGCGCCACCTACGATTAGCTTTCAGTTTTTAACCCCATTCCGTAATATATAAAAAAATCGCGATAAAATCCTTTCGAAAAATATATAGGTCAAGGTCACATTCCTATGATTCGAACCGACGACGTCATCGGCGTGACGCATGCTTTAACAACGTTCAGGAACAAACACAGAATTAATTGAATGAGATTCTTTCCAGATTACATCTACTTGAACGAAATAATTGATTTAGTAATTGTACGGCAAACAAAGGAAATTCAGTCACCACGACTATAAATCAAACAGTTTCAAGTGTTCAAAGCGAATCGAATACTCTGTTTACATCTCAGTGTAACTTAAACATCGATGACCTCGGGTCAATAACAAAGGAGCGTTGTGTCGGGCGTCCAAAATGTAAAGAATGCCTCTCAACCCTTATCTGAAGAATGTAATACGAGTGCTAAATAAAAACACTAGCAAGCTTATTAAATTTATTAAACTACGATCAACAATACACCTAGATTAAAGGTCTCATACAAAATCAAAGCGAAAAACAGTCCGTGTTGATCTTGTGTTGATTATACTTAAAGCTATATCTGTTTATATCTGTTAAATTAACTTAAAATATACCTTAAGTCTAAACGCTTTTTAACAGTTTTTAAACGCACACTGTGGCATTTTAACGCGTCCGAACGGTGGCTTTGGTTGAACCGTACTGTCGCAAATAAGAGCACACGCTTATTTTGTGCTCTTATTTCTCGGGCCGTTTTCAGAGCTATCACCTTTAATCTAGTTGTATTGTTGATCGAAGTTATTAAATAAGTCCCATTCCCAAGAATGATATTTTGTTTCGAATTTCGACCCTAATATATACATAATAAAGTTGATCGCGCTCGAGAAAATAATCTTTGGGCGTGATTTCTAAAAGGCGACGGTAAAACTTGGCGAAATGAATGGGGTAACTAATGATAGGACTTCGATTAATTTTAAGCGGGAATTTAGAGTTCTTCCCGTTCGATCTGTGATGTCTTTGATTCGGTTTCCCGTTTGTGCCGGTATTTGTAAATTTTTATTACCGGTGTATTCCGGATCATAATAAAATCAAACCATTAATTATTAGGTATATTATTCCCGTTAGTGCCGCCATTGTGTTTAAACCCCTTTGCCCGGGTAGGTTTGATTTGAATTTTTTTTATTTAATGTTATGTGCTCTATCTACGTCTGATAAAATGACCCCACGTAGGTATGTCGTAAAAATGGTAAGAAAATGGTAAATGGTAGAACACTACTACAGCAAGAACATCCAAGACGCAGAGAGCATACGAGTTGGAAACACTGGCAATAGTAAACGGATTAGAGCATTTTCGACTTTATCTTATAGGAGTAAAAGCATTAGAACATTTTCGACTTTATCTTATAGGAGTAAAAGAATTAGAACATTTTCGACTTTATCTTATAGGAGTAAAAGGATTAGAACATTTTCGACTTTATCTTATAGGAAAACAATCTATTTTATCTATTACATATAATAAAATCGTAAACAATCCGTGTCTGTACTTGTACATTAAAGATTAAAAAAAAAAACCAATTTGTACACGTTGTACTTATGTTACCGAGGTAAAAAACAGTTTTTAGAATTTTTGTCTGTTTGTGCGTTTGTGCACGCTAATCTCAGAAACGGGTTAACCGATTTGAATGCGGTTTTCACTGATGTATTGTTACAAGCTTCCTGTAACATTTAGTGTTTGTTTCATTCCAGTCGGTTTATAATCAAAGAAGTTACGCGCTATATCGAGTGCCACGCGTACTAAGTTGTAGTTGTACCTTAAAGCTTAAGGTACAATGTTTTAAAACTGTTACGTTTTATAAAATGTTTATAAAATTAGGTTCTTCATTTAGTGTGTTGCAGCAGGTTCATATATTTAAGTTCTATATATGTATTATTTTAAATGATAGATACGTTGTTTACTTGCCCCTGAAATTTGACCTACGATCTAGGTTCGTCTTATCTAATCTTCTTAGATAAGATGTCCGACCTGCAGAAAACTGTGAAAACAGAGCAATATAACGCCTAACATTTATCGCTGTGACGACCTTGGCGCTGATTTTTTATATTTTTATGAATCCTTCGGGAATCTAATATTTTTCCAGGATGTAAAATATCCTACATGTTAATCCTAGTAATATACTATATGTGTGCCAATAGGGTATTACACCCATTTTTAAAAATGTGTCTCAATCAAATTCTGTAGTGCTATGAAGCACTAAAAAAAACACCAAATTTTTATTCAATCGATAAGTTTAAAAAAAATGCAATTAAAATTTACATTTTCAAATTTCGCGCGTAATTTGACGAAAACGCTGGAAACCATTTTGCTCTGTGGTCATGACGTCAGTTGGCTGTGTAAACAAATGCGCCGGTAATTGACATGACACTGGCCGACACTTTTTTGTTTACACAACCGTATGACGTAAACATGGCGGCTACTATTTCATTGTGTTTAAGAACAGACTAAAAATTCTGAAAACTTTGAATTTAATTTTAAAATTTATTTTGTTATTTTACGAACTAAAACCAAAATTTTCCGACTGCTTTTTGCCTAAGCTATCTCAATAATATACTTTTAGATTTTTTTTCATATAGACTAAAATGCCCTATTTTCATCCAAATGCGTTCACCGTTTTGACGTGATTGGATAACAAACACACGAACAAGCGTTAAACACAAAGAGCGTTGAACGAGGAAAGCTTTTTAATATGATATGCAAAAAATTGCACCCGTTCAAAGCCGGGAGCGATTCGCTAGTTCGCTAGTAAGTTATAAGTATTTATAAGTGTCAGACTGCGAAGTTGGTTTTGATAAGGAGACGTGATAGTATCGTCATACATTTACTATTGCATCCAAAGTAAACCACGATTTTCTTCTTCTATTTTTCTCCATGTGGCCATAGGTGGCCATGATCATGACCATGAGAATCCCACAAACTCACACATTATGTATTGTATTATAGGTTATGTAGTCACGCCGCTGCGACATCATTGTGTAAATTCAGCGATACGAAACAAAGTTTGATTTTTTAGGGTTCCGTACGTCAGAATAAAAAAACGGAACCCTTATAGGATCACTCGTTTGTCCGTCTGTCCGACCATCCCCCCCCCCCCCCACCCCATCTCCGAAACTACTGAACCTAAAATTTTGAAAAAAAAAAATACAGAAATTAGTTTTCTACTTATAGATTATAGGAAAATCTATAAGAAGTCCATGATATTAAAATAACATGGTAAATCACTCAATATTGTGCGGATAGGTAAAACATCGTACAGAACACTCTTCATGCGAGTTCAGCTGGCAATTGTCCCGTTTTTTTTGTACATCTCTGTTATTTTTTGCGTCTGCCCCGCTGACACAAGTAATGCGAAAAGTTGTAGGCAAATAAATTAATTTTAGCATTCACAATTTGAAGTAGACTCGTCTAAAACAATGAATATTTAATGTATTGTTAGAATGTTGTTCTTACGAGAATTAACTTTGTTTGCAAAATATGATTGGTTACTATATCGCATTGTTAGGAATGAACATGGCATGTGTCTATTAAGTAAGCAGTAAGCAATGTTTGCAATTTGGTAGTTTTGACATGTAGAATTAATTAGGTAATGCCAGGATTACCTACACGGTTGATAACACATGATACTTATAATAGCACGTTACTGTCCAGGCCGGAAATAAAGCAATTGTCGGCCGAGTAGTACTAAGTTTAATTCTAAGTGAAGCCCTTCAAAACGAACGAGGATAATAATTGCTATTTCGGGCGAAGTACTTTTCTACAACTTGCGAAGAAATAATAGGGATAAATATACAAAGAAATTTCATTTCTTACAATAAAGAACTTATCTCTTCCTTATACAGGGTGGTAATTTGAGATGGGTCAGTAAGGGCAGCTACCTAAACCATTGTAGCTAGAACAAAACACTCTTAGGAGACTATCCATTATTTTAATAGTTATTCCCATCGGCATTCAAAGATTTTGGATAAATGGTACAGTCAGCGAGAAAAAGGTCAATTTTCACGTTTTGTTTTTATAATGCCAATCGATTCTGTTACTTATAAGGATCAATTGACCCTATGGGACCACCTGAGGTTAGAGTACTAGAAACGTCAAAAAACTCAAAAAACTACTTCCATACATTTCTTACAAAATGAGATTGAAAAATAAGTTCAAACATTGTTTTTAATTAAAAAAGGCGGCAATCACTACAATGGAAACTGGCTCGGCAATGTTTATTTTAAATTAATTTGAATTTGGAAGGAAAATATTGTTTTAGAAACAAATGTTATTTATTATTATTCTTGCATGTCAGCTAAATTGTGAAAATATTGAAGTAAAAATGGCTTCAAATTTAGATCGCATAGATTTATTAGAAGCTTATTTTATAAATAATATCAGCTGTCATGGAATGGTATAAGATTAAATACCCTATATCAAAAGTTATAAAAAATCTCCTAAATATTCTTGTAGAGTGTAGCTCCTTTAAGAGAAATCCTTACGACAACAATGATCTTGATAAAAAATAGCGGTTGCAATTTTAACACTCGTAGAAGTCGGTAGAAGCTTTGAAGTCGCTGCCGAAGTAGGCATTTCGCATAACCAAGTTTTAAAGATATGTAAAAAATACAAATACAAATGCTGTCGTTGTGGTCGTTGAGACCTCTTGATATTTTTTTTGGGATATCTCAAAAATGGAATTTACAAGAAAAATTAGGTACATTACAGTTCAAGAATTGTCACTACAACGGTGTATGGAACTAACGCAAACAAAATATCAGCGGTTACACGCTCATTGCGGAAACCGTCCAAACGGCAAACAAATAGAGCAACTACTATCGTAGATTTATTACTTACGATCTTTACTTGTTTTTAAAGATTGGCAATTGTAGTGATTGCCGCCTTTTTTAATTAAAAACAATATTTGAACTTATCAATCTCATTCCGTAAGAAATGTATGGCAGTAGTTTTTTGAGATTTTTGACGTTTCTAGTACTCTAAGCTCAGGTGGTCCCGTAGGGTCAATTGATCCTTATAAGTAACAGAATCGATTGGCGCTATAAAAACAAAACGTGAAAATTGACCTTTTTCCCGCTGACTGTACCATTTTTTCAAAATCTTTGAATGCCGATGGGAATAACTATTAAAATAATGGATAGTCTCCTAAGAGTGTTTTGTTCTAGCTACAAAGGTTTAGGTAGCTGCCCTTACTGACCCATCTCAAATTACCACCCTAGAGATAGTACCTATAATTTGAAGTAGATTTTCGCGTCTGTCTGTCTGTATAACTCCTCCTAAACCACGCAACGGAACGATCGGTTTTCACCATCAATTTGATAATTTTTCACGAAGGTTTATATAATGTTTTTATTTAAGTAGAAAAAAAAAACATATTTTGCAATCAAGTCGCCGAAACTGTCCGCGTGTATCTGTTTCTCCGCTAACTACTTCCAAACCTCCCAACAAATTTTGATGCGGTTTTCACTAATGGAAAGAGAGATAAACGAGGAAGGTTTGTGAACATAAAAAATAGCATCCCGGGCGAAGCCAGGGGAGGGTCGCTAGTAATAATAATAATCTACTTATATATATAAAAATGAATCCCTATTTCCCTTGGTCACGGCATCACGCGGGAACGGGTAGACCGATTTTTAATTCGGTATTCACTAATGGAAAGAGGGATAAACTGGGAATGTTTATATAATTATATAAAATTTACACCCCGGGCGAAGCCGGAGGCGGGTCGCTAGTCTATATATATAAAAATGAATCCCCATTTCCCTTGGTCACGGCATCACGCGTGAACGGGTAGACCGATTTTAATTCGGTTTTCATTAATGGAAAGAGGGATAAACGGGGAATGTTCATATATATAAAAATTGCACCCCGGGCGAAGCCGGGGGCGGGTCGCTAGTATAAAATATAAACGCAGTTCGCCTCAGCTTATTTCTTATAAACGACGCGTCGGATTTTGATAGAGTTTTGATTAATTGAAAAAGTGATAACGGAGGAAGGTTTGTATACATAAATTGAATGTAGGTACGAGGGAAGCCGGGGCGGGTCGCTAGTTTTTAAATGTAAAATGTAGTTTTCCTATCGAATCAGGAATGAGGAGATTTGTAAGTTGAAGTGACACTGGACAATATATACATAGTGCAGAGAGCCGACGCTGGGGCCGAAAGGTTCTCGAGCGGAAGCCACGGATCAGCAAACGCAGCGCGTAGGACGTCCAACAGAGACGACCTGATAAGGACCGCAGGCGACGGTGGATGCAGGCTGCTTCCGACCGGTTCAGAAATAAGGCTTTTTGAAATAAGGCTTCTGGAAAATAAGGCTTTTGTCCAGCAGTGTGGACATCCTACAACTGAGATGATGATGATGAAGAACAAGTTTGGTGTTAAATTTTTTTCATGATTACTTACTCATTAGCTAGAAGCTGTATCGTGATTGCGAAACATTTTGCGAATTCTATTCTTATTTTAGAGGATCCAGACGGGAGAGTGTGGTATATTAATCCGCAATCTGACATGACTCACGAAATATTAATTTTACTGTCATAGAGATAAAATAATTTAGCACACATTTCTACTTTAAAAGATACAAATGTCATCTTTTATTGTTAAACTATGACCGTCCGTCCGTAAAATAAAATACAAGCTTTAACGGTATTTTGTATTAATAACAATCGCAATTTGAATTTTAATACAGCCTCCGTTTCTTTTACGCCGGAAAGAAAACTCACTGCTTACCAAACCGTAGAAAGTGATTAAGATTAACAGCAAATAAAATCGGTCACCCTACTCACAACACAAACTACTTGAACGACTTTTATGACATAAACAAGCGTTATAAATAAATTAAAAAATACTTTCACTTCACTTACTTCATACTAGTTTCGACTGTCGCTGACATCGTGCGGTGCGCGCACGTCGTTCTTACGATAAGTTTCACTGATCACTAGCGGTAGCGAGCGGCGCGGCGCGGCAGCGGCTGCAGCCTGCAGTGTTGCCATCAGGACAATCTAGTTTGTGGATACTTAAAAAAAAAGTGATAGTTTTGTAAAAAAAAGTGACCAGTTTAGTAAAAAAAAAAATTGGTTTCGAAATGTGGCTAAAAATAGCTAAATCTCTATATATAAAAATGAATCCCTATTTCCCTTGGTCACGGCATCACGCGTGAAGGGGTAGACCGATTTTAATTCGGCTTTCGCTAATGGAAAGCCGAATTAAATGTTCTTATGTATAAAAATTGCACCCCGGGCGAAGCCGGGGGCGGAACGCTAGCCTATATATTATATAAAAATGAATCCCTATTTCCCCTGGTCACGGGGCGTCACGCGTGAACGGGTTGACCGATTTTAATTCGGTTTATATAAAAATTGCATCCCGGGTGAAGCCGAGGGCGGAACGCTAGTAGACAAATAAATAAATAAATAAATTTTATAATTATGATCATAATATAACACTATTATAATTATAATAGTATTTTTGGCCTACTTTAATGTTCTATTACTATCGACAATATAATAATTATTATACAGGAATCAATTGATAAAGGGGTTCAATTAAAACGGTATCTAGTATAAGTTAAAATGTATTAAAAACTGGTTACAAAGTTTTTAGCTAGTAAAACGTCAAAATTAGTGTTAATGTAGATCTAGCCACGAAGTGGTTAAAATGGCAACACTGAGCGGCTGGCCGCAGCTCGGTCGGTCGGAAGCGCCCCCTGCACCTGTGCCTGCGCCTCTCTTTGCCTGCGCGTGCGCTGTGCCGAGCTGCCGAGTTGTGCACACTTTTGCACAGAACACTATTACTCCTAGCGGAGCACTTTTGCCACACGTTTGACCTGTGTTAGGGGCAAAGTTGGGCACATGTGTTAGGGGGCGCCAAAATCATATTATAATTATTTGAAAATTGATAAGCGATTGAGTAAATACTTTTTAAAATAATCTGTTAATTAATCTTAGTTATTCATAAAATTTATAATCCATTTAAATTCAAATTCCCGCATTTAGATGGCGCCAATAATCTGCGGCGCTGTAGCTGCTCACAGCGCACATTTCGAATTGCACTCTGTCGATTTTTGATTTTGCTTGATGTCTTTTCTCAGGGAAATCCTTGTCGCCTCAGCCCACAGAGACTAAGGCCACATTTGAAAAGTTTTTCCATAGTAAAACTTGCCACGAATCGAACCCAAGACTGAGACTTAAACAAGAATAACAAAAATTACAACCACTCGATAAAGTAGTTTATTTTATTCTGTTTTTTTTTTTTTTTAAATTCAAATATCTAAATATAATTCTTTTTGTTTTAATGTAAACCCACCAGCTGTGAACGCGCGAAAACAGGACAGCTTTATATTTCGTTGATTTTACTGAGAGACAGTCTGTGATCACGGTGAATTTGTGACTATTAAAGAAATGACGAAAATACTTGATAACATTAACTATAGTAAGGGTCTGCCAGAGCTGAACCATTCCAAAGCGCTCATAAAAGCCTATAGTCGAGGCTATGTCGCTTAGTAGGAGCAATTTGTGTATGCTAACTAGAGCACTAACGGGGCACTGGTGCCTCAATAGGCACCTTAAATTAAAATAATGGGTCTCACTAGTATGGGAGAGTATCGCTTCTGCCATGAGGCAGAAGAAACACCAATGCATATCCTGTACGAGTGTGACCCCTGATGCACAAGCGCAGTCACATCCTAGGAAGTCACACAATGGCTTGTGAAGATATGAAGAATGCCTCTATCAAAAAAGTACTACAGTTCCTTAACGTGGTAGGTATAGGTAGGAGCTTTAGTTCACGTGGCGATCACAATATTTCAGCAATGGACGAAGTGATACTGGTACTCTGGTACAGAAATAGCCACTAAGAAGAGTAAGAAGATAAAAAAAAAAGAAAAAAAAGGGTCTCTCTCTTATGAGTAGCAACAACAATCTGTCGATGAGAGTCATCTATCAAACAGATCGCAGTCTTCCCTCAGAGATAAGTTTAAAGAAATTAATATTTTAACTGTTACATGTCAGTATATTTATGAAAATTTAATTTAGGCCCATAAAAATATTAGTCAATTTAGTAAAAAATGTGACTGTAGGTACACAATATAGATACTATTAAAAATGATTTATTTAGATTTATTTACAAAAGACGCGACTCCACAAGATAAGTAATTATTCTTTTATGGGTCAAAGTATACGGTTTCATAATAAATTGCCTGATATGATCAGAGCCTTATCTATAAATAGATTTAAAGACGTCATTAAAATTAATTAAAGTAGTGGCAGGGCACACTGCGTTTTCGCAGTCATTTGGGCAGCCCGTCTGGCGGCAGCAACCACCCCCTTACAGAAGACCACCGTGAAATAACAGCACGTGTGCTGTTGTGTTTCGGTGAGTGAGTAAGGGATGCCAGAGCCCATTTCCCTATCCACTCCTTATCCTTATCCTTCTAGTCGGCAGCGCACTTGCAGCAGCTTTGGTGTTGCTTGTGTTATAGGCGACGGTAGCCACCTATCATCAAGTGGACCGTCAGCCTGTCTGCCGACCTTAACATAAAAAAAAACCTCTTGAAAGGCTAATAAGGTCGCTGATTATTTAAGCGACAATGAAGCCTGGAATTAAAGCCTGGATTCGGAGCTCGTGCTATGTTTTGTATTGTATATGTATTTTAAGTATACTTAAGTGTATCTAATTGTTGTAATTTTATATTTTAAAGATGACAAAAAGAATAGTACCTATACTAAGTTTCTTTCGGGGTTTCTTCTCAAGATCGTCATCTTGGCTTTTTTTTCGAAACCCTGGTAAATTTAACGGGTAAACTTAAATGACGAGCATAAGAGTTTCTTGGAGAAACCTAATTGATAAATAAATATTTCGATTTTGATTTTTGGTTACTAAAAGTACTCTACTTAGGTAAGTGGGAAGAAGGTAACTGGGTCGTATCATAACACAATCTACTTGCAATTCTTCTGAACTGATAAGGACGTCGCTGTACAGTGGGCGATTGATCACGAAAATGTATTTCTAACTGTCCAGTAGTCAGTAGTAGTACTTTAGCATGTAAGTCAGTAGTGTACTAATTGTAATCTAAAACAATTTGGAATGTAAGCAACAACTATTATTACAGCTACTAATCACTTCAAAACTAATCACATTTTTGGGTTCATTTGGGTGTGGTAACTTGCTTTTTAGTACTTTATGGCCAACTCGAAACAAAAAACACAGTCTGTCCTCAATCTCAAAACTTTCTACAAAGAAATCTTTCTACAATACCCATAGAGGTCAAAATTCAAACTAATTTTGTATAACGTCAACAATTATTTTAATAATTCATTATTAAATTCCGGTACCCGGACCGCAACAAATTTTTCTTGGCACGCCATAAAAGGAAATAATTTAATTATAATTTCGGTAAAATGTCAACGATGTTCGGGATCTTCAATGTAAATAAAATATTTTTTTTTTTTTGTAAGTTAAGTCGACAGACAGGCTGACGGTCCACTTGATGGTAGGTGGCTACCGTCGCATATAACACAAGCAACGCCACAGCTGCTGCAAGTGCGCTGCCGACTACAGTAGGGTTGGATTGGATAAGGGATTAGGAGAGGATAAGGAAATGGGCTCTGGCATCCCTTACTCACTCACCGAAACACAACAGCACGTATATGCTGTTATTTTACGGTGGTCTTCTGTAAGGGGGTGGTCACTGCCGCCAGGCGGGCTGCCCAAATGACTGCGAAACGCAGTGTGCCCTACCACTACTTTTCAAATCCAGACCAGAGTCAATTTTGAAAATTACTTTAAAATTTCCAAACTTGACCCCGCCGGGAATCGAACCCGGGGCCCCTGAGACGTTAGGCAAACATCCTTGCCACTCATCCAACGGGTCTAATATAATTTTTCAGTAGTGGTGAATTGAGCTTAGTTTTACTTGTTTTTTTCTAAAAACATCTATTCAAAAAATTATCTCGGTATGGCTTTTACTTCTTAATATTAATGGTGAATTGAGTGTGCTGGAAGAGAGGAGAAATTCTCCCATGTTATTTAAAAATTTATAGCGGTGTGTTTTTTATTTTACTTCTGAAAACTAGCAGTGAATCGAGCGAGCGAAACGATTTTCGCTATTAGGTATTACGCGTTTAATTACTTATTAATTACTAATTAATACTAATTAATTACTACTTAAGTAAATAATTTCTTACTCAAATAATTTCTTGTGTTCAGCAATTTTTTTATCATTTCAAATTCGAATGTAAAATGCCAAATTCAAATGACCCTTCTTATTATTTAAATTGATACAAACTTAGTTGCATTTAAAACACTGAAAATATTTTTAATGTACTGCTCGCAAGGTGATACTTAATATTAATTTACTTTGAACTTACATAATATCTTCTTTAATATATAAAAATGAATCCCTATTTCCCTTGGTCACGCCATCCATCACGCGTGAACGGGTAGACCGATTTTAATTCAGTTTTGACTAATGGAAAGAGGGATAAAAGGGGAATGTATCTGCATCCCGGGCGAAGCTGAGCGCGGAACGCTAGTTTACAATAATTACTAATTAATGAAAACCCATTGATTTTGTTTTCTTTGCACCATTTACTTTGGGCACATAAGCCTACCTATGTGTTATAGGACTTCATAGCTATTAATTCGTAAAATAAATGAATAAAAATAAAATAAAACCCTCCCACTATATCTATATCTGCGAACTATAAACTCTGAATACTTATCTATACTTCTATACTAATATTATAAAGAGAAAATATTTGTATGTATATACATAATTATGTATGTTTGCAGTGAAAAAACTCAAAAACTACGATCTATGATTAATGATACATATACTATATCTATCTATCTACTGATCTCCATACAAAACTGATTGATCTTTCTTATTTTTGTGCATGCTAAGGTGGCAGAAGCTTATTGTGCCAAGAAAAACAACTCGTCTAACTCCGCCGATTCCCCTATGGTGCCCATCAGGACGCTCACCGTATTCCCCCTTTGAATTTCCAAATCTCTGAATTGAGTATAATTGTAGTTCTTATTTTTGCGTTAGCCTATTCTATCGAATTAAAAGATAGACGTATTTAAAATATCAGTTTTCAACACGCCTTAACAAGCAAGAGGTAACGTAATGAAATGTTGCATTCCTTACCATAAAAGGAAATCAGACAGAACGGCGTCGTGAAAACTGACCCCCTCAATTATTACTAGCGGCATCATAATAATTCTCAAACGATGTTTGCGCAAATATATAAAGTATCATATTTTAAAATAAATATGACATGTAGAATGTCATATTATATTTCAGCCTTTATGCCATCTCAAGCATTTCAGACTATGGACTTTGTACCGAGGCGTATATGTCTTGACAATTAACATACAAGTAATTTGTATTTAATTGAGCAACACACACATATTTAAAATTTAAGACTATTTATTATAGTGGGGTTAGGTAGCTGAAAAAAGCTCCAGATCTGACCATCAATGCGCCCTTTTGGATTCAGATAGTACATGGGCAGACGCGGCCCTATAGCGGCTTTGATGACGTAATCAATATTGCCGCCAATTTTTTTTTTAATTTTTTTAATTTTTTTTTTAGATCGGCAGACAGGCTGACGGTCCACTTAATGGTAGGAGGCTACCGTCGCCTATAACACATGCAACGCCAAAGCTGCGCAAGTGCGCTGCAGACTACAGTAGGATTAAGGATAAGGGATTAGGAGGGGATAGGGAAATGAGCTCTGGCATCCCTTACTCACTCACCGAAACACAACGTGCTAGCACACGTGCTGTTATTTCACGGTGGTCTTCTGTAAGGGGGTGGTTACTGCCGCCAGACGGGCTGCCCAAATGACTGCGAAACGCCGTGTGCCCTGCCACTACTTTCCAAATCCAGACCAGAACCAAATTGGAAAGTTGACCCTGCCGGGAATTAAATTCGGGATGCCTAGAACAGAGCGTTAAGGCAAGCACCCTAACCATCACTCATCCAACGGGCTCGTGATGCGATTCTATATTGTTAGTGATTTTTACTAAACGCGTTTTCCAACGGTATTGTCATTTAGGTTCATAATATCAGAAATATTTGTAACTATTCTTATTTGGATTTCTTGAGACATTTAGATAAATAACTTGCAATCAGTTATATATAGCTGAAAAAGTGTAATGTTCATCAAAAAATTACCTTTCGAACGGCATATAGGTCTTCTATTTTATCACAAACTGTTGCTGAAAATATGCCAAATCAACGTAGCATATGGTTGGATAGAAGCCCTGAAGTTGGGGTTGCATATCAGATTATTATAAATCATATAAGTAAACAGAAATCAATGCTATTGGCATCGTTGACAATGTTCTGTCATCCAATTCTTATATAAGTTGATCGTGTATTATTTTGTTACCGTTCTTGTTTGTGTTTAATGTTGTGTACTAGTACGAGAGCTCGCAACGTCACGAAAAAGTTCATTTTAAGACGATTATATTTCAAGGTAAATATTAATAGATTAAAAAATTAAAAATTCTCAACAAACGCGTAAAAACTTACTAATCTTTAATAAATTATATATTTTTGTACAGATACTCAGGTCCTAGAAACCGACGATACATTTGATACAAACGATGATGATGATATAAATAATGATGACAACGATGACAGTGACGATGATTTTGATGCAGGATTTAATTGCGAAGAATGTTATTAATGTTATTAATTAAAAATAACATTTTGTTTTAAAGTTTAATATACAATTCAGTTGCCGCACTCTTCTAACTCACCTATTCTCCCCGATACTTAACTTGATCTGAATTCTAATTAGCAATTTCTATCTGGCAAATTAATATTATATTTTTTGATTATAGAACTATATTATATTAAAATTACAGACATACTAAAAATGTTTGAAAATTATCATTTTTTTATTATTAAAATTGTATCTGGGGCAATGTTAGCAACGGCAAAAATGTCTGGCAACCATAAATTTATATTGCTAAGGAGGCATATAAAATTATTACAAAAATAAAATTTGTCTTAAAATAATTCCAAAATGCACAATTTTCCCTGTACAGATGTGATGCGCACTGGTAAACGCAACCGCTTCCAGGTGCCAGACGTACTGCATTCCTACCGACAGTCAGTATGGATGAGAAATATAGAAAAACTAATCGACCTAAAATGCATTCTCAAAAACGTTGCTAGCTCTTATACTATACGCCTGTAATTGGCATGCGTGTCTGCCGAGATGCTCTGTGACTCATTATATAGAGAATGTGCAACATGTATGCTGTTGGTGTATAATATAAATAAATAATATAAATAATAATATAAAAATTATTATTATCTTCTTAGTGGCTATTTCTGTCTACCAGAGTGCCAGTATCACTTCGTCCATTGCTGAAATATTGTGATCGCCACGTGAACTAAAGCTCTCTACCACGTTAAGGGAGTCATCAGATGCATATCAGATGGGTTTATAGCCGAATTTTGGACGTGTATGATTTTGAGGGTGGGCAATATGGGTTGAATTTTTATCTTTTGTACCGAATTTATACTGTTGTTGTATTGGCGTAGGGAAATTAAAATTTGATTGTGGCTTTGCTGAGGACGGTTTAATATCAGCATACATTTTACTGTGAAGGTTGCATTGCTCCTTGAAATTTACTCTGACCGTATTTTCGGGAAAATTGTATGAGTGTTATCGTAAATTGTATGTTGATTGATTAATTTTGGCAAAAAAAAATGGACCTAACGGATTGGATGCGGTCACATAAATCTAAAAATTGTTTCCAATTCGATAGCGACGCACTACTCATTTCGTCAGTCCCCGAAATGTTGTATTAATATTTTTTTTATAATATATTAACAGTTCTATGTCTGATCTTTCACTAAATTAAGGCGGCCGTGTCGCCCGTGAGTACAGGTACTCGTAAGGCATTGCATTTAGTGTGCATTGCGTTCCTGAAGCCTAATCTGACTGGTTAGAGTAAAATAGAAACTTAAATAAACATACAGAGCATAATAAACTATATTTAAAAAAGTTTGAATCGGACGGATTTAATACAAAAAATTATATTTTCTGAGAAAAAAAATTTAGGTGGAAGTGCTTTGAGCTACACGGAGACTACGTTGAAAAATAAATAATAATAATTTAATTAATTTTACTCCTTGTTTAATTTTTACCAGACTTGGCACTCCGTCCTCGTAACTTAAGACGGTTGCGACCGTTGTTGGCGCGCGATCCCACACATGCAGGTGGCTTGTTCATAAAACTACGAGTCAGCAGTTATGCATCCGCTCGTTCGATGTTATGAATCACGTACCTGGTACGTGCTATCACGAGTATTGTTTTATAATTATGCATTCAAAGCAAAAGTGTCTTCGTATTTTACAAGTGCCTGGGTAAATTTTAATTATGTTCCAATATTATCGTTATTCAGACTTATCCCACGGACGCGCGATCTTTGGAACAGTCTCCCTTCTAAGGTCTTTCCATCTAGCTACAATATGGACTTCTTCAAGCTAGCAGCAAACAAATTCCTGCAAGGTCGGCAGCGCACATGTACCCCCCCTGGTGTTGCTTGTGCCCTTAGGCGACGGTAGCTACCTATTACCATCAAGTGGACCGTCAGCCTGTCTGCCACCTTTTATCTTATCTTATCTTGTCTTAGTGGCTATTTCTGTCTGCTAGAGTACCAGTATCACTTCGTCCATTGCTGAAATATTGTGATCGCCACGTGAACTAAAGCTCTCTACCTATACCTACCACGTTAAGGAACTGTAGTACTTTTTTGATAAAGGCATTCTTCACATCTTCACAAGCCATTGTGTGGCTTCCTAGGATGTGACTGCGCTTGTGCATCAGGGGGCCACACTCGCACAGGATATGCATTGGCGTTTCTTCTGCCTCATGGCAGAAGCGACACTCTCCCGTACTAGTGAGCCCCATTACTTTAAGGTGCCTATTGAGGCGGCAGTGCCCCGTTAGCGCCCTAGATAGCATACACAAATTGCTCCTGCTAAGCGACATAGCCTAACTGCCACCTTTAATAATATTTTAAAAAAAAAAGTGTCCTCGAATCAGCTAAAAGTTTGAATGCGTAAAACTTAGGACTAATACCTGTAATTACCTGTAGGTAATAATTGAAAATCTTAATTGTATTTTAAATAACAAAATTTAATAGATGGTTTCGCAAAGTCACTCCACTTTGAAAAGTGTCTTGCTCGTAAGAATGTACTGTCAATTCCACAACAAGACTGGAAGTATTAATACGCCGTAAAACTTTCAAAGTTAAAGTTTATTTTTATATATAATATATAACACCTGAAATAATGTTCGCACTGCTCACAAATAAATAAAACATTATTTGATTGATTTACAAATAACTTATCGATCTATGAGTATGATTCAAATATTCAATCACTACTTAAATTACACTTAACATAATCCCGGGTTCGATTCCCGCCTGGGTCAACTGTGGAAATTAACTTTTCAAAGTCGGCTCTAGTCTGGATTTGGGAAATAGTCGCAGGGCATACCGTAAAATAACAAGACCACCGTGAAATAACAGCATATGTGCTGTTGTGTCTCGGTGAGTGAGTAAGGGCCCATTACCCTATCCCTTCCTTATCCCTTACTTTAAATTCTACTATGGTCTGTGGCGCACTCTCAGTTCCTGTGGCGTTGTTTGTGTTATAGGCGACGGTAGTCATCTACTGTCAAGTGCACCGTTAGCCTGTCTGTTGATCTTATCATTAAAAAAATTACGTGGTTTTTTAGAGGTTCACATCCACCAATGCGGATGCGGACAAGTGTTTGTTAACAAATTTATTTTTTAAGAACAGAAATAAATGAAATTATTTTAACGAATTTTTATTAAGTAATCAACTTTTAGTAGAATAATAATAATAACGCTCTACTGGGATCGCTCCATAATCACGGACAGGACTATTGTCGCCAATAAGCCTGACATCGTGGTTATTGACCGATCCCAGCGCCGGACGATGCTTGTCGACATCGCTGTTCCGCATGACGAAAACCTCGTGAAAGCCGAAAAAGAAAAACTTACCAAATACATCGACTTGGCTCACGAGGTGACCGCCATGTGGGACGTCGATTCGACGATTATCGTCCCGATAGTCGTCTCGGCGAACGGTCTTATAGCGAAGAGCCTCGACCAACATCTCAAGAGGCTCTCACTAGATGGCTGGATCAAGGGACAAATACAGAAGGCGGTACTTCTTGACACGGCACGAATTGTCAGGAGGTTCCTCACTCTGCAGCCCTAACCACCGGTAGCTTGGGCCTTGCCCCGCTACTAGTGGACATCTAATTTTAAGTTTTTTATAATATTTATTGTTTTTATATACATATATATTATAAAAAATTTAAAATTAAGAAAAGAAATAAATAAATGTGTAATAATAATAATTTTTATATTTTTTAGAATACAGTGGGAGATAATGTATACATATAATTTTATATAGTACAAGTATTCAGCCTGAGTACAGGTGTGCAAATGCAAGGTGTTCGGACGGCCCGTTGGATGAGTGACAAGGATGCTTGCCTAACGTCTCAGGGGCCCCGGGTTCGATTCCCGGCGGGGTCAAGTTTGGAAATTTTAATCTAATTTTCAAAATTGACTCTGGTCTGGATTTGAAAAGCAGTGGTAGGGCACACTGCGTTTCGCAGCCATTTGGGCAGCCCCCCTGGCGGCAGTGACCACCCCCTTACAGAAGACCATCGTGAAATAACAGCATATACGTGCTGTTGTGTTTCGGTGAGTGAGTAAGGGATGCCAGAGCCCATTTCCTTATCCCCTCCTAATCCCTTATCCTTAATCCTACTGTAGTCGGCAGCCCACCTGCAGCACCTGTAGCGTTGCTTGTGTTATAGGCGACGGTAGCCACCTACCATCAAGTGGACCGTCAGCCTGTCTGTCGACATAACATAAAAAAAATAAAATTAATCATGTCAAATATTCAATCTAATTTATAATAAAAGTCAAATCCTACAGCACAATTTACAATACTAAATGCATATTGGATGTACAAATTTTAGTCTATTTATTTATTCTCCAACATTATAAAAACATTCTGTTGCAACCCACCCCTGCTTCAAAACATCGCAAAAGCCAGACTTACACTATCATACTTAAAATATTGGAGGTAACAGGACTAAACTTGAAGCAAATCTTAATTCAAGGAGAGATAGATAAATTGATAACCGATCCCTAAACAACGCTGTCGACGATTGGTATACTGAATATAAGAGCATCTTGAAAAAAAAAACTAATAGTATAGAATTAAACAAAAGGACACAAAACACTACACCAGAACATTCGACAGACAATAATTCTTCAGTCAAATTACTTATTTTAAAATTAAAATTTAATTAAAGTCGTCTATTTAAAAGAAATAATTTATTATTCAATTTAAACTAATTCTCATAGAAAAATATTTTCAACTATCACATGACAATGTTGGGGTGATTCAAATCGCGGCGATATATTGCACTTCTGCAGATTCTTCTATAATGTGTATCTCACTGAACACCAGGAAGAGCATGTAAACATTTAGACCTGAAAATAATGTAAAGAAATATTTTATACTCTTCGTATGAGATTTATAATCAATGAACGTATGAACGCCAAGGCTGTTGGCACACGGGGCCATAAAACGTTGGAGCAGCATTGCCAATATCGCATGCTCTCTCACACTTACTGGCCTTATGGCGAGGACTAGTGAGGTGCCGTGTTACTATCGATTATGTAAATAAAACTTTTGTTTTACTATTAATAAATAAAATCTTATTTATTCTATTTATTTATTAAACAAAATCCACAGCCCTAAAGTTATACACAATTTAAAATATGATATGTTTACAATATTTAAAATCGCTATAATATTATACTAAGAACGAAGAAATATCAACATGCTTACAGTCGATTCCAGCTGCAATAATTTCATTTGCAACATTTCCAATTATGCAATTCCTGATTGTAGATTAAATTGAAAAAAATATCTCTCTTAGCAATACTCAATGAGTAGGTACTCAAAGTATCGACAATGCGTGCAGAACATACACAACCCTAGAGTTTGAATGATTTATGGCCCCGTGTGCCAATAGCCTCGGCGAATACAATAACACGTTAAATATACTTTTAACTTCAAATAACAGTGAAAAACGCCTTTGATATCCCTTGTTAGCCGTGGTCGTGGTGGATCAAACCAATTACCTGGTCCATGGGTAATTTTAATTACATAGCTTTTAATACTACGACTATCGAAGTCGTTATTACCAATTCATTTATCACTAACATACACACAAGTATAATAATTTAGTTATATTTATAATTTTATTTATTATTTATATTTAATATCTACTGAATGCTCGACGGCCTCAACCGAGTTTCTCTCAAAGGGTGAGCATTAAGATGAATATGGACAACATGAAAGTTATGTCTAATGTACATGTTGTGCCCACCCGAGTAACAGGAATTCAACTCCCGAAGTTGTTGGGACTTGGGACAAACAGCCCAATTAGGTAGAACCATAGATAAAATACTACTTAACCAGTAAAGTAGTATTTTATCTATGGTAGAACTCACTTCGAGAAGGAGGTCATTCGTCGAATCCAGCTCGGATGGGCGACGTTCGGGGAACTCCATCCAAAATTTCTCAGTGTCTTAAAACAAATGTTTTCGACCAATGATTCAATGACCAATGACCAATGATTCAGTGATAACATATGTTGCTGAAACGAGGTCTCTAAATATGGGCCTCGTAAGAAATCTCAAAGTCGCTCAACGAGTTATGGAGAGGGCCATGCTCGGGGTTACACTAGATCGAATCAAGGATGAAGAGATCGTAGACGACCCAAAATTACCGACATAACCCGGCGGATCAGTAAGTTGACGTGACAGTGGGTAGGACATATAGTACGGAGAGCCGACGGACCCTGGAGCCGGAAGGTTCTCGAGTGGAGGACACGGATTGGCAAGTGCAGCGTAAGACGTCCACCCACAAGGTGAATAAACGACCTGATAGGGACCGCAGGTCGACGGTGTATCCAGGCTGCTTCTTACCGATTCTTTTGGAAAATCATGGCGGAGGCCTATGACCAGCAGTGGACATCCTGCGGCTGAAATTATTATGATGACACCTACAGAGTTAATTTTTAATTATTGTCCAGACTTTTTATGGTAATATTTGATAAAAATTTTTTTAATAAAAGTAGATATATATGAAAATCATTAACACTTGCTTATATTACGTCGCCTTTAGATCATAGGTTCCCAACGGAGGCGGTACCGCTCCCTAGTTGGCGCTGAAGCTTTTCGTGGGGACGGTAGGGGATCCAAAGGCAAATGGGGGCGTTATGACAGTCAAGGGGTCGGTCGTGAGGTACCTACCTAATTAGAAATTTGATATAATAAAAACATTTTATCTAGCCGTCTAAAATGTTTATCTTATTATTATGGTGTAAATAAACATTAATTAGAAACTAATTGTTGATTCGATTAGGACTGTCGGTAATGATCCCCTGCCACGACCACGAGGAGCACAATTAGAGAGAGAGAGAGAGAGAGAGAGAGAGAGCGAGAGAGAGAGAGTGAGAGAGAATTAATTTTAATTTGTGATTATTAACTTAGATAATAGATTGACATATAAAATTGGTATAGTTAACTGTTGTGCCTACTTGCACTCATTTAATCATATTATTGCATCATTCTTCATGCACTGATCACGCAGCCATGTATGTACAAAATATTTAGGACAGATTAATCATATAATTATTCCATCGTGATTTGCACTCGGCACCAGTGTTTCCAGATACACTGTAATTACAGTAGATTTACTGTAATTCTACTAAAATTTACTAAATCTACTGTACACTGTATTAAGGTGAATACAGTGTATGAAAAGTACTGTAATTTTTGTTTATATGAAAACCTTTTATATCTATAGAAAAAATTGTAATTCCAAAAAATATCTATATAAATGCGTGAAACGAAACATTTTGTTTAGTCTACGATTCAGCGGCGGGGAATACCCTGAAGTTTTATGGAGTTATTACGCAGTCAAATTATGTTGTTCGATTTTAGTTTCGGTATGGGTTTTAATGTGAGGCTTTTACATCTAGCGTGGTATGTTGTGTGATGTTTTATATTGTATTTACTGTCACTGTCACTGTCTATTTATTATTTCGTAATTCGTTGGACAAAGTACTTACTTATTAGTGTGGTTTGGTATGGGTTTTGTGGGATTCAAGGAACTGATTGATTGTTTAAAAAGTTTAAATATGCCGAAAACTACTTCTGAAAGTGATAAACCAAAGTGACAGTGAATAAAAAATAAATTATCATTTTTTCAATTTTAATTATAATAATACATTTAATAGCCAAAAAATTTTAAAATTTGATTTCAATTTACTGTAAAACACGCTGTAATTTTGCCTGATAAAACACTGTAATTTTAATCAAAATACTGTAATTTCACATAGCCCACACTGTAATTTCAATTTTCCAATCTGGACACACTGCTCGGCACCAAATTTGTAATATTCTATCATAATAACTTGTCTTCGTTTTGTATTTAATAAGTTGAACACTCACTCTCTATATAGCTCTGACACGAACAACATCAAAATATATTTATCAAAAATTGTCCAGTGTTTTTAATCTCCAACTCTTCACATTTGGTGACCCCGACGTGATCTCCGTGATCAGTGCATGATAGTCCAAGCGCCGGAGCAAAAAAAGTAGGTTCGTTATGATGATACTGTATTAAGCAACAATAAAGATCGTTACACAGCTGCATTGACATTTTTTGGAACACTTTATGCCATTTTATGCCTTATGAAATGGTTTTCGTATACAAACGAGCAATATTGTCACTGATAATGTACGAGGTGCAAGTTTTACCGAGCTGCAGCTCCTAAACTATAAATGCTACGGGAAAAGTTTCGAATTAAATTTATAGGAAACTTCAGGCTCTACAAATTCAGTTGTTACCATTTTTCATTTGTCATGAACCGTTAATTATATATTTAGCAAAAACCATATTGTAAAAAGTTTGAAGCGCTACAAATAAAAAACTATGCATTTTACAGAAAAAAGTTTTAAATAAAAAAAGATGGTAAATATTATTAACACGTTTTATTGAATATTCGCGAGATATTCAATAAAACGTGTTTTTCAAGATGGCGGCTGACGCTCCCCCCCCCCCCCCGATGACGCCAACTTGGATTTACAATCAGGGGACACCCTGAACAAATTAACCCCTGGCGCTTGGACTATGAAGAATGATGCAATAATATGATTAAATGAGTGCAAGTAGGCACACTGTTACGTAAAAGGGCGCGTTGGAATTTATTTTTACAAATACAAATATTCAACGCGCCAAAGATGGCTTCACGAATGCGACAATTTGACCGATAAAAACATACCTATAGATACGTTTACCTACTACCAAAATATGCTATTTTACTTACCTAAAAAGAAAAAGTATAAGATATTCTCTATGTATTCTCGATAATCAAAGTATATGAGGTCCATACACAATGTCATTAACTGGAAGCACACCCCGAAGTAAAAATAGATTACAAGGAGAACTCGTTTCTTCTAAAAACAAAAACAAAATCTTATTATTGTTGTATTATTATTTTATTATTATTACTTATACTTTATCTACATGAGGCGCACTAAAAGTTTCCGGAATGAATAAATTTATTTATTTATTTATTTTCTAAAGGTACACCAACAGCACAGACAAAAGAAGTTTATAATAGGAATAGGTAACACAAGGCAATTTTAAGGCATACACAGATAAGCTACAAACTAGAAATTGAGACGATCGATAATACAGGCACAGCAACACGCAAATTCTATACAAAAAAAGGACATGAAAATGAAAATTAAACAATGAACAACTGAAATCAAGAACAAAGAACAATAAACTAATTTATCAATATTTAAATAACAAAAATAAAAATAAATAAAAATAAAAGTAAAAGTTACTATCAATGGTCAAAAATAAATTTATTGTTTCTCAAAATATTCGCCGTTCAGATAAAATAAATGCACTTTTTCATACGAATAAACCAATTTTGAAAATGTTTATGCCACTCCTCCTTGCTGACCTCGGAAACATGTTTTTTCATATTCTTCGACAGCCTCTTCTGGTGATGAAAAACGTTGATCACGTAACTGGTTCTAATTTTTGGGAACAAATAAAGTCGCCAGTTCGCACTGTATGGCTCATAATTTCTACGTTTTTCACCTTCAAAATTTCGTTTGTCTGTGTCTGACCGTGTGAAAACTAGCATTATCGTCGTGCAATATGATACAGGGCTTACTATTATTTTTACGAAGTTCGTCAATAACTTCCATCTTACTTAGTTTGTCAGTTCGCCAAACAAATGATCATATACCAATTATGGTAAGACCATGACGATTCTCCAAAGTAACAGTAACCACGTGTCCAATTTGTTAAAAAAAGAGGCAAGCAACTGCTTAGAGGCACGTTGCACACATGCTACAAGTACTTTGATTGGTTTCGACTCATCTTTAAAGATCCATAGGCTCGATTGCTACTTTGTTTTGGGATTGTAGCAATAAATCCAAGTTTCGTCATCTGTTACTATCTCCCACACCAAAATTTGAGCCCGTTGGATGAGTGGTTAGGGTGCTTGCCTTAACGCTCTGTTCTAGGGTTCCCGGGTTCAATTCCGGGCAGGGTCAACTTTGAAAAATGAACTTTTCAAATTTGGCTCTGGTCTGGATGTGGAAAGTAGTGGCAGCGCACACTGCGTTTCGCAGTCATTTGGGCAGCCCGTCTGGCGGCAGTAACCAAACCCTTACAGAAGACCACCGTGAACAGCACTTGTGCTGTTGTGTTTCGGTGAGTGAATAAGGAATGCCAGAGCCCATTTCCCTATCCCCTCCTAATCCCTTATCCTTAATCCTACTGTAGTCGGCAGCGCACTTGCGCAGCTTTGGCGTTGCTTGTGTTATAGGCGACGGTAGCCACCTACCATCAAGTGGACCGTTAGCCTGTCTGCTGATTTTAACATAAAAAAATCTGGTAAGCATGGAATTGCATCAGACATCAACAGTTTTTTGAGCTTCAGTCAATTGTGTGCGATCCACCGTGAGCAAAGCTTTTTCACATTAAATTATTGACACGGCCGCGTTTGAATTCTCTTGCATGGTGCTTTATCGCCAAAAGCAGTTTGAAACCAAGCGAAGTTCTGCTGAGCTGTCATATTACACTTAAAATCGTAAAATATTTCGAATTTTTTTAAATCCATGGTGTTGCAAATACGCAATTTTTAAAATAACGCCACAATTTAAAAACATGTGACAGTCAAATGAAACAAACTGTATTCAACAGCCAAAGAGTTCCATTTTCAAAAGTTGCAAATATTTTTTAAATATTGTTTATGTAAGTAAGTGGCTAATTCCGGAAACATATTAGTGTGCCCCTAATATGTATATGTCGGGTGCAGCAGCACGACGAAAAGAAGAACAGAACACTTGGTGGGCGTTTCATTAGTCTCTTAGTTACTTTCACTCATTTTATTTTATAATAATTTAATTAAAACTCAGAATAGAGTCTATTAACAATATTTATATTTTCTAATTATTACAATATTTAATAATGAATGTCTTTTCTATAATAATTCTCAATGACACTATAAACTGGATTATCGAATGGACACTACATAATTATGACAGTTCCTCGATAACGCGCCTAACAATATCGCTACAGATTTCCATCTTGAACCGCAGCCTAATGCACGGTCACGTCTGCTCCACTAGGCGGTACCAGAGACTCTGTCGAAGCAACCCGAAGCGTATGCAGGCGTTGCTTGATTATGTAGGCTCCATATGATGATTCATAAGGATCGCCCGACACGGCCATCCTGCGAGACACACGACCTCGTGTGTTTACTCTGCAAAAAGAAATTCCACAAGGTATATCCGCTCGGCCATATCTGACCCCAATCAATTTGGTATCCCATAATCATAATACAGATGTGCTGTAGCAACTGCTATTATAGGTAGCAAACTGTGCTAAAGAGCTT
The DNA here is from genome assembly GCA_910589475.2 of Bembecia ichneumoniformis. Lineage (NCBI taxonomy): Eukaryota > Metazoa > Arthropoda > Insecta > Lepidoptera > Sesiidae > Bembecia > Bembecia ichneumoniformis. Next base: position 15,183,076 of record OU342535.1, read on the forward strand.
AGATTATAGCTTCTACCCTGTACCTATCTGTAAACATTCAAAAACTTTTAACTATAACATTCATCGATAAAGAAGCATTGACAAAGTCTCAACTATTTCAATTGTTCAAATTCAATTTACAACTCAACGGTGTTATAGCTTTGCTTTCTCAACCAGCCCTTCTGTCCAGAGCTCAGGAAAAACACATTTTCCTCTGTCACACACACTCCGCGCATTCCCTCATGGAATCGCAAACACTCCGCGCATTCCCCATGGAATCGCAAACACTCCGCGCATTCCCCATGGAATCGCAAACACTCCGCGCATTCCCCATGGAATCGCAAACACTCCGCGCATTCCCCATGGAATCGCGAGCACAACCTTCCACCATGGCAACCGCGCACCGCTCACTCACGGACTACATAATGCAGACACCGATTTCTCTTAAGCTACGGCTACGGAATACCACTGGCAGGATAACACAGAGAATGTAACGCTATTCACCAACTTGGGGTTCCGACTGCCCCACATCATATCATTTTCCTTAACACTTAACTCGTCAATGTTTCTTTGATCGCTAGGCATAATGTTCAATTCTTGATTACTAAGAATTTAGAGCTTGCAAGATATATCAACCACCATTTAAGATCTCAACCAGCTTTGAAGGGTTTGAATCAACTTTGAACATTTGATTCCTCTCTTATAAGTTACCTATAGAAAATTTATAAGGTCTAGCTTTGTTTTTGTCAAATCTTCGTTTATCATAAATAACTGACGACTCTATATTGGTGAGTCAATTTCAATTTCGTTATCATCACGTCTCAACGGAAATAACAGACCGCAACTTTTTCCGGTCATCAACGGTATAGGATCTACATAATTCATAATTGAATTTCTCCAAAAAGAAAAGTTACTAAAACTATAATAATTAATCCATTTAAACGCTCGAGAAACAACAATATGTAAGCATTTGATTTAGTTCGTCCGTTTCTTTGTATTATTCCATGAAGTGTACCGGAACGTAACTCATAAGTTAAACAATATCCTAATCTCTGACCATTTTTTTCAAGTGTGTAGGTTATTTTATTTTTGTTTGACTTTGTTTTAATGAGAGTAGTTGTTTGGGTTTCGAAATTTTTCGAGAGAATTCTATGTGAGTCATATTTGTCAGTCTAAATAAAATGAAAATATTAAAACAAGTGATTTTAAATATGAACATACGACGTCAAGTAGGTACTTTTTTTTACATGAACACTTCATGAATTCGAATCCGTTACCTACCACAGTGAATTTACGACCCCACTTGATTAGTGTCGAAAAATGTTTAGTCGTATTTCATAACAACGAGTGTTTCATTTGAGACTCCGATAAGCCGACTACAAAGGCCTAATTTGAATCTTGCGACTCAACATAATATCGCTATTCATATAAACATCCTGCAAGACATGAAATAAAGTCTCTATAGTTTATTCTCATAAACACACGTTACATTTGTTCGGTACTGAATATTCAAACATTACCGCTTGTTCTACAAGCTTAATGGAATAGTGTTATGAATTATCCTTTTAGACATCTTTGACTTTGAAGTCATACTTTTATTTTATTCATGAATATTCAGCTCCCGAATCGAATGAAAATCGTACAACACACCTGATGGTTAAGAGGCTTTTCGGTAGGACGCTGCACTGCACCATGCAAACGTCCACGCGCCGTTATGTGTGAGGATCTGCGCCGCCGCCGCCGCTCCGCAATGACTCGATGATGCTGCCACTGCTGCCGCCAGCTGAACTGCGTGATGCAATATGTTGCGCCGCACCGTACTTGTAGCTACGTACGGGTCCATTTGTTGCATGTTGAGGTCCTTCTTGCTTAGGTGGTATTGAAGTTGACAATGTTAATGCCTTTATCTTCGCGTCTGTTGTCTTCAGTCTACACTCCGTTTGGCTGTGTCCATTTTTCATATTAGGTAATATTTTATCATATTAGGCTTCCGTTTCCGTTTTTCATATTCTCAGTTTTTATTCGTGTCTAGTATCGGCTTTATGTTTTCGGTAAGAAAACGCTTGCAATTCTTTTGTAGACATTGGTGCGTAGTGATTTTTCAGTTATAAATGCCATATGTTGTAATCGAGTATCCATTCGAGCCAAATGTGAAAACACCAAGGAAATTATTAATTGCTGAGAACTCACATTTGTTTTTAGACGTGTCATTAAGGATGATCAAATGACTCGCATATCCAGCATAACTTTCGCTCTCTTTTGGCCTATCAGCTTTTAAATTTATCAATATAGCGGCAATAGTTTCAGTAGTGACAAACCTTTCGTGAAATAGGTCTTACTTATGACTATGATAAGTTGGCTTCCCTCAAGTGGACTGTCGGTAATACACAAATAGGTTGTCGCGCACCAGGATTTAACGTCGGTGTTTCTGTTGTCAAGATCAAACTCAGGTAAGGAGACTTGTGTACTCACATTCGATGATTTCAGGGTTTGTATTAAGGCTAGATGCTTGAATTCTGCTTTCGATCTGCATTGCAAAGATAAGCACCATCGTAATTCATCCTGGTTATCTTCTTTCTCGAGGTTGTATATTTTGGTGGATGTTTCGGATACTATCCCGGTTGCTGTCTCGGTTGCTATCCCAGTTGCCATCCTGGTTGCTATCTCGTTTGCAATCCCACTTCTGATGTCGGGTGCAGCAGCACGACGAAAAGAAGAACAGAACACTTGGTGGGCGTTTCATTAGTCTCTTAGTTACTTTCACTCATTTTATTTTATAATAATTTAATTAAAACTCAGAATAGAGTCTATTAACAATATTTATATTTTCTAATTATTACAATATTTAATAATGAATGTCTTTTCTATAATAATTCTCAATGACACTATAAACTGGATTATCGAATGGACACTACATAATTATGACAGTTCCTCGATAACGCGCCTAACAATATCGCTACAGATTTCCATCTTGAACCGCAGCCTAATGCACGGTCACGTCTGCTCCACTAGGCGGTACCAGAGACTCTGTCGAAGCAACCCGAAGCGTATGCAGGCGTTGCTTGATTATGTAGGCTCCATATGATGATTCATAAGGATCGCCCGACATATACATATTATAAAATAAAATAACTGTTTCCCCTGTCTGTTTCTCCGCTAATTTCTAAACCACAAAACGGATTTTGATACGGTTTCACTAATAGAAGGAGCGATAAGGGAGGAAAAATTGTGTACCTAGTACATATATAATCTGCAGGACATGTAATAACATACAATGCCGCGTATACATATTGTTTGTAACTTTACCGCGTGAGTCCAGTTAAACTGCGACATCTACGAATATTGATTAAAGGAAAGAGAAAAAAATGTTACAATTAAAACAGAAAAACTCAAAATAATAACAAAGATATATAGTGCCAAAACGCCATAATTATATTCGTAAAAATAATACCAAAATATACGAAACAATACAACATTGCCATCTGTGGACGATGAGAACGAAATATATGATAAACTAACTTTTGACAGCGACTTTGTCTGTGTATTTTTACAAATTATAGACTACGCCTACTTTATACTTTTACCAAGCGTTGGATCTTTAAAATTTTCTGAAAGTATATACTAACTATTGGTGAAAGATTTTTTTAAATCGGATGAGTAGTTTCCTACATACAAACAAATAAGCAAACTATACCTATTTATACTAATAGATAGATGTGTTATTGTACGGGCTTGTATGCACCCGTAAAAGTGAGGTCGGCAATGCGGCCTCCGGCTAAAGGCTACTGCCTCGTTTACTGAGACGCGGGGCGTCGCGCGTCGGTCGGGCGGCGCGGCCCGCACTAAATTCAAACATATGCCCTTGTATGAGAGCGTTTACGCAGAAGCGCGTTTGCTTGAAATACAAGCGGAACCCGAGGATTACCGCGTCGTCGCACGCAAAGTTTAGCGCGTTGGCGCATGCAGTGTGGCCACCATCGACATAATATCCAACTAGACTTCTAGTACAGGGTGAACGCATTCAGACAACACATTAGAGAAATAGATATTATATAATTCCACGCCCGGTAATGTTCGACCAATAGAAGTTACTATGGACCAATAGAATTTCGTCGTGACCTTGATCGGACCAATTGGCGTTCAGTACCCCGCGCCCGCGCACCTCAGTTAGTTGCCAGAACAATTTGCATTGTGAATAAATAGATATTAGCCTTGTCATAGCCGTGTACTTGGATATTATGTCGATGGTGGCCACAGAATAAATAATAGTTGTACTAGCGTAGTGTGGCCAGCTATTCCAGCAATTCTCAGGCACCGACACTCTTCACGCCCCGCACCTTCATAAACAACGTCGCCCATTCCCACATGTTTGTGTTTGCGCATGTTATGATTGTGCACCTGGGGATGCGTCATCAACATGGATGGTGGTCAAGTTTGCAACACACACGGTGCATCGGGATTGAGTCAACATAACATAAGCTCGTACACAATTGCAATACACACTTGGAATTGCGCCACCAACACAGAGGTGGCTCGTAATTATTCATAATGTACCTGCACTTACGAAACATACATTTTTATGAATTTTAGGAATATGAATCACCACACACCTACACCCGAAGACCACCATAAAAACATGGACCGGTTTCAACATCAATAAGTTTTAATATTATTTGTAAAAGTATTTTGATTGAATTAATTTCAAGTTAAAATAGTTTTTTGGCATCCTCGGCTACCGCCGAACTTAACTAGAGGGCCGCTGCACGCGTCATCAGTCTGTAAAGAGTAAAAGCGCCCGACACGACGCGCGACGCCCCGCGTCTCCGTAAACTAGGCCTAAGGTTACGGTTAAGGCGGCGTACAAAGCAAAAAATATTTCTAATTTCACCCGCGTGGCCCCTTAATTGAATGGACACGATACCAACACAACAGAGTTCCTTTTATTAGCCATTCTTTACATATATTTACACAGTCTTGTTAAAATAATATGAAACAATTTATAAACAGTCCATACACAACATACTTATAATAATCTACTCATAAATAAGTCTTATTAAAAAATTTACGTCTAAATATTCTTGCGCACAGAAACATAAGAGCGGAGCGATTGTGATTGATCATGTGAAACAATACGCATTGAAGTAGGTATGCATGACATTTCGCGGAATAAAAATGTTATAAGTGCCAAAAATATTAAATATTAATTACTCGTAAACTATAATGTCAAATGAAAAATTAACCCTCAAAGCCCTAGATAATTTGTGAAGTGAGATCACTGATAATTTTTTAGGTTTGTAACGTGTGTCATTTTGAAAATAAAACAAAAAACGATAAAAATGAGAGGTAACTTGGTGATTTTTTTCTATCGAGAAAAAATATTTTCTTATATAAATATTTTCTTATTTGTACTTTACAAACTTAGATAAAATTCAATTCTAGGATTAGCTATTTCTCTTTATACGCGCTCTTAAGGCTACTTAACCGTAACCATAGGTTACTCCTGCAGTACGAGGCTGAAGAGAAGGTACATCACAGTTCATTTATCAATGACCGCTTTATTTATTTACATTTTACACTATTCAATTTCTATAACTGTCATGACGTCCGTCGCGGCTGTCCCGAACAGTTATTCTGGTTTATAAACTATAATATTGTGTAGTTTAATCAAAGTCTGTTCAGTAGTTTTTGAGTAAAAGTTAATAGTTTCACAATTTTTATATTTTTTATGTATCAAGAAAATAGGCTCATGGTACACCAAGATATTGTGACCTGACAAATAAGAGATAAAATTGGCATATTCTAGTAGGTAGAAGACAAAACTATTGGCTTATTGGCTTAATGCTTTATTATTCTAGCAGAAGACAAAACTATTGGCACAAACCCAAGTGTTATTTTTAAAGCGTTGTTTTCGAGGACAATTATTAAATTCTTTGCTAATCTATGTTTCTTTATTGTTATATAATTAAGTTTATTGAAAAAGTAAACAAAAACAGAGCAACGGACAATTAATAATAGAGATTTTTACTTATTTAAGACTACAGTTTTCTAATTTAAATATTAACTAATCTATACTTACTAATATTATAAAGCTGAAGAGTTTGTTTGTTTGTTTGGTTGACCGCGCTAATCTCAGGAACTACTGGTTCGAATTGAAAAATTCTTTTTTTGTTGGATAGTTCATTTATCGAGGATGGCTATAGGCTATATAACATCAGGCTATATCAATAGGAACGGAACTTTAATGAAAAATGTTGCAAAAACGGGAAAATTCATCCTTTTTGAGAGCTTCCGTTGCGTGCGCTGCAAACTTTTAGTTGGAATTGTTATGGAATTGTTCCACTTTAAAAAATCTAAAGAAAAGTCCGCGACAGAATATGTCTATCTTTTAAGGTTTGACTATAACCTTTTTTATGGTAATCAAATTTGTTCTAAAATAATGCATTAATTGCGAAGGTGTTTTTATAAACGTGATATTAATTCTTATCCAAATAACAATATTGCTGTTGGCAACTGGTTGTTTAGTGGCCACAAATAGCAATAATAAAAAAGATATATACGTCAGTTGTAAAAAAGAAGAGTTGCGTGTCAGTTGGTTTAGCAGTTTTATTGTATAATTTAAATATATATTATTAGTAAAATCATTATAATTTCATTTCATACAGTCCATTCGTCAACATTTTGGTCCTTCGATTATATTATTATTCTACAATTTTCATTTTTTGTTCAAATTCAAAATTATCATTAGCTGTCATATAAATTTTACATTTTTTCATTTCATTGTAGATCATTTGTAGATAGTATATATTGTGGTGAAATTGCTTCTACAATGGTAAAAACACGTGCGACAACTAAACTGACACACGCTGACAACTCTGTGGTAGCGGGCGACTCCACCGTCGCACCCGCCCAGGCCTCCGGGAGCCTCCCGATGGTGCTGGATCCGCCTGCGCCGCACCCGAACAACACGCCTCCACCATCGCCTTCGCAACATGGCACCTACGACGCGCGGCCTTCAACGCTGCCTCCTGATTCAAACAGTGAAATTACTTCCCTACGTAGCGCCCGCAGCTCGTCAGCCACGATAGTCGCCCGCAAGCTCGCCGCAGAGGCTGAGCTGCGACGTCGCCAACTTGAGCGGGAATACGTGCTCGAACATAAGAAAAAAGAAATAGAGGAGATTGAACTTCGCGCTACCATTGCGGAATTAGAGTGTGACGGATCAGCTACGTCTCGTACAACCTCATGGGTTAGAGACGTCACAGCTGCAGAACCGGTCGCGCCCACTGTTGCCCCGGGCACCCTTCCACTGCTTATACAGGCAGTGGACCCCACAAGCAACGCCGAGGCCATCGGTCTGCAACAAGCGCGCGATAACACTGCCGCGATAGTGACAAACGACGAAGACCCCATAGGTCGTTTAGCGGCAACTATAACCGCCCTCGCAGACTTAAAAAATACTCATCTTCCTATGTTTTCAGGAAACTATAAAGAATGGCTGCCTTTTAATAGGACATACAATCAAACTAAACATCAGTTTACATCCTCAGCTAACTTGACTCGCCTAGGCAACGCACTACGTGGTCACGCTCGTGAGGCCGTTGAAGCTCTTCTTTACACGGCCGAGGACCCGGAGGATATCGTGCGCGCTCTGGAACAATCATACGCTCGACCGGAGATAGTGGTAGCACACGAGATTGCCGCGTTGCGCAACACATCGAGAGTGAGTACGCCCGAGCAATTGAACGCTCTCGCTAACAAGGTACGAAATTGTGTCGCTACTACGAAAGCTTTAAAACAAAATCAATATTTATATTCTCCCGAATTATTCAAAAACATTTTGTCAAAACTTAACGATTTAACAAAAGCCCGTTACAATTCCGCGACTAGAACTACAGGCCGCACTCATTTCGTCTAGGTTTTCTAGAACAATCGTCGAAGACCATAGAATAAAGCCATCCTCGATCACTTATTGGACTGATTCGACTACAGTACTTAAGTGGCTCCGCGGAGATGCCCGTCGTTACAAGCCCTTTGTAGCACACCGAGTGTCAGAAATTTTGGAAAATACTAATCCGATTGATCACAGATGGCTTCCCAGTGCACTGAACGTTGCTGATGATGCGACACGTCAGACCCACTGGACGGACAGGTGGTTCACAGGTCCTTCATTTCTAATGCGGTCTTTGAAGGAATGGCCTGTCGAACCAGAGACTGAGGACATCGCACCACTTCCTGAAGTGAAAGAAGTGGTGGGAGTTCTAATAGTTGACTTTCTTGGTCCACCAGTACCAGACCCGAACCGATTCAGTGTCTGGATACGTTTGTTACGCGCCGCGGCCCGTGTTGTTGTATGCGCACGACGCTTTAGATGTTTAATTAACAAACCTGTTCACCCAAATTCTAAATTATTTAATAATCAATATGTTTGTAATCAGGTTACCGCATCAGATGTCATTTTGGCTGAGAATTTGTTATTGTCAAAATCACAATTTGACAGTTTTGGTGAAGAATTAGCGGCTCTTCATAATTCAAAGCCGCTAAAAAAGACTAGCCGTATTTTCGCATTGGCCCCAAAGTTGCTGGACGGCCTGCTGGTCATGGATTCAAGAGTTCGGGAACTCCCATCCGAAGATGAATCTACGAAGACACGCATCCTGCTAGACGGTCAACACCGCGTCACTCGCCTTGTTATCGCCCATCACCACAAGCAAGCCGGCCATGGTTTTGGTGAGCTGGTTTTCAACGAGCTGAGAGGAAAATTCTGGATACTAAGATGCAGAAGAACAATTAAAGCCATTGCGTTTGAATGCACGGAATGTAGACGTAGAAGAAAACAGCCGCAGACACCGCCTGTCGGCGACCTGCCAAGGGAAAGGCTCGAACACCATACCAGACCCTTTACCAATGTTGGGTTAGATTATTTTGGACCATTACAAGTCACGATCGGAAGACGACACGAAAAACGTTGGGTAGCGCTATTCACTTGCCTCGTTACACGCGCTGTTCATCTAGAAGTCGTTTTCAGCTTGTCCGCCGACTCTGCAATAATGAGCCTACGACGTTTTATAGCCAGGCGCGGGTGTCCTAGAAAGATAATCTCAGACAATGGAACAGCATTCGTAGGAGCTAGCCATGAACTAGCCCAATTATTTTCAACGTCCATCCAAGATTTCGCAGCAAACCAAAAAATTATTTGGTCCTTTGTACCACCAGCTTCACCTTTCATGGCTGGTGCTGTAGAGCGAATGGTTCGTTCAGTGAAGAATGCATTAAAGGCCACCCTAATGGAACGCGCCCCAAAGGATGAAACCCTGCAAACCTTCCTAATCGAAGCTGAGGCAATATGCAACTCTAGACCTTTAACCTATGTTCCTGCTTCTGATGACGCACCGCAAGCAATAACTCCTTTTCATTTTCTACTTGGCTCGTCCTCCAACAACCAGTGGTTGGCCGGCAAACTAGATGACGGTGATCTGACGCGTAGATTTAATTGGAAGCAAGCGCTCCGTTTAGCAGACCATTTTTGGACACGTTGGCTACGAGAGTATGTCCCAAACATGATCAAGAGGCCGTCGAGCAAAGACCAGATTCAAAACATGAAGGAAGGGGATGTGGTAGTCATAGCCGACCACAGCCTACCTAGGGGCGTATGGCCTCTAGGCCGAATTTTAAAAACATACCCGGGCAAAGACGGTATAGTAAGAGTGGCCGACGTGGCTACCAAAGGCGGAACATTAAGGAGGCCGGTGCGAAAATTAGTCTCCTTGGTAGCCACTGACCAAGCAGTTGCTGCCACATGGTAGTGCCTTGCACCAGGGGCGGGTATGTTGGCAACTGGTTGGTTAGTGGCCACAAATAGCAATAATAAAAAAGATATATACGTCAGTTGTAAAAAAGAAGAGTTGCGTGTCAGTTGGTTTAGCAGTTTTATTGTATAATTTAAATATATATTATTAGTAAAATCATTATAATTTCATTTCATACAGTCCATTCGTCAACAATTGCCATTGACATCATTTTACTTCAATGTATATCTTAGGAGATATCATAGTTTTAAAATAACTCCACAACAAAATAATGATAAGTTTACTCCGGGATGATCAGACGCGTGGTCGTCGGATGCCTACGGAATGGCGGCGAAATTCAGTGAAATTTTTTTGCGATATCTCATTGTATAATAATACTTACATTAATAAAATGCCTAGAAAGAGAACTCAGCTTTCTCGGCAGTCTGCTACAGCAAAACGGCTGCTGGGACTTTTGTCTATAATACCACCTTTTTACAATACAATCGTTGTTTGTCTTTTTTTTTTGACGCGGGAATATGTATTATGCTCCCGCATGTGGTTTCCACCGATGTATTGTAGCAAGCTTCCGGTAATACGTATGTAGTGTATATTTAATTCCAATCTGTTTACAAACAAAAAAGCTACGTGTTATTCCGAAGTCGACAGCTAGTCTTCTTTTTTCTATATATAAAAATGAATCCCTATTTCCCTTGGTCACGGCATCACGCGTGAACGGTAGACCGATTTTAATTGGGTTTTGACTAATGGAAAGAAGGATTGTTAAGTAGGCATACCTCACAACGCGCAAGGCTCAATGAATGGTAACTAGATGGCGTTAATACGTAAACGTACGCCGCGGGAACGTTCCATTCATCGAGTCTTGCAAACACAAGAAATATTTGTTTAATAAACAGATTTTACCAATCTACCCTTAAAATTACCTGTGTTTTCATTCTCGATAAACCAAGGGTAGGATTACGGTGGTATTTTTGGGCGCATTTGTACAGGGATAAACGGGGAATGTTCATATATATAAAAATTGCATCCCGGGCGAAGCCGGGTGCGGAACGCTAGTCAAATATAAAAATAATTTATTGTTACTTATCCTACTAATAATACGATAATTTGTGTCCACAAGTCGACTTATGAACCTTCATCAAGATTTTTTTAAATTTGATATTTTTATAAAGTTTAAATGTAAAAGCTTGTGAGGACATTTGTTACTCTTTCAGACAAAATTTACTGAACAGAATTTGATAAACCTTGACAATATTATAGTTTATAAACCAAAATAACATTTGCGGTCTCTATAATTTTATCTTATTTTTTCGAGTATAATGATTCTGCTGTGGCATCAATGTGACACTCAATCTTATCTCTTTTTATTTTATTTTTTACATTATTTGCAACAATTAGTTCTGCTTATACAGATTACATTTAAGGTTATCACAGCATGCATATACATACAATGAGTAGGTACCTATTCATATTGAATCTTATTACAAATCCTACTAATATTATAAACGCGAAAATTTGTAGGGATATATGAATGTTTGTTCCTCAATAACGCAAAAACGTTTGAAATTTGGCACACAGATAGTTTATTACCTAGATTATTATATAGTATACTTTTTATCTCGGAAAAATGTTAGGTTTCTGAGGGATCGTCTAAAATATGAAAAAATTGGGCACCACTTGTCACCGTGGTTTACGTCATCGTCGCGTCGTCGTCACAGTAATAAATTCAAATTCATTTATTTTCAGGTAACTAGACCCATATTTTACATTTCTACACATTAGTTATTAATATATTATATCTAAACAGTACCTAATTAAATAAAATAAAAGCAAATTTTTACATATATCTATTATATCCTAACAGTAATAAGATATAATACAAGATGAAAGAAAAGAAAAAATAATAATACGTAAATGCCTAAAAACTACCACCAATATGTCTATTACAGCAATGTTGGATATATAAACAATTTAACCTATCGGCGATCATTGCTATAAGTTTGTTAGAGCTGTCCCGCACCCGCCTAACAAGTGATGCACATTTTTTACGTATGTTAGTATAGAAACAATCAGTGCTCATCGCTGCAAACATGCCCGAAGCACTACAGAAGCGGGGTAGCCCTAACATAGCCCTAAACGCGTTGTTGAATTGGACACGAAGGGTGCTGTAACATTTTTGTGTATAATTTGCCCACAGAGCACAAGTATACAACGAAGTGCAATATGCTTTAAATAATGTAAGTTTTACATTTTTTGAACATCGTTTAAATCTACGAACTAGCATATTTGTCCTTATGGACAAAGCCCTTCGTTCTCTATCGATATCAGCATTGTCTTTTAAGTCGGCCGTGACTATGTGCCCTAAATACTTAAAATGGTCCACCTTTTCGAGGGAAATGCCATGTTTACAAGCATACCTCTCACAGATGTTCAGAAGTTTACGTAAACCACAGACAGAAGCGCTCAACAGCACCATGTCGTCTGCATAACTAAGGTTATTAACACATACCCCATCAATGTGACAGCCGAGACGCTCGTTGCTGAGCTCTTCGATCAGTGCATTTACGTATATATTGAACAAGGTTGGTGAGGTGATACCGCCCTGTCTCACTCCGCATTCTAATTTATATGTATCTGACATTGTTCCCGCCCATCCTACGCTATTAACCTGGTGCTCATACCAATATTTAAAAATATTAACAATTTCAGATGGTAAGTTAATATTATCCAACTTTTCCCACATGATATCATAGGCAACCAGATCAAATGCCTTGGACAAGTCGAGGAAACACGCATATACTGGAGTTTTACGACAAATATAGTATTGGACAGTATGCTTAAGACAAAGTATAGCACTTTCAGTTGATAATCGCCGTTTAAATCCAAATTGATTATCATGTAAAGACACATATTTCTCCAGCTGTGTATTCGGATGTCGGATGTATTAATAAAGATGTCGGACTAAAATACCTATATATTTTCTCAGCTGTTATTTTTATTTTTCCACAGTCGTGCACAATTCTATTTGTGAATATTAAGGTTTAGGGGCAATAAAGTGTAAAGAAATAAAGAAGAAATTCTTAGATAATAAAGAAGAAAGGAAGAAAATATTATTTCTTAATATTCTGAGTTTATATGTTTTGATTCTGGTCATCTGGTCTTCATTTGACGCTGGCAAGCTGGTTTGAATCCCGCTCGGGCTTGTACTTGTGAGTGTTGTACGATTTCATGTATGAATTTTAGAAATAAAGATTAAATAATTAAGACAAGATTTTAGATGTAAATGAAAACATCACGAAAAGAAACATTCTAATTCTAGAAAACTAACAATAATCTAAGTAGAATGAAGTTCGGATTGGGATAGCATGGTGGATCATTTTTTTTGACGAGGAGTAATCCGCTTACACTACCGCTGGCTAGATGGCAGGAGTATGTGGGGGTCGCCCAGCGCCTGATCATAGCGACACTGGGAATACCCACTAAAATTCCCCGGTGTCTCCTTGCCCTTTGAGCGAGGTGAACCGGGCTCTGCCGAGGCAACAACTCCGATCCACCCCAGAGCAGCCTAGTCATTGCTGACTAGGCTAACTCCAATGGGGGAGCATGGTAGACCTACCCATTCCTCCTCACATTCCTCTTCCCCCTCCTTATGAACCCATTCCTCCTCAAGAAGATATACACATGCCCATCGCCGGGGCATATAAATGAGTATTTATATGTGTGCAGATTATAATAGCGCATTATATTTAACACTAACTGAGCTCGCAACTTCGTAGCGTGGTATACGGTATAACGCCTAACTTTTTTGTTTGTGAACAGATTGGAATTAAATATACACTATATATCGCTTGCTGCGATATATCAGTGGAAACCACATGAAAATCGGTTAAGCCGTTTCTGAGATTAGCGTGCACACAGGCATAGTAGGCAAAGAAGTTTTTACCATGTATAAAGGGTCACAAGCCTAAGCTGAATGAACCCTACTTAACTGATCATTATAGATCCGAGGTCATCTTAAATTCACCTAAATTGATTATTTTTAACTTTATAAAACTTTCAAACATCGTCGCTTTGCAGATGATAATATATTATTATAGTTAACTAAAGTTTCAGCCAATTCAACCGAAAAGTTATTTTATTACATTTTATAGAAAAAAATTTGGACGTGATTTTTTAAACGGCGTTGCTTGTGTTTAATTGAGACTAGAACATGTTAATTGAGAGCACCACACTTGATCCTCCAGCCTCCGCATCCGTTTCTATCCACTGCAAACCGCACTCTTGAAGTGTTAGGTCCAGTGAGTTAGAGCTGAGTTAGGGTTCGACCTTATATTTATATACGACGGTCGAAATAAATTCAGAACCCGCACTCTCTCCCTCTCTTTATAATTGTGACTAGCTGAGCTCGCAACTTCGTACGCGTGGTATTCGGTATAGCGCGTAACTTTTTTGTTTTTAAACCGATTGGAATAAAACAAACACTAAATGTTACGGGAAGCTTTCTACAATACATCAGTAGAAACGATATTCAAATCTATTAAGCCGTTTCTGAAATTAGCGTGCACAAAGGCATAGTAGGCAAAGAAGTTTTTTTATGTATGAAAAGGACCAGCCTAAGCTGAGCCCTACTTAACTAATCATATAGATCAGGGGTCAACTTAAATTGAAACTATAATTGTCCTGGTGGAAGCAAATGTCGACTTTCAGGTGACGAACCTTTTCTTACCCTGACTTTACATCAGTGTAAACGGTATTCAAATCGGTTAAGCCGTTTCTGAGATTAGCACCATACAAATAGACAAAAATTCTAAAAACTATTTTGACTTCGGTGACATAAGTATGTACAACGTCTATAAACTGTTTTTTTGAAAAAAATATTTCGGCTCGTTCACGATTATATATTCGACTGTTTCTATTCGATAATCCGGAAGCGGTGTGCATCCCTGGTGCATAGGGTTCGGGCCAGCTCCAGCTGCATCCTGAGCGCATTTGCTGCTAGGCTTGACTGTCAGTACCTGAACCACTGTTGTATGGTTCATGTACTGACTAATAAACATATGTAATATTAACATAGATTTTAAGTTGTTACTAACGTAATATGATCCTTGTTGGTTTAAATAAATAAATTATTATTATTATTATTATATTTGTATAGAATAGATTATGTAACTGCTATATAGCAAATCATTGCTATCTTCACACTCCAATGGTGTGCGATAAAACTCCAACGAGTTTGTTTTCAAAACTATGTCAAGTCAAACGAAACATTATATTGATAAATAAATAAATAAATAATAATAAATAAATAAAAATTCATTAATAAATAAATAAAAATATTAATAATTAATAAACAAAAAATTGTTGCGTAAGAAACATACCTTGTGTGCCCCAATTAGAAGCACTATCGTCATGCTGACATCTATAACAACGAAGGCTATCGTCATAGGCAAATGAACGAGCGGGTCCATAGTTCCAACAGTCTCTATGGGCTTTCCAGTCGTTATATGTTCCACCAATAAAAATATTAGCAGGGGGAAAGCCAGTAATGATAGTATCTGAAATTTAAATTTAAAAGTTCAGTGCTTCGAAATAAGCTGCACAAGTAACACTTGTAATGTAATAGCAACAGGAAGGGAGGAAAAGTGAAGGTTCTGAGGCATTACCACCTCCTTAGGTCCGGGCTCCACTAAAGCGGAGACGAGATGAGCGGAGTGGAGATATATTGACGAGGCCGTTGGATGAGTGGTTAGGGTGCTTGAATTAACGCTCTGATCTAGGGTTCCTGGGTTCGATTTCCGCAGGGTCAACTTTGAAAAAGGCTCTGGTCCAGAGCCGGAAAGTAGTGGCAGGGCACACTACGTTTCGCAGTCATTTGGGCAGCCCGTCTGGCAGCAGTAACCACCCCCTTACAAAAGACCTGGTAAATTTAACTGGTAAATTTAAATGACGATCATGAGTTTCTTGGAGAAACCTAATTGATAAATAAGTATTTTGATTTTGACAACCGTGAAATAACAGCACATGTGCTGTTGTGTTTCAGTGAATGTGTAAGGGATGCCAGAGCTCATTTCCCTATCCCCTCCTAATCCCTTATCTTTAATCCCTTACTTCACACGAGTTCAACTCGCACCCGTTTTTTATAATGTGAATGATTACCTCAATTTCAAATAACTTTTATGTTCTCTGACTTTTATGTTTTAGGTTTTTTTTGTTTGTAACTGTTATTAATTGACTGTAGATTATTTTGCTTATGATTGACTTTCCTTATTTTTTTAAAATTATATAGGTACCTATACTTATGATTTATATTTTGCACACCAAAATATGTTGTTGTACATGCTGGGTTGTTATTATTGTAAGATCTGGTTATACACCCATGTACAGGCAAATAAATGGTTTGAATTTGAATTTGAATTTGTAGGTGGCATATAATATACATATATATGCCATCTACCTACCTGTTGTGCCGGCATTGTCGGAAAAGCATTTACTTTCAACCGCATTGGTTCGTATTGGTTTTGTTCACACGAGACAATACCAAAAAATATTAAAGTACAGTCCTTTGGGCATGAAAATAAATCCAGTTCAAATCTATTTGTGCAAATAATTTTGTCTAGTTCACAAGTTCAAATTGGTTTTAATTCTCGATAAAGCCTCGATAACAATTATTTCTAGAAAAATGTCTTATCAGCACATAAAAAAATGCAAAAGTTATAAAAACAAAGGCTTAGTTTTTAGCTTAAAGAGGAGGAAAAGGATTTTGTTATTTCCTTATGGGGTTTCGGCGAATTCTGGCTTTAACAGCATTAACAGCCTTTGTAGTTCTAACAGCACGCGGCACCCCGATCTTTTATGATCATCGACAGAGGAAGTGTTAGTATATCTCTCTATAATATTTATATATAAAAATGAATCCCTATTTCCCTTGGTCACGGCATCACTCGGGAACAGGTAGACCGATTTTGATTCGGTTTTCACTAATGAAAAGAGGGATAAACGGGGAATGTTCTCATATATAAAAATTGCACCCCGGGCGAAGCCGGGGGCGGGTCGCTAGTACGATATACAAACTACGCTTATGCTGATACCAAGCTTTTGAAGCGTCTTGAATGTGACCGACCGACGACTCCATACCCACTCTGTGTAAGGCAATCACTGCAATCCTATCTTCTTTAACACCCCATTCCATATTTTAATTTGATAATAAACACGAAAAAAATATGTGAAATGGCGAGAAATCACAAGAAGTTTTAGATATAATAAGCGCTTTCCAAATTCAAAACGAATGGTCGCTTTTATAATTTCCCGTGACACGGCACGGCACGGCACGTTTTTACCGTCACGGTAAAATAGAAAAGCAAAATGTATGCAATTGTATGCAGACGCTTTTTAATTTATCGTCCACGGCAACGGCATGCTGTGAACAGCAACGGTCTACCGTGCCGTCGCCGTAGCACACTCTGCTCCCCATCAAATCGTCGCGGCAGTGTTGAGAGTGTAGTGTGTACGTACAAGGAATTTGTAGTTGTGTGCGTGCGTAGTCGGGCGCGAGGCGGCTCCAGTTTTGCGTAAGCGGTAGATACAAGCAAAATGATGTTATTTAAATACGACGTAGTAACTTTACTGGAACTTGTTGAAAAAAGACCATGCTTATGGGACACATCATTAGACGCTTTTAAAGATAAAGTTCTTAAAGAAAAGGCATGGAACGAAATATTCCGTTTCTTGGAATTTGGGTCTTCCTTGAGCTTATCAAATAGCGTGTAGTAAAATCCTTCTAAATATTTTACTTTTAAAAGCGAATGTTGCCAATACTTTCTTGTAATATGTTTTTTTCTACGTCGTAAACACAACAAATAAAGAATAAGTAGTCGCTGTCTCTTCGAAAACAACGTCCGCACTTTGAAGGCGCAAAGCATATAATGATTTTACGGCAAATTATAAAACCGACCTACGGCACGGTATGCCATCGACGGCCACAAAAATACCTGAGACGTCCACGGTATTACCGTGCCGTGCCGTGCCACGGCAAATTATAAAAGCGACCAATAAAGAGTTGAAAAAAGAAAAAGTTTTTATATAAGAGTATTTATGGCCAGACTAGTTATAATCGCCACTAATACTTACTTCAAATTTCTAAATTCATTGGTACAAGCTAATAATAGCAAAATGCAATAAAATGAATCAGCAATGAAAGTTTACTTACCAAATTAACATATCCAAATATGATAACTCCTTTGCGTATCGGTACGCAGAAACAACACTTTCTAACCAACGGAAATCTGGGACACTTTTCTTTGCACAATTTAAACATTTTATTGTTAAATACAACAATAATAATTCCGAATCAATTGAAGTTTACTTTTGTGCAATATTTAAATTTATTAAACTTTTTAAATTAATTATTATTAAAGCAAAATGAAACCAAATAAGCTCCAATAAAAATAAACCTAAAGGTGAAACTGAAAAATGTTTGAATTTAAAATTTTAGTAACATTGTCTCTCCATAAAATCTCATTCGTGACTGTCATGGATTGGTCATCACTCCTTTAATCGCGTTCTTGAATAGGACCTAATGGAACATTTCCTCCCATGTCCTTGCCAATTCAACCAATCTGTTGCATATCCATGAACGCCTTTCGAACTGTGGGTAAAGTTATTTTCGGTTACTACCAAGCATGTATGTTAAGTCAAGCGATAAATCACCTTTAGAAGATTAGTGGTGTCGTATCGTGAGTCTGTCTGTGATTAGATTTGGTTCTAGAGGATTTTGTAGCGACGATTTCAAGAGCAATTGCAAAGGATAAAAGCGAAAAAATTTATAAAGATTGTGCTGCCGTTACAGTTTTGTCAGATCTAGTCTTATCTATACTAATATTATTTAGAGTAAAGTTTGTATGTTTGTTTGTAGGAGGTAATCTTGGAAACTACTCATCTGATTTAAAAAAATGTTAGAACAGAATTTCAGGATGGACACAGGCTAAATATTGGGTCGGGAAAAAGTATTTTCGCATTTAGTATGTATAAACTTGTAATAAAATCTCTTTGGCTGTACTATTTGTATCCGGCTAATTTGATCAATCAGGCTGAATTGAATTGAATCCATAGAAAGGGTGTGGTCTTTCATCACGACAACGTTAGACCACACACATCTTAGCCACTCAGCAAAAATTAAGAGAGTTTGGCTGGGAGGTGTTAATGCATCTGCCATATAGCCCTGACCTTGCACCTTCAGATTTCCACCACTTTCGGTCTCTTCAGAATTCTTTAGGCAGGTGTCAGGTCAACATTAAGAGAGGACTGCCAAAAGGATCATGTCACTACCAACAAGATGGCAAAAAGTCATCAAACTGTAATTAAATGTAAATAAACTTTAAAAAAAAATCCGAAATCGACCAATTGAACAGGCATTGATGTCCAGGTCGTATCATTGCAGATTAAGGAGCTTACTTATTCGTGACACAAGAGAGTTGGAACCAAATAATGTCCTTCGTGACGGGACAGGACGCTGTCGCGGAATCCCAAGAGGGACCTTGAAGAAATTGACTTTAACTAGCAATTGCAGACAATCTAATTTTGAACGTATAATTTTAAAAAGCGTAATTAAATCTAAACTGTCTCTATGGTTTTTCTTTAATGATGAGATCGACAGACAGGCTGACGGTCCACTTGATGGTAGCTACCATTGCCTATAAAACAAGCCATAGCTTGTGCTTGTGCCATAACTATATCCATAATATATGTAAGAAATCCTATTGGTTGCCATAGCTGTTACAAGTGCGCTGCCGACTACAGTAAGGTTTAGGATAAGGAATTGGGAAGGCATAGGGAAATGGGCTCTGCCATCCCTTAGTCACTCACCGAAACACAACAGCACACATGCTGTTATTTCACGGTGGTCTTCTGTAAGGAGGTGGTTACTGTCGCCAGAAGGGTTGCCCAAACCACTGCGACTACTTTCCAGATCGAGACCAGAGACAAATTTGAAAAGTTCATTTTTCAAAATTGACCCTGCCGGGAATCGAACCCGGAAACCCTAGAACAGAGTGTTAGGCAAGCACCCTAATCACTCTTCCAACGGGCTTGTTACAATTTTTAGATACAGTAAGATATTTAAGTTATTATTTAAGTTATTTTATTTAAATTACCAACCGGAACCGTTCCACTTGCGGACCACTAGACGTGGGCAAGGGTTTCATCCCTTCGTGGTCGATGTACCTCGATCACGAACAAAGCGTTTCAGTTCCACCTTCCTTGTTCGAACTGCTAAGGAGTGGAACTCATTGCCTGCGTCTGTGTTCCCACAGAACTACAACCTCGGGGTCTTCAAAACTAGGGTAAATGGGCATTTACTAGGTAAGCGTGGTCCACCTTCGGCCACATCTGCACCTCACATCAGGTGAGATAGTGGTCAAGCGCTACCTCGATTTCATAAAAAAAAAAAAAAAAAAAAAAAAAACATGTAATTAAATTTAAAAAAATAACAACGAATCAAAAGAAATAGCAACGAAGTTTAATTTAAAGTATTTTACTAATCACAGACATAAAATAGGTTTCGCGCTGATTGTGATGAAGGTGCAGGAATCTTACAGGAATGTTTTGATCTTAATTTACATTGCTTATATACTATATTTACAGTGGCGTACCGATAGAATATTATTATTATACCGGAATAATAATAATTAACGAAGTTAATTGTGATTGGCGCGTGCCAATGCGTATTGCGTTCGCGCGCACATATTTTGAAACGGCGCGGTGATATAAATACGGGCCGCGTAGGTATGCAACCCTTTTGCCCGTCGACGCCGTGGAGGCAACATCTCCTCTTTAGCAAACAACAGCGCCGGACCTCAGTCGGAAGCGCTGGCCGTGACACGGTAGCTAGTGTAGCTACAGTACTCCCCCTCAAGCGAAGCGTACCGGTAGTTTGATGAGTCGGCCTGATCGCGTTCGCTTGCTGTCACCGTCGTTCGTCTTACTACTGGGAGGTAACTTGGTAACGATTGACGGGGTATGGTCTTGACTGGTAACTGGATTCTTGAGGTATGAGGTAACAGGTTCAAAGTCTTCAAGTAGGTATGCCGGTTTCAATCGGTCGATCGATATATTTGCTTGACGTCCATGTAACTGAATTGTGAAAACTTTGTCAGTTCGTTTCACAACACGGTAAGGTCCTTCGTAAGGTGGTTGAAGTGGCTTACGAATTGCGTCCACTCTGACAAATACGTGGGTACATGTGTATAAGTCTTGATGCACAAACATTTTCTTAGTACCGTGCGTTTTGATACTTGTTGGCTTGAGCGCGTCAATAGTTTCACGTAGCTTGTTTACGTAGGTATAATCGCCGATTGAGATGTTCGTTTGAGAGTTGAAAAAATCGAAAGGTAGCCTTAGGTTGTAGCCATAGGTAAGTTCGGCCGCGCTAACACCTGTGTCCGTGCGTAACGAAGCACGCAATCCAAGTAATATGGTAGGTAATACTTCGATCCATGAATTACTATGTTCGGATAGCTTGGTTTTTAATGCGGTTTTCAATGTTCGGTGCCAGCGTTCGACTATGCCGTTACTTTGCGGGTGATAAGGCGTTGTGCGAGTTTTCTTGATTCCGAATATTTTCATTAAATTTGAAAATAAGTCGCTCTCAAACTGACGTCCTTGGTCGCTTGTCAGTGTTGCAGGACATCCGAAACGAGTGATCCATTGTTCATATATTTGTCTGGCAACTGTTTCAGCGCTTATGTCGTGAGTAGGTATTGCTTCGGGCCATCGTGTAAGACGATCGATAATGGTGATTAGGTATCGATGTCCATCGGCTGTGGTGGGTAGCGGTCCTACGATGTCGACATGTATGTGCTGAAAACGGTCACTCGGCGGGAATGATGAAAGATTGCTCGTCGTATGGCGTTGTACTTTGCTCTTCTGACAATGTATGCAACTCTTCGCCCACACCCCGATGTCTTGATTCATAGCGGGCCAGAAAAATTTCTGCGTAATTAGCTTACGCGTTGTTCGTGTTCCGGGATGACTGATATTGTGAACACTATCAAAAACGGTACGTCGGTATTCTTCTGGAATATATGGCCGGACATGCGGTGTAGACGTTTCGCAGTAAATATTCACATTTGTGTTAGGTATGAATATTTTTTTCATTGACACATTTCTGTTCGAGAGCAACTGAGAAATGCAACTATCCCTTTCTTGCGCTTTTGCAATCTTGTTATAGTCGATAGATGATGGACATGAAATTGCTTCTATACGACTTAAGGCGTCTGCTACAACGTTGTCTTTTCCGCTTATATGGCGAATGTCGGTGGTAAATTCAGCAATAAATAGCAATTGTCTTGTTCTTCTGGGAGTTTCTGAAGCTGATGGCGATTTTTGTAGCACGTAGGCGAGAGGCTTGTGGTCGGTGAAGATGATCAATTCTCGACCTTCAAACATTTTCCTGAAGTGCTTCACAGCCATGTAGATTGCTAGAAGCTCTCTGTCGAAAGTGGAATATTTCTTCTGGGCTTCTGAAAACTTCTTGGAGAAATATCCCAACGGTTGCCATTTATTGTTGTGGTACTGTTGAATTGCTGCGCCAGCTGCGGTGTCGGATGCGTCACAGAATAACGCGATAGGCGCTTGGTGAACAGGATGAGCGAGTAAAGCTGCGCTTTGAATGCTGTCTTTACACATCTCAAAAGCTTTGGAGGATTCTTCGTTCCATTCGATTTTTGTTTTGTCTCTTTTCTTGACGTCGTGTAGGTATTTATTCAGCGGTGCTTGTATTGATGCCGCGTTAGGTATGTTTTCTCGGTAGAAGTTTAACATACCGAGAAAACGACGAAGTTCTTCGACTGTTGACGGTTTTTGGTAGGACAGTATGGCTTGCGTTTTTTCTGGTGTCGGCTTGATTCCATTTTGCGAAACAATGTATCCTAGGAACTTGATTTTCGGTTGACCTAGGACGCATTTTGCAGGATTGATAGTGATGCCGTAGTCTTCCAGTCTTTTTAGAACAGTGCGAAGATGATGTTTGTGTTCTTCTTCGTCTGCAGAAGCCAAGAGAAGGTCGTCGATGAATGGGAAGACGTAATCGAGTCCGCGCAGCACCTGGTGAATAAATCTTTGAAATGTCTGTCCCGCGTTCTTCAGGCCAGGACACATGCGAGGAAATTCGAATAAGCCGAACGGTGTGATGATGGCGGTCTTCTCAATATCCTTCTCATGAACCATAACTTGAGCATATGCACGGTTTAAATCAAGGGTAGAAAAAATTTTCTTTCCTGATAGCATGTGCGTGAAGTCTTTGATGCGTGGTACAGGATAGCGATCGGGTTTTGTTATCGAATTAAGTCTTCGATAATCGCCACATACTCGTAGGTCGCCGTTCTTCTTAGGGACGACATGAAGGGGTGACGACCATGACGACTTGCTCGGTCTGCATAAGCCTTGTTGCATCATGTTCTCGAATTCCTCTTTCACCTTTTGATAGCGATGTGGAGGTAGTGGTCGTGCGCGACTGAAGACTGGCGATCCGGACGTTTCGATGAAATGTTCTACGCTTCGGTTTGGATTGAGCTTCATCGAAGTCAGACGAGTGATGCCAGGAAATTCGGCTAGTATGTCGTGATATTGCTGTTGCGTATCAATACTGCGAATGGTAGGTATATTGGTCGCGTACATCGGAACGTTGACTGATAGGCTTGTACGGCCGTCGATCAGTTTTCGATGTTTGAGATCCACAATGAGCTCGTGATGATTGAGGAAGTCGGCACCCAGTATCGGTTTGGAAACGTCAGCAACGATGAATTTCCACTTGTAAGGTCGTCGTAGGTTGAGGTCTAATACAAGCGTCTTCTCCCCATAGGTTTTGATGACGGTGTTATTGGCTGCGTACAGTTGAAATGGCAGTGGAGTTGATGTTGACCATTTCTTCCTAGGTAGGACGGATATGTTGGCACCCGTGTCTACCAGAAAATACAGGTTGGTCTTCTTGTCCCTCACGAACAGGCGGTGGGATTTTTCGTGCACGCTGGCTGCTTCTGCTAGCGTTCTGCTGTTTTGTGAGTTGTCCGACTTGACAAACGTGCATGGCGTTGTGCAGCGTCTTGCCCTCGCTCCAAATAGTTTATGATAGTAGCAGTACCGCGATGATGATGTCGTACTGCGTGTACGGGAGCTGGTCTGCGACGGTCTTCTTGTACTGGATGAAGAACGATGGCTGAAGCTTCTCTGTGCCTTGAGTTCCGCTATTTCCAATGAAAGCTTCTTTATAACATTGGCGAGGAAATGCGTGTCAGCTGCTGATGTGGTTGCTTGACTCGGCTGTGGTGTTGAGGAGACGGTGGACACATCTTGAATTTGTTTTGCCGGAATTCGCATTGCCAGCGAAATTTCCGACAAATATTTCTCGTAGATTCCGTTCATAGTTAAGCAGAAATTCCTCTTCGGTTTTGTCAGTCTGGTCACCACATTGGCGTTTGGTAGCTTCTTTCTTCTGTCTGTCGGGCAGAGATTCCTGATTCGGCGGTTCCTTCTGTCGGGTCACCACTTTCGCGCTGATTGTGATGAAGGTGCAGGAATCTTACAGGAATGTTTTGATTTTTTTTTTTTTTTTTTTTTTTTGTTTTCGAGAGAGGAAACCTTCAAAAGGTACCTGCGAAGGGATAAGACAGCACTGTGGACTGCTTATATTCTCATGGTTATGTGAGATTTTTACACACTAAAACCTCTCCCGGTTTGCTTAGCTTTTAGTCCTAGGACTTTTAAAGCGTAAACGGACCTTGCCGCGAGCGTTTAAAAACACTCAGCCCTGCAAACACAGCGATCGGGAAAATCGCGAGATAGGAAGGGGGAAGCTGACAGTTAAAGGAAGCTTAACTGTTGCTATATGGAGACCCGGGAGGGTCACGGAGGTTAACCTCTTTCTGGCACTCCGTATAGGCCTAGTTGTCGGTTGAACGACATTAACTAGGCGGTGGGGAGCGGCTTAATGGCCGTGAATGGGGACATCGGTATCCCCGCCTCATTGTATGAGGACGGGGGCTATTAGCGTTGAGAAGCGCTAACGCATGGGGCCACGGAGACGTCTGGGAGGTCTACCTCTCCTTCTGCCTCCGTGTGGGCGTCTAGGTGCCGGTTGTACGGCATCATCTAGAGCATAAAGGACGGCATTTGCAGCCGTGATGTGGTCGTCGGGGTCGAGGAGGGCGTGCCTGGGCCTCCTACAGGACTGGATGTGTTTAACATCGGGATCGGGGGTGTAAGATAACGAATCCACGATTAGTGGATTGGGGTGATGAGGGACTTTGTCGTAGTACTTAAGGGCGAAATCCTTAATGCACTCGACTATAGACGGGAGATCCAGGTCGTAGTGAAGATCTACGTTGCGGACATACCATGGACAAGCCACGGCATTTCGCATGAAACGGTTTTGGATCCGTTGGAGAGTATTAATGTGGGTGCGGGCAGCATGTGCGAACACAGTGCTGGCGTAAGTCATAATAGGTCTCACGCAGACCTTGTATAATGTCACCTTATTAAGAAGGGACATTCTACTGCGCCTACCTAGGAGACAAGATAGGCGACTGAGGATAAACGCTGCCCGATCGCGGACGCGCTTGATGTGGGGTTGGAAGGTGAGCCTCGAGTCGAGAGTGACGCCGAGGTATTTGGTCTCGTTCACCCATGGGATGACTTGACCGTGGAGAGAGATCTGACCGAGAGTGAGTCGATCAGTGGCTTTTGGGTGACGAGGGACGTCAGGGAGGGGACGAGTCGGCTCCCAAGAAAAGAACACTGCTGCGCTTTTCTCGGGATTAACCTCGATCCTCCACTTGACGAACCAGTCACCCAGGGAGGTGACGGCGGATTGGAGGGTACGCGTTAGTAGCCCTCGATGTCGGGCGGAGTAGTAGAGACATGTGTCGTCAGCGAAAAGGGACAGTTCGGCCTTTTCGGTGCGAGGGATGTCGTTTGTGTAGAGGGAGTATAGGGTAGGGGAGAGGACTGAGCCCTGGGGGACACCAGCCCTGATGGGTCGGGGTGTTGAGAGAGTGCCCTCCATTCTGTAACGGAAGCTACGATCGGTCAGAAAGTCCCGTATTATAAGTACGAGACTTTCAGGCAGTCCGATTTGATATAGCTTGTATATCAAACCGGCGTGCCATACCTTGTCGAAGGCCTTCGCCACGTCAAAGAAGACAGCTCCGGTGCTAACACGTTTGCGTCTGTTCGTCAGTCCTGTGAGTATGTGCTCGACTAACCGATGCACCTGATGGACACTCGAGTGTTTGGCTCTGAAACCAAACTGCTCGTTAATAAGGACACCTTTCGAATTT
Organism: Bembecia ichneumoniformis; assembly: GCA_910589475.2. NCBI lineage: Eukaryota > Metazoa > Arthropoda > Insecta > Lepidoptera > Sesiidae > Bembecia > Bembecia ichneumoniformis. The sequence goes on from OU342535.1 coordinate 15,209,189, forward strand.
AGACAATTCGAAAGGCGCGCCATTAGGATTCTCTCGTAGAGCTTCCCAATGGAGCTGAGGAGACTGATCGGTCTATAGCTAGACGGATGGGATCTGTCCTTGCCCGGCTTTGCAATGCCGATAACTATCGCTTCCTTCCAGGCGGCTGGAAAGAAGCGATCTTGCAAGGCTGCATTGAAGATGCTTAGTAGTAGGGACAAAAGTAGCTCCGGGAAGATCTTCAGTATCTTGTTAGAGATACCGTCGATTCCCGGCGATTTATTGGGGCTTAAACTCCTTATGTGGTCCACCAGTTCCTGAAGGGAAACTGGGTCCAAGGAGTCGGTGGGGGTTTGTGAGCTGCGACGCTCGACCTCCTCCTCCACTCGGGCGACGTGGTTTACGTCTACCGGCTGGAGGCTGGGCGAGCATTGCGCTTCGAGCGAGTCGGCAAGGAGTTCGGCCTTCTCGTCGTCGTCAAACGCCGGAAGGCCGGAGGGTCGGTTTAGTGGTGGGGTTTGGGTCAGGTTGGAATCCATCTTCAACGATCTCGCCACCCTCCAGTACGCTAGATGTGAAGGCGAGATGTCGGACAACAGACGGTTCCAGCTGTTGTTGCGGAATTCCGAAATGCGAGCTTTAACTTCCCTTTGCAGGGAGCGTAGCCGCACCCGGTTTTCCACGGAAGGGAATGAGTCATAGGCACGAGTGGCGGCGTTCTTCGCCCTCAGCCGCCGCCTCACTTCTTCAGGGAGCTCCCATCGGCGATCGTTCGCCGCTGGGACCACCCTGGAGCAGCTGCTGATGCAGTCGTGGAGGTGACAACCGAGGCCTCGGATAGCCTCCGCCGCGCCGTCTGGCCCACTGATTGTGTCGGGAATCTGGTCCAGATGCTGAGAGAGGGTCCCGAGGGACTTCTTCAGTCTTTTCCAGTCGATGGTCGTGGTGGATTGCGGAAAGCGATCGGTCTGCCGGCCCAATTTGAGAAGGACAGGGCGGTGGTCGGAATTGAGCTCGTGAAGCGTCTCAATTCCTGTTAAGTGAAGGGAGATATTACGGAGAAGGGCAATGTCGAGTATGTCTGGTCTGTGGTTCGGGTTTGTGGGGTAACGCGTGGGCGTTGTCGGGGCGATGACATTAAAATTGAGAATGTCGGAATGTTTTGATCTTAATTTACATTGCTTATATACTATATTTACAGTGGCGTACCGATAGAATATTATTATTATACCGGAATAATAATAATTAACGAAGTTAATTGTGATTGGCGCGTGCCAATGCGTATTGCGTTCGCGCGCACATATTTTGAAACGGCGCGGTGATATAAATACGGGCCGCGTAGGTATGCAACCCTTTTGCCCGTCGACGCCGTGGAGGCAACATCTCCTCTTTAGCAAACAACAGCGCCGGACCTCAGTCGGAAGCGCTGGCCGTGACACGGTAGCTAGTGTAGCTACATAGGTAACCAAACACTAATTTTAAAATATTTTAAATAATCTAATAAACATAATTTGTGGTATTTTATAAATATATACCTAGTTGGCTCATTATTGAAAATGTGTATAACAAAATTGTGATATTATAATGTTTGTTTATAATAATATAAAAATGAACCATTCCATATTATTAATATTTAGAATAAGTGTTCGCGCCAATACCGGTGCTCATTTTTTATTTACCCACCTTCATAATATTTTAATTTGTTTTGATTCGCTGCAAGGTACTAACTAGTTGGTCTCGATCGATTTATGCCGACGGACGGTCGCTAACTCATCGCTCACGCGCTTTTTTTACCAAAATTTCTCTCGCTGTACCATCACGCTGGTGGTCTCCTTACCGCCTTCCGCATCGCCCAGAACCCATAGAGTGCTCGCCGAAGATTACTGTGAAGTGCAACATACGCTGGCCTGCAAGAACGAACTATATGTATGTGAGTGCCTGTGTGTGTACGTGTACCTACCTAAGGTGTTAGATCGAATCTAGCGATCTTGCAGCATCATCTCCTGTAAGTACTTACATTTAAGTTAGACATTCTATGGTGGTCTGTCTGTCATTTGTGGCAGTTGTCTTATTCAACCCGCTCATCTAATTTGATACCTTTAGAACTTAGTAACCAATCAGAAGCGTACTGGCTTTGTGCACTTAGACCACGACTTACTTCTATTCCAATAAAACACATTTTTAATTTATTATATTCATTTATAACAGATAATTAACAGTATATTTATATTAATTAAATTTATATAAATTGTTTCAATTTTCATTAACATTAAGCTCTGAAACTTCCGGTTCGTCGTTGCAATAAATTTTTGAATTGTTCATTTTGCATTCAGGTTCGGCCCCTTTATTCACAAACCTGAATGTGTGGTTGTTACTCAATTTCACGATTTCACTCCTCACCAGGAAAATAATGTAGCAATTTAAAACTGGAATTTAAAGGAAAATATTACACACCAATCCCTGTGGCAGGGAAGTCGACCCCTTGGGACATCATGGACGTTCCTGTTTTAATAGAAGCTGCTGTAGTGGTCTCTTGCCACCATTATTTTACCTTCTATGCTTGAACCAATTGGTATCGTATGTGATGAAGGCAAGAAACCTGATGGGATGTCCCTATTTCCATGGAGCGTGGGTCGTCGAATAGTTTGGGATGGCACCTGCGTCGACACTTTAGTCTATCTTTATGGAACAGTTGTCAAAGCTGGTGCTCCTGCAGATGCGGTGGAGACCGCAAAATACACAAATACAGAGATATCGGTGTCGAATTAGCAGGCCTACCATGAATGTCATTCGAAGTTTTCTCTCTCTATCGTACTTATGTAAGAAGTTGCAAGTGGGACACAGAGAGTAAACTTCGGATGCCGTTCGTGGTAGCAAGGCTGGTCCGTGGGGTCGACATAACTGGCAATTCCAGAGGCTGGCTATCACCTCGGCCAGCAAATTAGCCTTGCAATACAACGAGGTAATAATTCAGCCAGCATGCTTGGGATCCTGCTTGAGGTACCAAACCTTAATATGACTACACCATTTGTAAATAATTAAGATGATTAATTTTTTTAAATAAATTTTTTACATATACATAGTTAATAATTTTGTACATACATATTGAAATTTTAATTATCGTTGTTCTTGTAAACAAATAAATTGACATATTTTTTTCAGTGGTTTGTATGGACAATATTAACTTCACGTCTCTCCTCTATTATTTTAATCTAAGCGAAAACAACACTGTTTCATTTGGACATGCTGTGTACACGTGTTTTGGGTTGCTGTCTAGTTAATTTCATTGTAATTCTATTTACTCCAAATTTTCAACGACATTATCGTGTTTTGCGTACCTCATATAAATGAATAAATAAATAGACCAGGAGTGGTGCCACATAATGGGATATGAAAGATAGACGCTGTTACAGATATACAATTTTATTGTTCCCGGCACGTATGTTGACTAGCAAAGAACTGTTTTGTTGATATTTAAAAAAAATACTCACAGTATACCAAGGTTGTACTATGGGCTACTGTAAATTTTTTTATTCATAGATTGTAGTAATTGAAAAACTTATAGCACAATGTATACCATTGCTGATCATATAAACTAATGATTATAACTATTGAAAAATAACGAGTTAGATATTAGTGTGCTGTGTTAAATACTTTATTTATCCTTTAATAGATATACCTTTTTTTTATTATTATAGATGGGTTTGCTCTTGACCAGCATCTATCCATGTAGGAAGGATGAGGCCGAAGATGGAGCGAGCTCACCCAGAAGATGCCTATTCACTCGAACCTTGAAAAGATTTGGGTTATATGAGCTCGGAAATACAGACGGCGGCAGGGAGTTCCAATCCTTAGCAGTGCGCATCACAAAAGATGTTTTAAAGCGCTTGGTCCGAATTAGAGGGATATCGACAAGGTGAGGATGGTAACCAGCCGTACGTCTGCATGTCCGATAGAAGAAAGGGGAAGGCGGTATACCTAAATGCAATAAGTAGTTATTTATGATAGAACAGACCAAAGGAGTGTGTATTGAGTTTTTCTATCCCAGTAGTTCCTTCATAGTTATTTATACTCTTGTATCACATAAAATTTAAAATTAGAAATTTAGAATTTTGAATTAAATTTTAAAAATTTAGAATTATATAGGTACTAAATTCTTTAAAATAGATTTATAATATGGGAAAGGTTGCTGGCACCTGAGATACAGGGACTTGCCTAGTTCGGGTGTCAGAGTCATTGATTGGCATACATATTGTGCAAATATATAATGTAATATAATGTAATTGGCGATTATTAGTTGTGAGTATGTATAAGTATTGTAATTTGTGTACTAAATGTCGTAGTTTTGCATTTTTTGTGAAATAAAAATTTATTATATTATTATTATTATTATATAGTCGCTTTAAAGGGACTAAACAAACTACTGATATTTCCAAGATCATTCTCACGTTTCGCAAACAGGAAAGAGAATTTATACTATATAAATTGTGGAATAAGTTTAATTTTTTTTTAAGAAGTATTAAATACATTCATTAAAGGAACTACTGAAAATGAGAACAAATATCTTTGAATTTAGCATCACCTTTAAAGAAAGACACAATAAAATTTTCCTCGAATACTTACGTACAACGACAAAGGCAAGAGCAGCGTCCTGAAGCATGTGCACTGTGCAGACCGATATTTGATTTATCATTTGCATTTAAATTATTGAAATAGCTCGTTACGGACATCCAGCTCATTGACCATGTGGCGACAGCCTTAATGGCGAATATTATGGTGAATACTATCGCACAGTAGTAATATATCTTAAGTATCATTTCGTTTTTCTAAAAAATTACGACTTGGATTAATTAAAAACTATAGATACTTCCTATTACAGGTAAATGTTGCAAGAACACCCTTTTCACAAGGGATAAGAAGAATACATACGTACCTTATGGGCAGCCACTATAAGGACAATGCTGAACACAACTTGAATTCATAACTCTGTTAACAATATTAAATCTAAAGTGTCACGCCACCCAACACGATAGTATTGAAATCCCACCAGCGTTATTGTACAATATGTTGAGAGCGGTAGAGATATTATCTGAAAATCACAAAAACACTAATTAAATTTCCACTTTTTTTATCTATACTACCTACAGGAGTCGTGTCTTTATTAAATATTTAAAAAAAAAATTACACTTTTTAGAATAGTTATAGTTTTTAGAATTTTTGACTGTTTGTCTGTGCGTTTGTGCACGCAAATCTCAGAAATGGCTTTATAGATTTGAATTCGATTTTCACTGATGTATTGCAGCAAGCTTCCCGTAACATTCAGTGTTTGTTTCATTCCAATCGGTTTAAAAACAAAAAAGCTACGCGCTATACCGAATACCACGCGTACGAAGTTGCGAGCTCAGCTATATAGTCACAATTATAAAGAGAGGGAGAGAGTGCGGGTTCTGAATTTATTTCGACTGTCGTATATAAATATAAGGTCGAACCTTAACTCAGCTCTAACTCACTGGACCGAACACTTCAAGAGTGCGGTTTGCAGTGGATAGAAACGGATGCGGAGGCTGGAGGATCAAGTGTGGTGCTCTCAATTAACATGGCCTAGTCTCAATTAAACACAAGCAACGCCGCCACAAGTGCTGCAAGTGCGCTGCCGACAACAGTAAGGTTGAGGATAAGGGATTGGGAAGGGTTAGGGAAATGGGCACTGGCAGCCCTCACTCTCTTACCGAAACACAACAGCACTCGTGCTGTTATTTCAGTGGGCTTCTGTAAGTGGTTGGTTCTGCCGCCAGACGGACTGCCCAAATGACTGCGAAACGCAGTATGCCCTGCAACATGTGGTATTTATGGGCTGATAATGATTAATAAGACACCACTGCAACCAATTTATAAATTAGTTCATTCTTTAAAAAGTCACTTATTTCAGATAGACATATATATATGTTATACAATAAGCAAATATGACCTTTTTTTAGACTTATCAATTTTATGATAAATGCCTGCTACCATTGCTACCTACTAGCTGCCCCTCGGTATAGCGTATAACTTTTTTGTTTGTAACCGATTACAAACACCAAATGTTACGCGAACCTTGCTACAATACATTAGTGAAAACTGCATTCAAATCGGTTAATCCGTTTCTGAGATTAGCGTGCACAGACAAACAGACAAAAATTCTAAAAACTTGACTTCGGTAACATTATGTACAAAGTGTACAAATTGTTTTTTTTTTAATACTTAATGTACAGGCTACAGACCACCACTTTCATTATATGTGCCAGGCAGGCTGACATATTGCTGGCGACCCTGTTATGACAAGCTGAACACATCGTCTGGCGTGCAAGTAACCATTACAGAAACTTTCATGAAATAACAGCACTTGTTTCGGAATGAGTGATTCATTATCTTATCCTTTATCCCTCACTCTTTATCCTTTTTCTTCCTTACTACTTCGATGCATACTAGCCGTTACAAATTAACGAAGCATCGTTAGCCATATTTAGAATGTTTAGAGACGAGCGCGTGGATTTTGAAAACTTACATGTGAAAAATAAAAATAAATAACAAATAGATAAATAATAAAAATAATGAATTTGTGCAACATTAAAACATTAAACTATAGACCTTACTTTTGTAAATAAATACAAAAGTATCGCTTTTATAAGTATATATGTTGTGTATATGTGTATGTATGTGTATATGCATATATATGTGTGTATATATGTATGTGTGTATATATGTATGTGTATGTTTAGTTTATGTGTGTGTATGTATGTATGTATATGTGTATGTATATAGTAATTTATAAAGTAAGTTTGTATGGTGTCCAATGAGTCACATACGGTGCTGGCTGAAAATCAGCGCTGTAGGTGTTTGTCAGCACCTCAGCACAATGCTGAGCCAGTATCCGATTCGCTGCCGCGAGGACACACAAACATTTTTTTTTTATTATTATTAATTTATCCCTGTTCTTGTACTTAATGTGTCTTTCGTGCAGTGAATAAAAGTCTTTTTTTCTTTCTTTCTTTCTTATTTAATCACTTGCTAATACTTATTATAAATGCGAAAGCTTGTGTGTTTGTTTGTAGGTTAGTGAAAGCCCGACGATCACGACATTTTTCATTCACGAAATGATGTAGAGTATCTATACAACCGCAAAAATTGAGGGCATTTTCATGAATATTTTCGTGCCTTCCCTGTTTTGAACTTGATTTTACTGACTTTTTTAATTGTCATGGGATCCATTGGATTGACGAGCTCGTTGGATGAGAGGTTAGGGTGCTTGCCTTAACGCTCTGTTCTAGAGTTCCCGGGTTCGATTCCCGGCGGGGTCAACATAGAAAAATGAACTTTTCTAATCTACTCAATTATCAAAATAAGATTTGAACTATAAAATGTACACGTTAATAAGACCAACAAGTTTATGTATAACAACTCTAAGCTTAAAAAAAAAATTAAAATAAACCTTCATGGAAAAATTTATAGGAAAACTTCTATTTTCAGTTTCTCAAAAGTAAATTTTTTGCAAATAACAGGTTTTGGTTTGACAACGACGATATGTAACAAAATATGAAGAATTCGTTTTTAGCTACATGAAAAACATATTATGGTTATTTTTTGAGATTATCTGATGATTCAATGCCGCTACAAAGTGGAGTCCTTCAAGGGAGCTTCAAATAAACCCTGTGAAGTCAGCACTTGCAGCACCTCTGTCATTAGGCGACGGTAGCCACGTACCTTCAAGTGGACCAACAGACTGTGTGTCGCTAATTACTAGATATAAAAACTCACCAAAATTAAATAGCCCCATATAAGTAAGCCATATCTGAGTGGAATGCAACAGCAGCAGCGTTTCAGCACTGGAATTTCGGTGCGCATTTTTACAAAAATTTAAAAAAAAATTAAAAAAATTTAAAAAAATTAAAAAAAATTAAAAAATATATATATCGCCGTGTTTAAACACGCGAACGTACACAAAATCAAGTGAAAAAATGTACCTACACATGTCACATTTCGATTAGGATTTATTTATAAAGCGCAGAGGCGTATCCGATAAGAGCAGTGTTTGTTGTTATCTTCGAGTAGGTAAATTATTTTCATTTCTACATATAATTGGCAATTCACCATTTAACACGTTGGCAGCGGCACCATTTTTTTATTTTTTCCATTCCTGCGGTACGGGACGTTTAAAACCTCGTATGAAAACTATCATAATGGCGTTACGGGGCTTATTAGATCCCGTGACGTTTAAGAAACTAAAACTTTTTTTTAGTTAAATCTAAAATAAAATATATGAATTTTTAGTATACTATTATTAATTAGGCAGGCACCATAACCACCCATCCAACGAGCTCGTCAATCCAATGGATCTCAAGACATTTAAAATATCAGTAAAATCAAATTCAAAACAGAGAAGTCGCCGGAAATATTCATTAAAATGTTCACCAAATCCCCTCAATATTCCTCGGGAACAGTACTTTTTCCGAATATAGATACTCTATGTACTTTCGTGTATGAAAAATTTCGTGATCGTCGGGCTTTCACTAACAGACAAACACAAACACACAAGCTTCCTTTCGCATTTGTATTAGTTAGCAAGTGATTAAATATGCGATACTGTTATGACTCACCAGGGAACGTTCTAGTTATGACTCACTATGGAAGGTTCAAGAAAAGCGACTTCGCCTACCTACAAAATCTGGAAAGTTATTGTCAAGAGAAATTGATCCTTATGCACACAACATAGAGTTCACATTCAACAGAAATAGTGTTCCCGAACCTTCAATGACCTTGTTTACAATACGTGTGACTTGTTTACTTTCTTGTTTACCTACTCGTATTTGTTTGTTTGTACTAAATTCGAGAAAGATCTAGACGATTGGCAGCGGGTATAAATGGGCGAAGTGGCAAGCTAGCGAGACAGTTCGACTCTGCGATTCGAAAGCGATATTATGGAACTATACCTGCGACAGTAAACCAGCGACTCATACGGGAATCATTGACGACTCTTGGCAACGGTTTAACGGTTGTATCGGACCTTTCGTTTAGCACTTTTGGAAGACATCTTGGTTTGTGGAAATAAATAGTTGGTTTTCGCCCTTACACGGCAATTTGACTCACCCCACACGTAACAATACTTTTGTATTTATTTACAAAAGTAAGGTCTATAGATTTTACTGGGAAAATATCGTGTTTTTTATTATTATTTATTATGTTAAGATCGGCAGACAGGCTAACGGTCCACTTGATGGTACCATATGGGATTGGAAAGTGTTAGGGAAATGGGCTCTGGAATCCCTTACTCACTCGCCGAAACACAAAAGCACACGTGCTGTTATTTCACGGTGGTCTTCTGTAAGGACGTGGTTACAGCCGCCAGACGGGCTGCTCAAATGAGTGCGAAACGCAGTGTGCCCTGCCACTAATTAAACGACGACGGTAAACATAACATTTTTTCCATAAAACCAATAATACTCTTTTTCCAATAAAACACATTTTTAATTTGTTATATTTATTTGTATCATAATTAAAAAATATTTGCATTAATTAAATTTATATAAATTGTATAGTAGGCGTTCTATGCATATATCAATTATTATACCTACTTATTTTAAGCAAAAAGTCTTACTGTGGCGCATTAAGTTTTGAAACTTCCGGTTCGTCCTTGCAACAAATTTTTGAATTGCTCATTTTGCATTCAGCTTCGGCCGCATCATTCACAAACTTGAATGTATGGTTGCTACTCAATTTCAATATTTCACTCCTCACCAGGAAAATTACGTAGCAATTTATAACTGGAATTTAAAGAGAGTAGGTACATACATTAATTGTTAGGCAGTCAATAATTAAACCTGCCCGGTTTATTTGTACATATTTACTCCACATGTATATTATATAAATTATATTCCACGAGGATGAGGAGTGGTCTGTGCCACACAATGGGATAAAAAAGATACAGGCTGATACAGATACAGATTAATCATTTGTATAATTTATATCTTTCTTTTCTTATATTTGTTTGAGCTTTTTTTGTGTGTGTGTTTTTTTTGTGTGTGATGACACTATCTACGTCTCTGGTGACCTTTTTTTTTTTTTTTTTTTTACGTTGGGAAATCCATCATGGATACCCAGCAGCAAAAGGGGGACGCTGCGGGTTATGCCGGACTCCTACCGGCTAAAAAACCCAACGACTTTCTAGCGCGGCTGTAGATGGGCGGGGTCGCAGGAACGTTGTTGCACAACTTCGGCGACTAACGAAAGACCAGCTCAGATTTTTTCAACCTGCATTATGCTGAGTTGGAGCCGGTTTGAGGCAAGGGACGTTGGTGTGTGTGTGTTTTTATGTCCTTTGACACAAATAAAATTTATTCTTATTCCTATTATCTATCCTTTCCGACACGTGGTTTTGTCTTGACAATTTCACTTGTGTCTACTATGGACAAAGCTGTAATTCTTATGGAATTACAATAAGCCGAATAAAACACTGCATTGCAGTGCAGTGTGCGCCAGGCCTAAATCCATTTTCAGTAGTTTAATTGTTCGCATCGAGTCTTATTTCGTGTTTTCGGCTATTCCAGAGGACAACCCGACATATATATAACAAGTACTGTCCTTGTAATTTTACGCAATTGCAGTGATACATTCAAGAAGTTCATAACTACCGTCAGTATATTTTGGTTTTATTTAATTTGTACGGTGATTTTTATTACAGATATCATCATATGCATTTTACAAAACTGAAATCTATAAATAAAGTTAACCGGTTTAGAGTAGGATACGATTACCAACTGTCTAACGTTAAAACATAGTGCAAGTTAAAAATAGTAAAAAAGTCGCGTGTCCGCGAGTTCGTGTGCAAATATAATATGAGCAATATATGACCCCTGACATCTTCATTGTTGTTATACCTTACTTTTATTCTGGATGAAAGGTATGTTACCCTATGTCCTTTTCTGTATTCCTGACAATGTATATGCAAAATTTTATGATAACCGGATGTGCAGTTAAAGCGTGAAAATGCAACAGACAGACAGAGTTCTTCTACATTTTTAATGAACCCATTTGCAAAGAAAACGGGCACCCAAAACTTTTCTGTACAACTATGGAAATCTTAAACAAAAGAGGATTTATATGCATTCAATTAATTAGAAACAATTGTCTACGTATTAAAAAAGTACTGACAAGTAAAATAAAATGTTCCAAATTTGAAATTTTTTAAAGTTATTTAAAAATATTCTATTCAATTCGAGTATTAATTTGTTCGCAGTTTGTGTTTACATTATTGTGTATAAATAAATAAAAAAAGGGTTTTTTTGTAATTTATTAAAATCAATTCATTAGAATTATTGATGTTGATGTAAAATTGTTTAAATTGGTTTTTCGTGACAAATTTTATACCGTAATATGGCAGACAAGACAATTATCGCTGATAATAATAGTGACTCTTCTACAAGAAGGCTGTACTCAATGTTATGTGTCGGAACGGTTTGGTGTCAGTTGTTCCACTGTTCAGAGGACCTGGACTAGGTTTCAAGAAACCGGTTCTTTGAAAAGAAGAACGGGATCAGGAAGAAAACGATGTACTGAGCCCAGGGACGATCGATATATTGTGAGCCAAGCTTTACGAAATCGGAAATCTACCTACAATAACATCAAAAACAACCTTGAAGATGTTAGAAATGTGAATGTTAGCATATGGACTCTCAGGAGGAGACTTCTAGAAGTCGATATACACAGTCGAAGAGTAGCTAGGGCTACTAAATTACTCCGTCGGCACCGTATTCCAAGGTTATGATTTTCCCAAAATTGTGCGACGTGGACCGATGTTGAATGGGGCAAGGTTTTATTTTCTGATGAAGCCAGAATCTCTTTATTTGGTGAGGATCGACGTCGTAAAGTGCTAAGAAGACCAGGAGAGCGTTATGCAGAGGTATGTTTTGTAGAAATTACACCGTACGGTGGGGACTCTGTCATGTTTTGGGCTGGCATAACTTCTGAAGATCGTACAGAGTTAGTTTTCGTAGAAAATGGCTCTCTAAATGCACACCCCTACATCGCGGAACTCCTAATTCCTCATGCACAACCAGCGTTAGCTGTTACAGGAAGTGCTGCTGTGTGTATGGACGAAATTGCTCGAGTACACCGAGCGGGCGACGTAAACGCTTACTTAAGTGAAGTCGGGATGCGCCGTTTAGATTGGCCAGCACGAAGTCCCGACCTCAATCCCATTGAGCATCTATGGGACTTTCTAAAACGACGTGTTAGAGCTGTACACCCAGCCCCACAGAACATCCGAGAACTTAAAATTGCTATTACGGCCACGAAGAATTGCAGCAGTTACATATTTCAGAGTTATTTCAGAGCCAGAGAAGGCCACACTCGATATTAATTTTTATTTTATTGTTTGTAATTTTTAGTAAATAAGAGAGAAAGTCAATTGAAGTTACCTTATTTTTTTATCAAAATGAGTAATTTCCTTGTTTAACTCATAATATGAAATTAAAATAAAGTTTGCATGTTTGTTATTCACGCTCACTAGATGGCGGTAGCAATAGAAATTAAAAGTCGCTAGCTTTGTATTCACGTTGATTGATATTATCTGAGCTTGCTTTGCGGCATGACTGCTTACTTACATACAAGTTGTTTTTATAAGTGTTTTTTTTACTTCTTTACCAATGTTAATAGAAGTTAAAAATAGTGTGTGTTTTTAAATAATCATCCCAAAAATCAAAATTAAACAAATTAAGATCGACTTAATTTAATTACCAAAAAAGTGTTTTTACATCAGTAAATAATATAGGAGTGGGCTGTACTAGGTAAAATTGGGAACCTGTTCGACTGTTCCTGTTACTTGAAAATAACAGTTCCATTTAGCTGTTACTAAATAACACCCTGTTATTTTGCACAAGAGTATATTTTACGTGAACAGTGACAGTGACCTGTTCTTGTCTTCTTTTTTCCCTTTACTGCTCGCACATGTTACACGCAACACTTGCATGACGTCACTAATAAAATAAACATTAGACAGTGTGGCATGCAAGTGTTATTTTTTTTAGTAATTACTGAAAAATCTCCTTCATGCTTTTCATGCATTGTTTAGTAATAAATCTAAGACCACTTAGTTTAGTAATAAAAAGTCTATACGCCATTGTTCTTTAAACGAATGAAAAAATAAATGTCATCTGTCATCACTGTCACTGTCCAAATTTCTGAATAATAGGTGTATCTCTTTTTAACCAAGGTAAATGGAACAAGAAAGCTTGCTTGTTCTGTTCACCTTGTTCCGGAACTGTTCTGGAGCAGGATGACGCGTGTTATTTTTTTATTGAATAGATAGAACCACAGATAATGAACAGGTGAAAAGGAACAGTTCAATCGACTAAGACGTCACAGTTCCAACCTGTTCTTTTAAAATATCTGTTCTTTTTAATTGATAAATACGCCTCACTCCTAAAATAATATAAGTTTTATTTTGTTGCATCAAATCCCTTTTACAACTGTTAATATTAAAAGTACTCGAATAAATCAAAAGTGTCCGTTTTTTTTGCAAAGGAGTTTATATATTTTTTAATGTTAACATCGGCAGACAGGCTAACGGTCCACTCGATCGTAGATGACTACCGGTCGCCTATAACACAAGCAACGCCACAGCTGCTGCAAGTGCGCAACCGACTACAGTAGGATTAAGGGTCCTCAGCAAGCTCAATTCTCCATACAAACGTAGTTATGTAATTATTTTAAAATAACGCATTGCATTATCATGAAATTTTCTAAATACAATGAGATAAGACATATCTATGCCTGAAATTAGTTAATGACTCTTGAAATGTTATTAAAAAGAAAATAGAAAGAGTACAAGTTTAGCCCCCAAAACCCTGTTCAGTTCGGCTGAATACTACAGCCAAAATATAATTTAGATCGAAGTCAAAATCTATTTCCGACATCGATTAATCTATGTTAGTTTCATAAGAAAAAGCATTTTTCGAAATTGATTTGTGGTTTTCAAATGAGAACGAATCTACGAAAATCAGTTAAAAAACTACAAAATTTTGACGCGAATCTGCAGCGAATCACTCTAGCGCGGGGGAACGGTATGAGGTAGGGCGGTAGGCGCCGCCCTTTGTCCTTGGTTTACGCCCTGTGTCACTCTAGGTGAAACAACAACATTTTAAAGCGTTAGCGCGTGATCTCAACGCGGAGTTGAGCGCTGCTTACTGGAGACTCTTAAGGATAAGAAATATTAACTTTTAAGTTAATCAGAGTCTTCCTAGAAGAATCTTGTAAAATATTTTAGTTTTCCATTTTCTATTATAAGAACTATTTTAAAATATATGACCTAAAATGTAAAAATGTGATAGAAAAATACCGTACAAACTAAACAAAAGCAAATAGTGCTCATCAAACATTTTTTTTAAGGTAATAATAAATTTGATTCATTTTAATTCCCCGGTGGTGAGGACTTTGGGCGTCCCCACGTTAAGAAAAAAAAATCAGCGTCCCCACTAGTGGGAACTTCAGTGGGGACATTGGGAGTAAACTAAAACATTCCTCGAATACTTACGTATAAAAGCAACGCCCGGGGCAGCTAATTGAAGTGTGTACACAGCGATACTTGAATTGTATTTTGGGTTGTAATATTCGTCATTCTTTATCCTGTAGGCCACGTTAATTGACAACATGGTGACAACAGTCATGGTGAATATTATGGTGAATACTATCGCATAGTAGTAATATATCTTCAGCAACTTTTCGTTTTTCTAAAAAAATAAAACTTGGATTAATTAAAAACTGTAGATGAAGGCAAATAGGCACTGTGTACTAGGCAGAACTTCCTATAGGCCAAAGTTGTAAATGTACTAAAAGTTCAAATTCATATTTTTGACGATGTTAATTTTTTTACTTCAGACAGGCTGACGGCCCACTCGCTGGTAAGTGGCTACGGTCGCCTATGACACTAAGCAACGTCATAGGTGATGCAAGAACGCTGCCAACCATAGTAGAATATTAGAAAGAGATAAGGACATGGACTTTGGCAGTTTCCATTCCCAATTCTTGCTGAGTCAACTTGAACGGAGTCTGAATAAAACTATTTTGTAATTTTGTCCAGTTGTACGAAAGCTTGGCCGCCAACAAGGCAGATGCGGATTCGAATTGTAATCGGCATAAATATGTAATTATTATGGTAAATTTAAAGCGGACGAGTAAGCGGGACATAGCTATTATACCATAAATGTGATATCATCAAGACAATATATTAGGTCGAGGAATAAGTCCTTTCGCATATAATATGTTTAAACTTGTTATTAAATCTCTTTGGCTGTATTATTTGTATATGGTTGGTTTTGATGACATTAAAAAGGTTAAATTTCAAAAATAGAAACAAATTAGTAAAATGTTGTTTCCAGCTATTTTTCATTTGTTTTTCTTTCTGTCAAAATGAGTGAATGTAATGAAGGAATTTTAAAATTTTGACGTCAAAGATTCACCTCGCTTTTGTCTCCCAGTTACGGATAAAATGGACGCCATTTTTGAAAAAGTAGAATAAGATCGGCATATCAGTAGTAACGACGTAGATGAAGAACTGGGAATTGACCACAAAATAGTTTTGACCCATTTGAAAAAAAGCTGGGTACACTAAAAAGGTCGATATTTGGGTGCCACACGAGCTCATTGAAAGAAATCTTATGAATCGTGTACTCATTTGCGTATCTTTATTGAGACGAAATAAAACCGAACCGTTTTTGAAGATATTGATAACTGGCGATGAATAGTGGATCACGTAGGACAAAAGCGTGCGAAAAAGTTCGTGGTCAAAGGGCGGTCAGGCTTCACAGACTGTGCCAAAACCCGGGTTAACTCGCAATAAGGTGATGCTGTGTACATTGTGGGATTGAAAGAGCATGGGTCATTATTAGCTTTTAGCGCTGGGTAGAACCATCGATTCGGATCTCTACTGCCAACAACTGATGAGATTAATGCGAGAAGTTGAGTGGAAGCGGCCGGAATTGATCAATAGAAAGGGTATGGTCTTTCATCACGACAACGCTAGACCACACACATCTTTAGTCACTCAGCAAAAATTAAGAGAGTTTGGCTTGGAGGTGTTAATGCATCCGCCATATAGCCCTGACCTTGCACCTTCAGATTGCCACCTGTTTCGGCCTTTTCAGAGTTCTTTAGGCAGTGTCAGGTTAACATCAAGAGAGGACTGCCAAAACTACTTGTCACGTTTTTTAAATCAGAAGTCCCAAAAAAATTTTTAATCACCAAATGGCACATATAATTACATACTGTAATTAAATGTAAATAAACTTCGAAAAAAAAGCTTGAATTTTCATATAAAATGCGAAGAAACTTTTTTCCCAACCTTATTAAATACGTGCTACGGAGACGGCTATGCTCGTGGTCACACTGCGAGATCGCATCAGGAATGAGGAGAACGAACGAAAGTTACCGATCAATAAGTTGAAGTGGTAGTACGGAGAGCCGACGGCCGCTGAGGCCGTAAGGTTCTCGAGTGGACGCCATGGACCGGCAAGAGCAGAGTAGGACGTCCACCCACAAGGTGGGCAGATGGTCTAATGAGGGCCGCGGTTTGACGGTGGATTCAGGCTGGAGACCCAGCAGTGGACGCCTTATCGCTGAGATGATGATGATGAATACAAATACACAATCGCTTAATGAATCGCTTTGATGTAATAATCTACTTTACGAGAATGAGGAGGACGCAATAATGATGAAAATGATAAATGGTTTATCGATATAGAGACAAAATGAGGAGTAGGGAATGTGGCTATATCAGAGACGACTCTAGCTCATGTAGCGCCCGTGTGCAATCAATACCCTGGCGCACTCTCTTGAAACTCATTTAATATGTCTCACGGCACACCCTGCACTATAGGCAAAACCGGCCCTGGGCTATATTATAAACCCGGCAAATTGCTAATGTGCAGGAACTTTGTCAAATAAGATTCACGTGACGTCATTCGCAACTAAAAACTCGCCGACCAGTGTTTGGGTGTGTCATGAGATTACGTCACACCGCAAAAGCAATTTGCGGGGCTTATATCACTCTTAACTTACGGTGCAAGATTACGAGCAAGCAGTAGGTATCGCTAACAAATAGTGGCTAGTATAATATTATTTAAACTAGACCCTTTGTTATAAGTAATTTCTGGATGTTAGATGGCGCTACGTGTAGGTTGAAATGTTTATTTGAATTGACACTAAATACTAGTACCTAGATGTCGCACACCGTGTCGGAAACACGCGATTGCAACATAGTTATAACCTTAATTTATATTTAGAAGAAGTATATATTTCTTCTAAATATAAATTAAGGTTCGGTTGTTTTATTTTAGAAGTAAACCCGAGTAAATAACCTTGGAGGTGGGGCCCTTTCCACCCTTATTTGACCACCCTTTTCACAACAGAAGAGAAGATTACTTACCTTATGGGCAGCAACTATAAGGACAATGCTGAATACAACTTCAATATATAACTCTAAAAAGTACATTAAACTTATACCGTCTTACTACAAAAACATTAAACATACTTTAAACAGGCTTTGTACACGTGGTTAAATAAAACTTTACTACAAAAGAGTGTCTAGGCATTGTTTAGGGTTAGACAATGCTTGAGCATTATTTAAATTTAAATACCGCCAGATGCTTGATTAACAAGTGTCTATCTAGTTAGCGGCTTCTCCTTGGACGTGCTGTCAAATTTGTAATCGTTTTGCGTAATATTAAAGATTTCTTTTGATTTTTGAAATGACTATGGATATTTTAAATTTAATTGATTACGTATGGAGGATACGAATTATTTATAAGGATATATAATTTTGTGAGATAGGATACATCGCGAGCGAATTAATCCATTCGAATATTACGATGACGCAACGCCGCGCTCACGTTTTTTATCCATGTTAATAATAATAATTGGAATTTATGAAAATAAGAATATTAAATTAACAAATCCAACTTGACATTTGACAATTACGCCCGTGTCAGTTACGTTCCATTAAGCGCAATGTTTTTTGATATAACAAAATTTTATAAACAATCTAACGTATTTGTTGTAATTTGTGCCTTATTCCAATTTGATAATTTACTTATATCGTTACTATAGTCCGTAATAATAGCTTTTGAAAACCAAAATCTGCGTAAAATGAAAACGACATGAATTCAGGGCGAGTGACAGAATGAATGTTTGTCAGGGTTGCCATAATGCAATATCATTCTCGTACTTTAACACTATCTACAAAAACAAGCGCTAAACAAGGTTTTGTGGTAAGGATATTTTAAGCGCTCGCCTAACAATGTTTAAATAGTTATACATTGTCTACGTAAGCACGTGTTTAGACAGTGCTTATTTAATCTTTTGTAGTAAGACGGATAAAGTCGTAGAAATGTGTAAATAGTGAGCGGTAAGAGGCATGCATTACTAGTATTACGACCGTCACATATGTGGACATTAGCAGCGATATTATCTGAAAATCAAAATAACAGTAATTAAATTTCCACTTTGTTGTATATCTACACTATATACATCTACACTAATCTTATATATAAAAATGAATCCCCATTTCTCCTGGTCACGGCATCACGCGTGAACAGGTAGACCGATTTTAATTCGGTTTTCGCTAATGGAAAGAGGGATAAACAGGGAATGTTTTAGGGTATATAAAAATTGCACGCCGGGCGAAGCCGGGGGCGGGTCACTAGTAATATTATAAAAAGGAATGGTTTTTTTTGTATGTTTGTTTGTAATGGATAAATTCAAAAACGACTTAACTGCCTAAATCTCATTTAGTATATATACGTACAAAACAATATAGTAAGATTAACTCTTGTTTTGAAACAGTTTTAGTTGTCCTGAAGTAAAAATGTTTGGATATTATGTAATATGAAGAATTCGTTTACAGCGACATGAAAAATATATATGTTTTTTTTTAATTATCTGATGATTCAAGTCATAAAAGTGAATAAAAGGTTAGTTTGAATGCGAGGGTCGACCAGAAGGTATACTAATCGGCCCCTCCCCAAAAACACGAAAAAGATCATCCCCACCCTTAATAAGAATAGCAGAAGTGTTCGAAGCTTGACGTGCATATACGCGCCCGCGTCTTGTCCAAGGTGTCGTCCCGTCTCACGAGTCCTGGAGAACAGGTGGCGACCGAGTCTCGAAAGTCTTTTGTCAATGTATATGGGGACTGATTTATAGGCGGGATTGATAAAGTCTGCCTTAATGTTGCGCCGCAGACGAGCACTACGCAAGAATTCGTCCCTAAGGGATTGGCAAACAAATTTAACGGCTATAGCCCTAGTGCGTGAAGCACCCCCTCGATGTCATTGTTACGCCGTCGACTCCCGAGCCGCTCAGCACTCACAATATCATGTACCTACTTCGAGGCGGACTGCCACTGTGGACGCAATTAATTTTACGAAATGGGTAACACTTTCACCTCCTTCCTCCTGCAGGTTTGTGATTTTTATATTATTTGACAGCAGCTCACGTTCACGGTCCTCTAAGCTTTGTTGCAATTGAGTGTCCAGAGATTCCAGTTCAAGGACCGTACCAGAATCACTTTTTAAATCCTTCTCTTCAAAAGCTGCCATCCTAATTTCCAATGCACCAATAGTGAACGAGCTCCTAAGTTCCGCCATCTCTTGTCTGAAGCCACGGAACTCCACGGTCAAAGTAGTTAACGAATTTGCCGAACTTCACAACCACAGACTTCATTATGATATGTATGTCGAAGCGGTTCAGCTGCTAGACAACACATATTTAGTGAGAAGACTAAAAATTAACTACTAAGTTGGGCACTTATTTTATTTATTTAAAAAAACTAAATATATACATTAATGTAATGATAGCACTAAAAACCACCAACGTTTAACCTTGTGCTTATGCTTTCAAAATATTGTTAAAATGTTAGGTTAAAATTAGAGTTTAGGTTAAATTAAATTAAAATTACTTATTAGTCTGTAAGAGTTGAGCTGTCATTGAAGTTATATGTCATTAAGGACCACTAATGAAGCATTAACGGTCTGTGAGAGTAAACATTTTTAAATATTAACTAAAGAGTCGCTAAGTATTCGTTAAAACGACTCTGAGTCGTTATGATAAAATTTCTCTTTGGATATTATATATATATATATTTATTTTATTTTATTTTTACAGTTTTAGGAAAACTTACAGCTAATAGAATACAATGTAGTCACAGAATAGAACATCAATGGCCAATTAAAAGTTTCCACATATATGTAGATGACATACAATATATGAAGTAGGTACGCCACTTGACCAAACAAATTTACCTATATTAAGTAACAATTTATTACACTTTACAAAATTTAGTCTCACAAGTAATTTTAAAGGTTGTTACAGTATTCAAGTAAAAAACTTAATCTTAAAAACGCAAGCTAATTTTTTTTATTTTTTAAAAAAGCTGTTAGCAAGTATATATATATATAAAGAGCCTGCCTATGCCATAATGCATCTTACTAAATTTTGAACCTTCAATATATTACTCCGGCGATGGCAACCATATCGGATTGGCCTAACAATAACATACTTACTGACTTTAAACGCATACATACGAGGGGCACGCTGAAATGATCGGGAATAAGAAAAACCACATGCACGGTATAGCTAAATTGTATTTTATTGTTTTTCGAAGTATTCTCCGTTCAACTTAATGCACTTTTCCATTCGTGCAAACCAATCATTAAAACAGTAATTCGAGTCTGAAGTTGATGTTGACAAAATGGCTGATTTGTACGCTTCCACAGCTGCTTCGGGGTCTTCAAACCGTTGACCGCGTAATAAATCTTTCATTCTAGGGAATGTAAAGAAATCGTTTGGGCTCAGGTCAGGACTGTACGGAGGATGGCTCATCAGCTCAACGTTTTCCTGCTTCAAAAAAATCATTTGTCTTCCGAGCCTTATGGGAGCTCGCATTATCGTGATGTAAGATGATGCGACGTTTCGGGTTATTTTTTCGGAGTTCGGCTATCATTTCTGGCAAACAAACCGTGATATACCACTCGGCGGCGGTAACCGTTCTGCGTTCCTGTAAAGGGATTGTAGCAACATGCCCCTTTTTCGAGACAAACGTAGCGACCATTTTCTTTGACACGCTGCGGGAGCGAACCACTCTCGTTGACTTGACCTCGTCTTCGAAGACCCAAACTGCTGACTGATGTTTTCTTTCAGGTTCGTATGAATAAATCCATGATTCGTCACCTGAGACGATATTATAAACGGCATTTGACTTCCCTCCGTTGAAGCGTTGCAGAGTATTCCGGCACCAATCTACACGAGCCGCCTTTTGCTCTTCGGACAAATTGTGGGGAACCCAGCGGGAAACTAGCTTTCTTACACACAGCTCATTATGTAATATCGACTGAATTGCAGTCATTCCGATACTAATAACAGCCCGAATCTGCTCGTATGTCACATGACGGTCATCTAATATAATAGTTCGCACAGATGCGATGTTTTCAGGCGTGACCGCTGTTCTTGGTCGACCTGCAGAAGAAACAGTGCTGAGCGACACACGACCGCGTCGGAACTCGGCATACCAGCGGTATATTGTCGTTTGACTCGGTGCTTAAACATTATAAATCGAAACAAGTTCGCTGAGACATTTATCTTGAGATAAGCCGCGACGGAAATTATGATAAATTATGGCACGGAAATGTTCACGCGTGAGCTCCGTTTCTGTTAACGACGTGTCAACTTTAAACCATCATAGTTTTTGTTTTTAATAAAAAATTTTAATTGTTTGAATGTCATTAAGATTCTAAGAGGCCAGTATTCAAATTCTAAAAAAGGTTTTATTGTAACTCAATCCGCAATATTCTATTCCCGATCAATTCAGTGTGCCCCTTGTAATGAACTTTATTTGTTTTCACAAGACAATGGCGACGGCTTCGAAATCGATATCAGACACGATTAAAATACACACATATTTATGTAGGTATGTAAATTACAAAACAATACTACTAATTTTACTTGTACGTGCAAATAATATCATTAAAGATCTGAAAACATAAATGATCTTGGCTGTACTCGACGAGAGGTATCAAACCGGGTTCGTAAACTTATCTACCCCCTAAAACTACTAAGACAGTTCCGTTTGGGGTCGAAGGTGTGAAACCAACATGATCCAGCTGGATGGAAGTTATGTTTCACAAACCGTTTAGATATCCAACTCCATTACTACGTATGGAAAATTAATTATTAAGTATACGATTATGTAAGCGGTGATGGCTTCCGTGAAAGTACTCCCCGGTCAAACTCAATACATGCAATATTTAAAGGGGCGGACATTTAAAATAATTTCTCACGCATATATATTTACAACAAAAACAAACATTTTAACGTAAAAGATAAAAATATCAATTGCATAAAATTTGTTGTTCGAAATTGACTTTTTTAACTTCAGTATGACGATATTCAACTTTGATATTCGCACCCTCTTACAGAAGACCACCGTGAAATAACAGAACGTGTGCTGTTGTGTTTTGGTAAGTGAGTGAGGGATGCTAGAGCCCATTTCCCTATCCCCTGCTAATCCCTTATCCTTAATCCTAGTGTAGTCGGCAGCGCACTTGCAGCAGCTTTAGCGTTGCTTGTGTTATAGGCGACGGTAGCCACCTACCATCAAGTGGACTGACAACCTGTAATTTAAACCTTTAACTATAAAAAAAACTCACCAAAACGAAATAGCCCCACATAAGTAGGCCATATCTGAGTGGAACGCAACAGCAGCAGCGTTTCATCACTGGAATTTCAATGCGCATTTTTAACAAAAGATTGTAAAAAATAAAAAAATAATTATTATATCACAGTGTTAAACACGCGTACACATAGCAAGTGCAAAACTATATAAATGTCACATTTCGGTTAGGAATTATTTATAAAGCGCAGAGGCGTAATAGCCGATAAGAGCAATAGTAAGAGATCCCAGAGCCACCAGATGTAACTTATTTAAAAAAAAAACTAAATGTGAGGGATCGGGTAGTGTTCCTATGTTACGTGCGGGGTGAGTTAAGGTGGATTTATATTACACCGGGCCCCGTCCGTGCCCCGGCCGTGGCCCGTTGACGATATTCATAGTATGCTTTTGTATACTATGAATATCGTCATTCAATTCATACTTCACCGGGGCGCGTCCGTGCGCCGTCACGGGCACGGCCGGAGCACTCCAATGGCGACATTTCTTAACATGTTTGTTTTGACTATGCGCTCTGAGACAACTTCGCGAGGCCCGCTCGGAGTATTAATATTTACCCGAGGCTGCTGCGCGAGCCAAAACTGCGAGCCTGCCTCGTGGCTGCGCGCGAGCCAAAATTGGCGAGGCTGCCTCAGGGTATGAGTATTAACCCGAGGCTGCCTCACGGTGTTAGAATTTATCCGAGGTTGCCCGCGCGAGCAAAATTCGCGAGGCTGCCTCGGGTATTAATACAAAATAGTATAATAATACTTGGAAATGACAAAGCCCGGGCAAGGCCCGGTGGCGATACGGTGACAAATGGCAAATCCGGCCGGGGCACGTTGAGAAAAACACGGTGAGCGCCCGGCCCGGTGGCGGCACGGTGTAACATGAATCATCCCTTAAAATGCCGTGTAAGGGCGAAACGTATTTTCTCAAACCAAGATGACTTCCAAAATCATCAAACTTGTCCAATGAAACCGTTAACCTTGCTAAAAGTTGTCAATGATCCCCTTAATGTGTCACCGGTTCACTGTCGCAGATAACTTCGCAAAAGCTCCGAAGAGTCGCTTTCGTATCGCTGGTTGTCACACCACTAACTCATCCCGCCCGCCTGCTCTCTTATTTATACTTGGCGCCAAACGCCTGGATGTATTTCGTATTTTCCAGAAAATATAAACAAAATCGTAAACAAGCCATTGAAATTTCGGGAATGCTACTTCTGTTGTAATGTAAACTCTATGTTTTCAAACATAAGGACCAATTTCCTTTAACACTAGTCGGGAACGTCTCTTAATAGTCGCTATGTGAAGCAGTTAAAATCTGCTATGTTCAAAATTTATTAACAAAGTTAATAAACCTTTAGGAAAACTTCTTTTGTCAATATCTCGAAAGTATACTTTTAGCACATAGCAGATTTTGGTTTGAAAACGACGTTATATTTTGTAGAATATTATTACAAAACAATATTTAGCACTGCCAGACACTTCCTGTGGGCCATAATTTCTGCCAGACGCTTTAAATCTGCTGAAAATTAAAATTTAACTTTACTTATAATTTAAAACTTAAATTTTATATATGTATGTTGCAGACGTAAAAAAATCTCCCGTGAGTATGAACGCGAGTTTCACACATTTTACCTTTTATAAAATAAGCTACGTCTGAGGTCTCTGGGATCTCGGGTCACAATGTTTGTTATTATCTTTGAGTAAGTTATTTTCATTTCTATAATCGGCAGTCCACCGATTTTTCTCAGATAAATATATCTGGACTACATAAATATTTCCTGAGAAAAAACTGTTTTGTGACGCAAATGTATCGACAGGTAAACATCTGAATCTGTTTTGTATAAACCCAAACTATGTTTTTTACAAATTTTTTGTAGGACGCATAGTTTCCTAGATATCGCGATAAAGGTGTTTCCGCCCCTTTTTTCAATATTGCGGCCGGGGGACAAGGGCGGCAACCCCACAAACTTGGGGTTAAGCTTCTATTGACCCCCTCTACATGTCCCAAAAATAAAATTGCGTTCTCTAAAAAATGTTCAGTTGGGCCCTTAAATTGTAACATTTCAATGGACTTAGGTACAACAATATTTATAAAGCGCAGAGGCGTATCCGATAAGAGCAGTGTCCGTTATTTAACTTCGAGTAAATTATTTTCATTTCTATAATTAGCAAATCACAATTTATCTGGATCTACATAAAATATATCCCGGGAAAATTGCTTTCGTGACGCAAATGTGACCACGGCAGGTAAACATCTGAATTTGGGTGGTTCTAATTTTAAAAAAGGTTATACCTACTTCTAGTTTCTAAGTTCATCAATCAAAACCAGGCCATTGTCTTTTTTTAAACTTACACTCTGGAGAAATTGGTAATAATCACGTAATAATAGTCTTTTCACTTTTCATTCTCTGAAAGTGCTTATTTGTGCAGGATATATGCTGCACAAAATCGAATTTTGTGCACAAGTGCATTAACGTATCAACTCATAAATGTATCTATAAGGCAAAGAAAATGAGCCATACAGCCAAACACAACAAGAAGTTCATAGATAGAATTTGTTATTTTATAATATGTATTTACTTAAATTTATTTGCCTTATGTGTTTTTAAGACATAAAAGATATTAAAATTTAAATTCAAGTACGGTAGGTTATTTAATTAATTTAAGAAAATTATTATTACAAAATTAATTTAATAGTGGGCTGTATAGGTCTGCAGCCTAAGCCAATGTCATAAGATGTCAATGTCAATGTCGTAAGATTTAAAAAAAAATAAACCCGCGGGAAACACCTCTTGTTTTTTCGTGCGTTTAAAGAAATATTATGTTATACTACTGTTTTATTTCCTCGCAATCGAAGTGAAAAGCAGAGTTTATAACTCGTCCACAAAACCATTTTTATCCGAGACTTTTAGCAGCCCGAGCCGAAGGCGAGGGCTGATAGTAATGTAATGTTCGTTTGTGCACTAGTTGTAAAATCTACTATTTTTAATTTCAGTAATTTCCTAAGAATACTCATATGTCAGATTTTGTAAATGGAGATAACATTCGAAAATTAACACACTGAGCGCCAAGCACGTACTCGATACGTTGTTCGAGTCAGTGCGCAGTTAAAATAAAACAGATTTTTTAATATCGTCGCTTAGCTAACAATAGCGCACAAGTCAGATTTTCCTAGTTTTCAGGAGAGACAAAAAACTGTATTACATTAACATTTTATACAATATAAATGCGTAATAAAAAGAAATATATACATATTGTGTTAAGTTATGCTAATTATTAAACAAATATGATAATTTTGTTCTTATAAGGTCATTTTCAAGACTAACGCGGTTTTACTCCAACAAAATGAAGACTTACGCAGTGTTTTTACTTTTTATTTTTAATACAAAAAAAATACATTTTACAAACATTTTTCAAATGCAGTATTATCAAACAAATAATTAACATAAATTAATTAAAAAAGTATTGCTAAATTCGCTTTTTATAAAAAAAATTATCACTTTTCGCTGTTATTTTCTTCTAATTTGAACAGGACAACGTCTTCCGGTTCGGCTGGTATAATATAATAGGAACTTATTGATAATTGAGGTTTTATTATTTGACGAGATCAATTATTACCTACTGAGTTCAATAAAATTATCTTGCTTTTTAATAACTTTTAAGAAACTTGCAATCCAAATCAGTTCTCTTTTTTCTTTACTCCTAAGGTTAAGCTCTGCTAAACTTTTAGCCTCTCTTTTAGCTCTCCAAAACTTTTATTTAAATTGTACATTCATTTAACATACATTATAGTTATCACAAGTAAACTCAAAACAAAAATTAAAAAAATATCAAAAAATATCCTTTCATTTAAAAAGTACCTTTAAAACTTATAGATCTAATGACAAAAATAACATTTTAATTCTTATAAGGTAATTCATCATAATATGATTGCATACATCACACTGATCTTTTTTGGGATGAAACAGGCTTAGATTTAGTTTTAGGAATACATTGTCAAAAACCCTACGATTAAGACATTTTAAGGATTCTAATTCAAATTTACTAACGTATTCTTTGTATAATTGTGCCATGGTTTGAAATACTGGTTCTAAGTATTACCTTGATGAGTTTGCTTGGCAGTAGTGTGATGGCATCTTCAGCAGGTTATCTAAAAAGTTTTTAAAAGTTCGTGAGCATCAGAGTTCTTTTTGGAGCGATCTATATTCCGAGAAACCACAGAAGGTGGTGCACAATTTATCGTTTTAAACCAGTATCGGACAAACCATTCTTTAATACCCCATGTATTTATTAACATTTTTTTACACACTTGGTAACCTTCGTTGTCAATCGTAAGAAAGTACGCAAGACTTTTGGATCTGTTTGAATCAGATTTTTTTAAATGATTTTTTATCATAAGCTGTCACATGAGAGCAAAAAATTTCAAATAGGTTTTTCCTTTTATCCTCATCTATATTATTACAGTTTCTTAGTTTTGTTTTCTTGCAAAATGTTGAATTACATGCTGGTTTTATGAATCTGTCTGGCTTAAAGACATCATGGTGTATTTTGCATTTATAATTATTTTCTTGTTTCCCTATATCCCAGGTATGCCTGCCCTTTCATTCTTAAATCTCGATTAATGTTCCTTTTCCATGTCCTCATATCTTTATTAACTTTGCTCTTTCTTTTCTTGTTTGTTGCTAGATGTCCATGATAGCCAGTTTCATTGTTATTCTCATTAAACTCTGTTGTTTTCTGAAATAGATACAGTTTGAAGTTGGAGTCTCATTTGCAGATACTGTAATATTGCTTTGACCGGCTGAAATAAAATTCTTTTTAAAGTTTACAACAGATATTGGACAGCTAATGGTGTTGCATCAGATGCAGAATCAGGTGGTATTGCTACAATGCATGTATACATGGGATAAGCGTCTAATGTTGTAATTTGAAATAACTCCTTATTATTTTCGTAAGGTGCGAGATGTACAGGAAGCTGGGCAGGTAAAATTACTGTAACATGCAATGTTTATTGGCTCATTAGTGGAAATATCCATTAAATCATAATCATCATTTATTATATCCCTATTATACGGTAGGTAAATGGTTAATGTCTTGGTTTTCAATGTTTTCAATACGTTCAACCACATTAAAATTTGTAAGGTCTAAATCAAATTTACTCTGGAAGTTATTGATAACAAAAGTATCACATTGAGCCATTTCTTCATCAGATCTTGTGGGTTTGGGAGCTGTATAACCAAGAGGGAAAACTTTAGCTATTATTGTAGAGGTTGAAATCGTGGTAGCTTTTGCGGTTAAAGGGACATGCAATAAATAGTTTTTTTTAATTTTTTTTTTTTCAATTTTCTCCCCTCGCTTTTGATTATTTTAATTGATTTTCTTTAATATAATCATCTCATTTTCAAGCAAACTTGACGTCTCTTTATTAAGTTACGTAAAAGAGTAATCAGTATCTTTGCATTGATACTCAGCCCTTGAAAAGTTTTCATCACTGCTGCAAGCCGTTGTATCATTGCCGACATCCTCGTCCATTTTCGAGTTCTAAAGCAAATAATTAAAATAGAATAAATGTAATAATTATATAAGAATAAATATAATTATCATAATTTTAAAAAAAATCTGCGTTTAATTCACTAATTATCCCCTTAAAACGTCCCATTTAATACCGCAGCAGTCAGAAACTCATAACAGAAATACAGCGTAAATCATTTAGACCAAGCACAACATAACAGAAACACAGCCCAAGTCAACGAAACTATTCATTACAACACCGCTTAAATACACATGATTTTAATCACGACCATACATAGTATTTAAGTGAATATAACGTTAATGCTATATTATGTTTAAGTTTACTTACCTTTTAACAACAAGCGACGTATCACATGCCAAATTACTATGGCGGACGATGAGTTGCGCGCATGGAAGTAATAAGTACTATATACAACTATATAATACTTCCATGGTTGCGCGGTATTAGCGCAACGAATGAGATATGTTTTGTTACTATTTTTTGAATAACTCGCTCTAATTGGACGATATCACCTCCAGAGCTCATTGGATGCGCGTTGAAAATATCTATCGAATGGTATATAAAACGTCATTTGGCCAAAAAATGACTTGTGCGGTATTGTTAGCTAAGCGACGATATGTACTTTCAAATTTAAATATCTGTGAAACCCCATTACCAAATTACGCGACGATGAGCCCGTTGGATGAGTGGTTAGGGTGCTTGTCTTAACGCTCTGTTCTAGAGTTGCCGGGTTCGTTTACCGGCAGGGTCAACTTTGAAAAATGAGCTCTTCAAATTTGGCTCTGTTCTGGATCTGGAAAGTAGTGGTAGGGTACATTGCATTTCGCAATCATTTGAGCAGCTGACAGTAACCACCCCCTTACAGAAGACCACCGTGAAATAACAGCACCACGTGTGCTGTTGTGTTTCGGTGAGTGAGTAAGGGATGCCAGAGTCCATTTCCCTAACCCTTTCCAATCTCATACGATAGCCACCTACCAACAAGTGGATCGTCAGCCTGTCTGCCGATCTTAACATAATAAATAATAATAAAAAACACGATATTTTCCCAGTAAAATCAATAATTTCTTCTTACCTAATGGTACATGTTTAAACCGTTAAAACGAAAATAAAAATATACTGATGGCCTGATCTCCATACCAAACTTGATTGGTCTACTAAGTGGTCGAATATTTTCCATAATAGGCTTGTTACATCTAATTACAGTATATATGTGCCATTTTGTTCGATGACTTTTTGCCATTTTGTGGGTAGTGACATGATCCCGTAGCTGTAGAAATGTTTGGACTTCTTATCAAAAAAACAAGACAAGTAGTTTTGGCAGTCCCCTCTTGATGTTAACCTGACCCCAGGCAAACTCTTTCAATTTTTGCTGAGTGGCTAAAGATGTGTGTGGTCTAACCTCGTCGTGATGAAAGACCACACCCTTTCTATGGATCAATTCCGACCGCTTTCTCTCAACTTCTTCAGTTGTTGGCAGTAGAGATCCGCATCGATGGTTCTGCCCGGCGGTAAAAGCTCATTACGAACAGTGCCCATCAGCCAAACAGATTTTATTACAAGTTTATGCATACTATATGGGAAAAGACTTTTTCCCCGACCTAATAATATATATTTAATCTATACTTTTAACGGAACTCTAGATTTAATATTTTAGTTCGGCAGGTGACTGTTATACTCGCAAAAAGATCGGTTTTTCTAAATTAATATTAATAAATTGTTATGGTTTGATCTATTTTAAATAGATATAAAAACCTAGTTCTAGAAATATATAAATCTCAATATAAACTTGTCGCCCAAGTGACTTGTGTACCTACCTACTTTTTTTTAATGTTAAAATCGGCAGGCAGGCTGACGGTCCACTTGATAATAGGTGGTTACCGTCGCCTATAACACAAGCAACGCCAAAGCTGGTGCATGTGCGCTGCCGACTACAGTAGTATTAAGGACAAGGGATTGGGAGGGAGGATAGGTTAAATGGGCTCTGGCATCCCTTACTAACTCACCGAAACACAACAGCACACGTGCTGTTATTTTACGGTTGTCTTCTTTAAGGAAGTGGTTAGTGCCGCATGACGGGCTGCTCAAATGACTACCAAACGCAGTGTGCCCTGCACTACTTAAACGACGACGGTAAACATAAGCTCTTTTTCCAATAAAACACATTTATAATTTGTTATATTTATTTGTATCATAATTAAAAAATATTTGCATTAATTAAATTTATATAAATTGTATAGAAGGCGTTCTATGCATATATCAATTATTATACCTACTTATTTTAAACACAAAAGTCTTACTGTGGCGCATTAAGTTCTGAAACTTCCGGTTCGTCGTTGCAATAAATTTTTGAATTGTTCATTTTGCATTCAGCTTCGGCCGCGTTATTCACAAACTTGAATGTGTGGTTGCTACTCAATTTCAATATTTCACTCCTCACCAGGAAAATTACGTAGCAATTTATAACTGGAATTTAAAGAAAGTACATACATTTTTGCTATAATTGTTAGGCCGTCAATAACTAAACCTGCCTGGTTTATTTGTACATATTTACAAATATATAAATTATATTTCACGGGGATGAGAAGTAGTCTGTGCCACATAACGGGATATAAAAGGTTAATCTTTTTTTTTTTATTTATTATTTATTAATACAATAGTGTTTCATTTGACTTAACTGTATCTTTCTTTTGTCATATTTTTGTTTGTGCTTCGTGTATTTTTTGTGTGTGATGACAAGTGCGTGACCTCACTATCGGCTCTAACGAAAGACCAGCTCAGATTTTTTCAACCTGCATTATGCTGAGTTGGAGCCGGTTTGTGGCAGGGGACGTTGGTGTGTGTGTTTTTATGTCCTTTGGTACAAATTAAATTTATTCTTATTCTTATTATCTATCCTTTCCGACACATGGTTTTGTCTTGACAATTTCACTTGTGTCTACTATCGACAAAGCTGTAATTCTTATGGAAACCACAAATCTGTAAACTAAGAGCCACCCAAGATCACCCAAGAGCCAATTTATTGTTATTTTGAAATAATAATAATAATAATAATATGACCCATAGTGCCAAAGCTACTATAAATCTATAGATATCCATAGATGGTGGCCAAAGCTGTATTTGTATAAAAATAACTAAAATAATTATATGTATATTATGATAAACTATTAGTTACATTCGACTATGGTTTGAATGACAATTTTTTTTTGCGGCAGTGCCAGTTTTTTGCCTGTGACTGCGTTTGTTCTACCGCACAGTAGCGGTATGTTTTTTTCTGCAGTCTGTACAATAAAAACTGTTGTGGCGAGTTTACAACAATTTAAAATAATATAAGGTGAGGTGGGGTAAGAGGGACAGAGGGGGAAGAGAAACAGTTGCCTGTTAATAGAAACTTATAAAGCGTAGCTCTATGCCTCTCTAACAATAATAAAAGTAATTACGACTTAGTTCCAACGAATTTACATAGAGGGCGTTACGAATCCACGTGTCAGAGTAAGAGCGAAAATAAAAATCAGTTGTCAAACTGAAAAGCACGCGACTTGGCGGTAGTTATTTTGAGTGTTGTTTTAAACGATAAAACGGAGACTTAGAAGGTGGGTTTTGGTGGTAAGTACCAATTTAATGTTGAAGTTTGGTTTTGTGAATTGATTTTGTTTGGTATTACTCCTTTACAGTTATATTTCATATCGTCAAAAACATAACTTAAAAAAGTACAAAGCAGGGAAAGAGAAACTATATTCATCGGAAAAGAGGAACGTACGTTCCTCTTTCCCGAATGCAGGGGTGATCAACCTTTTAAAGCTTTGAAATATTTATTTAATATTTAATCAGTTTTCCGCAAGTGGCCTCGCCCGCGTGGTTTCCAGTTATATCGCGCTCTCTATATTGTGCAAAAGGAACATAATGGGTTTGATTCTAACTCTCATTGTTACAGGAAAATGCAAAATGCCATGAAAATACGAACGTAAAACGGATAGGGCCTCATACCCAAAAGAAAAATTAATGGAAGCGGTCAGGGCAGTTAAAAGTGGTACTATGACTGCTTATACGGCTGCCAAACACTATCAAATACCCAGACCTATCATAGTAAATAGAGTATACGACCGTAAAGCCTCAAATCCAATACCTTGGTGAAGATTGGTTCCTTGACTTTAAGAAGAGACACAATCTTTCCATTAACGATTTTTAGAAGTTCCTTTTTGTTTTGTGTTCTTTTGAAGTATTTTTGTTTAGTATTTTAGTTTAGTAATTAAAATACTAAACAATTTTAATTTTAGTAGTTCATTTTTGTTTTTTTGTGCTCCTAAATATTTGAATGAGTAAAACCTTTGTAATGCTACTTTACGAATTAAGTAAATAAATATGCAGTTTTGAAAGTTTGGGAGATTTAATGTTTTAGACTAAAATTTTTTTATTGTTTTTTGTACTATTTAGACTGAATAAGACTAATGCTTGACACTGTTAACTGCAATAACGATTTTTAGAAGTTCCTTTTTGTTTTGTGTTTCTAAATATTTAAGTATATTAGAAACACAAAACAAAAAATTTTTAAATGATTACGTAAGTTTTTAAAGTATTTGTTGTTTCGAAGAATATTATTTAGTTTGTAGAACTTTAGTAGTTCATATTTGTTTTTTTTTGTGCTCCTAAATATTTGAATAAGTGAAGCATTTGTAATGCTATTTTACGAATTAAGTAAATATGCAGTTTTCAAAGTTTGGGAGATTTTATGTTTTAAACTAAGAAATTTTTTTTTTTCGTACTATTTCTGCAAAAACAAGTTTTAGTTCCTTTTGGTTTTGTGTTTCTAAATATTTAAATAAAACATTTTTAAATAATTATGTAGGGAAGCTTTTAAAGTATTTTTGTTTCGAAGAATATTATTTAGTTTGAAGAATTTTAGTAGTTCATTTTTTTTGTGCTCCTAAATATTTGAATGAGTAAAACATTTGTAATGCTATTTTACGAATTAAGCAAATATGCTGTTTACAATGTTTGGGAGATTTTATTTTTAAACTAAGAAATTTATTGTT
Source organism: Bembecia ichneumoniformis (assembly GCA_910589475.2). Taxonomy (NCBI): domain Eukaryota; kingdom Metazoa; phylum Arthropoda; class Insecta; order Lepidoptera; family Sesiidae; genus Bembecia; species Bembecia ichneumoniformis. Next base: position 15,242,468 of record OU342535.1, read on the forward strand.
TTTCGTACTATTTTTGTACTCATTAATAATCCTTACATAGAGTTGAACACCTCTGCCCATGCTCTGTATGTTCCACTTACCCCGCTTTTGAGATGTCTTGAATTGTGGCAAAAATAAACTTTATTTCTCCTAACACAGAGTTTGAATTCAATTGACACCTAATTCACAATGAAAATTTATATAAAATATAAAAATAACGTGCATCTAAAAATGAAAAATTTATGTTGTTCCTCTTACCCCAAATCTCGGTAAAGAGAAACATTTCGAATGATCAAATCAATTGTCAATTATTGGCGTAATTACTATAGGACTTGATTGTGTGTTAAAGTAAAAGAAAGCTTATTTTAGGAATGATGTTATATTTGTAATCATATCAATACAAAGTGATGCATTAACTAGTTAGCACTCATAAAGTTCAAAGTCAGTAAAATATGTTCCTCTTACCCCACCTCACCTTATGACGTATTAACTTCATAAAAATAGAATCGTGGTGAGTTTACACATGTGTATTTTTTGGTGGCGAATTTACAATAAGCCGAATAAAGGCATTGCAATGCAGTGCAGTGTGCGCCAGGCCTAAATCAATTTTCAGTAGTTTAATTGTTCGCATCGAGTCTTATTTCGTATTTTCGGCTATTCCAGAGGACGACCCGACATATATATAATATAACAAGTATTGTCCTTGTAATTTTACGCAACTGCAGTGATACATTCAAGAAGTTCATAACTACCGTCAGTATCTTTGGTCTTTTTTTTAATTTGTACGGTGATTTATTTAATTAGAGATATCATCATATGCATTTTACAAAATAAAGTTAACCGATTTAGAGTAGGATACGATTACCAACTGTGTAACGTTATAACATAGTGCAAGTTAAAAATAGTAAATAAGTCGCGTGTCCGCGAGTTCGTGTGCAAATATAATATGAGCAATATATGACCCCTGACATCTTCATTGTTGTTATACCTTACTTTTATTCTGGATGAAAGGTATGTTACCCTATGTCCTTTTCTGTATTCCTGACAATGTATATGCAAAATATTATGATAACCGGATGAGTAGTTAAAGCGTGAAAATGCAACAGACAGACAGAGTTCTTCCACATTTTTAATATATATTTTTTTAATGTTAACATCGGCAGACAGGCTAACGGTCCACTTGATGGTAGATGGCTACCGTCGCCTATAACACAAACAACCCCACAGCCGCTGCAAATGCGCAGCCGACTACAGTAGGATTAAGGATAAGGGATTGGATAGGAAATATTAACTTTTAAGTTAGTCAGACTCTTCTTAGAAGAATCTTGTAAAATATTTTAGTTTTCCATTTTCTATTATAAGACCTATTGTAAAATATATGATCTAAAATGTAAAAATGTGATACAAAAATACCGTACAAACTTAAACAAAAGCAAATAGTACTCATATTATTTTTTTAAAGTAATAATAAATTTGATTCATTTTAATTCCGAGCTGGTGAGGACTTTGGGCGTCCCCACGTTAAGAAAAAAAAATCATTGTCCCCACTGGTGGGAACTTCAGTGGGGACATTGGGAGTAAACCAAAACATTCCTCGAATACTTACGTATAAAAACAAAGGCCGGGGCAGCGTCTTGAAGTGTGTACAGGGCGATCGTTGATCTGTATTCTGGGCTGAAATGCTCGTAATACCTTACTGTGTGGGCCACGCTCATTGACCACAAGGCGACAGACGTCATGGTGAACATTATGGTGAACACTATCGCATAGTAGTAATATATCTTCAGCAACTTTTCGTTTTTCTAAAAAATTAAAACTTGGATTAATTAGAAACTGTAGATGAAGGCAAATAGGCACTGTGTACTAGGCAGCACTTTCTACAGGCAAAGTTGTAAAGTTGTAAGGCAAAGTCAAAAATTTGGCGAACTTAATTTTTGAGTTGTGGGTTTCCGGGATGATGGCCCAGGTCTGTTGGAAATTCTTCCAAACGTTTCGTCAACAACTGCGGTTGACATCCTCACTGGTGTAGTCCGTGTTAGAAGAAAAAGTACATCACATAACTGCACTTCACTTCTGCACTTTTCGACTTCTCGAGCGAGACTGATTTGTCGACTGGTATGTGTCTGTATTTAATTTTTTTAAATTTATATCCCCACCCCGTGGTTGAATTGGGAGGGTTATAATGGGGATATAAATTTAAAAAATTTAAATACAGACACATACCAGTCGACAAATCAGTCTCGCTCGAGAAGTCGAAAAGTGCAGAAGTGAAGTGCAGTGATGTGATGTACTTTTTCTTCTAACACGGACTACACCACTGAGGATGTCAACCGCAGTTGTTGACGAAACGTTTGGAAGAATTTCCAACAGACCTGGGCCATCATCCCGGAAACCCACAACTCATATGGATACCGGCCGAGAAAACCTACATTCTACTATTGAACTTAATTTTTTTTATCTAAATTACGTCAGACAGGCTGACGGCCCACTCGATGGTAAGTGGCTACGGTCACCTATGACACTAAGCAACGTCATAGGTGATGCAGAACGCTGCCAACCATAGTAGAATATTAGAAAGAGATAGGGACATGGACTCTGACATTTTCCCATCCCAATTCTTGCTGAGTCAACTTGAGCGGAGTCTGAATAAAACTATTTTGTGATTCCACAGGGTTATCCAGTAGTTGAAAGCTTGGCCGCCACCATGGCAGATGCAGATTCGAATCCTGATAGGCATTAATAATTTTTATGCTAAATTTAAAAGCGGGCGAATCCGCGGGGCATAGCTATAAATGTGATATTATCAAGACAATATATTATGCCGAGAAAAAGTCTTCTCGCATATTTAAACTTGCAAATAAAATCTCTCTGGCTGTACTATTTGTATCTGGTTGGTTTTGATGACATCAAAAAGGTTACATTTCAAAAAAATTAGTAAAATTAGTAAAAATTAGTAAGTATAAAACAAATTAGTAAAAATATGTTGTTTCCAGATAATTTTTACGTGTTTTTCTTTCTGTCAAAATAAGTGAATCTAATGAAGGAATTGGATACACGTGACATAGGTGCAGGAACTTTGTCAAATAAGATCCACGTGACGTCATCTGCAACTAAAAACTCGCCGACCAGTGTTGTGCCACGGTACTGAGTGTGTCATGAGATTACGTCACAAAAATGGCACCACGGCGCATAAACAATTTGCGGAGCTTATCACTCTTAACTTACGCACCAAGATAGCGGTAGATACCGCTACCAAATAGTGGCTAGCTCTTTGTTAAAAGTAATTTATGGGCGATAGATGGCGCTAGGTGGTAGGTTGAAAGGTTTTTTGAACTAACTGTAAAAAGTGCCTAGATGTCGCATACCCTGTCGGAAACACGCGATTGCAATGTAGTTATAAGATGAAATATAAAAATTAAATAGGCATCGATTTCTACCAGTGCTTGGTTGTTTTATTTTAGAAGTAAACCCGAGTAAATTAGCAGTTTGGAGGTGGAGCCCTTCCCTTTTCACAACAGAAGAGAAGACTAGTTACCTTATGGGCAGCCACTATGAGGACAATGCTGAATATAACTTCAATATATAACTCTAAAAAGTACATTAAAGCTAAAAAGTCATAGAAATGTAGTGAATAGTGGTAATGGGATCCCATTACTAGTGATTTGACCAGCGTTACTGTCACATATGTGGAGATCAGCAGCGATATTATCTGAAAATCAAAATAACAGTAATTATATTTTCACTTTGTTGTATTATATCTACACTATTTATATCTACACTAATAATATTATAAAGAGGAAAGGTTTGATTTTTTTTTGTATGTTTGTTTGTAATCGATAAACTCAAAAACTACTTAACTGCCTAAATTTCAGTTAGTATATAGGAATTTAACAATATAGTAAGATTAACTCTTGTTTTGAAACATTTCTAGTTGTCCTGAAGTAAATATGTTTGGATATTATGTAATATGAAGAAGTCGTTTATGTCGCTACGACATGAAAAATATTTATATGTTTTTTTTAAATTATCCGATGATTCAAATCATAAAAGTGAATAACAGGTTAGTTAGAATACGAAGTTCGACCAGAAGGTATACTAACCGCCCCCTCCCCAAAAACACGAAGAAGATCATCCTCACCCTTAATACCTAAGCATAACAGGAGTGTTCGAAGGCTGTACTCGACGAGAGGTTCACATTAAATCACATATTGTTGATGTATCAAACCGGGTTCGCAATCTTATCTTTTTTTTATGTTAAGGTCGGCAGACAGGCTGACGGTCTACTTGATGGTAGGTGGCTACCATCGCCTATAACACAAGCAATGCCTAAGCTGCTGCAAGTGCGCTGCTGACTGCAGTAGGATTAAGGATAAAGGATTAGGAGTGGATAGGGAAATGGGCTCTGGCATCCCTTACTCGCTCAACGAAACACAACAGCACACGGTGGTCTTCTGTAAGGGGGTGGTTACTGCCGCCAGACGGACTGCCCAAATGACTGCGAAGCGCAGTGTGCCCTGCCACTACTTACCCTAAAAAACCCTCTAAAACTACTAAGACAGTTCTGTTTGGGGTGGAAGGTGTAAAACCAACATGATCCAGCTGGATGGAAGTTATGTTTCACAAACCGTTTAGATATCCAACCCCATTACTACATATTATGGAAAATGAATTACTAAGTATACGAGGATTATATATTGACAAAGCGGTGATGGCTGTCCATGAAAGCACTCCCCGCTCAAACTCCAATGCGTGCAATATTTAAAGGGGCGGACATTTAAAATAATTTCTCATACATTATATATTTACAACAACAAAAACATTTTAAAATAAAAGGATAAAAATATCAATTGCATAAAATTTGTTGTTCGTAATTGACTTTTTTAACTTCAATATGACGATATTCAACTTATTATGAAAGGCAAGTCACAACACACACACACAATACGATAAGTCACACTGTATTATAACTTTACTGTTTAAATTTTGGCTTTAGCGATTCAAGCTAAGCTTAGTGTTAAAGGTCACCGATAACTCTATCTGTAAACTTTAATGAATAATGAATAAACTAATGATTATTTTTAAGTACTTGAAATAAATATTAAAGTATCTTATTGGGGAAATCTTCATCAACAAAAACTTTTGGTTTTATATGTGCACATTTATTTCATATTCACATATTTATATATATATATATATATATATATATATATATTATAAACTAGTTCATATAACATAACAATACAATTAAACCTAAACGAAAACCATTTTTATGTCCCTATCCAACTTCTCAAAATACACTTCTGTCAATACATTTTGTTTTTCTATTCTTTATTCTTTTTAAACTATGAACTATATAAAGTTTTATATGCCAGTACAAATTCTCATCTCTAACAAAGTATAGCTTATTTAATAACATCCTAACTAATAGTTAGGATGTTATTAAAGTTAGTTTGTGTGTCTGTGTGGAAACAGGGGTACCTTTCATTTAGAAAAAAAAATACTGTTCCCGAGGGCTCATCTAAGATTGAATCAAAACCGAATCAAAAGCTAGTTTTAAGATAAATCCAATCCCCTTATAAAAATACATTGGAAACTGTGATTAGTTGTCGATTACTGAAATTATAAAGAAACAAGCTTAACTTATGTATGTTTAAGCAATTCACTTGTCTCGGGGATGTCTCGAATTTATTTGATGAAATAATAGCTGGTGAATGCTAAATTTACACGTTACGCATACCGTGGTAACTTTAATCAACAGTAATCTATACATATAATGAAATCGTAAACGAGCCGTGTCTCTGTACATGAAATATTTAAAAAACAATATGTTCACGTTATACTTATGTTGCCGAGGTCAAAAAAAAATAGTATTTAGAATTCTTGCCTGTTTGCCTGTTTGTCTGTGCGTCTGTGCCTGTATTTCACTGATTTATTGTAGCAAGCTTATCGTAACATTAGTGTTTGTTTCATTACAATCGGTTTACAAACAAAAAAGTTACGCGCTATACCGAGTCGCGGGCACAGCTAGTATAATAGGGGATCGGACAGTAATCAGATTAAAATGTAAAATGTACTTAGAAAGAAAATATATAATTTTTTACGATTATTTATCGAATAATAATTTAATATAATTCATTTAAATATTTTTAAATGAAGAAATAAAATTTTATTATTTACAATATTTTTAATCTATACTGAAACACCGATCACAGTGTGGGCAATCATTGTCTTATGCCAATGCAGCTGTTTTGTTATGATATGACCATAAAAATTAAATGACGTTACGCGCTCTCAGATGAACTATCGTGGCGTTTTGGCGGCATTTTCAAACAAACAATATTAAAACATGATTTTGAGTACCTAAAAGGCTATAAATAAATAAAATAGTATTTTTTATGGGAATAAATATCCATGAAGATTAATTTAAAACACTTTCTGAAAATTTGTCCGATCCCCTATTATAATTTTATATACTAATGCACACCGTTTAATGTTCATTTACTCCGTTTCATAACCTATCAAGAGATGACGCTGCCAGGCTCATTTTGTTATGCATCCTATTAAAATGATTGGTCAATGTAATTTTTTTAAATTACGAAATGAAAGACGATCAAACAAATAAAACAACTTATTAACAAAAAAAAACACATACAATATTATAGTCCGTCAGCCTGTCTGTCGCCTTTCACTATAAAAAAAACTCACCAAAATTAAATAGCCCCACATAAGTAAGCCATATCTGAGTGGAATGCAACAGCAGCAGCGTTTCAGCACTGGAATTTCGGTGTGCATTTTAACAAAAATTGTAAAAAATAAAAAAAAAAATTAGTATATCACAGTGTTAAACACGCGTACACATAGCAAGTGTAAAACTATATAAATGTCACATTTCGTTTAGGAATTATTTATAAAGAGGAGAGGCGTAATAGCCGATAAGAGCAACAGAGTCATAGATAAATATAATATACTAGCGTAAATAGAGTTAGAGATCCCAGAGCCACCAGACGTAACATATTTTCTAAAAGGTAAAACGTGAGAAACTCGCGTTAATACTCACGGGAGATTTTTTTTGCCTCTGTAACATATGTAAAAAAAAATTAAGTTGTAGATATAAGTAAAGATAAATTGTTTTTTAGCAATTTAAAGCATCTGAAAGAAATTATGGCCGATGGGAAGTGTCTAGCATTGCTAAATATTATGTTCTACAAAACATATAGTCGTCATCATTGGCTAGAACATTCGAGATATTGACAAAAGAAGTTTTGGGAAAAAAAATCACAAGATGGTTCATTCTAAAAAATATAACAACTTTGGGTTATTACAAGCAAACTTATTGGTCTTTGGGATCTTGGGCTACAATGTTTGTTATTATCTTCGAGTAAGTTATTCTATAATTGGCATTCGTATCTATAATTGGCAGTCCACAATTTATCTGGACTACATAATATTTCTTGAGAAAAATCTGTTTTGTGACGCAAATGTATCGACAGGTAAACATCTGAATTCGGGTGGGTTTATACGGTTTCTACGTTACCAAATTCGGCCATGTAAGCGGTTGAAGGGAATTTTCCATGATGGGTAAACGTCAAAATATGTAATTACTCCAAATTTAAATCAGAATGTTGAGTAATTACTTATTAAAAGTATTTAAATTCGAAATGCAAATGCTTTGTTTTTTATGATTTTAAATAAAAATACAAGATGTTGTTAAAGTGCTTGTTAAATAAAAATACAAGATAATTTATTTTTGAAGTACCTACGTATTTTCAAAAATACATTATTTCATTGATAACACTTGTGCTTGACTAAAGAGTTCACCTTTCATGTTACGTCTATGTGGCCTCAATAACTATAGTTTGGCCGAAACCGTTGTACCACTCCTTATGTCGCGTTTACACTCTCGTCTCGTGGCTCGTCTTGCGGCTCGTGTTGGTCTCGGACTCCCGCTCCATAACTCGTGGGTCCAACGAACCTCTCGTGGCGAGTTTAGTTGTGTTCGAACTATCAACCATAGATATTAGCGGCATGAACTATATGTTTACAGAGCTTATACTATTACGCAGCTAATGTGCAAATACAAAAAGCGTAAAAAAAGTTTAATTCAGACACTTTGATGTCTATAAATTAAGAGGGTATAGCAGCCTAAAATTATAATGCATAATAAAATATATAAATAATTGTGAATTACCATTTAGTTTAATATGTCAGTTATGCAAAATAATATTAATGCATAGATATTATATTAAAATTAAAACTTTTTTTAATGAAGGTTTCACAATTTTGTGTCACGACTCACGAGGTATGTACTATCTCGTGGACAGACAAAGCGGAGGAGCCCGCTCAGTGGAGTCATATCTAAGGTGAGGTAGTGAATTGCTGTTGTTTTGAGGTAAACCAATCAATTAGGAAGTTTCTCGTTATGACGAACTACGTTATAAAGAGTTTCAAAGCGTGCCTATGCATAGGTCACGCTCTAAGTTTCCGGAACTGGTAATATATTACATAAATGAAAGTCTGTGTTTTTTATGTGTTAGTCGACAGACAGGCTGACGACCCACTTGATGAAAGGTGGCTAAGGTCGCTTATTGACACAAGCAACGTCACAGATGGTAGAAGCCGGATTAAGGATAAGGGATAAAGAAGAGATAGGAAAATAGGCTCTAGCACCCCTACTCACCCAGGGAAACACAAAAGCAAACATGCTATTATTCCACGGTCGTCTTTTCTAAGTTGGTGGTTACTGTCGCCAGACCGGCTCCCCAGTTTATGACTGTGAAGTGCAGTGTGTGTTCTGCCACTACTTACATTGAAAAGGCTGTGATTATCTTCTCGAGAGACAAATGCTGAACCGCTTCTTAAAATATAAGACTATTGGTCCTAAGATTTTATTGCGGTTTATAAAATCTCTTACAAGCTGAAATAGGAATAATTGAAGCAAAATACAAACAAGAGACGACTTTTCTTGAGTAGCATTTTATTATAAAAGTGCTTAGTCGTTTATAAAAAGACATATTCGATCTTCACAGTGTTTGTGAATAAATTTTGATTAGTAGGTACTTTCCTAAGAATAACTTTTGTCAATTAATTTTTTTTTACAACAAATACTGCTTATACTCAAAGGTATGCCTAAAATTTCAACATAATTATGCTCTCATAAAAGCATGTTAGTTTCCAAACATAGAAAATTAGTGCTGAAAGAACAATGGCGAAATTTTTGTTCAAAAAATTTTGAAGCGTCTTTGAATGTGATCAATATAAAGAGAAATAACTAAATTTTCCAAGGTTTTTTCGAATTATACTAATGGCCTGTCTATGTCCGGATATAAATATCAATTTTAAAAGAAACACAATTGACTAAAAATCTCCTTAATTGAGTAAATGTTATATCTTCCTTTAATTGAGTAAATGACAATTTAATATGACAAATAAGTTACAAAAACATAGAATAATAATGCTTTAGTTATTATTCTATGTACAAAAATTATAATACCACAGAACACTATATATACTCGTAGAAAGACGTTAATCACAATTTACCTAAAAATATTTTATTCTGAACACAGTTTTAAGTAGGTACTTACAGTTTATTTTAATCTAAAATACGCAAAATATATATTTCAATCCAAATAACAGGTGTTATTTTACATAACCTTAAAATATTAAAACTAAAATATAGTTAATTCCAGACTTTGCTTAGTAATAAATCTAAGAACACTTAGTTTAGTAATAAAAAGTCTATACTTTTACATATTTTTCATTTGTAGACGCGAAAAGTTTAAGTCAACAAAAATTTGTATGGAGGTTCGCCATTGTTCTTTGTATAAAGAAAATGCGTAGATACTAAAACCGTGGAGTAGTTTTCAAAATCTGTCATCATGCGTATTATAGAAATTATAGAATCAACACAAATGAATGCTTATTTTACATTGAATTATTTATTACTCTGTACAATACACAAATTTTACTTAATGCTATTTGTCGTAAATGAATAAATTTTCTTTTTAGATAAACTTGCCGTTTTTCACTAAGGCTAAGACCACACTATACGTGCCAAGTTTAGAGCTGCGCTTGTGTTTAAAATAAAAAATGGTAAGATACAAGGCGATTAGCTTTGTGACACGCAATTCACCTTCGCGCCGTTTTTGGTATGAATTACTCTTAGAAATTACTATTGAATGAAAACTCAATGCTTAACTCAATGCTACGCGACCCGCTTGCCTTGCGATGCAATACGTATGTTCACTAGGATCACTCACTATGCGAGTAGCTTGGCTCTAAAGTGCAAAACACACAGGTCGGTAAGCGAGCGGTCCGGAAGCTTGAAGCGAACGTTTTTCGGGGCGTTTCATACAGAACATGAGCTGCCGTCGTAAGAAAGCGTCGCGGTAGCGTAAAAGTGGTGCAGTATTCGCTATAAATTGGTTCGCGTTGCTCCCACTCCGGCCCTGAAAAGCGCCCGTTTGTGATAGCGGTGAAACCGCAACGCGCCGCCCGCCGCGCGGCTGCGTCGCCTGGCCGCCTTGCTGCCACAGGCGGTTTCTGTGTGGCATGATGCATAAAGGCGGATTTATACTACACCGGGCCATGGCTACGGCCGTGCCCGAGCCGGGACCCGGTGAAGATATTCATAGTATGCTTTGTATGAACCAATTCCTACTTCACCGGACCTTGTCCGTGTTTCGGCCGTGCCCCTGCCTTTGAGAAAAACACGGCGAGCGCACGGCCCGATGGCGGCACGGTGTAATATGAATCATCCTTTGGAACTCGTACAGTCGGGGTACGAAAACCTTCGTCACTAATAAGCAGACAACTGACAGACATTTGAAATGAAATTTTGCCATTACTGATAATTGCCCTGGTGCAAGCAAATGTCGACTTTAAGGTGACGAACCTATTATTACCTTGACTCCGTACTGCAACAGTGTGTGTTGCGCTTAAGCGAGGCTCTGTGTAGTGTGGCCGCAGCCTAAATGTTTGCGGCGTATAATTTAAAGAAATAAAAATTGCCTTTTCTTTATCTATGATATATTGCGTTATAGAGGTGGCTGCTTTGTGTAAAAATATTATTATTTAACAAACATTTCATGAGAATAAGCTTTAAGGGTGTCTTGTAAGAAAACCGCACTAACGTTACTCCACCATGTCTCAAAAGCATTTGAAAATGCATCTTATTTCTTTACTGCCTTAGGTGTACAAACGTCTGTTTCTCTTTTCTCTTCACTCACTGCTACGTTAAGTGCACATTCAGCTTCAGCAGCATTGTTGACAAATTGAACAGTCGTGTCGTTCTTAAGTTTGATGAATTCGCTTCTAATTAACATTATTAGGTAGATTTTAAGCACTGAAAAAAAAAAAGATTTCTGCTTTCATCACAATAAATTATATGTTAGATACTAGCTTTTGCGCATGATTTCGCCGCACCCCTTTCATAGGTGTTAAAACATTTATACATCTTCGTTGCTTATATATTTTTGTCAGGCGTTGAATTTTTTATTTTGATTTTTTTAGACGATCAGTATTTTTTACTGAATAAAAAGTACCTACCCTTTGACGTTTTCTGTGAGTTGAGTAGGTAGCTAAGGCGTGAAAGCGAAATAGACAAACTTACTTCTCAATTATAATATTCGTTAAGATGACTGTTAATTTAAAATTTAAATAAATGTACTTAAGGCGAACGCAACGAAAAATAAACTGTTTGGATGTCATTAACTGGTCAACTCTCTGATCAACCCCAAACAACAGAACATCGCCAAATAGAAGCGCATGTGCTCTTGTGTTCCCGTACATAAGTATGCAGGATATTAGGGCCTATTCATCCGAGTACCAGTGTTCATCTTATCCGTTATCAACTGTCCTGCTACCTCGTTGCACTTTTTTATGGATTCTTAAGTAATCGATAATACTTGATAATGTATTTGTTTATCTTTAGTTTCGATAATAATTAATTTAATCTTTGATAAATTACCATTTTTAATTAAGAAAAAAAAACAATACATTTCAATGTATGTTCATAATCACAACAATGGCTGAAAAGAAATTTCTAGGGATTCTTGTTTTTAAGAGGGCACTTTCCAACTTGAACAGCTTACTTACTTATTCCATACTAAGTAATTCCATGATTACTCATTAATTATAGGTCGTAGCAATACATAAAAAAACCTGACATTTCTGGGACATAATATAAAGGTTTCCATAGAAATAAAAAACTGAAATTAATTTAATATCTAGTATAATTAATTTCTAAAATGTGCAGAATTTGTGACATTTTCGCGGAACAATTAATAGAAAATACTTTCGTCTGGTAAACAGATTGCTGCAGGATTCAAATCTTAGACCATCACAAATAAAAATGCCATGTCATTAAACCCATTTCCGGGTCCATGGGAAATTTTAATCACTTGTGATAGATACAAAGGCATTAGGGATTATTCCCAGCACTTCTAACTATAATTATAGAAAATGAAAATAAAATAATTCCATCATTGGGAACAAAAACGTACTCATACCAGAACCAATATTGAAAATGATGTATTACATACACTAATGACTTATGACCTTTTTCTAATGCGTATCCAACTCTTATGTCGCCAGTAATTAGCGCCATTAGCGTATCGGTTATTAATTAATCGTTTTCAATTGCTATTTTTCTTCTGGTTATAACTGGATTGTTCTTTTTAATTTTCGTAAACCTGATTTACTTACCTATATAGAGTAGTCCCAAAGTTGCTTTCTTAATCAGTCTGAATAAACCCTTTGTATACATTATTGTAAATCTAATATCGAAGCCAATTTGCAAGATATACAGGAAACTACAGATCGCAAGGGAAACAATACTGTAGAAATAGAATAATTTGAGAAGTTTGTAGTTTTTCTGAAAAAAAAAAATTACTTTATTAATTAAATTATGCTTTAATTAAATTAGTTTAATATTTAAATTTTATTTACTTAATATAATATAAATTTATTATTAAACTAGCTGGTGCCCGCGGCTTCGTTCGCGTTGAAAAATGAAAAATATTACACCCGAGAGAATATAATTATGAGTACTTCAACATATTTAACGATGTGATGACGGTAATGCCAAATTTTTTATATCTTTAGACCATCTCTCGGGAACTTAACATTTATCCAGGATAAAAAGTATCCTATATGTTAATCCAGGCAATAAACTCTCTGTTTGCCAAATTTCATCCAAATCCGTTCAGTAATTTTTTGCGTGAAAGAGTAACAAACATCCATCCTCACAAACTAATAATATTAGTATTTATTTATTTATTTATTATACATGAAATAATTAGAAAAATATTTAAAATGTCCCATAAAACTGGAAAGCAGTTTGTCTATGGAATCAAACTAATGTTATCAAAAATAAAACTGAATTTAAAAATAAATGTAACCTAAATCTAAACCTAAATTTCATTAATTAACTTAAAGAAAACAGATAATATTTCATTAATTTATTTAGTTTTATTTTTCTCGTGGACAGTGTCTTCAGGAAAACTATTTAGAATGTAGGGCAACCGCTTTTTTATAGTTCTGTCACAAATTAGAATCTTAGTTTTATAGAATTAATAACCATAGTTATAAAATTCATTAATCTAATAACTAATAATAGTAGCAGGGCACACAGCGTCTCGCGCCATTAACCACCATATAAAAGACCACATTGAAATAAAACCACTTGTGCTATCGTATTTCGGTGAGTAAGCAAGGGATGTCTGATCCCATTTCACTATCTCCTCCTTATAGCGACGGTAGCCATCTACCCTTACCGCCATGTTTAATGTCCGCCTGTCTGCACACTTTTACATTAAAAATTGGGAAAAAATCTTACCAGATGAGATGCCACAACTAACAATACATTAAATGCCACATCCATTAACGAAGCACCGATTAAAACAACTATTAAGGCTACACTGGAAGCGTCTCTGCTGAATCCTATTATAAACATTGTCATGATTCCAAGCATAGCTGTCATAAAAAGAGAGCCGAGCTGAAAATCATTATTAAATACATTTTATTAGTATTTTACCAAATTTCATTATATTACCAACATTCAATTAAATGTGAAAGCGTGGCAGGTCGTAAGACTGGCAACATTTATAAATTTAAAAAAATTCTGATTCAAATTCATATTGTTTCTGATTAAATATATTTAATTTGGGCCATTTTTAGATTAAATCTAAAAATGGCCCAAATTAAATCTGGTTTTGTGTGAATGTCTCATTCATTTTGTATTGAAGAATTATCTCTTTACACAAATGAGAGGCCTGTCCCCAGTAGTTATATATTGGTAGCCAGTAGTTATTATGTTAATTGAGAAGACACATTCAGAAAAAGAATTCTATTATCTTTATCTTTGTTGTCAGCAACATATTGTCAGCAGTGAACTGGAATTCTAGAACCTTTTTTTTAATGTTAAGATCGGCAGACAGGCTGACGGTCCACTCGATGGTAGGTGGCTACCGTCGCCTATAACACAAGCAACGCCAAAGCTGCTGCAAGTGCGCTATCGACTACAGTAGGATTAAGGATAAGGGATTCCTGTTATTTCACGGTGGTCTTCTAGGGGTGGTTACTGCCGCCAGACGGGCTGCCCAAATGACTGCGAAACGCAGTGGGCATTTCGATGATTGTCAGGGATATAAAGAAGGTCATAGGGTACCTTTTATCCAGAAAAAGTAGTGTTCCCGAGGGACCATTTACAAATAAAAATCCCTATGCCTAGGGCAAAACTATAACAGCATAATGATTGGAAAAAAAAAAGAACTAAATTTGCTCGTATATTTTGGTAGACGATATATTTTTTTAAAAGGGGCGCGAAGATTCTTTAAATTAGGTCTAAGGATGTTTGAAAAGTCTGTTAAAAAAGAAGTCAGCTCTTTTTTTTAATGAGAATTGAGTCCAAAAAAATAACATTGATGATAAAACTACATAGGTGGCTACGTTTATCATGGACTGGGGATGTAGATTAGGATTAGTTAGTGGGTAGCGAGCTGTGGGCGATACTTTATACAGAGCTTCCGTTCACGCGCCGAACTCACATCCTGGCGCTGACGTTGTATTATCATCATGTTATGATAAAATAAAAATAGGGATTTCATTTCAATCATCTACTGTATGACTAACCATTTACGACTAGTTTTTTCGTCCAGTGGTCTAAATTTGACCATGATTACTCTAAATTTTTTTATTTTATTTATTACACTAAAACTCGTCAATAACAACTCAACACAAACAGTCAAGAAAGCGGTACTGAACTCTTTTGTATTTATCGATGTCGATAAAATAAATTGTTTTCAATTTTTTTTTTAATCGGTGACACTACTAGTGGTTTGGCAAATAAACAACAAATCGACTAACAAATGAATTTTAATGAGAAGAGGATACTCGAGTGATTTGTGTTACTTCTATATTATTATAAGCATACGGCTGATATATTATTCTATGTTATTACAGTAGAGCCTCGCTAATCCGGACCCCCACTGATTCGGTGATCGCGGTAATCCGGACGCAGGCAGCGGGTTTCTTTGCGGGGGAAGCAGGAGGCTATGTACTATGTAGTAGTAAATAATTTTTTTACTACATATACATATATTTACTAGTGTATCTTTCGATAATAAAAAATAATAAACACATAAATTAGTCTTTCATTTAATTATTGGTTATACATATTTATGTACATACATATAAACTTCAACCAAATTTTGTTGCAGACGACAATCCGGACACCTTGGTAATCCGCCAAGGGGCGATTTTTTGCCTGTCCGGATTAACGAGGCTCTACTGTGTATACATAAGCTTTTAAAGTGTCTTGGATATGACCGACGACTCCATACCCACTCTGTGTAAGGCAATCACTGCAATCCTATTTTCTTTAACACCCCATTCCATATTGTAATTTGATAATAAACCCGAAATAAATATGTGAAATGGCGAGAAATCAAAAGAAGTTTTACATATAATAAGCGCTTTCCAAATTCAAAATGAATAAAGAGTTGAAAAAAGAAAAAGTTTTTATGTAACAGTATTTATGGCCAGACTAGTTATTGAAACAAATTTTGAGTTTTGAGTTCAAATCTAATAGTTAACTTAAAAATTTGATTTGTACTTACAAGATTAAGATATCCCCAAAAGATTATGCCGTATCGCAAGGGTATACAAAAACAACATCTTCGAAATTGGGGTACTTCCACCTTCATTGTAACTCAGTACTACGAAATAGAGCACAGAATGTAACTTAATTTTTACACTGTAACTTCTGTTACACTACCGTTTTGAATGAAGCTAGCCGACAGAATACTCTTATCTGTAAACTACAACTGCATTTTGCTCTTGATCGGCTGTCGTTATAAAATACATTGGGTTTTCCAAAAAATATATAAGGCAATTAAGGAATTATATCACCTTTTTTATGTTAAGTTAAACTCGAATGACAGTATGATGGTCCATTTTAGGTGGATTAAGGATAAGGGATTGGTAAGAATTAGGAAAATGGGCTCTGGCATCACTTACTCCCTCAACGAAACTCAACCGCACACATGGTTGTGTTTCGGTCTTATTCTTTCACGGTGGTCTTATGTAACGGGTCGGACGGTCCGAATTACTGTTAAATTCAGCGTGCCCTGCCGCCACTTTTCAAATCCAGACCAGAGCCAACTTTCAAAAGTTAACCCAGCCTGGAATCGAAGCCGGGACCCCTGAGATAGAGCGTTAAGGCATGCACTCTAACCACTCATCCAACGGATGTAGTATTAATATATTCCTACTAACAGTTGATTATGTAGAATTAACTTATTTGTACTAATAATTGAATTGGCTGATAATCCATCTCTTTCGTTTGTTCATGGTCTTTAAGTTTTTCATTAACATTTTCTCTGACCTTTTCACTGTGATAATTATTTGTAAATTGACCCTTCTATACTTTCGTAAGAAAGCTTATTCCTATAAGAAGTTAATGTATTAGTTACAAGATAAATGCTTATAATTTGTTGGTTTTTCTTCGAGTTTTTCATTTGTATAGCTTACCTTCAAGTACATTTTCTCCTATAATACGTATTGGACACCGGGTACCAAGTACCATCTTCACCATGTCCTTTTTCGTGTTCTATATTTTACTGAATACATTTAATTATATTTAAGGACCGATCGTTAAATATTTACAAAAATGTATTTTTTTGACATTTCTTTTGTGTTTATTTACACCGTTACCGTAGTAACCCTATGTCGGTTTTCAGACCATGATGTCAAATTTTCGTTTACAAACTCTTTGGAGGAGGTCGAATAGCTCGCACCTATGGTATAAAAATTTACAGTGTTATTACAAAAAAGTTAAACATACATTGAACAAGTGTCTAAAAAAAACTTTATTACAAAAGCGTGTTTAAGCAGTTAGAGTTAGGCACGGTTTAATTAATAGTTTTCATATTTAAATACAATGCTTGTCGAAGCCTCAAAGTTAGTCTAAACTGCTTTGTTTCTAATTTTCGCAAGTCGTATTTAGTGGTGTGGTGTGCATTTCAAATTGAAATAATGAATAATAATATCAGTGATGGAATTAAACTTTGCAGATTTTATTGATGACAAGAATTGGATTACATATATAGATAACTTTCGAGACAATCAAGTGAATTGTATACGAATTCCTTTTGAAGTTTTCGAAAAATAAAATATAAAAACAAATTATGAAATATGTTGTTGGCGGCGCACAGTGGGTCGAAACTGCTATATGATGGACATAGGGAACTTTTTACAAATTCCATTTAAAAAAAATACCTATCGAAATGTCTCGTCGATTTGATGAATAATTGTGATTAAACGTTTTTCTCTAAAACTGATAATTTGCCTGTAAAAAAATATTTTCAACATTTGTTGTATGGAATGAAACAGAAACTGCTAAAATTTGGCCAAGTCTTGAAAGGTCTTGCTTTATAACTACTTCAGTCTTATTACTTGGCTTGTTGGCTATAATTCTACGCTATCAGCGCGCACCTATAGTTGCCCGTTCAAGAGTTATGAGGTTCATTAAAATGAAAAAAAAAAAAAGTAAGTAAAAGCACTTTTTATTGATAACTAGCGACCCGCCCCCGGCTTCGCCCGGGGTACAATTTTTATATATATGAACATTCCCCGTTTATCCCTCTTTCCATTAGTACAAACCGAATTAAAATCGGTCTACCCGTTCACGCGTGATGCCGTGACCAAGGGAAATGGGGATTCATTTTTATATATAGAGATAGATAAAATAATTGCATTACATTAAAATACTTATAATTAAAAGTACAAAAAAGATATTTTCAAAATTAAAGCGAATAATAAATTTAAAAAAAAATTAAAACAAATTAGTAGGTAGCTATAAATTATTTAAAAAATGGTTTTATAGTTATTTTTATTCAAAACTACAGCTAATACAATAAAAAAAAAACGGGACAAGTGCGAGTTGAACTCGCGTGAAGAGGGTTCCGTACGATGTTACCTATCCGCACAATATTGAGTGATTTACCATTTTCTTTTAATATCATGAACTTCTTATAGGTTTTCCTATAATCTATAAGTAGAAAACTAATTTCTGTATTTTTTTTTTCAAAATTTTAGTTTCAGTAGTTTCGGAGATAAGGGGAAGGTTAATGGTCAGACAGGCGGAGACACGAGTGATCCGTTTTTTTATTCGAACCTACGGAACCCTAAAAACCAACTAAACTCTAAAAAATTAATCACTATCACTATCTTGTAAGGTATGTACATCTATAAATTCCAATTCGGGTTCAGTTGGAAGAGATACCAAAAGCTCGACTCCACTTGAGGGAACCATTCTCCGTTATTTGGACATTCTTGGCCTTAGAAAGGTCAATTTTGGATCAGACGACAAGAGAAGATTATGCAAGATATCTTCATTTGTCGCTGTTCTACTTACTTTTCTAAAATTGTTCTCTCCATATTTACGAAAGTCTTTATTTCGGACCTCCGATGCTTCTTCCGATAGCTTCCCAATCGGCTATCATGCACTAGTAACTTATGTACGCTACGGGCATGTAATACCATGGATATAACTGTACATACCTACAAAGTGGCAGGGTCTATTTGTTTTTTAATTTATTATTTGCTTTAATTTTGAAATTATCTTTTTTGTACTTTTTTCGATAAAATATATGTTTTGAAAATATTAATATTCCTTAATTATAAGTATTTTAATTTAATGCAATTATTTTATCTATGATATTATCAATAAAAACCTCATAACTCTTGAACGGGCAACTATGGGTGCGCGCTGATAGCGTAGAATCATAGCCAACAAGCCAAGTAATAAGACTAAAGTAGTTTTAAAGCAAGACCTCTCAAGACTTGGCCAAATTTTAGCAGAGTCTGTTTCATTGCATACAACAAAAATTGGAAATATTTTTTAACAGGCAAACTATCAGTTTTAGAGAAAAACGTTTAATGACAATTATTCATCAGATCGACTAGACCTTTCGATAAGTATTTTTTTAAAATGGAATTTGTAAAAAAGATCCCTATGTCCCTCATATAGCAGTTTCGACTCACCGTGCGTGGGGCATCATAATTTATGATGAAATATCGGATTGTTTTACCTCTTATTCTTGAACCCAATTTTCTTCAGTTTACGAATTTTTATTTTAATATTGCAATTGTCCATTTTTCCATATTACTTAAAATAATTTTTATTTATATTATACTCATTTGACATTGAGTAATGACGATTGACAAGTCATTCCATTCTTTCAACTGATCACTGTTCTATGTGTACAATGTACTCATTATATACGTAAGTTTTGGTGTCATAACATACTTATGGCGGTGTATTTAGAGCAATAATTAATTTATAATCACACACGGCACTGTTTTATTTATATATAGATAATTTTAAAATATTTTTCTGCGTAGGATATTCTATTAGCACATAACAAATTTGCATAGAAAGGAATGTTTCGGATTGAACCAAATGAAGTTGAACGAACGTTTTGTAATGTTGCTATTTTATTGTTACTATTTGCTATTTTATAATTTTAAAATAGCAACATTTGGTTGCCTATAGGTTGCCCAGCGATGTTTTGGTTAGTCAAAGGACAAACACTATTTTGTAATAGCGAAGGTTAAACATTATTTGAGGCAGGGTTTAAACTGTGAAATTGTATACAAATGTCATTAGACGCTGTTTGACAAAACACGTGTTGAGACATAGTTTAGTATTTTTTTTTGTAATAACACCCTTAAATTCCAAAGATTATTTATTGTAAAAAGAACTCATTTTATTCTCCCGAGGTTTCTTTAAGGATCTCGCCGAATATTGGGCATTCGAGAATGCCCCCCGATTAATCTAAGCATTCAAAGCAAACATCATCGATTTCTTTTAAATTCCAATTAAAATAGTACTTACATACTACAAATTTTATAACAATACAAATAAAATTTACACTTTATTTACAAACTCGTTACTAATAGACGTACGGCTATAGTCTCTAATCAAACATCTTTTATAATGCGCACTGAGTCCCTGCCGGCGCGGCGTCTGTATTGCCGAGTTCATACAACCCAAATCTTTTCAAGGTTTGAGTGAATAGGCATCTTCTGGGTGAGCTCGCTCCATCGTCGGCTTCATCTTTCCTACACGGATAGATGCTGGTCAAGAGCAAACCCATCTTTAATAAAAATAGAATAAAAATAGTAACATCAAGTGGGCGACTTCACTGCGCGCCCAACCGCTGCAGCGAGGAATTTTTGGCCTGAGTTTTTAGGAGTTTTAGAGTTTTTGGCCTGAATATATGAAAAATGAAAATAATTATATGAGTTATAAAGCCTATCTTTATAACTCATATAATTATTTTTATATGAGTTATAAAGATAGGCTTTATAAATTTTTAATTTTTTTAAATTCTGAGATGATTCCTCGGGAACCCAAATTTTTTCCAGCATTCAAAGTATCCTATATGATAATCCAGATAATAAACTATATGTGTGCCAAAGGAGATCAATCGGTTTTGTATGGAGATCATGCCATCCAGTTTATTTTTATTTTTGTCGTAAAGGTTGTAACTTGTACCATTGGTTAAAGTTAAGTTATAGATTTTACTGGGAAAATATCGTGTAATTTGGTAATGGTAAATCTGTTTGACCTGCGCACTAACTCGAACAACGTATCGAGTACGTGCTTCGCGTTCAATGTGTTAATTTTCGAATGTTTCCCCATTTACAAAAAAAATTCTAAATTAAAAAAGTAAGTATTACCAAATTAGCAAAGTTGTAGGTAATGTTGCATAATATCCGTGATTGCATAAAACTTATACTATCTTCAGGATGTTTTTTTGTTTGTTTTATAAATAGAAATTCACGAAGTACTTTTACTAGGACAAATTTTCTTCTTAGTTTTTCACTTTCATTTTATAGTTCTGCGTATCGAATTAATTACAAGATTAGTCTGATTTCTTTGTAGCATTATTTTGATTTTCAATTAGTTTTTTTTTCATAGAAAACTATTATGATTAAAATTAAACTATTAAAACTGATTTTAGATTACATTAGAAAGTTACAAAATGCCTTTAACACTTAATCTGATATTTAATTAAGTTAAGCATTTGAATTAAGTAACCATTAACATAAATAGGCGGTGATGTGAAATTCAGTATATAATTGAAATTATGAAATTAGTGAAAAAAATGGGTCCTGGTATGACATATGTATGTATTTGCTATAATAGTTTAAATATATATTAAGCACAAAACCTAACTGAAATTCTAACACATTAAAATGTTTTCAATTTAAGAATATTAACGTTAACCATAAAACAGGACAGCAATAACGACACATATTTATTCGTTTTGGAACGAGCTAAATATGTGCTAGATAAGTTTACATGTTAATCAAAGCAGTTTTATTGTTCTTGTTTCTGTTCCAACAACAATAGAACTTCGCCTCCGTCTGCTGATGAAATATTCCTCTTATTTTCTTCCAATTTGTTTATTAGACATTTCACTATGAATGTCATGTAGATTTTGAACACTGAAATAAATGAAAAACTTTGATTAAACATTTTTAACAGTGATAGATAAGGTCAACTAGAGGAAATCCGCATAAATTGCTGCCATCTAGAGAATACTTTTGTTACTAAAGTTACAAATGTTACTAAAGAACATAAAGAACGGAACAAATACCTACTTATTATAAAATAAAGTTGCTGTTTGCCCTTTGTCTGTCTCTATGCTAACTTTCTCTAAACCACTAAATGGATTTTAATACCTTTTCCACTAATAGTAAGGGATGCCAGAGAATCCTTAATCCTAATCCTATTAATACTACAATAGGATTATCCTTAATCACTTGCAGCAGCGCATTTGCAGCAGCTTTGGCGCTGCTTATGTTATTAGTTATAGGCGACGGTAGCCACCTACCATCAAGTGGACCGTCAGCCTGTCTGCTGATCTTACCATAAAAAAAATAGAGAGAGCGATAAATGGGGAAGGATTGTGTATATAATTCTATGCGAAGCCGGGGCGGGTCGCTAGTTAGTTAATAAACGAAAGTCTGCGACAATTTTGTTTCTCAATTTAACAATAAAATTGTGTATTTATATTTTTATAAAATAATTTGTAATTTTATTAATAAAATAAAATAATAAAATAATTTTATAAAATAATAAATTTAATTTGGTTGTTTTTGAATATTATTCAAGCGCGATAGGCATTTCGCGCTTCCTCACTCTGCGCATATCGATGCATTTTCCTTTAATTCTATTAGGTCGGGGAATAGTACATTACTGCAGAGACCAGAGGCTCTAGTATGAGTTTACGATACTACACCAATACTACACTCGCTAGCGAGAACGTAAAACTTTTGTATGGGAAATCGTGAACTGTCAATGTCAAATTATCAATTTTCCATATAAATGTTTTACGCTCTCGCTAGCGAGTGTAGTATCGTAAACTCATGCTAGAGCCACAGGAAGTGAAGGATTGCCGGACGAAGTGGTTTCAAGGCCGAGCTTTAGGGAGGCCTTGATAAAGATCTGAGTCCGGCAATCCTCATTCCGGTTGAGGCTGGTATAGTGCTTTTCTCAATAGATGTGAGGAAATAATGAAACACGTGATAATGCAAAAATATTAGTATAATATGAAAAAAAAAATTAATTTACATATACACAGTTTTATTTAGAATAAAACAAACGCAAATGTTTACTAAAAGCAATAAATATTTAGGTAGGTACTGAAAAAAGTCTGCTTTCCCGCCTTTTTTATTTTTTATTTTCAATGAGTGCAAAGGAAACAGCCATACAGCCCAGTCATGAAAAGAGCGTGCGCTCGCCCCCGCCTACTACCCCTGTGACAGCGGCGGGCGCGTTCGTGAAGACTCGTGAAACTTCGGGCTTCATCGGGCTGAGCAGCGGCCAGGAATGTATTTTCATACAACATTCTTGGCCTAGGCCGAGAAAGAAACGCATGAGCCAAGAATTACAAAATTCGTGGCTTGTTTTTAGTACAAGAATGCCTACATTTCCGAGCATGTTTGAGAAAAAAGTCTTTTCGCGTTTAGTATGCATAAACTTGTAATAAAATATCTTTGACTATTTGTAGATACTATTTGTATCTGGCTGGTCTTGATGACATCAAAAAGGTTACATTTGAAAAAGAAACAAATTAGTAAAATGTTGTTTATAGCTATTCTTTTGTTTTTCTTTTTGTCAAAATGAGTTAATCTAATGAAGAAATTCGATACATTTTAAAATTTTATTACAAGAAAGGAAAAAAGGCAACGCAAGCCGCGAAAAAAAAATGTGACGTTTATAGACCTAAAGGAGTGTCAGTAAGAGTAGCACATAGTTGGTTTAAGCGTTTTCAATCCGGGAATTTTGATGTCAAAGATGCACCTCGCTCTGGTCGCCCTGTTACGGATAAAATTGACGCCATTTTTTAAAAAGTGGAGCAAGATCGGCAAATCAATAGTTACAATATAGCTGAAGAACTGGGAATTGACCACAAAACAGTTTTGATCCATTTGAAAAAAGCTGAGTACAAAAAAAAGCTCGATATTTGGGTGCCATACGAGCTCACTGAAAAGAAACCTTATGAATCATGTACACATTTGCGATTCTCTATTGAGACGTAGTGAAACCGAACCGTTTTTGAAGAGATTGATAACTGGTGATGAAAAGTGAATCATGTACGACAAGAACGTGTGAAAAAGGTCGTGGTCAAAGGTCGGTCAGGCTTCACAGACTGTGCCAAAATCCGGGTTAACTCGCAATAAGATGATGGTGTGTATGGTGGGATTGGAAGGGCATTGTTCATTGTGAGCTTTTACCGCCGGGCAGAACCATCGATTCAGATCTCTAATGCCAACAACTGATGATATTAAAGCAACAAGTTGAGAGAAAGCGGCCGGAATTGATCAATAGAATGGGTGTTGTCTTTCATCACGAAAACGCTAGACCACACACATATTTAGCCACTCAGAAAAATTAAGAGAGTTTGGTTGGGAGATGTTAATGCTTAGGCACTGCCAAAGCTACTTGTTTCGTTTTTTTGATCTAAAATCAAAATTTCTACAGCAACGGGCCTACAAAATGGCAAAAAGTCATCGAAGAAAATGGCACATATATACTGTAATTAAATGTAAATAAACTTAGAGAAAAAA
Source organism: Bembecia ichneumoniformis (assembly GCA_910589475.2). Lineage (NCBI taxonomy): Eukaryota > Metazoa > Arthropoda > Insecta > Lepidoptera > Sesiidae > Bembecia > Bembecia ichneumoniformis. The sequence continues at coordinate 15,267,089 of OU342535.1, forward strand.
TGTCTCGAATTTTCCCCAACCTATTACCTTTCTCGTTTATCGCTCTTTCCATTAGTGAAAACCGTATCAAATTCATTGAGTAATTTAGTAAGTCAGCACAAAGAAGCGGAGAGCAACGTTATTTTATAATACGTGTAGAATAATACAATAAATTTAAATAAAAAAAAGGTGACATGAATTCGAGCTATAGGCATCTTCTGGGTGAGTTCACTCCATTCGTCGGCCTCATCTTTCCTACACGGCTAGATGCTGGCCTAGAGCAAACCCATCTTTAATTTTTAAAAAAAATGGGTTTGGTCTGGAAGCTAGGCTGAAGCGCTAGGCTCTGTCTACTGAGCCATCACTGTTTAATCTTTTAATAGATCTTCAACTATTATTTTTTTATTTGTACTTACCTAAATATGTTAGTATCAATATGATAGTCACAATGTCTTCAGTAAGGTTCAAACTAAGGCCCAAATCCTTTATCCAATTAAAAGAAAGTGCTTCTATCACTATGGCAATTATATTGTAGTAGTAAAATGTTGTAAGAAGTGTTACATTTTTCTGAAAAAAAATATATCAGTAATTATCTTAAATTATTCCAGAAATATCTTAAAATCGCTGATATCTACATCTACACTGTACAATATAGGTATTGTAAAGAGAAAAGATTCGATTTTTTGCAAGTTTATTTGTAATAGATAAACTTTGTATGGATTTATGTAACGCCACCACACAGGCGTGCTCTGCACTCCAGTTAATGATGAAAATTAGTTATATACCTGACAAGGTGGATATTTATAAAAATCAGTATAATATCTACAATATAATTATAAATAGAAAAGATTCGATTTTTCGCATGTTTGTAATAGATAAACTTTGTATGGGTTTATGTAACGCCACCACACAGGCGTGCTCTGCACTCCAGTTAATGATGAAAATTAGTTATATACCTGACAAGGTGGATATTTATAAAAATCAGTATAATATCTAAAATATAATTATAAATAGAAAAGATTCGATTTTTCGCATGTTTGTAATAGATAAACTTTGTATGGATTTATGTAACGCCACCACACAGGCGTGCTCTGCACTCCAGTTAATGATGAAAATTAGTTATATACCTGACAAGGTGGATATTTATAAAAATCAGTATAATATCTACAATATAATTATAAATAGAAAAGATTCGATTTTTCGCATGTTTGTAATAGATAAACTTTGTATGGGTTTATGTAACGCCACCACACAGGCGTGCTCTGCACTCCAGTTAATGATGAAAATTAGTTATATACCTGACAAGGTGGATATTTATAAAAATCAGTATAATATCTACAATATAATTATAAATAGAAAAGATTCGATTTTTCGCATGTTTGTAATAGATAAACTTTGTATGGGTTTATGTAACGCCACCACACAGGCGTGCTCTGCACTCCAGTTAATGATGAAAATTAGTTATATACCTGACAAGGTGGATATTTATAAAAATCAGTATAATATCTACAATATAATTATAAATAGAAAAGATTCGATTTTTCGCATGTTTGTAATAGATAAACTTTGTATGGGTTTATGTAACGCCACCACACAGGCGTGCTCTGCACTCCAGTTAATGATGAAAATTAGTTATATACCTGACAAGGTGGATATTTATAAAAATCAGTATAATATCTAAAATATAATTATAAATAGAAAAGATTCGATTTTTCGCATGTTTGTAATAGATAAACTTTGTATGGATTTATGTAACGCCACCACACAGGCGTGCTCTGCACTCCAGTTAATGATGAAAATTAGTTATATACCTGACAAGGTGGATATTTATAAAAATCAGTATAATATCTACAATATAATTATAAATAGAAAAGATTCGATTTTTCGCATGTTTGTAATAGATAAACTTTGTATGGGTTTATGTAACGCCACCACACAGGCGTGCTCTGCACTCCAGTTAATGATGAAAATTAGTTATATACCTGACAAGGTGGATATTTATAAAAATCAGTATAATATCTACAATATAATTATAAATAGAAAAGATTCGATTTTTCGCATGTTTGTAATAGATAAACTTTGTATGGGTTTATGTAACGCCACCACACAGGCGTGCTCTGCACTCCAGTTAATGATGAAAATTAGTTATATACCTGACAAGGTGGATATTTATAAAAATCAGTATAATATCTAAAATATAATTATAAATAGAAAAGATTCGATTTTTCGCATGTTTGTAATAGATAAACTTTGTATGGATTTATGTAACGCCACCACACAGGCGTGCTCTGCACTCCAGTTAATGATGAAAATTAGTTATATACCTGACAAGGTGGATATTTATAAAAATCAGTATAATATCTACAATATAATTATAAATAGAAAAGATTCGATTTTTCGCATGTTTGTAATAGATAAACTTTGTATGGATTTATGTAACGCCACCACACAGGCGTGCTCTGCACTCCAGTTAATGATGAAAATTAGTTATATACCTGACAAGGTGGATATTTATAAAAATCAGTATAATATCTAAAATATAATTATAAATAGAAAAGATTCGATTTTTCGCATGTTTGTAATAGATAAACTTTGTATGGATTTATGTAACGCCACCACACAGGCGTGCTCTGCACTCCAGTTAATGATGAAAATTAGTTATATACCTGACAAGGTGGATATTTATAAAAATCAGTATAATATCTAAAATATAATTATAAATAGAAAAGATTCGATTTTTCGCATGTTTGTAATAGATAAACTTTGTATGGGTTTATGTAACGCCACCACACAGGCGTGCTCTGCACTCCAGTTAATGATGAAAATTAGTTATATACCTGACAAGGTGGATATTTATAAAAATCAGTATAATATCTACAATATAATTATAAATAGAAAAGATTCGATTTTTCGCATGTTTGTAATAGATAAACTTTGTATGGGTTTATGTAACGCCACCACACAGGCGTGCTCTGCACTCCAGTTAATGATGAAAATTAGTTATATACCTGACAAGGTGGATATTTATAAAAATCAGTATAATATCTACAATATAATTATAAATAGAAAAGATTCGATTTTTCGCATGTTTGTAATAGATAAACTTTGTATGGGTTTATGTAACGCCACCACACAGGCGTGCTCTGCACTCCAGTTAATGATGAAAATTAGTTATATACCTGACAAGGTGGATATTTATAAAAATCAGTATAATATCTAAAATATAATTATAAATAGAAAAGATTCGATTTTTCGCATGTTTGTAATAGATAAACTTTGTATGGATTTATGTAACGCCACCACACAGGCGTGCTCTGCACTCCAGTTAATGATGAAAATTAGTTATATACCTGACAAGGTGGATATTTATAAAAATCAGTATAATATCTACAATATAATTATAAATAGAAAAGATTCGATTTTTCGCATGTTTGTAATAGATAAACTTTGTATGGGTTTATGTAACGCCACCACACAGGCGTGCTCTGCACTCCAGTTAATGATGAAAATTAGTTATATACCTGACAAGGTGGATATTTATAAAAATCAGTATAATATCTACAATATAATTATAAATAGAAAAGATTCGATTTTTCGCATGTTTGTAATAGATAAACTTTGTATGGGTTTATGTAACGCCACCACACAGGCGTGCTCTGCACTCCAGTTAATGATGAAAATTAGTTATATACCTGACAAGGTGGATATTTATAAAAATCAGTATAATATCTAAAATATAATTATAAATAGAAAAGATTCGATTTTTCGCATGTTTGTAATAGATAAACTTTGTATGGATTTATGTAACGCCACCACACAGGCGTACTCTGCACTCCAGTTAATGATGAAAATTAGTTATATACCTGACAAGGTGAATATTTATAAAAATGAGTAAATCAACAATAAATTTATAAAGAGAAAGTTTGTTGCCCTGTTTGTAATGAATAAGTTGAAAAACTATCTAACTGATTTCCTTCACTTTAGAGAGCTACATTATCAGCGACTAGTGTGGGGTGGTGTACTTTATTTTCAAAAAAAAATTAGAGGTCCCTACGAAAATCATAATAATGCAACCCAAGGTATCTAAAATTTGCCGATATAAGCCATTATTTGGCATACGCTGCGAAAACTGTTGACGGTACAGAAAATAATGTCTAAGTACTTATCACCCACGAAAAAGTTCGGAAGGCTCTATATGTCCATTTACTATAGCTAAGTCACAGTAACCGTTTTTTGTAGATATTTTATGCTTTTTTAGTGTGCTCTGGCATCTCTTAAGCCGGTCATCCTGCGACTGAAGACATGGCTTTAAAATGAGAACTGTTATCCTAGACGTCATCCCTTTTTTTCTTGCGTATGGAGGGAATTCTTTCTTGGTTTCTGGAATATTCAACATCAATATGTTCACGCAACTTAGGTTCATACATAATTTATGGATTTTTGTTTATATAAAGTAAAATAAATTCAAATAAAACGGGACAAGTGCGAGTTGAACTCGCGTGAAGAGGGTTCCGTACGATGTAACCTATCATGTTTTTTTAAATCTACGCACAATATTGAGTGATTTACCATGTTATTTTAATATCATGGACTTCTTATAGCTTTTCCTATAATCTATAAGTAGAAAACTAATTTCTGTATTTTTTCCAAAATTTTAGGTTCAGTAGTTTCGGATAGGGGGGGGGGGGGGGGGTCAATTTTCGTCTACTTTCTTGAATAACTTGCAAACTATTTATTTTAAAATTACAAAAAAATACAATTAAGATCTTCACAACAAGACCTTCCATTTGATATGGAAGGTCTTGTTGAAGGTGTTGTTGAACTTCATTTAATTTTCTACCTTCCCCCCAAAAATGACCTCCCATATACAGATTTCATCTATTCACGTTACTTACACCTCTGCGTTTCGGTCACAGAAATTGATATGTGTACTAAATTTCAACTTAATCGGTCTAGTAGATTCGGAGATAATTGACTGTGACGACGGACAGACGGACACACGAGTGATCCTATAAGGGTTCCGTTTTTTTATTCGGACGTACGGAACCCTAAAAACTGGTCACTGAATATGAGAGAGCGTAACAGTTATTTGCCGTCAGTTGCCAGCACAGTTAGTTAACATAATTTACCCTTACCTGATGAGTGGCGACGATTAACAATATGATGAAACTCAATTCGAGAATTATCATCGCTAAAGTTAAAAATATTGATATCGGGACCCAGTCGCCTCCAGAAAAATATTTGATTATCAGTAATATATATATATAATACTGAAGCGTCAGGAGCAATAAGACCTGAAAAAGTAAGGATTTCAATTAAATATTTAAATGAGCAAATTATAAAACTTATTGTCTAACATAACTTTAATAAGCATAAACAAACTAACTTATAGGTATTAAAAAAAAAACAACCGTTTCTCTGTATTCGTAATTGTAAGTTTGGTAAATTACAGTTTATTGAAATTACCAGGCCTTGTGACCGGTTTCATTGCACTTTTAATTTAGGCCCGCCATACACAGGCAGCTTGAAGCAGCTAGTATCGACTGCTTCAAGCTGCGACCGCATAGCAAACTACAGTCTTCTATGTAAAGTCGACCAGAAAAGTGTTTTATCACCCTAAGATTGAACATTCTTTGTATGTTGCAGAATGATAAGGTCTGTTTTCCTTTGAAAGTTCAAAGTGACAATTTCTATTGCTGTCTTTGTCATATCGTGCATGACATTAATTATTTGACAGCCGCGTTGTAATTTCAACACAAGATAACGCTTCACGCGAGTTTACTCTCTAACTAAGTAATACTACATTTGAAGCAATATCCTCAAAGGTTAATAAAACAAACTATTTATTTCCATCATTAATTTCTAACATAACCATAGGAACTAACTAAAATGACCAATCACGTTAATCAGTAATCAATACTTCAAATATAAGTCTGAGCGAAATTTGAAATGAATGGGAATTGTTATTAAAACTGATAAAGAACTTTCCTGGCCCACTTTACATATACAGGGTGGTAAATTGAGATGGGTCAGTAAGGGCAGCTACCTAAACCATTGTAGCTAGAGCAAAACACTCTTAGGAGACTATCCATTATTTTAGTAGTTATTCCCATCGGCATTCTAAGATTTTGAAATTCTAATTAAAAATTGCCGCCCTTTTTAAGCAGGTCTCTCGTGTTTATATAACCGACATTGTTGCTATAGTTAGCAACAAATTAAATTTTGTTTTGATTTTAATTGTAAATTTTATCATGTGTCTTAATTAATATTATCATTTTAATTATTACTGATAGAATTAATTTTATTATTTATTTGCTTCTGCTTACAGTATAGATACCTAGTCAGTCAGGTCAGTTCGGTCACATATCAAAACTTTTTAGTTTAGAATCCTGGCCACAAAAATATTTATTGAATTCTTATTTCGAATCTTCTATGAAAATAAAATAGTGCATTATTTCGAATTTCATTTATTTTCAAATATGGAGTGTCTTAAAGAAGACCGAGTTGCAGTTATCGCATGCAGAGGCGGAGGCGGATACACCAAATCAAATTTTCCGAACTACTGAAAATTTTGAATATAACCAAAAGATTTGTTTATCGTTCCATCAAACGATATGTAGATTCAAGTGTAGAAGAAAGTGTAGAAGACAGAAAAAGAAGTGGTCGCCCTCGCACTGTGGACTCCAGCAATGATAGCGTAAGCAGAAACAGATGGCCCTTCAGATGGGGTAAGCAGAACCACGGTGAAAAGGGTGTTGAATGAAGACTTAGGGTTCCCGCGTTTTGTTGAAGCGGCACGCGGGAAAAAAGGATGATTTTTCGAATAAAAAAAATCTCATGGAGGACAGCTACAATAAATAAAATGACATTCTGCCTGTCCGGCGAGATCTTTTTCCATTTTCACTCGAGGTTTGGCTGGGAATCTCATAATTCGGGTTTAACTGAGTTATGTTTTTGTGATAAAGGCGCAAAAACGAATGCAGTTGTGTATCAAAATACAGTTTTTACAAACCAGGCTGTTTTATAAGATTTTATGAAGAGTTTTTGTAATTATATAATAAAATCGTTGACGCTAATCTCAGAAATGGCTTAGGCGATGCAGTTTTCATTGATCTATTTTAGCAAATTTCCGTAACATATTATAATAAGTGTTTATTTCATTCCAATCGGTTTATAAACAAAAAAATTAGGCGTTATTTCGAATAGCTATCACCATAGATAAAATACTACTTAACCAGTATAGATGGTCACTCACGTACTTTGAATCCGTACCCTATCGAATTTCGCTTATATCTAGATGCCGCCTGTGTAGTTTGTCGCTTATTTGTTGTCATTAAAAATCCGCTAGAGTCGCTGCAGTCGAACATTCAGTCAATTCTCGTGTACAAGAGATGGCACTACTAAAATTTATTTAAAATATAAAAGAAGTGGGCACGAACAACGATAAAAGGGCCCTATGAACGGTATAGGTTCTGTTCTAAAAAATAGGGCAATAAAGGAACTAAAACGTTAATTACTGACCGATTATATCCTATAATAGAAAAACGTCTTGTCAATCGATAAAATATTATTAATTATGTTTTTTGTTATTTGTATTCATAATCTTTACATACTTCGATATAATTTTGCTAAGGTACGTATGTTTGTGTTCAGAAAGCTGAAAAACTGGGTGATGGATTAACTTAATTTTTTTGCAAAACGATGCATTTTATCACAAGAGTGTTTAATATATACTTTCTATTCCGAAGATTCAGCGGAAACGAAAATAAAAATGAGCTTACAGCAAAGCGTGGCCAGGTTCAGTTAGTTATAACATAGATAAAAATTAACTAGTTTTTGTCGATTGTGTTACGAAAAAAAAATGATAACTCACACATTTTAATTTGTTATTTTTTTACTATGGTCATTATGCATTATAATTGTAAAACAAATTAATAACATAATGTTTTCTGATATAATAATATTAAATATCTAAATAATTTTTTCTATCATTTTCATTAAAATATGCATGAAATGGAACAATATATCATACATAAAAGTACTCCCAGCAACTTCGCCCTCTAGTTATTATCACGGTAATAAGGAACTATTACTGCGTGATTGAATTTGTTGGTTATAATTTTTAACAAAATACACATTAATGTTAAATTCGAGACTATTAGTGACATCTAGTGAGTCGAAATCCCAATATGAAATTGGCTTCAGATCGTTATATGGAGGTTGACCATCTATACTGGTTAAGTAGTATTTTATCTATGCTATCACGCGTACAAATTCGCGGGCGCATTTTACATAGTAGTGGTAATATACAAGAAAACGAAAACTTTTGAAATTCTTCTAACTTTCTTTGCTGGTAGGTGACTACTGTTGCCTAATACAAATAACGCCACAGGAGTCACAAACTGTGTTAAAAAACTTTAAAACATAGTTTAAAAAACTTTAAAACACAGTAACATAGTTTAAAAAACTGTGTTATTGAAAATATTAAAATGTATGCTATACCATTGTCTAAGAAAATTCTGATCTTACCAGATTGACATACGCCGAAATAAGAATTCCAATCCTCAATGGTTCACCCAAACAACGGCTATAAAGAATCATTATTACTTATAATTTTTAGTACTAGACGGATATATAAAAATATAATTAGTACATTATATCCGCATGTGGTTAAGTTTTATATAAATAGGTGAGATTAAAAATTCGTTTTGCAATTTTTTTCTTGTTATTTATTCGCGACGAGCGGAGCCGTGACGCCCTGCCCATGCACTGGTCTGGTGGCCGCTATGCTACATATTTTGTTTGTTGACCTGACCTTGAATGTATTTCGCTGCAATCTATATTTTTAGTATTGTGGTTATTCTGCTATTAGTTCGTATATCAAATATTTATAACACTTTTTAGGGTTCCGAACGTCCGAAAAACGAAAAACGGAACCCTTATAGGATCACTCGTGTGTACGTCTGTCCGTCGCTTTCAGTTAATTATCTCCGAATCTACTAGACCGAATTTGGTCTAGACTAGACCGAAGTTGAAATTAGGTACACATATCAATTTCTGTGACCCAAACGCAGCGGTGTGATATGAATAGATGAAATCTGTATATCGAGGCCATTTTTTGTAATTTTAAAATAAATAGTTTCCAAGTTATTCAAGAAAATAGACGAAAATTGAAAAAAAATACAGATATTACTTTTCTACTTATAGATTATAGGAAAACCTATAAGAAGTCCATGATATTAAAATAACATGGTAAATCACTCAACATCGTTCGGAACCCTCTTCACGCGAGTTCAACTCGCACTTGCCCCGTTTTATTATAAGTATTTTGCCTCGGCGGTCACATATGTACATTACATAGGTATTGGGGACTCGTCAGTCATTAAGTGGCCGAGTATGACAATCGGGATTTAAAAAAATGATACTTAATTGACATCTTTGACTTTCATTACATAGTAAAATGTATTATTATTGATTATTAGGTATTATATTATTATTATTAGGTAGATATGAAATTGAATTATTAAATTGCACACTCAAAAAAGACCGCGTTTCTTTATTATATCCATTCATAAATGCTAATGGCACATGAAATCTTTCAAAGGATAAACTGCCGAAGCGAAGTGCTATGTTTGGTCTTTGCGTAGTTCGTAATTATTCTATTTACATACGTGATTGCATACAACTTTTGTTTTTATAAATAGAGGATGTTATAAATAGGGGAGCTTTTATAATAGAGCGTGGAAGACCTGTAAAAATGATGGCACACAAATTTTAAATGCGCCATCACAAAATACGCTTTCAGCCTCCTCGCGAAAGCTCATTATATTTTTATTTGCGAATAAGATAATTCTAGTGTTTTTATCTTGATAGAATACAAAAATTGTTTTTATCCTGATAGAATTTAATAATTTTGCAAAAACAAAATTATTAATCAATTAATAAAAAAAGAAAAACTGGTAAGTATTAAAGTATCTAAATTTTAAATGTTTAAAATAGTAATTTATTTATATTTCGATTTACCCACTTCACCTATTTCATTGTCGTACACGACAGTACTTACATTTTTTTCTTCTTTATGAACCAAAATGTGCAAAAGAACGACTAAAAATATGCATGAATGAAATAACCCGTACTCGCGATCTGTCCAAAAACGCAAAAACTACAAAAAAGCATATTAATTAAAAGTATACTGAAAGAATTTTACACTACTATTCAATAGTCACAGGCCACGTGTACCATTTCCGTTCTTTTGAGAATCTGGCCTTTTGAGAATCTGTCTTTTTGCGAATCTGTCTTTTTGCGAAACTGTCCTTATGCGAACAAACCACGATTTCATTTCATTTCAAAAAAACTGAAAATCATATATTATTCTGAACGCAACGGTTCAAAATTTCTAATCTTTTTGTTTTAAGCATAAATATTCATTATCTATCTACTTACCAAAAATCAACAACATCCGACAAATCCAAACTAATTATCCTTCAACCACTGGACTATTATGGGCATTAAGTTCTTCTTCTTGCTTCTGTGCCAACACGCATAGAACTTCGCCTCCGTCTGCTGATGAATTATTCCTGTAGTTTTGTTCCAATTTGTTTATTAGAAATTTCACTATAAATGTCATGTAGATTTTGTACACTGAAAATGAAAAAAATTAATATTAATTTTAAATTTTTGACGAGGCTGTTGGATGAGTGGTTAGGTTGCTTGCTTTAACGCTCTGTTCTAGGGTCCCCGGGTTCGATTCCTGATACTTTTCAAATTTGGGTACGGTCTGTATCTGGAAAGCAGTGATACTGCGTTTCGCAGTCATTTGAGCTGCCCGTCTGGTGGCAGTGACCACCCCCTTACAGAAGATCACAGTTAAATAACATCACGTGTGCTGTTGTGTTTCGGCGAGTAAGGGATATCAGAGCCTATTCAATCCCTTATCCTTACTGAAGTCGGCAGCGCACTTACAGCAGCTGTGTATGTAATTTAAGTCATCTATTAGCACACAAAGGATTAGATAGACAACCCCCTTCTTTTATAACTAAACTTTTTCTAAACCACTAAAGGATTTTGATAACGTTTTTACTAATGAAATAGCGATAAATGAGAAAGGTTTGTTGTGTACATATTTAACTTGCAGGAAAAATGCAGCCGTGCGAAGCCGAGGGCGGGTCGCTAATAAGTTAATAGGTATACGAAAGTGTGCGGCGATGGATGAATGATTGTTTGTTATACTACGGAAAAACTACTGAACAGATTTTGATGAAACTTTGCAGTAATAAGTACCTATAGTTTTTACATCTCTCTGTGTGTGTGTGTGTGTGGGCTGGGCTGGGTGTGGGTGTATTTGTGAGTGTGGTGCTTATTTGCCAGTTTATTTGCAAGCTCACATAAAATGTACTAAGATTAATTCTGTATTACCCCCCTGAAGTAATCGAACTTTTAATGAAAGTTCAAATATAAAAAAATACTCATCTTATATACACTGATTGCGTAAGCGCCATAATTCCCTGCCACCAAAATTTAAATCCCTGCCACCAAAATTTCCAATGCGCCGCCTTAAATCTGACTTTTGGTTCCAGAGTTTATCCGCCTTCAAGCAAATTCAACCACGGAGCGTTTGAGAGGGCTTTCCACTCGAAAACTCGTCTTAAGTTAACTAATTTCTTGTTAATTTATTTAAACATCCAATTAATAAATCATTAATTAGTGGAAATAAGAAGAACAATACTTATATTTTACTAGTTTTTACCTACTATTTCGTTAGCGCCTCTTTTGTATTTAATGCTCACTTTTGTCTTGTCAGGCGTTAAATTTTTGATGATTACTCTGGAACAGTACTTTTTTCTGGTATAAGGTCTGTTGTCATTTTCTGTATCCCTAACAACTCGTATGCAAAATTTTATGATGATCGTTTGAGTATATAGCCCATATACTTAGTACTCCTATATTGCTAGGAGGGGTCTTGAAAAAGATTACGACCGAACGGTGCAGACATATATATGTCTGTCTCCCTCATGAAGACTTCGAACGTTGTGCGCATGTCCGAGACCGCCGCGCGCTTCTCACCTCCGAGGCGTGATCAGGATACGGCGCCTGCGAGGGACCTCCCGGCCCGGGGACCACTTGTACCGGCCACGGCCAACGCCGTGGTCATCGAAAGTGGCCCTCCAGGGCTAGCCGGTCCCTCATAGCTTTTTTTTTTTTTTTTTTTTTTTTTTGTTTTCGAGAGAGGAAACCTTCAAAAGGTACCTGCGAAGGGATAAGACAGCACTGTGGACTGCTTATATTCTCATGGTTATGTGAGATTTTTACACACTAAAACCTCTCCCGGTTTGCTTAGCTTTTAGTCCTAGGACTTTTAAAGCGTAAACGGACCTTGCCGCGAGCGTTTAAAAACACTCAACGCATGCGCATAACTTGTCAAATATCAACGAGTGAGAGAAAATATGTAGTTGCCGTCTCTCTTGCTCGGCAACGCTGCCACTTACGCCACAGAATAGCACGGGACTAGCAATATAGGAGTAATAGCCATATTCGTTACGCAGCCAATGGAAACGCGTTCCAACAACTTTGCCAGACCACATCGGCAGAACTTGTCTCCAGCGAAAGTCTTCCGATTGCCAAGCGAATTCTTCAGTTCAACTACGCCCACAACCACCGACATCACCGACTTTACAGCGCGTCTGTCTAAATATATGAACGAGATGGCAAGCCACGTATTATTGCTGACGCAGTCAAAAGTGAATTCCAGCCTGCATACACGGGGCCATGGACAGACTATGGGAAAATACATGTATGATTAAATAGTGCAGTACAACGTGAATATATGTTCCAAGTTCCAATCTTGTGTCTTTGTATTATTTGTAAATTTTTGTTAATAAACTGTACATAATAAAGTTGGCGAAAGTGTTTCTTCGCATTTTATATGAAATCCTTTATTTTTTAAAGTTTATTTACATTTTATTACAGTACATAATTATGTGACATTTTATTCGATGACTTTTTTCCATTTTGTAGGTAGTGACATGATCCAGTTGCTGTAGAAATTTTGGGATTTTTGATCAAAAAAATGTGACAAGTAATTTTGGCAGTTTTCTCTTGATGTTAACCCACGGAGCATATAAAAAGAGGAGATGTTGTTATTGAATTTTTCTATAGAGCGGCGCGTGACTACTGCGCGGGGCAAGGAGGAAGTTAGACCCCGCCCAATTATCTTAAATTGCCAATGAAAATTGACTGTAGTATACAACAAACAAGCGCCGCCACACCGTGACCAGTGCCGACAGCAGACTGACCAAGACCACGCCCACAAAAAATGACGTCAGGACCTAGTTTGAAATCAGTGCACAGTTGTTTAGGCCATCTCCTCTTTGTATATGCTCCGTGTGTTAACCTGACACTGCCTAAAGAATTGTGTAGAGACCGAAACAGGTGGTAATCTGAAGGTGCAAGGTCAGAGCTATATGACGGATGCATTAACACCTCCCAGCCAAATTCTCTTAATTTTTTCTGAGTGGCTAAATGTGTGTTCTAGAGTTGTAGTGATGAAAGACCGCACCCTTTCTATTGATAAATTCCGGCCGCTTTCTCTCAACTACTTGCTTTATTCTCATCAGTTGTTGGCAGTAGAGAACCGAATCGATGCTTCTGCCCGGCGGTAAAAGCTCATAATGAACAATGGCCTTGCAATTCCACCACACACACAGTATCACTCACTTTATTGCGAGTTAACCCGGTTTTGGCACAGTCAGTGCAGCCTGACCGACCTTTGACCATGACCTTTTTCGCACGTTCTTGTCCTAAGTGATCCACTATTCATCACCAGTTATGAATCTCTTCAAAAACGGTTCGGTTTCATTACATCTCAATAAAGAATCGCAAATGAGTACACGATTCATAAGTTTTCTTTTAGTGAGCTCGTGTGGCACTCAAATATCGAGCCTTTTTGTGTACCCAGCTTTTTTCAAATGGGTCAGAACTGTTTTGTGACCAATTCCCAATTCTTCAGCAATGTCGTAACTACTGATATGCCGATTTTTATTCACTTTTTCAAAAAGGGTCCCCATTTTATCCGTAACAGGGCGACCAGAGCGAGATGCATCGTTGACATCAAAATTCCCGGATTGAAAACGCTTAAACCAACTTTGTGCTACTTTTACTGACACTGCATTAGGTCCATAAACGTCACAAATTTTACGGCTTTTTAAATTTTCGCGGCCTACGTTGCATTTTTTCCTTTTTTGTAATAAAATTTTGAAATGTATGGAATTTCTTCATTAGATTCACTCATTTTGACAGAAAGAAAAACAAATGAATATTAGCTGGAAACAACATTTTATTAATTTGTTTCTTTTTTTTAAATGCAACCTTTTTAATGTCATAAAAACCAGCCCGATACAAATAGTACAGCCAAAGTTTATTAGAAGTTTATACCTACATACTCAGACCGACAAAAACCGGTCTGAGCCTACATACTACATACTACATATATGCGAAAAGACTCCGATCTAATATAAATTGGTTGGGTAATTTACCATACTCATCCAGCTAAAAGTAGTTAAAGTGTGAAAGCGTATATAACAAAGATACATACTCACTTTCGTTATTTTATACTATTAATTACTATTATCTAGGAAAATCTATACTTCGCATTTGTGTGCAGTATTTTGGAATTTGGAAGTGTAATATGGAATCCGCAATATGAGGTGCATATAGTTAAAAAAATACATAATAAGTTCTTAAAATCATTAGATTATAAAACGGGAAATATATTCACCGATTATAAAACAAGCGCTTTGAGTTGAGACACAAACTTATCTTGACGCAGTCTTCCTATATAAAATAATAAATAATCACATTGATTCTTCTTCACTTTTAGAATCTATTTACTTCAAAGTTCCAAAACTGGAGACAAGATCAAGAGACACATTTTACATTCCCTCTGTCGAACTAATCATGCTAAGAATTTCTTCCTACAATATTCCAAGTATCACTATAATAAGGTTCTAAATGATATCGACGTATTCTCAATTAATTTAACATCATTCAAAAAGAAAGTTGGCGACTTTTTAAAAAATAGTTATTTAATTTTTTTTTTATTTATCACTACATTTTTTTTTTCTTATCTTAGTATAGTTTAGTATCTCTTTAATGAAAATATGGTTCTTTAGGCGTATTTGTACTTTATTATGATATATAATTTAGTTTTACATAATGGCTGTATGTAACCTGAATTAAATAAATAATAATAATAATTAATGAGGCGTGGTCTCAGTGTTTTTGTTCAAAAAAACGATAAAACTCGCCTTAAGAATTGCATACATCACTTCTAAAGTCCTTTAACAACTGCTTTGTTCAGAGATTTTTGATAGTTTCAAGCTTCTGAATTTTCTGTCTGATTTCAAAAACAATTGAGTACAGTGAACCACTCCCACACTATTTTTTTTTTCCCACACAAGGCAGAACCAACCATAACCTTTTACTAGGACAAATTTTCTTCTTAATTTTTCACTGTCATTTTATAGTTATGCGTATCGAATTAATTGCAAGATTTCTTTGTAACATTGTTTTGATTTGCAATTAATCTTTTTCATAGAAAACTAGTATGATTTATTAAAAAAAGAAACATGATTCTTCTGATTTTAGATTACATTAGAAATTTACAAAATGCCTTTAAGAGGGCACTTTCCAACTCGAACAGCTTACTTATTCCATACTACGTAATTCCATGATTACTCATGATTTATAGGTCGTAGCAATACATAAAAAAACATGACATTTCTAGGACATCATATAAAGGTTTGCATCGCAACAAAAAACTGAAATTAATTTTATATCGAGTATAATTAATTTCTAAAATGTGCAGAATTTGTGACATTTTCGCGGGTTGAATACTTGTATTTACTGACTAAAATCCAAAAATGTTTTTCGATGGAAACATCCTACCTATAATGTACATTTAAAATTGGGATGTCAATAGCTACCATCTATAAAGATTTTTCTAAAATGTTGGAATTGCTGGCGTATGTTTTATTATTTTCGCGAGTTGAATAAGTGGCGCGAATGTGTTGCGTCGCATTCTGTCTTGGGTCATTCGCATTATAGTAAGTTGAGACAACAAATTCTCACAAATACCTATTACTGAGTTCCCACGCTCGTACAGCGCCACCTTAACACTTAATCTGATATTTAATTAACTTAAGCATATGAATTAAGTGAGTACAATTAATCAAATAATACGTATGAAATTAGGTAACCATTTAACATAAGTAGGCGCTGATATGTAATTCAGTATATAATTAAAATTACGAGATTATAGTGAAAGAAATGGGTCCTGGGTATGATATACATATATGTACTATAATAGTTTAAATATAGTATTAAGCACTAAATCTAACTGAAATTCGAACACATTAGAGTATTTCATAGTCTTAATAACATTAATCATTAAACAGAACAACAATAAGTACACATAAATGTTTAGTCGGTTTTAAAACGAGCTAAATATGTGCTAGATAAGTTTACATGTTAATAATTGAAGCAGTTTTATTGTTATGGGCATTAAGTTCCTCTTGCTTCTGTGCGAACACGCATAGAACTTCGCCTCCGTCTCCTGGTGAATTATTCCTGTAGTTTTCTTCCAATTTGTTTATTTGAAATTTTACTATGAATGTCATGTAAATTTTGATCACTGAAATAAACGAAAAACTTTGATTAAGCATTTCTAATGGTGATAGATAAGGTCTGTCGTCTAGAAAAGACTTTTCTTTATTAAAGTTAATAGAGGCTTTTTTTTTTTATTAAGATCGGCAGACAGGCTGACGGCCCACTTGATGGTAGGTGGCTACCGTCGCCTATGACACAAGCAGCGCCAAAGCTGCTGCAAGTGCGCTGCAAGTGCGCTGCCGACTACAGTAGGATTAGGGATAAGGGATTAGGAGGGGATAGGGAAATGGGGCTGTTAAAATAAAGTTGCTGTTCGCCTTTGTCTGTCTCTACGTTAACTTTCTATAAAATACCTGTTTGCGCCGTGATCGAATGGGTTGGCTGTCAAGTCCATTTTCCTTTTTACCTATTACCCGTCTATTCATTAAAATGTAGACCTCAAGTTTTCCTCTTTACCCACCTGCCAGTTCTGCCAGTGTCTGGGAGTTGGAAGTTTTCGTGAATCCTGCAGGAGATCATACTGGATCACCGGCTGTAAGGTACGTGCATTTCTTTCTACTGCCTATCCTGTCCATCAGACAGTCAACTGTTCGCTTACAGCTGCAGCCACATATACAGTCCACTAACACGCTATAAGGATTTAACCCCTCGTCTGTGGACATACGAGGGGTTAATGGGTGAACTGTCGAAATCCCGCCGCGACGAAATTTAGATTTCGTTTAACCCTTCAGGGTTTTTTCCACGCCTCCACCACCAAATGGATTTTAATACCATTTCCACTAATAGAGAGAGCTATAAATGAGGAAGGATTGTGTAGGTAAGTATACAATTCTATGCGAATCCGGGGCGGGTCGCTAGTTAATATACAAAAGTCTGCGACCATTTTTTTCTCAATTTAACAATAAAATATTTATTTATAATATTTTTATATTATTGCAATAGGTATATTTATTTTACATAATAAATTATAACAAAATAATCTTATTTCTTTGGTTGTTATTGAAAATTATTCAAGCGCGGTAGACATTTCGCGCTTCCTCACTTCGCGGATATCGATGCAATTTTTCCGTTAATTCAGTTAATACCAAACCTTTCTCGTTTATCGCTCTTTCCATTAGTGAAAGCCGTATCAAAATTCATTGGGTAATTTAGAAGTTAACACAAAGAGGCGGAGAGCAAAGTTATTTTATAATACGTATAGAATAATACAATAAATTTAAAATGAAAAAAGGCGGCATCTTCTGGATGAGCTCGCTTCATCGTCGGCCTCATCTTCCTACACTGCTAGATGCTGGCCAAGAGCAAACCCATCTTTAATTTAAAAAAAGAAAGGTTTGGTATGGTTAAACCAGCCTTTGTCTACTGAGCCATCACTGTTTAATCTTTTAATAGGTCTTCAACTATAATTTTTTTTGTTTGTACTTACCTACAAATATTAGTGTCAATGTGATAGTCACAATGCCTTCAATACTTGAAATAGTATTACTGAGGTCCAAATCCTTTATCCAAATAAAAGAAAGTGCTTCCATCATTAAGGAAATAATGTTGTAGTAGAAAAATGTTGTAAGAAGTGTTACATTTTTCTGAAAAAAAAAAATTATCATAATTATCTTAAATTATTCTTACTTTATAATTCTAAATTATCAACGAGTAATGTGGGGTTTAATTTTAATAAAAAAAAAAAAAAAAAAAAATGTCCCTACGAAAATTACAATAGTGCAACCCAAGGTATCAAAAATTTGTCGATAAGTCATTATTTGGTATACGCTGCGAAAACTGTTGACGGTGCATAAAATAATGTCTAAGTACTTATCACCCACGAAAAAGTTCGGAAGGCTCTATATGTCTATCTACTATAGCTAAGTCACAGTTGGTAGATATTTTATGCTTTTTAGTGTGCTCTGGTATTTCTTAAGCCGGTTCTCCTGCGACTGAAGAAATAGCTTTAAAATGAGAACTGTTATCCTAGACGTAATTTCTTGCGAATGGAGGGAATTCTATCTTAGTTTCTGGAATATTCAACATCGATATGTTCACGCAAGTCTCGTTCAAATATAATTTATGGATTTTTGTTTTTAAAAAGTAAAATAAAATCAAAATACTGGTCAATGAGCGCAACAGTTAGTTGCCGTCGATTACCGGCACAGTCAGTTAAAATAATTTACCCTTGCCTACCTGATGAGCGGCGATGATTAGCAATACGGTGAAACCCCATTCTAGAATTATCATCGCTAAAGCTAAAAATATTGGTATCGGGACCGAGTGGACTCCATAAAATGCACTAAGTATCAGTACTAAATATCCAAAAAAACCAAGCAGCGGGAGCAATAAGACCTGAAAAAGTAACGATTTCAATTAAATATTTAAATGAGAAAATTATAAAACTTATTGTCTAACATAACTTTAATATGTCTTTAAGTGTATAACACATATTTATCATTCTTTATCTTTAACTGTGTGTGTTGTTTGTTGTGTGTGTGTGTGTGTGTGTGCGCCCGAAGTCTGGAAAATACAAAAATTGTATTTTCTGAGAAAAAAAAATAGTAAATTACGGTCTAAAAAAGCTTTCTCGTCATAGTTTAAGCGACAATGAAGCCTGGAAATAGAGCCTGGATTCGGAGCTCATAATATACTATGTTTAGTATTGTATAAGTATGTAGGTACTTTGATTAAATATTACTTAAGTGTATATAATTGTTGTAATTTTATATTTTAAAGATGACATAAAGAATAGTATCCTGAGTTTCTTTCGGGGTTTCTTCTCAGGATCATCATCTTGGCTTTTTTTCCGAAACCCTGGTAAATTTAAATGACGATCATAAGAGTTTCTTGGAGAAACCGAATGATAAATAAATATTTTGATTTGATTTGAGTTATAACAAACTTCAGAGACAGCTAAGGTTTTTAATTAACTTAAGTCCTGTACTAAAGTTTTAATCGGTTACTTTTTTTTCTTATATTTTCGATTTTTATTTAAGAAAACCATTGTAAAAAACTACAAAAACGTCTGGAGCAATTTTAGGTTGCGTTCATTTTTGGTAAAAATTGTGTTCGGTCTGAGGTTAGTCGCGTCTGTGTATTCATGACATCAGTCCCAGGAATTAATTACATTGTGACCATCGATGGTTGTGACTCATAAATAACTAACATATTGTAGGGTTCATCATCATTCGTTTCTCATTCATTAAAAACCTTTTTGTTTCCTGTTTCTAATGTGACCTTTTTTTTATTTACTTATAATTACATGTACACTGGCCGGCGGATTTTGAACAGAATGGAACGAAAAAGGGAGCAGGAAAAAAAGATGGAGAAATAAGGATTGACAGGCTTTTTTCTGAAGGGAGAAAAGGCATTCTGGAGGAATTTTGCAAAAGAGAAGGTTTACTGGATACAACTGAGACTCAGATATTCTTTAAAGAAATCGGAATAAACCAATCCGAATCTTGTTTCGTTAAGTCGACGAGTTCTGCATAAACCTCTTATTTTTTACCGAAGATCCTGTTCCAACGATGTGCACAGCATCATCCTCATAAACTGTTAGCGCAGAAGACGTGCTCATCGAAGGACAATTATATATATTTACGAAAATTAATAAGGACTGCGGTGACTTCCAGTGTACATATAGGGACTTTAGTGGAATTAAAGTGTGGTGTTTCCTCAAGTCTCTATCTTTCCTTCCATCCCGCCACCCCTACAGTGATCTAGAGTTGTTACACTACAATATTCATAACAAAGTTCCTGGGAACTACAACGGTACTAATTCGATTAAGTAAGTACAGTATCCCTACTGTTTCATAAAAGTGTGTTATAGGCTGTGTCTGTATGTAGGTACATTAAATATTGAAAAAAAATTTGTACACGTACCTACTACTTATGTTACTAAGGTTAAAAATAGTTTTTAAAATTATTTTCTGTAGGTATGTATGTTTGTCTGTGCGTTTGTGGACGAACAGACGCTAATCTCGGTAAAGGTTTAACCGATTTGAATGCGGTTTTCACTTAGGTATTGTAACAAGCTTCCCATAACGTTTATGTTTGTTTCATTCCAATTGGTTTAGAAACAAAAAAGTTACGCGCTATGTCGTATACCGAGCGTACGAAGTTGCGGGCTCAGCTAATACGTAATAAAATCGTTGTTTTGTCTGTGCATTTGTGCACGCCATTCTCAGAAACGGCTTAACCGATTTTCATGTAGTTTTCATAGATGTACCGTAGCCAAGCTTCCAGTAACATTTAATGTATCTATATTTCATTCCAATCTGTTTACAAACAAAAAAGTTACGCGCTATTCCAAATACCGCGCATACGAAGTCACGGGCACAGCTAGTATACAATAGGTAAGTAGATTGTGAAATTTCTATAAGAAAACTAAAACTCTAGTAATTCACCTCACTGCGAACATTTTTCATACCTATTATAATATTTAATGATAAATCTAGCTACCCATTTCTTTTTAATGTAAGCAGAAGCAATTTTAACAACATCCCAACAACAAATAAATAATTTAGTTACTGGTTACTTTTTTGGTAAACGCTTTAGTTTTCTTATTTAAAGAGGTTTAAAAAGTTGTAGTTTCATGAATTTTACCACTGCAAATACATATATTTTTCTGTTGAAATTTTTTTTAATGCAGTCGCTCTTAAAACCACTTAGTAATGACCTATTTTTTAATAAATTAATGAAAAAAGAAATTCAAAAAATATATTTTTTATGTACTTTTTAATAATTGCAATTCATAACGAAAAAGACGCGTGAAAGTGCGCTTAGTTCTGTTTGCTAAGGTAGAGTCGCAAAGCGAGACCGGAGCCTTAAGGGCCGAATAATAGAAATTCATTGAAATTCTAAAACGTTCAAATGTTTCCTTTTGAAGTACATAATACATACTTATATACTCGTACGTTCCGGAAATCTGCATTATTTTAACAGTGGCAAGGAAAACTGCATTCAAGGAGGACTTCTGTAACTGTAACTGTTTCCAACTGCCTAATTTATGACACCAAAACGATTTTGTTTAGTATGCAGTAACCATTTTGTTTTACAAACTCTTGATTTTGAACAGACAGCACTGAACATTATCAATTTAAATGTCAGTCCATAGGTGCAGACTCGGTTACCATAACAGTCCGTTAAAACCCAATTTGACGGAGCATTGTTTAAAAAACTGTATATGGTGAAATTGACCAAATTTTCGTCAATAATATTGTAAACATTTGTCTACAATATAGGAATCTCTGTCTAAGTTTGCGACTTAACTACCTACGCCCAAATAAGAATTCCAATCCTCAATGGAGCACATAAGCAACACTGGTCACGTAGAAGCATATTAGTTGAATTTTTATCAATAGTCAATAGGTAAGTAGGTACCTATATAGTTAGTAAGTAGTATATGTTACTTACTTACTAACTATATAACTATAGGTAAGTAGTATATGTTTTAAGTTTTATAAAAATTGGTGAGGTTAAAAACTAGTTTCGCAATTTTTTTCGCTTGGTGGTCACGACTGGTCTGTGATGCCCCACTGGCCGCCATTTTGTTTGTTGACCTTGAATGTATTTTAGGCGCTATTCCTTTATTTTTAGTAGGTATGTATGGTGATGCCGTTACTATTTCGTTAATATTAAAATAATTCACATTGTTAATAAAATATTTATTTTAAAAACATAAAAACATTACAATTTAAGTATTTATTGCTTATTGGTAAAACATAATTTCTTAGTAATAAGTTATAAAAAGTAATAGGTAATAAACGCTTTCGAGATTAGGATTAAAATCTTACAATCATCATCATATTTTTTCATACTTTCCACCCCTACCCCATAATTTTCCAAGAGTTCCGGTCAGAAGCAGCCTGGATCTACCGTCTTAACATATTACTTACTTACTTTTTAATTAATTTACTACCAATAATTGGCCGCATATGATTAAGTTAATTAAGTAATTATACCTACTAGTTTTCAATTTGTACATTGTTTTCTCTTAAAAATATAAAACTTAAAAACTTAAACTTAGAAAAGTGGTTTTGGTAGAAGAACCATTCTTCTTAGAAGGTAACATTACATAGGTAAAACATATGTAGTACAATACATAGGAATTACATAGGTAAGTATTACATGTCTGACATTGTACGAGGCCGTATTCAAGCATTACCATTATACATTAAAATTAAAAGAGTGGTTAAACAAAACTTATGAACAAAATAGCCTTTATTGTTTTAATTTTTTTTTTTAATTAAAGATGGGTTTGCTCTTGGCCAGCATCTATCCGTGTAGGAAAGATAAGGCCGACTGTGGAGCGAGCTTCAGCTCACCCAGAAGATGCCTATTCACTCGAACCTTGAAAAGATTTGGGTTGTATGAGCTCGGAAATACAGACGCCAGCAGGGAGTTCCAATCCTTAGCAATGCGCATCATAAAAGATGTATTAATTCGCTTAAATAATTTAATGACTATTTCACTGATGAAAACTCCTCAAAAGTCATAATTTTTATGTATTTTATATATGTCGACGCAAGCCCATCGTAATTAACAAATGTAATTGTTCTGATTATGAAATCAATCATTGTGTCGATTAAATTGGTTGTTTTTAGTTATTAATTACTATTATGATTTTTGGGAATGTACTGACTGTATTTTGCGTTAGAATAAAAACCTAAAATTAATTGATGAAATTATTATGAGTTGTTTAACAGTTGAAACATTCGCTGCCATTTTTGTAGACCGGATGTTTCAACTGAGATTAAGATTTAAAAATTAATTCAATTTGTTCATAATTACTTTCGAAATGTTTAATTAATTTACGAATTATTTTTGTGATTAAAATTAAGCATTTAAAGAAGTTGCAATTTAAATAGTGTGTTGACATTTTTCCGCCCGACGCCATCTTTGAGTTGCAATACGATAGACCGAATGTAAGAGCAGTTTTTGTACGAGCGCCGGGCGGTTAAGACGTGGTGATCTGATGATTCACATCTTGTGAGTACCTATCTATTGTGTTATAATTGTGAATATAAAACTATTACTTTGATAACGCTTTGGTGCCTTGTAGAATAAATCGTTTAGTGTGTTTATGGTTGTGTTTTATTGTTTGTAATGAGCGTGCCGAATAATGAAAGCGGTGACGTTAGCAACGCTGACGTCACTGCTTTTAAAGATTCCTCTGGAGCAAACCCCCCGTCATCAGAAGTGGGATTAACACCCACATCTGCTCGTCCTTCTGTTTCAAACAATCAACATAGTGATGCTTCTGTTAGCGGGGTCCCAGTGGAATTTTTCACGCAAATGTTGCAAATGATGAAGCACATGTCCGATCGTATGGCAACAATACCGGACACAAAAGTTAAAATCAATGACGTGTTTTTGCCATCATACGATCCGGACGCAAATATAGGAGTGCGAGAGTGGTGTAAGCATGTGACCACGGCCATGGAAACCTACAACCTGAGCGATTATGATGTCAGAATGAAAGTCGGTAGTTTGCTCAAAGGTCGTGCAAGGTTGTGGGTTGACAACTGGCTTGTTTCAACCTCCACGTGGCAGGAATTGCGTGAGGTTATGATAACAACTTTTGAACCTGAAAATAGGTATTCTCGTGATATAGTCCGTTTTCGGGAACATAGTTACGATAATTCAAAGGACATCGCACAGTTCTTATCACAAGCTTGGATGTTATGGAGACGTGTCACTGGGGATAAATTATCGGATGATGACGCGGTTGAGGCTGTGATTGGTTGCATTGGAGACGAGCGATTGAGAATTGAGTTGTTGAACGCCAGGGCTACTTCGGTACCAGAGTTGATTTCTATAGCTTCCTCAATAAAGCGCAGTAAGCGACCTTATCCTAGTTCATCAAGTATGCAGCAGGGCCCTGTCAAACGACAACGATTCTCGGATAAGCCGTCTTTATATTGTCAACAGTGTAAAAAGCCCGGTCATGATACTCGAGATTGCCGTTACCGTGATAAAGCTGATAACCCTCAACGGCGACATCATGATGATAAAACTGTTCCCCAAAAGGATAATAAACCGACCTGTACGTTCTGTTCACGAACAGGTCACACATATGAAACTTGTTATAAACGTGAACGAACATTTGTCTCGAATGTTAATTGCGTAGGTACACCCAAGTTAAACTCCATACCGGTGTTGATTGGGGGTCTAAAATTTTTCGCGATTTTCGATAGCGGGGCGGAATGTTCGGTAATACGCGAATCGGTTGCTTCAAAATTACCAGGTAAAAGGACGAATGTTGTTAATTATCTAAAGGGTTTAGGACAGTTTACAGTAGTGTCATTATCTACGTTGATAACCGTTTGTG
The DNA here is from genome assembly GCA_910589475.2 of Bembecia ichneumoniformis. Classification (NCBI taxonomy): domain Eukaryota; kingdom Metazoa; phylum Arthropoda; class Insecta; order Lepidoptera; family Sesiidae; genus Bembecia; species Bembecia ichneumoniformis. Next base: position 15,292,044 of record OU342535.1, read on the forward strand.
TGATCGATGATATAAGGGTCGAACTTCATTTCCACATAGTACCGGATTATGAAGTGTGTTCAGATATTTTGATAGGCATGAATCTTATGGAAAATACGAATTTAAGTGTGATAGTGAATTCAAAGGGCATAACATTGATTCATCAGCCCGCGATTTTCCACATGCGATTACAAAGCGAAAAGTTTGACAATTTGGATTGTGACTTGACAGATAGTAATCAAATAAACGAACTTAAATTGTTATTAGCAAAATTTGAACATCTTTTTATCCAGGGTTACCCTCACACACGTGTTAATACCGGTGAACTAGAAATACGTTTGAAAGACACGAACAAGTGTGTTGAGCGTAGGCCATATAGATTGAGTCCAATCGAACGACAAAAAGTTCGTGATATTGTGAGCGAGTTACAGGAACACAATATTATTCGAGAGAGCAAGTCACCTTTCTCCAGTCCAATAATATTAGTCAAAAAGAAAAACGGCAAAGATCGCATGTGCGTGGACTATCGCGAGCTGAATAGAAACACTCTGAGGGATCACTATCCTCTGCCTATAATTTCCGACCAAATAGACCAATTAGCGGGTGGTTATTACTTCTCTACTTTTGATATGGCAGCGGGCTTCCACCAGATCCCCATCGCTGAAGGGTCCATTGAAAAGACTGCCTTCGTAACACCGGACGGCATGTACGAGTACTTGGCCATGCCATTCGGTCTCAGTAATGCATGTTCCGTTTACCAGAGGTGCATGAATAGGGCTTTAGCTGATCTTCTAAATTCGCCTGACCAGGTCTGCCAAGTCTACGTCGATGACGTACTTACGAAATGTAGTGAATTTGCAGAAGGTTTGTCCCGTATCGAACGGGTACTTATCGCATTACAAGATGCCGGGTTTTCTATAAATATTGAGAAAACTGCCTTCTTTAAACGCTCTATCGAGTACTTAGGCAATGTAGTTACAAACGGACAGGTTAGTCCTAGCCCAAAGAAAGTGGAGGCTTTAACGAAGGCACCTATTCCACGAACGGCTAAACAAGTAAGGCAATTCAATGGCCTCGCCGGATATTTTCGTCGTTTCATTCCCAATTTCTCGCGTGTGATGGTACCGCTTTATGAACTAACAAAGAAAGACGCAAAATGGGAATGGAACGAAAGGCACGAAGAGGCCAGAAATAAAATCATACTGCATTTGTCTACTGCGCCTACCCTTACATTATTTCAGGAAAATGCACCAATTGAGCTTTACACTGATGCGAGCAGCCTCGGTTATGGCGCGGTACTCGTTCAGATCATCGGAGGTCGCCAGCATCCAGTCGCGTACATGAGCCAGCGCACCACTGACGCAGAGAGTCGCTACCATTCATACGAACTCGAGACGCTAGCAGTGGTGAGAGCAGTAAAGCATTTCCGGCACTACCTGTACGGTCGGAAATTTAATGTAATAACAGACTGTAACGCCTTGAAAGCATCTAAGCATAAGAAGGATTTACTGCCACGAATTCATCGCTGGTGGGCTTTCCTGCAGAACTACGAGTTCGAGGTCGAATATAGAAAAGGTGAGCGACTGCAGCATGCAGACTTTTTCAGCAGAAACCCTACAACTGAAATGGCGATCAACATCATGACCAAGGACACAGAGTGGCTGCAAATTGAACAACGTCGTGACGATACTCTTCGTCCTGTGATAAACAGCATGACAACCGACAACCCAGCTCCCGGCTACGTTCTTGAGGAAGGCGTGCTGAAGAAATTACTCGCTGATCCTTCTATACTCGGTGCGTGCAAACCTACAGTAGTACCAAAGTCATTTCAGTGGAGCCTGATAAACTCCTTTCACACATCTCTACAACACCCGGGATGGGAAAAAACTTTACAAAAACTCAGAGATAGTTACTGGTTTCCTAACATGAGCACCATTGTAAGAAGGTTTGTAGATAACTGCGTTATATGCAGAACCTCGAAGGGACCTTCAGGTGCAATCCAGGCACAGCTCCACCCAATACAAAAACCTACTGCAGCATTTCAAGTAATCCACATGGACATTACCGGCAAACTGGGTACGAGAAACGCTGAAGGTCAGGACGAATATGTGATAGTTATCATTGACGCCTTCACCAAATACGTTCTACTTAGTTACTCTAACGACAAGAGTCAAAGCAGCAGTCTCGCGGCGCTGAAACGAGTCGTGCATTTATTCGGGACTCCAGTCCAAGTAGTGGTTGATGGCGGCCGAGAGTTTCTTGGCGAATTTAAAGCCTATTGCGACTGTTTTGGTATCAATTTGCATCCTGTAGCGCCAGGAGTAAGCCGAGCAAACGGGCAAGCGGAACGAGTAATGAATACCTTGAAAAATGCATTAACAATGATAAGGAACTATGACACTGAAAACTGGCAAACTGCCCTGGAAGCCCTTCAACTTGCATTTAATTGCACCCCACACAGAGTGACAGGATGCGCGCCACTTACTCTCCTGACACGCGGTAAGCACACCGTTCCGCCAGAACTTTTAAGGTTGGTAGACATTGATAGCGAAACCGTCGATTTTGATATGCTCGATCAACACGTGCAACAGAAAATGGCGGCTGCAGCTGAATATGATAAGCACCGTTTTGACAGAAACAAAGCCAAGCTGCGTCCTTTTCAAAGAGGAGACTACGTCCTCATCAAAAATAATCCCAGAAATCAAACCAGCTTGGACTTGAAATACAGTGAGCCATACGAGATTTACAGAATATTGGACAACGATCGCTACATGGTAAAACGTGTGACCGGCAGAGGGCGCCCACGCAAGGTGGCGCACGATCAGCTACGCCGAGCTCCACAGCCCGGGGAACAGGAAACCGTGTCGACGGGCGCCAACTATGACACCGAACAGCAGCCCACAGCCCAAGTAGTCGATACACCGAATCCACCATCAACGACTACATCACAAACCACACAGTTATTGGACGCTTAAGGGTGTATTGTAACGTGATTGTAACATTGATTAGAAGCTTAGTGTAACATTTTAAGAGTGTGCATCATTTATTGTGGATGTTAAATTCTGTGCGACACGTATTCTTTTCTCGCCTAACTTGTCATTTTCAGAGCCTCTGGGGACCACGGTCAGAAATATAAGGCCCAGGCCCCAGCATCGACTTACCCTGATCCTTTAGGACCCCTGTGGACCACGGCGTACGAGACCGCTCAGCGCCACAGCAGCAATTCCCTGTGAGCCTCATCAATAAACTATGATAACAGACTACATAATTTTCAGAGCCTCTGGGGACCACGGTCAGAAACATAAGGCCCAGGCCCCAGCATCGACCTACCCTGATCCTTTAGGACCCCTGTGGACCACGGCGTACGAGACCGCTCAGCGCCACAGCAGCAATTCCCTGTGAGCTTCATCGATAAACTATGGTAGCAGACTACATAACTTTCAGAGCCCCTAGGGACCACGGTCATTGGGAAGACCTAGGCCCTAGCATCGACCTGCCTATATCCCCTAGAGCCCCTGTGGACCACGGCGTACATGACCGCTCAGCGCCACAGAACGCCTGTTCGAGAAATATAATCATGCAAATATGTGTTGGTCATTTGCATGTCAACAAATCAGAAATATAATCAAGTTACTAACTATTTTGCTCACATTCCTTTATATTTCCTTAACTTTATGATTTGCTGTGTACTAAAATTTATTTTACGAGAACCGTGACAGGTGCTGAGCACGCACCGTCTCGCAGAATGGCCGTGTCGACGCAAGCCCATCGTAATTAACAAATGTAATTGTTCTGATTATGAAATCAATCATTGTGTCGATTAAATTGGTTGTTTTTAGTTATTAATTACTATTATGATTTTTGGGAATGTACTGACTGTATTTTGCGTTAGAATAAAAACCTAAAATTAATTGATGAAATTATTATGAGTTGTTTAACAGTTGAAACATTCGCTGCCATTTTTGTAGACCGGATGTTTCAACTGAGATTAAGATTTAAAAATTAATTCAATTTGTTCATAATTACTTTCGAAATGTTTAATTAATTTACGAATTATTTTTGTGATTAAAATTAAGCATTTAAAGAAGTTGCAATTTAAATAGTGTGTTGACATTTTTCCGCCCGACGCCATCTTTGAGTTGCAATACGATAGACCGAATGTAAGAGCAGTTTTTGTACGAGCGCCGGGCGGTTAAGACGTGGTGATCTGATGATTCACATCTTGTGAGTACCTATCTATTGTTGTGTTATAATTGTGAATATAAAACTATTACTTTGATAACGCTTTGGTGCCTTGTAGAATAAATCGTTTAGTGTGTTTATGGTTGTGTTTTATTGTTTGTAATGAGCGTGCCGAATAATGAAAGCGGTGACGTTAGCAACGCTGACGTCACTGCTTTTAAAGATTCCTCTGGAGCAAACCCCCCGTCATATATGTACATAAAATGAAAACGCTGTACAAAACTGTGAAAGATAAAATCGATCACCATGAGATTTGGGACCTTTATGTATATTTTCATGGAGTAATTTTTATGCTATCAAATTTTAAGATTAGTTAATAGTTAACCGTCAGTTAATATAATATAGAAAAAAAATATGTAATTATATCACTGTCAAATACCTGTATGCTATATTTTATTGTGGCTGGCTGGGACCTTTGGCTTTATATTTGTACGGAATAGGAGGATTCATCGCCGCCGATACTTCGCCAAGCCATTTATTTTATCGCCGGCTATTTCATCGCCGTTCATCGCCGTTTTGCTATATTGTTTATCATGAGCAGTATTGTGGAAACAAAATAATTACTACCAGATGTTTATCGTCATAAAGTACGTAAATTTTCATATAATATGATGTACTTGTTTTAGTTTTATTTTAGCAAATTACTTAGTTAATTTGAAATCACATTAATTTTAATAAATGTGATTTCGGAATAAACTTACTTGTCTTAGCAAAAAGACTGTCTATTACAAAATACAAGACTTATTTGTTCTGAAAACACAGTTAGGTTAGGTTCTGGAATATCTGGAGCGAATATACCATTATTCACCCGGAATACTGATATTGGAAAATAGACTGCCTATTACAAAATGTGTTACAAAATTATTGTTCTGGAAACATGTGTAACATTGATTTCTTTAAGTGATGCTGATGCAGATATATTTAACTAAACGGCGATGAAATTTCCGGTGTCGAATCGACAGGCGATGAAACGGCCTGCGATGAAATGGCGGCGGTGAACGGACGGCAATGAATCGGCGGTGGGTGTGTGATCTATCTATCTAACAAAATATCTACAAAATCTTATGATTGATTTTAATATTACAGCATTTCTTAATGTTGAACAATATATCCAAAACAAATCATTTAGTTTTGAAGATCAAATCTCAATCTAAAGCACCGCTATTGTCTTTTCTTCCAAACCTCTCTTTTTCTTGCATCACATCGAGTGCGTCATTGCCATAGTCTTCTAATTCAATGTTGTATTTATTTTTCAATTTATTAATTTCAAATTTAATTACTAACGTAATGTACATTTTGAGCACTGAAACAAAAGAAAATGTTTAGTCCCCTCGAGATTATCCTCGCGTACACATGGGTAAGTGAATGTGGTGAGAGAGTAAAGAGGCTTCATCCTTCTAAGGTCAACAGCGCGCTTGCGGCGTTTATGGTGTTGATAGACGACCGTATCATCAAGTGGACCCTCAACCTGTATGCTGGCCTTTGCATAAGACTTATAACGAATGTCTTACAAGATTTATCATAAAAATAAAATCTCTATGGTGTTGTTGACGGTAGCAACCGCAGGGCGTAGTCTTGAGTGTTGTTTGTGTTTTGGTTTTTGTGTTGTGTATTGTCGTAGTTGCAATAAGTTTTCCTAATAGACTGCGGTCGACTATTGTGGTGCGAGCCGGCCTCGAGACCCTTCGTGGCTTAGTCGACCGTCGTCTCTCAAGGGTGAAAGTTACCCATAAGGGTGAAGTTGAAGGGGAGGAGGTGGGGGAGGACGACGGTCCCGGCCGAAGGACTTCGTTGAGAAACTGTTATCCCCCGAAGGAACGCTGGGACAGGTCGCACGGTTTGGGAGCAACGGGGATTTGAAATTCGAAAACAACATTAAAAGCGTCACTGAGGGTGTCATTCAGTGAGCGTGAGAGATCAGTGCTTTTTCCCCATACCAAAAGTGTATGGGTATGCATATATACATTTATAGATATAATACATATACAGATGTGTGTATACCCATATATACAAAATTTAAAACCTCTTATATGAGTGTATATGAGGGTGTCGCGTGTATCGAGTCAACGCCACTGCATGTGCCTAAAGAAGTTTCCACTTAAAAATGTTGTATTATATATTATATTATATTATATTATATTATATTATATTATATTATATTATATTATATTATATTATATTATATTATATTATATTATATTATATTATATTATATTATATTATATTATATTATATTATATTATATTATATTATATTATATTATATTCAACAATATGTAATATTAATTAACTTAAATAAAAACTATACTTAAAGTGTAACTTTTAGCTATGGATAGGTCTCGTCAATGGCTCATTTAATATTTTTTTATTGGAATGGATTTGTGTTATCAATGGCATTTGATACGTAATAGTGGAATCCGTAGAAAAAATTGCATTATTTAATGCGATAACGAAAGGGGAAAAGGAAGTGGGCAGACCAAATTTGTCGGAGATAAAACCGGTGTTGGGAAAGGAAAGTTCTGGAGTAGAGTTTTAGGACGGAGCGAACTAAGTTGGATAAAAAATCGACAAAAAGCACTGAAGTTATCGACGGCCCGTTGGATGAGTGGCAAGGGTGCTTACCTAACGTCTCAGGGGCTCCGGGTTCGATTCCCGGCGGGGTCAGGTTTGGAAATTTTAATGTAATTTTCAAAATTGAATCTGGCTGGATTTGAAAAGTAGTGGTAGGGCACACTGCGTTTCGCAGTCATTTGGGCAGCCCGCCCGCCGGCAGTTACCACCACCTTACAGAATACCACCGTAAAATAACAGCATATACGTGCTGTTGTGTTTCTGTGAGTGAGTAAGGGATGCCAGAGCCCATTTCCTTATCCCCTCCTAATCCCTTATCCAATCCTACTGTAGTCGGCAGCGCAATTGCAGCAGCTGTGGCGTTGCTTGTGTTATAGGCGACGGTAGCCACCTACCATCAGCCTGTCTGTCGACCTTAATATAAAAAAAAGAAAAAAAAATGGATACGTTTCACCAAAGCTTGTAAAGAGTGAAAACGTATGGGCAAAATCATTATTCAGAATGAAAAAGGCGAGGAATTTATATGAAGCAATAAAATTAGAAGTCACTTTAAAAACTTACCTGCAAAAATTATTATCAAAATAATTTTAGTTACTGTCATATCAGGATTATAATACTCATCACAGCATTGCGTATACCAAATAAATAACGCAGTCTCTACAGGTGTTGAAATTAAGCTGTAGTAGAAAAAGATTTTGAGCTGCGTTATGTGTTTCTGAAAAAAAAAAAAAAAAATTAATCCAATATTCAATGCAAAAATTAGTAAAGATGTTTAAAAAGGAGACTGACTACTAATAGTCCTAAAGACTAAAAGACTATTAGTAGGTTAATAAATCTATAATTATAATATTAGTCATGGCTTATTAGTTAAATTATAAGTCAGTGTCAATTATTCCATGACGCGAAACCGTTGAATGCATTTGGATGCATTGGCACACATAGAAATTATGCCGTGTATTCACACATAGGACATTGTTGGGACAATAGATCCCAAAGGAACACATTAAATAACTATTTAAACACAGTGGGATATAAGTGTTTAAATATAATTATTAAGGTTTTTCTCTCGTCAAAGCCTTTTTTTTTCTAATAGAAAATTGTTTCACTTTTAGACATTTTGAACAGAAATTTCAAGCCAAAGGAAAATTGTTATGCATTTGTGATGACAGATGCTGTGGAATGAGGCCAGTCAAATATAGGCCTTGATACAGTAGGAAGCTGTAAAGAATTCTAATATGGCTTGTTAAGTCTTTAGGGATGGTAGGCTTTGACATCCTTCAAGAGCTACTTAAAGGAACTGTTGTTACGGATCAAGGCATTGATGTAATTGGAGTTATCGTGGTTTTTGGAGTAGGTATAAATTTTGTAGGTGCTGCCGCGGATGCCCTAAGTATGTCAAAAGATAATAGGTACTCTATCACTGTAAAATAGGTCTTTAAAGATTCTTACCTTATGAGCCGCGACTATTAGCAATATGGTGAAAGTTAATTCCAGAGTTAACATTAAAAACACTGCCAGTGTTGAACGTGTGGTTGAATCGAGTCCATAAAATGCTATCGATACGAGCAATACGTATGCGTAAAAGCCAAAAAGCGGAAGCACTCCTAGCTGAAAAGTTTAAAAATTATATTAAACTCGATTCGATTTCATTGCAACAATTCTTTACAACAATATCAATTCCATTCTATTAATATATCCTCTTCCACTTCCTAAATGCAAAGCGGTAGTCACAATTTTTTTTTTTTAATTTACAGATAATTTACACATATAGTTATTCGGTGACCTTTACACTAAGCATAGCTTGAATTGTAAAGGCCAGAATTTAACAAGATATAAAATTTGAGAATTAAAAAATAGTCATTAAAAGAAAAGGAGATTTGGGTCTCTCTCTCTCTCTCTCTCTCTCTCTCTCTCTGTGTGTGTGTGTGTGTGTGTGGGCGCGCCAGCAAAATCCTGTTTCAGATAGTAAGTTAGTGTTGTGACTTATTGGATGCCTTTCAGTAAAAGTTCAATCTCACCAAAAACATTCTGTAAAAAACTAGCCAAGTCTCGTGGAGCTGCTTGTTTATCTCTAAAAAGTAATGAAATCTAGACAAAGTCGTGCCAAGTCTAACGTTCCTTACTGCGATTTCTTTATTATTATAGTTAATGTTGTGTGACTTGGCCGTTGAAGGGTACACAAGGGTACAAAACCAAGTGCTCCATGACACCATTGCACCAGGCATTACCATTTCTGAGCATGTTTGAGAAAACACAATTTATTAATCCCCAATATATGCTTGTATACAATATACTTGTATAGGTTCACAAATTTCTTTTTCTCAAACATGCTCGGAAATGTAGGCATTCTTGTACTAAAAACAAGCCACGAAGTTTGTAATTTTTGGCTCATGCATTTCTTTCTCGGCTTAGGCCAAGAATGTTGTATGAAAATTCATTCCTGGCCGCTGCTCAGCCCGATGAAACCCGAAGTTTCACGAGTCTTCACGTATGCGCCCGCCGCTATCACAGGCGTAGTAGGCGGGGGCGAGCCACACACTCTTTTCATGACTGGGCTGTATGGCTGTTTCCTTTGCACTCATTGAAAATAAAAAATATAAAAGGCGGGTAAGCAGACTTTTTTCAGTACCTACCTAAATATTTATTGCTTTTAGTAAACATTTGCGTTTGTTTTATTCTAAATAAAACTGTATATATGTAATTTTTTTTTTCATATTATACTATTTTGTTTGCATAATCACGTGTTTCATTATTTCCTCACATTTATTGAGAAAAGCACTATACCAGCCTCAACCGGAATGAGGATTGCCGGACTCAGATCTTTATCAAGGCCTCGCTAAAGGTCGGCCTTGAAACCACTTCGCCCGGCAATCCTTCACTTCCTGGACTCTGCAGTAATGTACTATTATATTATTCCTTTTTTTATATTCACCTTTTTTTAACCAACATTTGACTAAAAATTATTGTAAAATTGCAGAAATAATTATTTTTTCTTGTTGCAGATCTGCAGTTTGTGATCAAACAGACACTGCAATATTTGGAAGGATTTTGGAACGAATTAGCGTATTAACTGTAAATTGAAAAGAACACTGTGCTGTTACTTGTACAGCGCCATCTAATGGACGGGTTTTATTAAAACAAACAGTAGGTATAAAGCAGTATATATTTTTCTTTTATTCATTTGAAGAACAGCTAAATTATGTGCCCGAACTTATGTTAAAACTTATAAATATTAATTTAAATTAATATTTATATTTAATAAAAAAAAAAAACACTACTTACTAATACAATCACTTGATTGTGTTATTGTAATACACTCGTTTTTTATATTAACACAATAACGAACAACTTGGTATACCCGAAACACAATAGCACGTATGCTGTTTCATGCTGTTGAACCCGGGAACCCTAGAACAGAGCGTTAAGGCAAGCACCCTAACCACTCATCCAACGGGCTCGTCAAAACATTTTGACCTTAGTGAGTAGTTCACTACCTTATCTATCTATAAAAAAAATGCTAAGTGCTTATGAGCACATTTTTCGTACTACGACCTCATGCTATGTGCAGCAACTAGAATTTGATATGTGGAAAATTTATATACCTACTCTATTTTGAAAATAATAAAGAAACTATTAAATTTTCATGTTTAAAACACCAAAAAAATTATATCAACTTTAAATTTAAATAATTTCTTTTTTTTTTTTTAATAAACCTTCATGTAAAAAATTTCAAAAATTTCTTTTCCCAATCCACTCCTAATCCCTTATCCTTAATCCTACTGCAGTCGACAGCGTACTTGCAGCAACTTAGGCGTTGCTTGTGTTATAGGCGACGGTAGCCACCTACCATCAAGTGGACCGTCAGCCTGTCTGCCGACCCTAACATAAATTTTTGGTTTGACAAACAAGGATACACTAAATTAATAAGTTAGTTTAATCGTTGTTGTTGTTATTTGTTTCAATAAATAAAAAAATGAGATATCGTTATTAATTTATGTATTATATGTAAATGTGAAAGTAAGTTTCACGCGTTAACTACAACCGATCATAGGTACAGAACAGGACATAGGGTACTTTTCAGCCAATAAAAAAATATTGTTACTGAGAGACACTGACGAAGTCGCGGGCAAAAGCTAGGTATCTTAATTTATATTTCTTAAGATGCCACTGCTCTACGAAGATTGGTGACCATTATGACTATCTTAACCTTGGAAGCTGCTGCACTAAAGAGGAAGTCAGTGCTCATACCAAACCACTCTCTTAAATTCTTCTATCAGGTTGTCTTTTTCCTGTCTCTGCTATTTTCCCTTACATTACTAGTAGAATTATACAGTATCTTTCCCCCCTCATTGCGTGCCCGAAATGTTGCAGTTTGCTCTCCTTTATAGCTCTTAGTACTTCCATTTTATTTCTCATTCGACGCAAGTTACTAGGCGCCAAGATTAATAAAATAGCAGATAGCAGGTATAATAAATTAAAAAAAATAGTCACATACCATATTAATATAAGCCCAAATGAGGATACCGATTCTTGGCGGTACACAGTAACAACATTTTTTAAACACTTCGTTAAAACTCGTCATTTTTAAAGAAAAATTTCATTAAAACGCGTGAGAGAAGCGTAGTTGTTTACTACGAACTACTATACTATACACATACTTATCTATGCTACGAACTGTTTCGTTCGAACGAATGTTTTGCGAATTCCATGCCGGTCGGTCGGGCGCTCGGCGAGGTGACTTGTTTATGAAGATGACGTCACCGGCGCGCCAAATCATTCATTCAATCCATCAACATAGAAAAAGAAAACTAAAAAAAACTAGTGAATCTCTTTCGATGTAGACAAAAACCGACAAAATAATCACCTACAGCGCGTCTCTCCCCGCGATAACCCTGGTTGATTTGCGAGTGAATCTAAAAAAATTATGTAGGTAGGTATCTTTATTATACTAGACTGCCCCAGAAGGAGAGAGTAAGTACCTAATATTTTCGAGTAAATTATTAGACGTGTTTTTTTTTAAGATCGACAGACAGGCTGACGATCCACTTGATGGTAGGTGGCTACCGTCGCCTATAACACAAGCAACGCCAAAGCTGCTGTAAGTGCGCTACCGACAACAATAGGATTAAGGATAAGGGATTAGAAGGGTATAGGGAAATGGGCTCTGGCATCCCTTACTCACTCACCGAAACAAAACGGCACACGTGTTGTTATTTCACGGTGGTCTTCTGTAAGGGGTTGGTTACTGCCGCCAGGCGGGCTGCCCAAATGACTGCGTAACGCAGTGTGCCCTGCCTGCCACTAGGTACTTTGCAGATCCAGACCAGAGACAAATTTGAAAAGTTCATTTTTCAAAGTTGACCCTGCCGGGAATTGAACCCGGGAACCCTAAAACAGAGCGGTAAGGCAAGCACCCTAACCACTCATCCAACGGGTTCGTCAAAATTAGTAAATTAGTAAATTGTATAGTGTAAATAGATAATATCAGTCTAATGTACATTATTCCATTTCCCTATCCCCCTTCATAATCCATTATCCTTAATTCTATTCAAAGATTTTCAACTGTATAGATCGGGCAAGGCGAAAGAAACCGTAATGTGACATTTAGAATCACGTGGTACAAGATCGCTCAGAGGCTCTAGTATGAGTTTACGATACTACACCAATACTACACTCGCTAGCGAGAACGTAAAACTTTTGTATGGGAAATCGTGAACTGTCAATGTCAAATTATCAATTTTCCATATAAATGTTTTACGCTCTCGCTAGCGAGTGTAGTATCGTGAACTCATGCTAGAGCCACTGTGGCGTTGCCTGTGATTTAGAGCTTATGGGCGACGGTAGCCACGTATCATGTGGACGATCAGCCTGTCTGACGACCTTTCTATAAAAAAAAACATTAAATATAATTTTACTTACGTCTCATCACGACATAATCTTTTTTCTGTGAGAGATAGTCTATATATTTCCATGGCTAAGAATATAGGTTAAGATTTCTTCGAAAATTTCCGAAGATTTCTAATCTTCTATGTGCAGTGACATCCTTTACCTATAGACCATCTGATAATAATTCATATTCGAAGATGATATTTCTCGTATGCATTTTCTATGCAAAGTGCAAGGCAAAGTGTTTGTTGGCAAAATGTACTATTTTTATAATATTTTAGAATTTATGTCAGAATATACTTAACCACATTTTTTTGATAATATTTTGGAAAGTTAATCACATTTATAAAATCATCATTTTTTAAAAGTTACTCAAAATATAGGTACCTACTCATATTTTAAGGAATAAATCAACTTTCGTATTGATAATAATTATACACCTTAAAATTGCGTCTATTTCAAATTCAAATAATATGAAAAAGAATGTCATTGATCATCCTAATGTGATCCTAATGAGCTAGAATGATAGTTCTGTCTCACACTCATCTGTTGCGTAGTGACCTCGTATTTATTTATAGTCTGGCGTTAGATTGTACGAGTTATACCTAAGTACTTCCGATACTCCAAATTGATCGCACGTCCTAACCACTAACTGAGACACTTTTAAAATATTATTTAGGTTTTTAACCTACATACCTATAAATAAAATTGAAGAGTTTGTAATGTCAAAAAATATATCAAAAAATAGTGTTTTTTTTTTTACTATATAGATGGGTTTGCTCTTGACCAGCATCTATCCATATAGGAAGGATGAGGCCGAATATGGAGCGAGCTCACCCAGAAGATGCCTATTCACTCGAACCTTGAAAAGATTTGGGTTATATGAGCTCGGAAATACAGACGCCGGCAGGGAGTTCCAATCCTTAGCAGTGCGCATCACAAAAGATGTTTTAAAGCGCTTGGTCCGAATTAGAGGGATTTCGACAAGGTGAGGATGGTAACCAGCCGTACGTCTGCATGTCCGATAGAAGAAAGGGGAAGGCGGTATGATCTCATGCAGCTCTCGAGCACACTCTCCGAAGTACATCTTATAGAATACACAACAGGCAACTTTGCGTCTATGTGCCAGGCTCTGCAGCTTAGTTCTTATTAGTGTATCATCGCCAATGAGCCTCCTAGCTCTGCGATCCACCGAGTCGAGTGCAGCAAGTTGGTATTTTGCTGAGCCATCCCAAAGGTGACAGCAATACTCCATGCAGGATCGGACTTGTGCCTTGTATAAAGAGAGGAGCTGTCCAGATGTAAAGCATCGCTTCACTCTATTTAGGATGCCCAACTTTTTGGACGCTGTTTGGGCCTTGGACTCGATAGAAGAACCGAAGTTGAGATTTGAGCACAACCTCATGCCAAGAAGCTCAAGATCATTGGCCACAGGTACGGATGCACCTCGGAAAGTTGGAGCCAAGTCGAAAGGGCTCCTTTTTGCAGAGAACAAACACGCCTGCGTTTTGGTGGCGTGAAAATCAACCAGATTCCTGTCTCCCCATTGGGATACAAGATTTAAGGTTGAGTCAATTCGCTCGACCATTGCATCCCTCTCAGAACGAATCTCATCGCGACCGGCCCCCGCGCCGGACAAATATCTCTCCATGACCGTACTGTCATCTGCGTATGCAACTACTCCTGGAAGAAGTAAGTCATTAATATGAAGCAGGAAAAGAGTCGCAGAGAGAACAGATCCCTGAGGAACACCGGCATCAATTGCCATGAGGTCCGAGGAGCAGCCATCAATGACTACTCGAATTGACCGTTCATTCAGGAAATCAGAAATCCAGCTACAAACACTGGAGGGGATGCCGTATTTAAGTAGACTTGCATGCCAAACCCTGTCAAAGGCCTTTGATATGGCGAGTGACACAGCGAGAGCCTTGCCATGTTTCCCGATGGCTTCACTCCATCGAGAAACATTTAGTTACCTACATCGATGTTACCTACATTTAGTTACCTAGTTAATAAAATGGCTTATCTGTCGATTCGCACAAATTAAACTCGCACATTTTGTGCGAATCGACTGATAAAATAATATAAATTTTGAAATCTGTCGATTCGCACATTTTGTGCAAGTTCAATTTGTGCGAATCGACAGATAAGCCTAATAAATTACATATAGAAAAATGCAAGGCGGTTTAGTTGGAAAGAATAACTTTACTTGTGAAAAAAACACAAAGAACCCGCATGGCCCAAGATAATAACCCTCATAGATCATAAAGGCGAGTCTATTGGTCGAGTGGTTAAGGTTACCTTAGCTCTCACTCAGGGGTCCCGGGTTCGATTCCCAGCAGGAATGAAATTGGAAATGAATATTCAAAGTTGACTCAAGTTTGGGTGTGCAGGTTACGCGACCCCTGTCCGTTGTATATTTATCCCATATCACAAGCCTACAAGTGCTTACTTTGGGGACCATATAATTGGTGTGTTTACTTATGATCTTGGTATTTCTTTAGTGGTAGAGTCCGTACCTATTAATTAATTTAGTTCAAAATCAGCAGCGTTTCGTAATCATAAAACTGGACAGCCAAATTTTCTGCAGTATACGGGGCATGAGTAAGGGAAGTCGGAGCTTATGTTACTTACCTTTTCTTATTCTATGTCAGTAGTGTATTGATTGGCATTGATATTGTTATAGGTGACGTTAGCCTATTACCTACTATCAAGTACTATCAACAATTATGATGCTAGCTTGTAGCTAGCAGCAGCACGACACTAGAACGCTTTGTCGTGTCCAACCCACTAGCACTCAGTCTAAGCTGAACCCTATTTAAGGCGACGCCAGCCCCTAATGATAAAAAAATCCACTTATTTGTAACCGTTTTCCTTTTAAATTATCATAATAATTACAATTTAAAAAATACTCAAATCATCTGCAGAATATAAAAGGGGATCATAACAATTATTTTTTAAATTATATTTAATTATAAGTATATATAAAAAATGACTAAGTTGCGGTCTAATATCGATGTTGTAACCGTGCGATTTGCTTAATAATCAATATTTTAAATAGCTAATTCTTAAGATAAATTTTAACATCCATTATCTGAAATCTCATCAAAAGAAAAATTTGAATTGTACTTTATTTAATTTTTAAATAGATATTTCCGAGATTTCAAGTAGCGACTCCCCCTCAGCAGTCCCGTCAATTCAGTACAAGACGAGTTTTGCGGCTGGAGCCGCCTTAATATAATTTATCATATAGATCTGATGTCAACTTAAATTGGTATTTAAAATCTCCGAAACTGTCTATTATTAACTTTATATAAACTTTCAACTAGTCAATTCAACTGTACAGGTATTTTATAGCATTTTTATTGAACAAATATTCGACGTGAATCTTTAAATTGATATAATTATTTTGTTTGTAAACCGATTGGAAAGAAAGAAACACTAATGTTAAGGGAAACTTGCTGCAATACATCAGTGAAAAGCGTATTCAAATCGGTTAAGCCGTTTCTGAGATTAGCGTGCATAAACGCAAAGACAAACAGACGATAATTCTAAAAACTATATTTATGACCTCGCGGTAACATAAGTACAACGTGTAAAAATTGTTTTTTTTAATATATTTAATGTACAGACACGGCATGAGAAAATTCCATTGTCATAATTTGGGTATAGTTTTAATTAAGTTTTTAATAAATATACTTTAATATTATTTTAAAATATATTTTAACAAAATTCAAATGAAATGATACAAATTGAATTAACCTAATATAATTCTTACAATAATATAATATATATAATAATATTCTTACTTTTATTTATTTTGTAATTTAAATATGTTAATTTTGTAAACTTAATTATTTACAATTATTATCTTAATTACTTAATTATTATTTCTAAACTAAACACTTTTCTTTGGAATTAGTTAAGAATGTTCCATCAATAATAACTACGAAACAAATCTTAGGAAAAGTAAAAACAATAATTTAAAAAAAATATTTATTATAACGAGAGGTCAGATCATTCAATAAATATTAATATTATTAATGAAATATTGATATTATTAAATTTATACAATTTTAATAAAAATAATTAATGTAGGCATCTACTAAAATTATACAGAGCACAGATTGTTTATATTACTGTATACACACCAAAATTAAACGTACTTTTTAATTTTCTTATTGTTATTGTTCCTATTGTTATAATTATTGTTCTTGTGCCCAAAGAAATAAATAAATAAACAGAAACAAAATTCAAAACTGGTATAAGCTTGAAAGAATTAAATTAGATAAGTACGTAGGTGTAATCCTAATCTATTGGGTTAACCAAAAAGTCCATGCGGTATCCAAGCATAAACAAATGTATATAAATTAATCAACACACATAATTAATTAGATGTTAATTAGGCATATTTAAGAACGAGCAGGGCTTAATGAATGGTAACTAGATGGTAAATAGATGGTAACTAAACGTACGTGCGAACGTTCCATTCATCGAGTCTTGCAAACACCAGATTTTACCTATCTACCCTTGAAATTACCGGTGTTTTCATTTTTGATAACAAAGATAGGTGGTCTTTTTGGGCGCATATGTACATGTGTCTCTTCGAGCCGGATTAAACATAGTATTGGACATTTCGGTCTGTAACTTGATAAAATTACTTGTTTATATTTCTTCTTTATGTATCTAATGGAATCTGAATGTTTTGGATGTCTGTATTGTCCCATAATTATTAATTTATTAATATAATTTATATTTACAGTTTACAGTAAGACTATTTAAAAGTTTTAAATAAATAGACTTTTGTTGCTCTGTAAACAAAGAAAAGACATTTGAAGTCTATTCATTTATTCATTTATTTATTTATTGAAAGTTATATTTTTAAACAATGACGGTGACAACAATTGATTTTTCAAACTTGTTGGCTACCACCATTAAATACCTCTATGAAGTATTTATATGTGCTCCATAGAACTTATAAGAATAGCATAAATATAACTATTAAAATTTAAGAAACATACAAAGTTTCTTTATATACGTATATAATTAAAGATAATATAATCTTTTGGCCTTTCAAAAATAAATAAGTTTTCCATCCGTTTCGAATTTCTCCTTTCATAAAAATCTCAGATCAATTAAATGTTTTGACGGCCTCTTTGTTATCAATGTTTTGTCTGATATGTATAACGTATAACACACTCAAAAACACAAATCTACACACATTTCTAAAGTACTTACGCCAGTGACAAAAACCGCACAAACATTTTGGTACACGAGCCAGGTACAATTTTCGTCAATCATTTCCTCTCGCGTGATAATTCGTAAAATATTTCAGAGAGAAAGGATAAATCATGAAGCTTTGTGAAGGTGCTGCAGCTCCTGGGTGGGTGGGTTGAGCAGCGGTACCCTCCCATACACGCAGAAAAACAAAAAATTTAGACATTTCCTCCCGATTGAAAATTTATCAAATTATAGTTAATCTATAAATTATCAAATTAAATTATCAAATATCGATTGAAAATTTATCAAATATCAGGAGAAAAGTTCAGGTGATCAGCTGACTCATCAGCTGATCACCGGAACTTAAAAAAAGAAAAAAAAAAATTTTGTGATATACTCTCAGTTGAAAATTTATTAGATGACAGTTTATATTGTTACGTGCGGGGTGAGCCACAAACCAAATGGCTTCCAAAAGAAGTGGCGTGACTACTATCAATAGTGGGGAGCCTTCGAGATTTTCGGCCAGCGCGAGTGCTTTTATCAGAATGTTCCATGGTTAGTCGTAACAATATGCTATTATGAAAAAATAAAAGTCATCTGGTCCTCCGCGATCAGCTGTATCGCGGTGGAAATATTGTTAGTTGATGTCCTGAAGGGTGTATCGCCTATTAATGCACCAGTTGCGAGTTTTCCTCCAGTATACTGTTAGCTAGTATTTTTATTACTTACAGTGTTGTATTAACAATCAGCTTATTAATTGTTTATTCCAGAGGAAATGACGTAATTCTAAAGTTATTTGAGTTCACACTCCATGCACTAAATTTAATCATACTCGTTCTCACTGTGGCTCGTGTTATCTATCTCTTTCTGATTAATTGTTTCCGCTCTGAGATTATGTTGATGACTATGACGAAGACATGGTGGGCAGACAACTCTCACAGCGACTCTGACAGTGAATCAGAAAGAAATGATAGTAACACGAGCCTAAGCGCGAACGATTAAAATTTTTTTGAAATAAATATTATTTACTATAAATTTAAGTTAAATTAAAATTTATGTTAGTGCACAGAGTGTAAACTTTGGAATTACGTCATTTCCTTTGGGTTAAAAAATTTGTAAGCTGATTTATTAATATGAACTGTAATAAAAATACTAGCTAACAGTATGCTGAGGGAAAACAAGCAGCTGGTGCATTAGTAGGCGATAGATGCTCCCGTCTGGCTTTCGCGTTACACCCTTCAAGACATCAGCTCACAATGTTTCCACCGCGATATAGCCAGCTGACTTTTTATATCTTCATAATAATAACATATAAATTGGGTTCGGTTCAGTTGTATCTGTAATCTGATAAATTTTCAGCTGAATGGAAATCACTTTAAAAAAAAAATTGTTTCAAGTTCCGGTGACCAGCTGACCTATAATCCACCACTTTATAGTCAGCTGACTTTTTTTCTTAAAGATATTAGGTTAACTATAATTTGATAAATTTTCAATCGGAAAGAAATGACAAAAAAAAAATCTACGTGTATGGGGAGGGTACTGCTACTCCACCCACGAAGCCGCAGCTCACGTTCACAAGGCTTCATGATACAACTCTCTGAAGCATTTTACGAGTTTTCGTCCGAGACTTGGTGATGAAAATCTGTTGCTGACTTGCGGTCCATTTTGGCCAAACATGTATATAATTCAAGGAAGGAATTTTAAGCCTCGTTTGATATAGGGACGGAATTAGGATTGTAAACTCCATTCAATTCCACTTTTATTTCGCCTTCTACAAATCTATTGAGCTGGTTCTCCCACATTTGAGGTCCATCGGTCTCCAGTTTCTTCAGAAGACTTCTGACTAGTAGAGTTAGGTAGCCCAGCAGACCTGAAATTGCGGACAAATATCATCATCATAATCATAATGATTGCTAGCAGCCGAGAGACGCTCACTGTTAGAGATAGCACTCTCTTAAATATCAATCTCAAATCTCAATCATCAATCAATCAATCGACGACTTTTACTATGTAGTGGGATCACTTAGTCGTACAGCATAGCGTCATGATATCTTCCTTCTCCGACAGTTGTCAGTTCTTCGCAAGTGTCGCATGGTTATGTCGGTGATATTAGTTTTCTTACAGAGGAGATGGCTGAATCTCGTAAAGCCTTAACTTAGATGCCACATCTTTGGACCTTTTTTACGCAACAATATACGTATAACGGCCATAGAGTCATAGAGTATGCCTCAGCGAAGTTCTTGTTGTGAAGATCTTAAATGTATTTAAATGTATAAAAATTAAATGTCTTTTTTGTAATTTTAAAATAAATAGTTTCCAAGTTATTCAAGAAAATAAACGAAAATTGACCATTTATCTCCGAAACTACTGAACCTAAAATTTTGAAAAAAATACAGAAATTAGTTTTCTACTTATTAGATTATTAGATTCATGATATTAAAATAACGTGGTAAATCACTCAATATTGTGTGTAGATTAAAAAAAAACATGATAGGTAACATCGTACGGAACCCTCTTCACGCGAGTTCAACTCGCGTGAACTTTTGCAGCCCGTTCTTTTATTATCCTTATCCTAGGACAACATCAAATAGACAGTCTGACAGAATTTATCACAAAAAGTATCCCAATCGCTCTCTTTAATACTAATACTTACATAGTCCAGCAAAAACCATCGCGCTTTCTTCGGACAACAATGACCACCATCTTCCTGCAATTGCTATAATTTGTAAAACAATTGTCACCACCATGGACACCAGAGCGTAGTAGTAGAATATTTTCACAAAAAGTATCCGTTTCTGAAAAAAAAGGACATCTTTTGAATTGAGAACTTTCTCATTTTAAACTGTTTATTTCATTGTAACTAACTTATACCTATATAAAATTTACCTATTATTATAAAATTAAAATTAAAAATTTAACATAAAATGCTAAATGTGTTGCTTAGCAAAAAACTCGCGAACCGCTGAACCAATGTGGCAAATTTTGTTTTTTCCAAATATTCACTAAGTCCAAGGAAGGTTTTTTATGAAGATTGGAAAAAATTGATTAAAATTTAACGGCAGGCGAAACCGCGGGACACAACTAATGTTGTATATTAAATCATCGTGCAAATAAACCAAGGTAATCCTAGCTTGGAAATTTAATTTAGTCGGTACTCGGTAGTTACCTAGGGTAGGTACCTACCGACTAAATTAAATGCTTTTTTGTATAATTTAAGTTCTTGTACGAATGTGTAAATTATGTAAATATCCTATGTATTGTTATGACTAACTATGGAACGTTCGTGGAAACTATGGAACGCCGGCGTTCCACCCTATCGATGGTAGCCGTGCCCCATTTCCGATTAATGTCAAAGGACATTCATTGGTCCTTATGTTTGCAACATAGAGTTTACATTTCAATAGAAATAGTATTCCTGAACTTTCAATGGCTTGTTTAGTCTTGTTTACATTTTCTGGTAGATTCCAAATACATCGAAGCGTTTGGCGCCAAGTACAAATAAAAGTGCAGCCGGTCAAGGGAGTTAGTTGGGCGACAACAAGCGATACGAAAACGACTCTACGGGGGTTTTGCGAAATTATCTGCGACAGTGAACCGGCGGCGACACATTAATCATTGACGACTTTTGGCAAGTTTGACGGTTTCATCGGACAAGTTTGGTGATTTTGGCAGTCATCTTGGTTTGTGAAAATAAATAGTTCCTTTCGCCCGCACGGCATTTTAACTCACCCCGCATGTAACAGTATAATTACATAGGTAAATAAATTAATATAACTTTATGTTAATGAAGTGGAACAGTTTAGTTTATCGCTAATGATTTTTTATTTTGTCCCTAAGAGAAGAAATATGAACTAAGAAAATCATTTTATTCTGTAGGATGTTGAGGCCAATTGTTGCCAACACTGTGGTATGTGCTGTCTCACTCCCACCATATATCTATCTATATGTCTGTCACTACCGCAAGCCGTGCAAAACTGGATATTTTAAAACCGTAGTCAGTCTAAGAAAAACATCGCAACAATAACACGCCAATGTCGACCCGCGAGATTTATTTCATCTGCTAATGTTATCAGGCATTGTGCTAGTAGTTTATCTATTTGGTCACGCTTCCCGCTCCGCGAGTGTAATCATTTGAAGTGGTGAAGTACTGGAGCTTTTGGACTCCGTGTGTGACAGGCTCGTTGCAATTTTGACGCTGGATGACCAAGGACTTGGTGATTGTCGGGTAAGTGACAGATTTTCCTTCATTCCCTCGTCATTTGCTTACATGTACCATCAACGAAAAATAACGGCCCACTTTTATAATTGCTTGCCGTGACCACTAGGTCCGTTTAATTGAAAATATATTTCAAAAATATTAAAGTTTTTAAAGTTTTAGGTATTTTTCATTAATTTTTATTTTATTGTGAAAAACACATGATTGCATTACACAATTAGTTAAAAATTACATTGGAAGCGAAAGATACTTTAACGTTCCTAAAATTGTATTTATTACGACTCTATGAATAAATGATAGCGTGCACTTTGAATTCGCAAAGGTGACATTATATGTTGTAATTGTATTAATAAATGATAAACAAATGATGAGTAGATATTTGAATAGAAGTTTTAAGTGAGATTATTATTGTTGTACAATAAAATGATATAAAATAAATAAATAGGAAAAAATATTCATAGTGAAATTAGTAGTTTAAATATAGTAATATTTTATTATAGAAATCTTATTTATTTATATTTTACAGAATTAGACAACATTATTTTTTTAAATATAAAAAAAAGTTTTTTAATACAATTTTGTATTTATTTTATTGTAAACTAGCGGGATACCTTCCCCTTCGCATGGATACATTTTTTTTAAATACATCTATACTAATATTATAAATGTGAAAGTAACTCTGTCTGTTTGTCTGTTACCTTTTCACGCCTAAACCGCTGTACCGATCATCATAAAATTTTGCATACACGTTGTCAGGCATACATTGACGGACATAGGGTACCTTTCATCCAGAAAAAAGTACTGTTCCCGAGGGATCATCTAACGCCTGGCAAAGCTATAACTGCAATAAAGATATTAGGCGTTACATTACTCATCTACATATTTAGTCAAGCGTTATTTTTTATTCTTCAACGCGAGCGAAGCCACGGGCACCAGGTAGTTGTTTATAAAAAATAGGCGCTCTCCGCTTCTGTCTTAAGCTAAGACAGTTAAGATTTTAACTGTTACATGTCAGTATATTTATGAAAATTTAATTTACGCGCATAAAAATATTAGTCAATTTAATAAAAAAATGTGATGTACACAATATAGGTACTAGGTTTAAAAATAATTTAGATTTACACAAGACGCGACTCCACAAAATAAGTAATTCTGTTATGGGTCAGTGTATACGGTTTTATAATAAACTGCCTGAGATGATCAGAACCTTATCTATAAATAAATTTAAAGTTGTCATTAAAACCAAACTCCTCTCGAAAGGCTATTATAAGGTTACTGATTATTTAAGTGACAATGAAGCCTGGAATTAAAGCCTGGATTCGGAGCTCATACTATGCTTAGTATTGTATATTTACTTTAGGTATTAAGTGTATGATTATAATTATTGTAATTTTTTTATATTGTAAAGATGACAAAAAGAATAGTATCCTGAGTTTCTTTCGGGGTTTCTTCTCAGGATCGTCATCTTGGCTTTTTTTTCCGAAACCCTGGTAAATTTAAATTTAACTGGTAATTCCAAATGACGATCGTAAGAGTTTCTTGGAGAAACCTAATTGATAAATAAATATTTTGATTTGATTTGATTTGTCTGTTTCTCCGCTAACTTCTTCTGAACCACCGAACGGATTTTGATACGGTTTTCACTAATGGAAAGAGGGATAAACTAGGAAGGTTTGTGTATATAATATTCAGAAAAAATTGCTTCCGTGCGAAGCAGGTGCGTGTCGCTAGTATGTCAATTAAAGTGTACTAACCGTATGTGCACCGAAGAGTAAAATCATATAGAATATAATTTCTACAGCATAGACTGCAATGCACAATTGAACCGGTGTGCGCGTAATGGCACCGTGATACACCAAGGTATGGTAATCGTTGTACTCATCTTGAGTTGTTGTGGAATATAACGCTATCATGAAGATAGAGAAGAACTGAAACAAGAAGAAATATATTTTTATAAGACTTAAAGTATAAAAAGTTTTTCATACTAATTGAATTTTTCCATTTACTCTATCTTTGTTTGCGCTAAATTATATTTTACTAAATTTTTACTAATATTTAATTATTATTTTTTACTTTTTCCTTATGACTCACTGCCATGGAAGCGCTCATGATCTGCTTCCTTCAGTACATTTACGTTACACTTCAGTAAACAAAGGCAATGCATAGGCGGCAATGCATAGAATTTCGTGAGCATTTTCAGAACAGTGACGTCACAGGTTTGACAACAAACAACAGACAACAGATAAAAGTTTAAAGAAATCAAATAGTGTGATGTCGGATACAGTTGAAACAGTTTATTTTAATATAATTTCTTTGCCATCGAAATCGAAATGTTTGCCTCAATGAATAGGCACGTTTTATTACAATAATAAATATGACGGTGAGATATTCGATTAACTCTATTGAGTTAACAATAGTCAATATTAACTATTGTTAATATAGGTAGTTAAGGCGACTCCAGCCGCAAAACTCGTCCTATACTGAATTGACGGGACTGCTGAGGGGGAGTCGCTACTTGCAAATCTCGGAAATATCTATTTAAAAATTAAATAAAGTATAATTCAAATTTTTCTTTTGATGAGCCTTCAGATAGTGGATCTTACAATTTATCTTAAGAATTAGCTATTTAAAATATTGATTATTAAGCAAATCGCACGGTTACAACGTCGATATTAGACCGCAACTTAGTAATTAAAAAAATAATTATGATGATCCCCTTTCATATATCTTGCAGATGATAATTTATTATTATGATAATTTAAAAGGAAAACGATTACAAATAAGTTGATTTTTTTATCATTAGGGGCTGGCGTCGCCTTAATAAGTTAACTCTATTGAGTTAATTTTTTAGGTCGAAATGTTGAACTAGTGAAAACAGAGACTAAAAAGCATTTTCACGCTTAAGGAATTAAGTACATTTTCTAACAAATATTAAATTTATTTCATTTTAATTATAAATAACTCTCCTATTTTTGAACCTTTGGGTACGCATGCTAATTTTGATACGAAAATCTCCAAATAATTTTCATTAATGACCTTAAAAACAAATAACAATAAAAAGGTTGTTAAAAAGGTATTTATTTACATTTAGCAAATGTCTAAATGTATAATCATTTAAAAAACTAATATAATAAGTTGGGAAAGTTGATAAACATAACATGCAAGTGGGGATACTTAAGTACGTATTATACGTTTAAATATTTAGTATAAAATTAAACTCACAACGTTAAGATATCCGAACAAGATAACGCCTCTTCTCAGGGGCAGACAGAAGCAGCATCTTCCAAACTCTTGGAGCTCACAATACATTTTTTGAAGCCTAATAGAGACTACGACGAAGTTAACAATGACTAAAAACTGTCCCGCTTGTCAATTTATCATTTGCAACTCCACGTTTATCTAATGGACCTCGTGTCACCCACACAAACTGTTATATTATTATAACTGTGTTCTGTGCCTGTCAACAAACAAATGACGATTACTTACTTGCAGTATTCCTTTTTTTATATAAGTGTGCAGCGTCCCTGATATCGTTTTGACGTCACGGATTTTTCCGGGTCCCGATCCACCTACTCAGCTAAATAAAATATGTAAGTAGGTATATTGAATAGAAAAGTAATATTAACGAGCCCGTTGGGTAAGTGGTTAGGATGCTTGCCATTTAACGCTTTATTCTAGTGTTCCCGGGTTTGATTCCCGGCAGGGTCAACTTTGAAAATTTGGCTCTGTTCTGGATCTGGAAAGTAGTGGCAGGGCACACTGCGTTTCGCAGTCATTTGGGCAGCCCGTCTGGCGGCAGTAACAACCTCCTTACAGAAGACCACCGTGAAATAACAGCACGTGTGCTGTTCTGTTTCGGTGAGTGAAGCCCACTTCCCTATCCCCTCCTAATCCCTTATCCTTAGTCCTACTGTAGTCGGCAGCGCACTTGCAGTTAGCTTTAGCGTTGCTTGTGTTATAGGCGACGGTAGCCACCTACCATGAATTGGACCGTCAGCCTGTCTGCCGATCTTAACATAAAAAAAAATACCTAATAAGCGGGATGGCATAGCAGTCATTAATTAGGCAACCCGTCTGGCGGCAGCAACCAACCCATTACATACATAAGACAGCAATGAAATAACAACACTGTGCTGTTGTGTTTGGAGTAAGGGATGCCAAAATCCATTCATGTAAGGTCTTGAAACGTCTATTGCATTGCATGTGTTTATAGGCAAACATGAGCACCGTCTATCAAACGTTATACATAAAATCCTAACTTAGGTAATATTATATTACCTAAGTTAGCGAAAGTGAGTTTGTTTTTTTGTCTGTTACGCTTTCAGATCTTACCTTTACCGATTATCCATGAAATGTTGTATATCCATACTAATATTATAAATGTGAAAGTAACTCTGTCTGTCTGTTTGTTACGTTTTCACGCCAAAACCGCTAAACCGATCGTCATGAAATTTTGCATAAACGTTGTCAGGGATGCAGGAAAGGACATAGGGTATCTTTTATCTAGAAAAAAGTACTGTTCCTGAGGAATCATCTGACGCTTGCCAAAGCTATAACTGCAATAAAGATTTTTTAATACAGTTGCTCAAAAAGTGGCGTATTGCAGGGACGTATAGCGTTCGGGATGTGGGCTATTAGAAAGAAAGAAAGAAAGAAAGAAAGCATCTTTTATTCCTCTAAATAAACACAATATACATATATGAACAAATAATAATTATAAACAAACAAATATATGAACAAGTAAGAAGAGGAAAAGGAACCCTGACTCAGTATACAGTTGTGGTGCGGACCACAACACTGATATTCTGCCAGGGACCAGAAATTAAAAAAAAAAAAAGAAAACAAAAAAAAAAACATTTACGCGGGACAATTATTCGAAATTTTCTTAAAAACTATTGAAGGCTTTCACTAGCTTGTTATCTATATGGCAACGTCACTGTAAATATACAATAGCACACGAGAATGTACAAAAAATGGACCGGCCGCCCCCATAAACTGTCTCGTCTAAGCGTTTCTCTGCACATCCATCAATGATGAGCGAAGTCGATTTTTAAAGCATCCCAGAGATGTAAGATCGCGTAGCGGGGGCGGAAGATTATTCCAACATTTCGAGGCACGGTAACGAAAACAGCCTCTGAAGAAAGCGGAACGGAACCTGGGAATGGACAAAGGGTGAATAGATTTGCAAGCCCTATAGCGAATGTTAGTCTGTTCCCAGGTAAGTTTGTCAAATAGATACTTGGGCGTACCAGACTTGATCGTACCAAAGACAAACGCAGAATAATGCAACCGCATACGGGCATCCATTTTCAAAATATTAGCGTCGTTAAGATACGGCGTAACGCAAAGATGTTGTATTAGTCTGTCGTAACGTGTGTCCTACGTGCTTTTTTTTTTACCTTTCCCGAACTCGTGCGTTCTCTTTCCCAACTGTCAAAATAATGTCTATTAAAAAGAAAAACCAACCATGAAGTTTTTACTAAAAAAAAAAATCATAGAAGTTTTTATGATTCATGCAAATACGTATATTTCTAAAAAGAAGCTACTAATTTGTTTCAATATCAGATTTAATGATTTAAAAATTCTACTGAAGACTTGGCTGTATGGGCATAGTTTCCCTTGCCTACCAGAATGGGTGAAGAAAAAAAAAATCTCTGCTTATTTATATTCTACGGTTGGCGCCATTTTCCAGAAATTTTCTTTGCGAGTTTAGTTGTTTGTTTTATTAAATTGCTTCATTTTTTCGCAACTGTATTAAAAATAGTCATTCAGTACACGTGCGGAACCGTCATTGCAACTCGTTCCGACTGTCAACCGGTCTCAGACATTTGTCGAAACTCTTTGCAATGACAGCCTTTCCGCACTTGTAATGAAATATACTATTAGGCGTTACATTGCTAATATTATCAGTCACGCGTTATTTTTTTTTTCAACACTGGCGAAGCCGCAGGCATCAGTTAGTACCGAATAAATTATTTTAGTTGGGCGATGATTTATTTTTATTTTTCAACGCTTAAGAAAAAGGAGCGCAGATGAAGTCGCAGGCAAGAGCAAGTAGAAATTAAAAGAAAAGAGGAAAAGAATTGGAAAATGTCGAAATAAAAGATTACGGTGGAGTCCAATCCCTGTCCTCCCGTCTTCTTATTCTTGGATCCCCTCTAGTGTTGCTGGTATTTATGAACATCTTGAGTCTGCATTACGACAGATAAATATCTGAGGATGTAGTTGTACAGCAATGTGTTGAACATTGAAATCGTTAGAGCCATTTGAATTATTGGAGTAAGTGCTATTCATGTGCTTATATAGTTCATATAAACGAGGAATGTTTGTGTAAATAATTTCAACAATCGTCTTAAACAGCTACGGATGGGCAGCATTCGGGAAGCTCCGAGACATCTCGTTCAAAATTCCTTACTGCATTAAAACAAAAGTTTTCAACCAATGTGTGTTGCCAGGTGATGACATATGGCGCTAAAACGTGGTATCTGACTGTGGTCATCGCTCAGCAAGCTATGAAGAGAATGCTCGGAGTTACACTGCGAGATCGAATCAGGAATGAGGAGATCTCTAGACGGATTAGTAAGCTGAAGTGGCAGTGGTACGGAGAGCCGACGACCGCTGGGACCGGAAGGTTCTCGAATGAAGGCCACGGACCGGCAAGGACAGCGTAGGACGTCCACCCACTAGGTAGAAACTGATAAAGTCGACGGTGGGTCGACGGTGCTCCAGACTGTTTCTGACTGTTCAGCAATGGACGTCCTGCAGCTAAGATGATGATATAGATATAAATATAGATATAGACGTAGACGTAGGCGTGGACGTAGGCGTGGACGTAGGCGTAGACGTAGGCGTAGACGTAAACGTAGGCGTAGATGTAGGCGTAGACGTAGACGTGGAAGTAGACGTAGACGTAGGCGTAGACGTAGACGTGGAAGTAGACATAGACATAGATATAATAAGTATCGATGAGATCGCTTTAACACAGTTTTTTTTAGATACATTTAGTTCTTGGTGCGCTAATGCGATCCCAGGACCCACCCTGACCGCCGAGGAAGACCGCCGCGGGGTTTTAGTGGGTATACCTACCTCACTATGAGGAAGGGGAGTCCCACATAACCGCACCGTCTCCCCAGACGGTGTGTGTATGCGTAACGACATTTCCCCGCGTCAAAAAAAAAAAAAAAAAAAAAGATACATTTAGTTACACCTACATCCAACTGTATGTATGTATTTTGTTGCATTAAAAATATTATTTATTTAATTGTTTTTATCTAATCAAAAGTACGTTCCAGGAATGTCAAAGCCGGGAACGTTTGGTTATCTCATTTGTGATTAAAAAATTAGCTGTAAATGTTGACAAACCGTTTGGTGTTATTTATCTGGTTTTTTTTAGATGAAGGTCGACGGGCAAGTTCAGGGTTCACTTGACGGTGGCTACATACGCAAGTAACCGCGCAGACATGATACAAGTGCGCTTCCGAGGATAAGGAACAAAAGTACAAGATGGATATGAGAGAATGGGCACTGGCATCCATTATTTGTAATTTATTATTTACTGTATTTTTGCGGTACTTTCACAGTGGTTATCAGTAAAGAATAGACCGTGTAGCTACTAGACGAGCCTAAGCGTACATGCACACTAGGCGGCCAGGTCGCGGCAGCCAAGATTGTCCACTGGCCGCGTATCGCAAAAGCACACTTGCTGTCAAAACTTGCTGCCAGCCGGGCTGCCCAAATATTGCGAAACGCAATGTACTCTGGCACTACTTATCAGATCCAGACCAGAGCCAACTATAAAAAGTTCATTATCCATTCGACCAAGGGACTATTCTAATACAATTTAGTCATGTGAGAACAAATTCTTCCATCCGCTTTAGCGTTATCCTACCTTAAGACACAGAATAAATACTATAGTACTAGCGTAAGACAGCAACACACTTGCAACTTCAATGCAACCTGCGATCAAGTAGGTCGTCAGCCTGCCTGCATACCTTTACATTTAAAAAAAATTATTTATCTTCTTTAGGTAAAATGAGTGTCGTTGCCGTTCATTGTTTTTCCATCATAGGTACCTATTCGAAAATCGACAATAGGCATGATGACGGTATTAAAGAATCAAAGAATAAATGGTTTTGGAGAAAAATGTATGTTGAAAGGAGTCTAAATAATTACTCACTTTTTGTATTAAATTTGAGATTAATAAGAATTTCAATAAAATAGAAGTATAAATAACTGCGATGGGCCATGTTAACTGAAACACCAATCAGAGCGAATGACGTTACGCCCAGGTAAGTGCCATCGTGTTGCTTGACTTTGCTTTGAGAGAGTGAAAAATCTGATGAGATGTCGGTGACGTCACGGTTCATCAGACGCGACGCCATGACACCTAAGAGCGTTTTCGCGCGTAATTCGAAATAGATTAAAAAACATTCAATAATTCGAATTGAAATTTAGTTTTTTGCTGAAATATTGTTTTTTTTTCGGATATGGTAGACGTGTATCTACATTATGGAAGGGAATCTGTCATCATGCCTATTGGCCTTAGAGGATAGCGGGAACTGTTGATGAATTTTAAACTTAAATACTGGCTGTATGTAAATAGGCTTGATTTTCAAACATACGAAAAAGAAAAAGAAGAGATTTTATGATTTGACGTGAAAATTTGAGATTGAGTTAATGAATAAATGTTTGTAAAATATATATTATATAAGTTATTTTGATGTGTGCACCGTCAAGATAAGTTATTTTAATAATATCCCATGTGAGTTTAGAAATAGAAGTAATTTAATAATATAAGAGAAACCAAATTCAATTTTGTCCCCATAGGAGCTTGAGTTTTCTCTCTTTTGATTGGTTCAAGTTTGTCCTTCTGATAGACTAGCATAGTTGAAGGCGCTCGCGTGAAGGTTGAATTAAAATAATATGTAAATATCACTAACTGACATTCAATTCTCTATGGTGATAAACTTTGTTATTGGTTAGCAAGGAGTTTGTATTATAATCAAACTCTTTGTAGATTAGTAAGTAAATTTCACTATAGAGGTCGAACGCATAAATGTAATATGAAGAAGTTGGCCGGCCGGTTAGATTTTGACGTCAATGCATTATTTGTATGATTTGCACAAATAATTTCAGCGAACTGCTTTTGTAAATATTTTTTTGCGATATCTCATCGTACATGAGACTCATTTACGTTAAAAAAATGCCTAGAAAAAGAACTCGGCTTTCTCGGCAGTCTGCTACAGCAAAACGGCTGCGACTCTTATAGGAACTTTTTTAATATCTACCTCTATTTCTTCGTATCTCTGGGATCTTTTTTATTCTATGTCATAAAAACACTGTAATGTTTCCATCATGTATGTGCACATACATGCATATTCTTTACATTACTATACTCCGGCCATTATAAGAGTGCTCTTCTGAAAGGTGTCAATTCCATACATTCTCTGTATCGTTTATTCGGAAATGAACTTTATGCAATGGACATAAAGAAATGTCAAAAACGCATTCATAGAATGACCGTACTATAAACCACAATAACTAATGTATACAACAATAACATGTTCTATATTAAACCTATCAAAACATAATTTTCTCTTTGGTATCAATTCATCATTATTTTTTCATCTTATGACAATTAAAAATCAACTCACTTTCCCTTTTCCATATTTAAAAATCAAACCTATTTAAATACAGCCAGTATTTAAGTTCAAATTCATTAACAGCGACTTTTGTTTTTGTGCACGCTAAACTCAGAAACGGCTTAATCGATTTTTATGTGGCTTCTACTGATGTATTGTAACAAGCTTCCGGTAATATTTAGTATACATATATTTCATTCCAATGTGTTTACAAACAAAAAAGCTAAGCGTTATTCCGAATACCACGCGTGCGAACTAGTGGTTTCCGATGAAAGTATCGCAATAATAACGATTACGTCAGCTAGTGACGCGAAAGCAGACAGAGGTTATAAAACGTATGGATCGTGCGATACACACGCAAGACAAGTAAGCGTGTATAGTTATTTGTCTCTCTATGTGACGTGTGTACTGTGTTCTATATAAATCAGGCCATTCTTATAAAAATGAAGTTCAAAGAAATGGTAGCGTTGAGAATTCGATGACTCGGAGATGTGATCATCTGTGTGGTGCAAACTGTAGTAATGGAATTATTTTATCTTTTTCTTAATACTTATTCGATTGCCGTTTCCATTTAGAAAGTACATACCTATTCCGAGTATAATATAGACCTAGTCTTCAGAATCTCTATATATAAAAATGAATCCCCATTTCCCTTGGTCACGGCATCACGCGTGAACGGGTAGACCGATTTTAATTCGGTTTTCACTAATGAAAAGAGGGATAAACGAGGAATGTTCTTATATATAAAAATTGCGTCCCGGGCGAAGCCGGGGGCAGGTCGCTAGTTTGAAATAAATATTAGAATGATTAGAGTGGTATAATGCACGCACGCCTTTTGCACGCCACGCATAAACACGTACACCTAAAGCCAATATATAAGCCAACCAGAGACGACTCTACATTATGTAGCGCCCCCGTGTTCAATCAATACCCTGGCGCCCTCTCCATCAGTATGTTGAAAGTCATTTAATGTCTTATTTTTGGTTTTTTAACATTTTAAATGCTTCACACTGTTGACCGCTCGAGGCGCGCCTTGCTTTGCTACCACGCCACGCCTTGCTTTGCTAACATGGGGACAGAGTCTTTGAGAGCGTCGTTACCGCGAGAGACACAACCTCTTTGGAGGTGTTGCGAGCGGGAGCGGCGCTTGCTCGGCGCCCCCGAAGACCCTACGCCCGTGTGCATGGCACAGTGGTGTAGCTATACTTTCAGCGTAGCTTTAGGCTTAAAATGCTCAACAAATGCTTTGTCCTATTGGGTAATGGGCATCAATGAAAGATTTAATTAGTAGTAAATGATATTATTTAATTACTCACGATTTAGTTTAGCAGAAAGGTGTGTTCGTATTTACTACTAAGGGGCGCAGTTAGAACAGGACAGGACTGACGTTAAAGCACAAAGTCAAATACATATAGCTCTCGTGAGACATCGGCAAGGGCACAACTGAAAATCAGCGCTGTAACAATGTTGCAGCCTAAGCTGAGTTGTGTCCTTTTGGTGTTTACTTTTAATGTTTTTTTTTTGTTTTGTTCATATGTTTTTCTGTTTAAATGCCAATAAATTTTTCTTTCTTTCTTTCTTTCTTCTTGTATGAAACAAAGAGCTATTGTAATAAACTTAATGTTTATATGTGTAAAGGAGAAAGACTCTCACACTATTTGACGGAGAATCAATTCGAGTTTTGACATGCAGAAATGATCGGTCAAGCAAGTTATGTGGGTGGACCAAGGACTTTAATTGCTTTTCCTTTGAATTTGGCTACCACTGCATCTTTTCAAATCTCTATGGGGATGCCCCTTTCTACCCCCCTTGGAGACTCCTCGCATTGTTTTCCTTAACCGTTAAAGCAATGTATGATAATTTCTATTCTAATCCGTAAGTTAAATTGAAAAGACTCAAAGATGCAGACTAGATTTGGGATTCGAATTATTTAATGCACATCACTACATAATTCACAAATTATTTCGGCGGTTCGGCCACAATTCGGCGCCGTCGCGTCGTCGCCATTTTGGATTCTCATTTTATTTGACCTCGATCATTAATGATCTACTAGAGAACCTACCAGTCCGGCGTAAATCGCGAAGCGAGTGATACACAGCGCGACCTGTGCGTGTGCGATTTTACAGGAATTTTGTGTTTAGTATGACTTGTTTTCCTTCTACAATGGGTTTTAGATACAAAACACCTTATCGATATAGTTTTTTTATAGTGGTACATTGTGTAAGTATGTTTATGTGTTGATAACGAACTTTTCCGTGGGTTAGAGTAACAGATTTTGCTACTTGTAACAGATTATGTAGGTATTTGTGTTTTCAATGTTTATGTTCCTCGATTCATAACTATATTTCATGGATACCATTAAGTATCAATTACAATGATTAAAAATATAAAAAATGAAATTAAACTATATAAAAAATGAATCGCTAAATGTGTACCTACTAAACGAAAGACTCGAGAACGGCTGGGCCAATTTTTTTTTTTTTTTTTTTCAAATAAGTAATCGTTGAAGTGCTTGGAAGAGAAAAGTGCGTTGAAATGGGGCTATTAACTGTATTTTTTTTTGTTTTCGAGAGAGGAAACCTTCAAAAGGTACCTGCGAAGGGATAAGACAGCACTCTGGGCTGCTTATATTCTCATGGCTATGTGGGATTCTTACCACACTAAAACCTCTCCCGGTTTGCTTAGCTTTTAGTGCTAGGACTTTCAAAGCGTAAACGGACCTGCCGCGAGCGTTTAAAAACACTCGAGCCCTGCAAACACAGCGATCGGGAAAATCGCGAAATAGGAAGGGGGAAGCTGACAGTTAAGGGAAGCTTAACTGTTGCTATATGAAAGACCCGGGATGGTCACGGAGGTAAAACCTCTTTCTGGTTCTCCGTAAAGGCCTACGTGTCGGTTGAATGACATTAACTAGGCGGTGAGGAGCGGCATAATGGCCGTGAAGGGGGACATCGGTATATTAACTGTTAATGAAATCAACAAGGATAAAAGGATAAAAAAGGATAAAAAAAACAAGGATAAAAACGAACAAAAGTTGGAAATCATTTCATTACTAACAAATTTAACAGAATGGTTAGATAAAAATAACCTTCATCTAAATATTGATAAAAGTAAGATAATGCAGTTCGTAACTTATAAAACTAAATCTACACCTCTTCAAGTTATAGACAAAGGTAAAATTATTGAAGAAGTAGAAAGTATAAAATATTTAGGCGTAATGCTAGATAAACATTGTAATTGGAAATCTCATGTCGGTCTGGTCTGTGATAAAGTAGACAGATTTGTTTATGCACTACGTCGGTTAAGATTGACTGTGTCTATTGAGGCGGCGGTCACTGCTTATCATGGCTACGTTTCTTCGGTTTTGACATACGGTTTATTGGTATGGGGTAACTCTGTCGAAATAATAAGAGCTTTTAGGGCCCAAAAGAAATGCATCAGAGCAATATGTGGCGTGGGCTTTATGGAGAGTTGTGTGCCACTATTTAAAAAGTTACATATACTTCCCTTACCTTGCTTGTATATAAAGACGTTGTGTATATTTGTTAGAAAATATCCGAACTGTTTTGTCGAAAATAACGAAATAGGAACCAAAATAACTAGGCAAGGTAATTTATTGCAAAGACCAAAATGTAGATTAGAACTATTTAATAGAAATGTTTATGTTATGGCAATAAAAACATACAATAAACTACCTAATAATATAAAAGAATTGCCGGATCCTAAATTTACAAGAACATTAACAAAATGGCTATTAGATTGTTGTTATTATGATGTTAAAGAATTTTATAATAAAAAACATTAATTCTTTTATTAATATTAATATACTTAGTTTACAAACAATTAAACACAAATATTTGCATGCCCTTGGCGGGTAGAACATACTTTGTGCTGTAACTGCTGTATACAAATTAAAATCCTGTAAACATGTGTTCGCGCAAATAAAGATTTATTTTATTTATTTTATTTTTATTTTATCAACATCTAATAATATATGAAATTCTCGTGTCACAGTGTTTGTAACAAAACTCCTTCGAAACGGCTGGACCGATTTTTATGATTTTTTTTAATATTTGGTAGGTATGAGAATAGGTCGTAAAGTATTTTCACCCTCCTACCACCACCCCCCATTTTTAATAGCGATTTTAGTGTATTTTTGTATGAAGAATTTTCAACCGTCGTTCATTGACATGAAGTGACGCGTCACTTTAATAACATATGGTTTGAAAATTAAATTTGACCCGTTAGGTAGCGCCACAATCGGGTTACGGAATTATTTTCGGGTTCTGGCAGGAGAACGTCTGCTGGGTCAGCTAGTATGTAGTATAAAATGAAACCGCTGCCCGCGTCTGTTTATTGGTATATCCGCTAACTCCTAAACCACGCAACGGATTTTGATGCGATTTTCACCATCAGTTAGATATTTTTCACGGAAAGTTTATATCACATTCTAACCATACTTACGTCATACAGTCGGGCAACGCTCAATGTTCGAGCCTGCCAAAGAGTATATAATCTGGAGCCTGCAAACTGAAGCGAGTTCGCCGAATGTTGCTCTACACAAGTACATTCGTTGCCTGACTGTATGACGTAAGTATGGTTAGACCACAGGTTAGACTGTGGTTTATTCATGTATCTACCTACCTAAATCTCAAAATCTCGAAAGTATATACTCTTTGCACATACATAGCAGATTTTGGTTTGACAACGACGACATATATATGAAAAATATACTTATATATGAAAAATTTAATTAGCACTTTAAGCGAAGGCTTAAAATTATTAAAGTATAAATATAAAAATACTAGCTGAACTCGGCCACGCTTCGCTGCGGCCCACATGGGCGGCGGCGGCGTGCGCGCGGTGCGCGCGGTACTGGACACTGCTTAAATATAATACTATATTGATCTTAGCGTGATGTTATATAGCCTATAGCCTTCCTCGATAAATGGACTATTCAACACAAAAAGATATTTCAATTCGAAGCAGTAGTTCCTGAGATTAGCGCGTTCAATCAACCAACCAACCAAACAAACAAACAAATTCTTCAGCTTTTTAATATTAGTATAGAAGTATAGATATTATAAGAATATATAAAAAAATAAGGCTTAATATTCCTTGAGTAAGTATTTTTTTGACTTCGATTTAATTTGTTATTAACATGAATATGTTTTAATTTTCAGGTGCTGATTATAACAGTCTATTTATTATTTTATAATTGGTCTCAATTCATGACAGTGAAGCCCTATCACTACTTTCTTATGTCGGAAGTTATAATTAACACAATTTTAATTGTAAGTATCCATCATTTTTGATAGACAAAAATTCAGGTATCGAAATAGGCAATGACAGTGGGCAGGATACATAGTACGGAGAGCGGACTGCTACTGGGGCCGCAAAGATAGGAGGTAGAAGGGCGCTCCGGTCTATCAAAAATTCCTCCCTCAATGCACACGTTTATAGCCCTAAGAACTGATTGCAACAAGTGCACAAAACGAAAATGGTTTTGTGGACGAGTTATAAACTCTGCTTTTCACTTCGATTGCGAGGAAATAAAACAATAGTATAACATAACATTTCTTTAAACGCACGAAAAAACAAGAGCTGTTTCCCGCCGCCTTATTTTTTTTAAATCTTACGAAGTTGACATTGAAATCTTATGACATTGGCTTGGGCTGCAGACCTATACAGCCTACTATTAAATTAATTTTGTAATAATAATTTTGTTAAATTAATTAAATAAACTACTGTACTAGAATTTAAATTTTAATATCCTTTATGTCTTAAAAAACACATAAGGCAAATAAATTTAAGTAAATATTATAAAATAACAAATTCTACCTATGAACTTCTTATTGTGTTTGGCTCATTTTCTTTGCCTATATCCTGCACAAATAAGCACTTTCAGAGCATGAGAAGTGAAAAAAACTAGTTTTTGCCCTTCACTTCATCCGCGTCCTTTTTTCTAGGGGGTTAAAAATATTTATTCAATCTTTATAAGCTAAGTACTATATTTTTATCAGATGATGAATTTGTATTTTTTAAAACAGTAGCTTTTCTGGATGAAAGGTACCCTATGTCCTTTTCTTTATTCCTGACACTGTGTATGCAAAATTTCATGATGATCGGTTGACTAGTTAAGGCGTGAAAGCTTAACAAACAAACTCACTTTCGCATTTATAATATTAGGTAATAATTTTATTAATAGTAGAATGTAAGTTTTCTCGGCCGGTATCCATATGAGTTGTAGGTTTCCGGGATGATGGCCCAGGTCTGTTGGAAAGATGAGTCTCGCTCGAGAAGTCAAAAAGTGCAGAAGTGAATATTGCAGTGCAGTGTGTCACAGTTTGGTGCATTGCGGTGCAGTGATGTGATGTACTTCTTCTTCTAATACGGACTACACCACTGAGGAAGTCAACCGCAGTTGTTGACGAAACGTTTGGAAGAATTTCCAACAAACCTGGGCCATCATCCCGGAAACCTACAACTCACAAAAATTTTATTAGTTAAAAATAAGAAAAAATCAAGTTTAAGTATCCAAATTAGTTTCCAATAAAACAAAATGTTTCAGAAACGGTCCATGATTAAAAAATTTTTTATCTCTTATTTCAGATGCGGGGAGAAACCGTTCGATATTTTAAGTTTGTTGCGATATTTTCAACATTGACATTTATAGTTTTAATTTGCTCCTTTTTACCATCAAATATTTGCTGTACATCTCCAATTTATGTGTGGTTGACGGTTCTAATCGGTTTTATAGGTATGATGTTTAATTTTTTTTTTCAAGTAGATATATCTCAGCAGACAAACTGACAGTCCACTAGGTCTGCGACGACCGTCGTTTATTAACTAAGTAATAATGTTGTGTTTCGGTGAGTGAGTAAGAGATATATGCCAAAGCCCATTTCCTTATCCCCTCTTAATCTCTTATCCTTAATCCTACTGTAGTCGGAAGTACACTTGCAGCAGCTGTGGCGTTGCCTCTGTTATAGGCGACGGTAGCCACCTACCATCAAGTGGACCGTCAGCCTGTCTGCCGATTTTAACATAAAAAAAATCGTAAAGGCCTATTCAAACCGCAGCGGTAGTCGTTACCGGAGCCGGTGCACAAATGCACAAACAAACAGACAAAAATTCTAAAAACTATTTTTTTGACCTCGGTAACATAAGTAAAAAATTTGAATGTTCAGACATGGCTCGTTTACGATTTTGTTATATGTAAGTATAGATTAGAAAGGGTGGCAGGCACGCTAACGGTCCACTTGATGGTAGGTGGCTACCGTCTCTTAAAGACACAAGGGGCACAGGTGAGCTGCCTGTACAGGAACCCTGCAGGAATTTGTTATGGCATGCTTGAAGAAGCCTATACTAATGTATAAAAAAACACCTCAGAAGGGAGAAACAAAAGATATCTCTTTATATTGTATAAAGTTAAAGTAACAATGTTACTCTCGATGGTCCAGGTTTTCCAACGACATAGTAAAAGTCTTGGGAAGATAGTGGATGCAATCTGCAGATAGTTATTGTCGCTTTGGAGATCTATGTCCAGCACTCGACGATGCTTCAAGAGGAGAGGTCAGTTGTTCGCGCTGCACATTGCGATGCCGTGATACGCATAGTAAAACTATGGTAATTTAGCGTCCGCGCTGGGTCTCGGGACGCTGAGATGCATTACAGCGTCGCTGAACTCAGCGTGGTGCTGCCGACACCACTTTCGAATCACTGAATTGTATACCTTTTTAAGTAATGTTTGTTACAGTTTTCAGG
Source organism: Bembecia ichneumoniformis (assembly GCA_910589475.2). NCBI lineage: Eukaryota > Metazoa > Arthropoda > Insecta > Lepidoptera > Sesiidae > Bembecia > Bembecia ichneumoniformis. The sequence continues at coordinate 15,331,565 of OU342535.1, forward strand.
TGCATTTACGTGTGGATGCTGTTCTATTTAGATAAAAAGTGTCGCATAGAATACGATAAGAGTCAAATTAGGGAACAGATCATGGCTGAAAGGGACGAGCAACCATTCGACAGACCATTCACGGCGCCGACAATCACCGGTGGATTATCTGAATCAAATTCTGTCCAAGCACCAGCAACGAGGGTTCCACCAATTACGCCTGGGGATCCCACAGGTCAAGTTGCACCTGACGCTGGAGAAAAAAAGGCTACAGGTTATGGATGGGCAGTTTAATTGACTTTGGAATCATATTCGTAATACAAATTTTTGCCCCTGCTCGAATTTCGACCGTAATCATTTCGAAGGTGGGAGAGTAAAAAGTGTTTACATTTTTTAATTACTAATAACATTAAAGTAAATTCAAAAATTTATGCACAATGTTAAAATCAAATTAAATCGTTTATTTCTCAATAGGGTAACAAGATAACTTTTTGAAGTCGATTATATATTTGACCAGGGTTTCGGAAAAAATTTGCAAAGATGAGGATCCTAAGAAGAAACCCCGAAAGGAACTCGGGATACCATTATTTTTGTCATCTTTAAAATATTATATGTAACAATTGCAATTATTATACACAAATTACACTATACACAATACTAAACATAGTATATGTATGAGCTCAGAAGCGTTTAAATCCAGGCTTCATTATCTTTAATAATAATCAGCGATTTTATAATAATCTTTTGAACAGAATTTGTCTTTTATCTGTACTTTTATCTGTAAGTAACCGTAAGTTTTATCGTTTTCTGATCGCACAGATGCTTAGAGATGTCTTCTTAAACACAGACTACATGTTATATTAATAGAAAAAGAAAACAAACCTATGAAATTACAACTTTATCTGCTTCACTATTTGTACTTGATTTGCACTAAATCATAGTTTTTTTTTTAAAGTAAAACTTAAAATTATAATTATAAAATCGTTTAGTAACACTTACTTACCTATATTGTTTAAAATATTTCGAAGGGACTTAAGCTAACATCCCCTTCATACTTTGGTATCGACATCCACGAGAAGCAGTGTTTGGAAATAGATTGTTTATTATTTCCATGTGTTTTTGACTAAAACGAAATAGAAATTAGTTGCATAATTTATGAGAGTAGTTCGAATAAGGTTCATAAGTAATTAGGCATTTAATGTGTTAATTTAAAGTGCATAAATACTTCAAATTTTATAAAAAAATCACTGGACCAAATTTCAGTACCCAGGTATAAATTTATTCATCATTTTTTATTTTAACTAGCGACCCGCCCCCGGCTTTGCACAAATGTTTTTTTTTTCCTCCAAATTATATATGTACTTACACACTCCTTTCTCGTTAATAGCTCTTTCTATTAGAAGGTACATAACCCGTATCAAAATCCTTTGGGTAGTTTAGGAGTTCACCAAGAGAGTGGCAAAATCGACTTTATTTAATAATATGTATAGACACAGAAGAAACGTTAGTTAAGTGATGAGTTATGTTATCAATGACTTGGTTAAAAATTAAAATAGGACAAATTAAAAAAAATAACAATTTTGTAGGTAAGTATTTTGGAAAATTAAAAAAAAATCTGGGCTTTTCGAGTTTCGATGCGAAGAACTAATGTAGGTAGAAAAGTTTAATGCATGGATTTTCACCTCTAACAATGTCTTATTTGAATTCATTATTGCAAAATTTATAAAAATTTGTTAAAAATCTTAAAAAAAATGTGCGATATAACTATCCCCCATTGCCTGTCTAATTATCGTAAAGACCTTTTACATCCTAATTATGGTTAAACATAAAATAAAAAAATATATACCGGGTGTTTGGTAGGTGGCATTTTTCGTTCATGTCCTCGCTCTTTGAGATTACATGTACTTACTACCACCAACAAAAAAAAATACAGTACATTTTTTACAATCGAAAATATACATTATGATTGCTTGGCGTGACCATATCATTATGACCAGATTTTGTTAGAAATCTCAGAATCAAAATCCCAAAAAAATGCTCCTACTTATCTTCGTGATTCAATAATATCTTCACGCTTTATCAAAAAAAAATTGTGCTTACTGGTGAAACGAATTCAAATTGTATAATGTTATCTGAACAATTATCTATTTTAAATAGTTTTTTTTACGGTTTATGTGCATGTCTGAGCTGAAGCCCAACTAGGATTATGAAAATAATATGTGGAAGAAATATACTACATCTACCTAAGTCTGGTAATCTGGTTAAGGTTAATTTAACTCAGAAATCCAATAGTTCAATCATTTGAATTAGTAATTGAACTGCCCGGAATATACCAAAATTTAAATAAGTAAAGCTAGTTCGGTCCTATAATAAACCTGTAATGTAATATTTGTTCTTTGGCCGGTTCCCGTACTGCATTATTCTGGTACTGTGTAGCACAGATTTTTTTTTTTGTATTTTTTAGTTTTTAGTATCGTTGTACTGGATCTGAGTATTTAAGAATGCAATCTTGAGAATTTGGTATTATGCGATTGAGCGATTTAAATCTCATATGTAAAGTACAATTACTTATTGCAAAGTATATGAATTAGTTTTGTATGGAGATCAGGCCATCAGTTTATTTTTATTTTCGTTTTAACGGTTGAAACTTGTACCATTACGTAAGAAGAAATTATAGATAAATTATTTTACTGGGAGAATATTGTGTAATTTGGTAATGGAATTTCATGGATATTTAAAACTTGAAAGTATGTATTTAAAAAATCCGTTTGAACTGCGTACTGACTCGAATAACGTATGTAATACGTGCTTCGCGCTCAATATGTTAATTTCCATATACTTAGGTACAAAATCTGAAATATTCAAAGGAAATAACTGTAATTAAGAAAGACCAAATTCTCCAAAGTGTAAGTTAAAAAAAACAATGGCCTGGTTTTGTTTGATGTCCTAAGTACCTACTTAAGTGCCTATCTAACTTAATAATAAATAAGTACCTAGTCTAAGTTACTTGACAAATATGTTATTAGAAATATGATCTAATAATTTACAGTTCTGAATTGTGATGTACCTACATGAAATTATGTACTTACATTTTTTTTATATAAATTTCTTATATAAATTCTATAATTTATTATATGTCTTTAATTTCTACACTAATAGATAGTCTAACTAAATCAATAACTACTAATCAACAGCGACTTTTTTTTTAAATAAAAAGTTAGTAAAATGTTTACTATTAATACTTAACTAATAACAATTTGAATATACCTACCGTATAAGTCGTCGATTTTTTTTAGGCGGGGCAAAAACTGAAAAATGCCGCCACCGTGCACTTATATTTATTTACCTTTATCATCTTTATAATTTCAGCTATCAGATGTCCACTAATTGATTAAAGTTGAAGGGATGGTGTCCGATAATTGAATGCTAAAAATGTAATATAGACATTTCGCTAGTCAAAGGTCACTTTCTAAAATGTAGATAAAAGCTAAAGATTTATGGGCTATGGGCGAAGGACGAACATGTGCACATAGCCATTGTTCCTCTGATTCTACGCTTGGAGTTGGGGGTCATATAACACAAGTACTAAAGTCGGAATGCGTCTCACTCTGCGATTTTGCCGCGCCCGGCCACTTGTTCCGTGTGCTGTACCCCTGGTGCCCTGGGTATCGGCAAGTATCGGTCGAGTTGATATAGCCACACACAGTAAAACAAGAGTGAAATTTCAGCACTTGTAGGTCCCTACCATTATTTATTCTGTTGTCTGTAAAGTGTGAATTTGGCCGCCCTTTAAACTTGCCACCCGGGGCATAGGCCCCGGCTTGCCCCCCCCTAGATCCGGCCCTAAGTCGGTGCTTAAACTAATTAAGAGATATTTGCTATATTTAGTGAGTCATGGTTATCTCCAGAGAATATTTACTGTCTGAGAGCATTAATGACAAATTCATAAATTTATGGTATGGTACCTATATAGGTGTAGAGGGCTTTCGCTCGAGATTTGTAGTCAAAAGAAACCGAAACTCATTGAGACTTAAAGAAAGCGAACCGTTTTTTAAGAGATTGATAACTGGTGATAAAAAGTGGATCACGTGCGAAAAAGGTCGTGGTCAAAGGTCGCTCATGCTTCACTAACTGCGCCAAAACCCGGGTTAACCCGCAATAAGGTGATGCTGTGTGTAATTGTGTATGGTGGGATTGGAAGGGCATTGTTCATTATGATCTTTTACCGCCGGGCACAACCATCGATTCGGATCTCTACCGCCAACAACTGATGAGATTAAGGCAACAAGTTGAGAGAAAGCGGCCGAAGTTGATCAATAGAAAGGGTGACAGTCTTTCATCACGACAACGCTAGACCACACACATCTTTAGCCATTCAGCAAAAATTAAGACAGTTTGGCTGGGAGGTGTTAATGTATCCGCCAGATAGCCCTAACATTGCACCTTCAGATTTCCACCTGTTTCGGTCTTTTCAGAATTCTGTCAAAACTACTTGTCGCGTTTTTTTTTAATCGGAAGTCTCAAAATTCATCAGTAACGGGATCTTTTTACCTACAAGATGGCAAAAAGTCATCGAACAAAATGGCACATAGGTATATACTGTAATTAAATATAAATAAACTTTGAAAAAAAAAATGCCTTGAGTTTTCAAATAGAATGCGAATAAACTTTTTCCCCGATCTATTATATCGTCATATGAAATATTGTTCATTAGTTCCTATTCAATGCACAAAAGAGCTAAGAGCGTTTAGCTTTTTTTAAAAAATTCTAAACCGATTGGAATGAAACAAACACTTATGTTACGGGAAGCTTGCTAGAATAAATCAATATCTGAGATTAAATCAATCTCAGAAATAAATCAATATTAGAAATAAATCATTTCTGAGATTAGCGTGCACAAACGCTAATCTTAGACACGCAATTTGGTAGTCCGATTTGGAACCCACAGTATCTTACGTACAGGAATTCTATACATAGGTAACTATGTTTAACTAGCGTTTTACTGCGATAAGAATTTTTTCTATTTGACTGATAAATTTTAAAACAAATAAACAGTCTGTACTTCATAGTTTAAGTCTAGTCTAACAAATCTTTGTATGATTTAATATTTAAATTAAACACAAAAAATTCTACGTGCCTTTTGTGAGAGTTTAGTGGTTTCCGATAAAAATAACACAATAACAGCGATTACGTCAGCTACTGACGGGAACCCACACCCAGAAGACAAAGAGGTTATATTATAAAACATGCAATACACACCATAGTGTGCCATAGTTGTCTGTCTCTGTCTGACTGTGACGTGTGTTGTGTACCATAATAAACCGAACGCAAACTTGGCTAGCCAAGTTCAATGGAATATTAGCGTTGGGACTTCCATGACTCAGAGATGTTTCGAATTAGTAATCGAATTAAATCTATTCTTAATACTTATTCGATAATAAAATGTTTTGATTTTGAGTAGGTCCACCTAGTCGTTCTGCAGAATTTTAAATAGATATTAGATTAAATGAAGTTACAATTACAATTATAACCATTGTAACGCTACTGTAACTGTAAGGAGAATGGTTGTAAGAAATAAGTATACCTAAAAACAAAATTACATCACCTATAAACATAGCAGTTAAATAAAAAGTAATGCAACTAATCTCATTGTAAATATTGAAAAATATATTAATGTAAGTATAAGATACCCATACATATAGGTAGGTAGGATTTTTTCAAGTCAGATATATGTACATAAAAAAGATATTAAACTAATTAAAAAAAAATCAAAGGCAGGAGATAATGAATGAAAAGTGAGTCTACGAAAGGACTGGGAAGGGAACGAGTCATAATAATCTCATGACTCGTTCCCTTCCCATTCCCGGAAGAAGAGAGTGGACGAATAACAATTTCCGTGCAATATTATAATTATTGTAGGTACTATTGGTATTTCATACCATATCGTAAAGTTTTCTATTCACTACTAACATAAAAAACAAGAGAGTTTGTGAAATAAGGTTTCACATTTTATTATGCTAAGCTAAATCATGCGGTAGTTTTGTAGCTAGCTTTCTGCTCGCAACTTCGTCCGCGTCCCTTTTTTTAGGTGTGGTAACCCCCGATGATCCTCTATGACATACCGCAACCGTTAATATTTTAGCCAGTGTGACCATATGTGGCACTTTCCTGCCTTTTTGGTAGAATTAACGCCATACCGTTGACGTTTAGTAAAGTCTGGGCAGTTTTTGGCAGTATTACACTGAAAATAATAATTTCCCTATTGGGGATTTTTAATTTCATCACCTAAGGCAAAATTTACAGGCAAAATTTACAGCAAAAATTGAATTTACAGTGGCAAGTATAATTTTAATTAAAATTTAATTTTAGTAAATTAATGGTTCAAATTCATTTTTGGTCCAGTACACTAAAAAAAAGTGGTGTGTCAGCTCCGACGCACGAATGGAGTGTACGTACTCATTTAAACGTATAAAATTAAATGTATAAAATTTTTCTCATGTCAATAGATAACTGGATAACTAATTACTTTATATTATTTAGTTACATTCTGTACACTCAGATGTCACGTGTTCCAACAAAGTTCAAGTAGTTCAATTTTCGACGATAAATGTCGCTGCGCCGGCGCCGCCCGGCAGGTTATAACGCGCTAATCGTTTCGTTCCTCAACGCGCACTACACTGTTCATACAAGATTTCGACGTTTGCTTTTACAAGCCCAGAGAATAGAATTAAGGACCATAAATGCATGCGTCAGCTGTCGCACAAATGTCAAAGTAACAGATAACGTAACGCTTTTTAGTTAACGCTTGTCTTAATTTTAATTTTACTCCTCATGAAATTTCCATAGTGGGGGCCTTAAGAAAATCAATTCTAAAGGTGTAAACTTCAAAATTAAATTTAAAGAATTTGGCAATATCTCAGCATTTTTCAGTCTAATTTTGGCGATATATGACAGTTTTATGAACAAAGTTATGGAAGTTATTTAATTTCAAGATGGTCACAGTATTTGAGACAGCTTCTCACTGCTTGTGCTTCTCTAGTGAAGTCTAGTGCGTTGCGTACCAAAGAGTATTTTTTTTTTAATCGAATCCCTCCAACATCATTGGAGCCTATATCTGCTTTCCTCTTCCATTACAGTTCTCGCTAGCTTTCCTCTCGCACTTTCATTCCGCATACTTTATCTTTCGGTCATTCATCACCTTTCATTCTATGCGGGTGGGATGCCCGCCTGATACTACTCTAACTAATCTTACTATCTAAAGGTAAGCGTGCACTGGCGGCCAGGTCGCAGCAGCCGGTATTGCGACCAGGCCGCAAGTGTCGCGACCAAGCATGCAGCCAGAACTGCGGCCAAAATTGTCGGTTCCGAGTACAGAGTGCTTCGAAATGGACGTCGAGGAAATAGCTGTGATGGTTTATCTTGCAAGTAAGAAGCGAAAAAACAAGAAGAAAAGATTCTGGATTCATCCATTACTGTGTGAATGACATTATAAGGGATTATTTCAGACGTACTTTACTGATCTTAAACAACATAATGACAAGTTTTTCAATTATTTAAGAATGAGCAAGACCTCGTTCTTGCTCTGCAAGAAGCAAGAGCAAGAATTTTCACTAGCAAATATTTCTGTGATCTCTTCCCACAATATCCTTTTTATGTCTCGGTTTGAATAGTCGTCGCACGACATGTCCCACAAAGCCCTTCTAGTCTCGAGTTGGCAAATAAACCTCTCCGTGTCAAAAGACATCACGATGTAATTTGTATACTCTGTAAACAAGTAACACGTTTGCCCGCGGCGGCCAATGCGGCAAAATTACTGATCACTTTTTATTTCTTTCTATTACTCTTTTAGCTATCTCTTTACAAAATCTTACAAACCTCCTCTACTATCTCCTTTTATTAATTCCTCTAAACTGTCCTGTCTTATGTCTACCCCCATCTCATACTCTGCTTCCAACCGTTCCCTGGCGAAGACAGGGCAATCCAGAATTAATATCACTGTTATGGGGTACGCTTTCATCCTCGGTTGAGCAGATGACCAAAGAGTATTTAATCACTATCACTAACACTAACTACTGTACTGTTACACTAGTATTTTATATTTATCTATGTGTACTGTACTGTACTACATGTGTACTACTACATAGGAGTAATAGTGTTCTGTGACTACATAATATTATCTGAATGTGTTATGTACAAACCAAAGATAATTGTATTAGTAATACAACATCTTTGGTACAAACTATAATTTTATGTTGAAATTTGAATAAAACCTAAGTTATCTAGGTTTCACTACTACGGGAAAAGATGACGCTACGGATAAAATAAGGATTCCGATTTTAAGAAGTTTACTGGAACCCTGGGACCAGAATAAACAAAAATTTTACTGACGTGAAAACGGAGATAGCGACATACGAGGAACTCCTAAAAACCTAAAATGTATTGATGGTTTCGTAGAACCAAGAACAAATACAGTGTTCAATAGATATTTATTTAATAGAACATAACGGCATGAAAAACATTGAACAGTTAGGTACTACATTGTTCACAGAATAAAGGATACTTAAAGCGATTTAGGAGGCGTTATAAGTTATCCTAAGGGATGGAGGATCTCACATTATAAAAAGCGTTGTCAGTATGCAGAGCCAGTGAGCAGAGTCGGCTGCAAGTAGTAGAGTACAACAGTTCCAAGATAAATGCAGTAAACAAGACAAGAGTACAAGGCAAAACTGCAAAGAAAGTATCTATTGTGGTCGGTGTCGACTTCATCACTGTTATAATTAGTGCTCAGCTTGAAGCCTAGCAAGAAATGTAACAGTTGTGGTATGTTTAGAGCTACTTTAAAAATAATAAATCATTATTTTGATATTCCGTTCGAGGTCAGTCAAAACACGGATCTAAATCGTTTAGATCCGTGAGTCAAAAGACAATGAATGGCAAGAATCTATATACCTACTTATTGAGAACCATGTACTTATGTAGACTAGACACAGGGGCTGATTTAATGACACCAGAAATTAATGTCACCATTGTTTAATTTGTTGAGAAAAATTACTGTCTATTTATGGTTAAATAATAATATTTATGAAGAAAGCAATTGCCAAAGCTGTTATACAATGTCATTAGCAAATTTTGACCCAAGTAAAAAGTCTGTTATACAATGTGATAAAGTGGTCTTGGTTGTTGTCTTTTTCAAAATTAGTGGCTTGTGCATCCACGTCAATGAATAATTCTAGGCTATAATAGTAGCGGGGATTTTTGAAGTGACTCGAGCGTATCAGATAATTATATAGGGAGAATCCTTGCACCCTTTAATGTACCTCTACCAAATATGAACCTTTCACATGGCGGGGTGTGTTGAGGGGAACCCGTCAGATTAGTAAAAAAAATCGATCCTCAGAAAAACTCGAGCGCGTCAGATTAAGAAAAGGTAGATTAATTACATTCAGAAGAGTGTATATCTCAATAATCTGACAATTTAAACGTGACATTGAGAAATGAGCGAGTCCTGAAGTTGTAAAGAAAAAACGTCATCTCGAAATACTCGAGCGCGTTTCAAATTTTTTTTAAATTGAAGGAAACACTGTTAGAATTGTGAAGAACTAATAATCTGACGGTTTCCATGGGGCGATGTCGGTAGAATCGTGGAGAAAAGGTCAGATTAAGGTCAGATTAAGGTATGGCAGATTAATTACATGCTGATAAATGTGTACTTTAATAATTTGACGAGTTGAGCCTGACTTACGGGAGTAGGAGGGTCACAAAGTTGCAAAAAAAATCTTTACCTCGACATTCTCGAGCAGAGGTCAAATTTTTATTTTAAAGGAAATACTTCAAGGAAACCTTAATCTGACAATTTGCGCAAGCCGAAAGAAGAAGAAGAAAACGAAACGAAATTAAATTTCAACGTTTTTCTTTAATCGTATTTTTTTTTTAATTTTACATTCTCGTTTTATTTATGGTTTTTTAAACCATCAATAAAACGATAAAAATAATTAAAAAATATGTTTTTTTTTTATTAAATTTGGCCCTATTGTTTTACAAATTTCAACAAAATCGTGTTTTTTTTTTTTCAAACCGTCAGATTAAGGAAACCCCTCCATATAATTGTCAGATTAAGGATCAGTACAACCGGTACATCAAGCCGAGTCGTCTGTATGAAAAGCTGACGCGCTCGTGTATGTCAAAATGACGATTATTTTTTGCATTTTCAGAAATCTGCCACGAGCTTGCGTCACATCCGAATCGTCAGTTTTTTATATGTGAGGTTAGTTTGGGTTCACTTAACATCACTTCTGAATATCTTACGCGCTCGAGTAAATACATTTTTTTTCCATTTTTAAAGCTTCCGTACGGGAGACCCCACCACCCAAACCGGCAGATTAACATATATCCGTCATCAGGAACATGTGGGCCATTTATCAACACCTGACGCCCTCGAGTACTTTTATACAACTTTTTTTTTTACATTTTTAAAAATGTTTACATGCTCTCCCCCACACTAAAATAGAAAACTTGAAATAAACTTTTTTTTTATTTTTAGAACATAAACTTTCAAATCCAATAGGTCCCCATGACGCTCGAGTAACTGCAAATTTAGCATCCTGGCCTCCCATACTATAACCAAACCAAAAAGGGATTGTTGTCAGTATATTTTGATACTCAAAAGTTTCACAAATCTTTATTTTATAATTCTTCTGTACGTGTGTTTGTTACCTAACTCTTTCTAAATGGGTGTCTATTAAAATTATACTGTCTTATTCAAGTTGCGGAGAGAGTATATAAATATATATATACAGGCCACTAACCACTGTTTTCAATAATGAATAGGGTGGGTTCTGTGAGATAGCAACATTTAAAACTTAAATTGTTGAAATATAATTTAATTTTTGTTTATATACCTACCAGCTAAAGACCTAGAGTGTTATTAAAAAAAAGATAAACATACATTGAAGATGTGTCTAAAAAAATGTTTATTACAAAAGCGTGTTTAAGCAGTTAGAGTTAGGCACGGTTTAAATAATACTTTTCATATTTAAATACATGTCAATACTTGTCGAAGACTCAAAATTAGTCTACTGCTTTGTCTCTAATTTTCGCAAGTTGTATTTAGTGGTGTGGTTATGATTATGATGAAATATCGGGTTGTTTTACCTTTTATTCTTGAACCCAATTTTCTTCACGTTCACGAATTTTTATTTTAATATTGCAATTGTCCATTTTTTTCCATAATTTTTATTTATATTATACTCATTTGACAATGAGTAATGACGATTGACAAGTCTTGATAAACACATTCCATTCTTTCAATCGATCACTGTTCTATGTATACAATGTACTCATTATATACGTAAGTTTTGGTTCCAAAACATACTTATGGCGGTGTATTTAGAGCAATAATTAATTTATAATCACACACGTCACTGTTTTATTTTTATATAGATAATTTTAAAATATTTTCTGCGTAGGATATTCTATTAGCACATAACAAATTTGCATAGAAAGGAACGTTTCGGATTGAACCAAATGAAGTTGAACGAACGTTTTATAATGTTGCTATTTTATTGTTACTATTTGCTATTTTATAATTTTAAAATAGCAACATTTGGTTGCCTATAGGTTGCCTAGCGATGTTTTGGTAAGTCAAAGGACAAACACTATTTTGTAATAGCGAAGGTTAAACATTATTTGAGGCAGGGTTTAAACTGTGAAATTGTATATTACAAATGTCATTAGACGCTGTTTGACAAAACACGTGTTGAGACATAGTTTAGTATTTTTTTTTTGTAGTAACACTGCTAGTATTTGCAGATATGTTAACAACTTATTTAAGTTTTAAAGGATTTGATCGTGAAATGTTTGAAATGGTTCATTTACCGTCTTACTACAAAAGATTAAATAAGCACTGTCTAAACACGTGCTTACGTAGACAATGTATAACTATTTAAACATTGTTAGGCGAGCGCTTAAAATATCCTTACCACAAAACCTTGTTTAGCGCTTGTTTTTGTAGATAGTGTTAAAGTACGAGAATGATATTGCATTATGGCAACCCTGACAAACATTCATTCAGTCACTCGCCCTGAATTCATGTCGTTTTCATTTTACGCAGATTTTGGTTTTCACAAGCTATTATTACGGACTATAGTAACGATATAAGTAAATTATCAAATTGGAATAAGGCACAAATTACAACAAATACGTTAGATTGTTTATAAAATTTTGTTATATCAAAAAACATTGCGCTTAATGGAACGTAACTGACACGGGCGTAATTGTTAAATGTCAAGTTGGATTTGTTAATTTAATATTCTTATTTTCATAAATTCCAATTATTATTATTAACATGGATAAAAAACGTGAGCGCGGCGTTGCGTCATCGTAATATTCGAATGGATTAATTCGCACGCGATGTATCCTATCTCACAAAATTATATATCCTTATAAATAATTCATATCCTCCATACGTAATCAATTAAATTTAAAATACCCATAGTCATTTCAAAAATCAAAAGAAATCTTTAATATTACGCAAAACGATTACAAATTTGACAGCACGTCCAAGGAGAAGCCGCTAACTAGATAGACACTTGTTAATCAAGCATCTGGCGGTATTTAAATTTAAATAATGCTCAAGCATTGTCTAACCCTAAACAATGCCTAGACACTCTTTTGTAGTAAAGTTTTATTTAACCACGTGTACAAAGCCTGTTTAAAGTATGTTTAATGTTTTTGTAGTAAGACGGTGTGTCTCAATACTTACCTATGACTGATGAAAGAAAATCAATCTTTCGTAGGGAAACTGCTAATGATAGGTGTTTAATTGTGAATTTCTGTATAATGGTTGGCCAAAAGTTAGTACCTACCTAAAATATAAGAAGTTTGTAAATGTTATTTCCCATTAATGGATAAATTTTATGTTGAATGAGGAATTCTTTTTCTTGAAAATAGAATTATCGTAGTGCTAAACTCATTAAAGACTTATGTAGGTACTAGAATTCGTTCACAAGGGTCATATTGATATGTCAATATGGCACAAGTGCATTGTACTTATTTTATACGTATTTTATTGGCCAAACATGTCCAAAGATATAATTAGTTACATTAAAAGTCGCACATGTGAAAAATTCATGCCTCACAATTATAAGGAGGAATTATAATTATTATAATCAACAATTACAATTATTTTGTCAGAAAGTATCTTAAGATTTTGAAACGTTTGAATAGATATTTTAGAGGTTTCAGTTTTAGTTGATTTTTCTCCCATTGGCCTGAGATTATTAAAATTTGAGATAAAACATCTAGTTTAGTAATGAATGCCTTGCAAGAAATTTTTTGCAGATTTGGGTCTCTCATGCAAATAATTGCTGATAATATGCAATTTGCATCATATGAATGTAAACAATACTATAAAGAGAAATATATCATACTTAGTACTTGTACACCACATCATCACCAGAGTAATGGTATGGCAGAAAGAGTTGTAGGTATCAGTGGGAAGATATTGCGGAAGGCTTGCGATAATCATTTAGATTATAGAGATTATTTGTTTCATTATAACAATTCAACTTTGGTTGGCTTAAATGTATCTCCAGCTCAAATCTTCCAAAGTAGAAGTCTAATATTCAGGCCTTGTAATTAAAATTTTCTGCAGCCTAAAATTGTAAATGTGTAGAAAAGGTTGTGTCTAAATCAATCTATTATGAAAATCCAGTTTGATAGTCATGCTAGGAAAAAAACTCTTAATTTCAGAGGAGAGATTATAGTAGTACCTAAAAACTAGATAAACATTGGGTAAAGGGTAAAATAGTCAAGAGCTAAAGAACTGAGTTCTTATTGGATAAAGTATAATGACACTGGAACCTTACATAGAACCACTACTCAGCTAAAAATATCTTATTCCAATAGACAGTGATTGTAACTTCTCCAGGTATGATTGTTGTCATGTGAGTATGAAAATTGTAACCTAAAAAAATTAATCTCAGTTTCTTACTCAAATACCCAGTTCTGAAGGCAATAAATATATGAGGAGTGGTGTCAGAATGCCGTGTAGGCTTAATGTTTAAGGGGGTGGTGTTCATGTATACTGGATGATCTGTGTACACTGGTTTGTAAGCAGTGATCTATGGTTTTGTAACATATTGAGATAAAGAATTAAAAGACATGCCATAAAACCAATGTTTTAATTGTCTAATATCTTCCTCAAAATAGAATCAATGGAATTCCTCAAAATCTTCTCAGTTTCAATGGAGAAGGTTGAGTGGAGCGGAGATGAGTAAATAATGAAATCCTGGTTGTTTCTAAACACAACTCCTCTCCGCTTTGGTGGAGATCGGAGCAACGTAGGTACTTTTTAATAAAATGTAGAATGTTATTCCATAAATAATAATTACTTGATAACAATTTGAATATAACATATAAGTTGGTAGCACCATATTAAGAGGATCTTAAAAAGCTGTCAACAAGAGGATCATTTATTTTGTTCCGCCATATATTCAAAAAGGCTTTTAATTAATTCAGGTGAATTCATTTTGGCCCAGGCTTCAGTCTTTGTTACAAGGTTAGCCTTATCCTTGATATATTGCAGGGTTGATTCTTTCAAATTTTCACAAGAATACAACTCGGCTAGTTGCAAAGTTTCCAAAGCGTTGTCAGCTGTTAATTTTGCATCAAGAGCTTCTTCAGAAAGACCTTTGAGCCTGTCAAGTTGATAAAAATTGGCGGCGGCTAACAATTTTTCAGGCATCTTGGTGAGATTTGGAGCTCGGTCCGTGTATATGAAATTTATTACTTCATTAAGTACTTCAGACTCTAATGGAGACTCTAGTATGTTTGTCACACTTTCCTTTGTATTGTGTTCAAAATGCGCTTTCAACACAGGGCTACGGCTCGTCAAGAAAGCTTTGTGAACCTTATATTCCTCGCCATCAGCAGATTTCATTATAGCATCAGAAAAGGATCCAGAATGTAGTAGATTCTCAAAGTCATTGCATAACTGTGACTCCAATATAACGGACGGAACTAGTTTTTCATTAAAAATAGTTATATTCAAATGTATGGATGAGTTATTTATTCTATCTATAACGGTTATGTACAACCACATATCTGGTTTTGTAACCATATAGTTATCAAATAGGAGATCCCCTGTCTTCAAGGTTTGTCCAAGAATATCTTTTTGTATAAATTTTATATACATAATACGGACTTTGTTGCGGCAGCGAAAATAAAGTCTCGACACATTTGCTCTGTCTTCATGAATAATTTTAAATTGGAAATTTAAATCATTCTCAACATTTGTACATTCAGCACGAAGTTCTCGATTTTTAGGTTCTGTGTTACCAAGCTTCCATGTAACATTATAATCAACCATTCCTTTTGGCGTCAATGTCTCGAAACGCAATATGGACATTTTCAATTACTTAAATTATTTTCAGTGCACAACTGTTATAATTTGGGTGATTGTAGCGTAGATTGTTGATAAATTTTCAAATTGATATAATATTTAGTGTGCAATATTGTTCCTAATTTATATGAGAAATAAAATACTTAACTAGATGTTGGTAGGTAGGTAGATAATAACAAAATTAACAAATGCACGTTTACCCTCTCCATAGACATTAATATTTCCTAATATAAACATATTTATCTATGATTATAACTAACGTATGTTAGTTTAGTTTAGTTAAAATAAGGTCTATGACCCTATCTGACAGTAATAGGTCATGTCATAATTTTACCCTCTCCATAGACATTATATTTCCTAATATACACATATTTATCTATGATTATAACTAACGTATTTTAGTTTAGTTTAGTTAAATTAAGGTCTATGACCCTATCTGACAGTAGTAGGTCATGTCATAATTTTGTTTTGTCTTATTGCTACAAATAAAAAATACTCCAAAATCATTTGGTTTAATTCCAATGATTTCTATGTACCACGTGTATACATGTAATTCAATGTTTAATTCAGTTTGAAATTCTAGTAAGTAACATACCTACTTACATTATTTTTTAAAGACATTTGTAACTGATATGACACTATTACTTATTACATTTTCTACCTATCTATATTATAAATAAAAATGGATCTTCGAAATGTATGTACGCCCATAACTTTCGAACGGGTAGATCGATTTTAATTCGGTTTTGACTAATGGAAAGAGGGATAAAATTGCACCACGGGCGAAGCCGGGGCGGGCCGCTAGTAAGAAATAAAAGTAAAAAAGGTAATAGACAATGTTAGGTATAACCTATTTTGTGGTTAAAATAGGTATTGTCAGTCGATGATTATAAAAAAGAAATATATGATTTTAAAAAATATAATATTTTTAGTGTTTTTAACTTCAGCCATGACATTGGTTATGGGACCAGAGGTTTAAAGTACTTACCTAACAATTTATTTGTTGTGTTTTGTAAAATAATAATAACATTTTTATTTCGAATAAAATATTATTTTATCGAGATAGTACTTCAAACATGATTGTTGAGAAAGAAAATAGTGTTCTGTGGTTGAGAAGCTGGAAGGAGTCTGTTGAAATGAGAAAATTGAAATGAATGCGTTTTTGACATTTCTTTATGTCCATTGCATAAAGTTCATTTCCGAATAAACGATACAGAAGAAGACAGCCCGCGGGCTCCGAGCGGGCTCCGTTAAACGGAGCTCGTGGCGGAGTCCAATAGAAGATTTTTTTTACTTGACATTGGCGGACAATGGCCGTCTTCGGGATGAGCCGAATCGCCAACTTTAAAAGAAGAAGAAGAAGACGAAGATACAGAAAATGTATGGAATTGACACCTGTCAGAACAGCACTCTTATAATGGCCGGAGTATAGTTTAATGATTAATACGTAGTACATGCTACTTCCATGATGATTAATGTCTAGATAGTATTCTGTGATCTGTGTGTGCTATCCACGTGCCCACGTGCTATCGGTAGCTATGTGTCCACAGAACATAATATACTCTCTAGCGAGAGGTCTGTGTCTATGATTTAAAAATAAATAAATAAATAAAATTCTTTCAAAATAAAACCACGTTTTGTTATAAAAAATACTTTATTTTCATTTAATTCAACAGAGTCTCCAATTAACTTGTTATAGGAGCGGAATGCACAGATTGATGGAAGATGTGAAATCAAGTAATATTGTTATTATTTATCAAGGTATATTACTTCCTTACAGGAATTACTTAAGGCCATATAGGTACTCGGCTTCCGTTGTCGAGTGAGCAAACCAGTGCGTTGTTTTCTAGATTCCCAAGAGATTGGTCCATTTATATAGAAAACATATCCAGTATGCGATCTCTCCTATCGTTTATGCAACCACATAATCAGCATCGGCATATCCAACGAGAGAATAGTCTAGCTTCTTTTGAAAAATCAATTTATGATGTTTAGTCCCTTTTAGATATTTCAATACCCTTTTTGCAGCTGTGAAGTGTATACTTTCGTAATTATTATTAAACTGACTTAATACAGTGACTGCATGAGCAATATCTGGCCTACTAACAATCGCTAAGTACGTTAAGGAACCTATGAGCTGTTGGTAAATGAATTTTTCAGCTTCCTTCTTCTCATCCAGAGTGGGAGAAATCAAACGTAGACCAGGTTCAACCGGAGTACTGCATGGTTTAGCATCAACCATACCAAAATCTTGCAACAATTTATTTACGTATTCTGTTTATTCGACAGACACATAAAAATCCTTTTGTGTCACTTTTCATTCCTAAGAAATTGACCCAAATCTTTAATACAGAAGAATTACTTGGATTTTTAAAACATATATAGCCTTAGTTCAATCAGTTCTGTGTATTCTAATATGGGGCGGAGCCTCTAAAATTAAATTTTTAGAATTGGAAAGGGTGCAAAGGTCATCACTTAAAGTGATGTATTTTTTGCGCCATAGATTCCCCACTACTGAATTATTGTGACGTCCTAAATGTAAGAAAATTATATATCTTAACTGCTACACTTAAACTACATAAATCCTTAAATTATGACCCTCATTTAATTAAAAAGAGAAGAAATGATATAGTTGTTCAAACAAAAATTGTAAAAACTGCCTTTGTTCGAAGACAATATATTACTTACTTTTAATCTTGAGTTTTGTAGCTAGGTTTTCACCCGCGACTTCGTCCGCGTCCCTTTTTTTAGGTGTGGTAACCCCCGATGATCCCCCCGATGATCCCCCCGATGATCCCGCCCCCCCTTGTAGCCCTCATTTCGAGATCCCTTCGCCGACTTTTTACCGGGTCGGTATCCGAAGGATTCGGGATTTTTCTGATGGTAACCCCCTCCACGACTGACTCTAAAGGGGAAACCCCCCGGCACTCCTTCTGGAAGAACAATTGTATCAATCATATATCAATGGTAATTCAGCTTTTCCACTTTAGTTAAGTATAATTCAATAGAATACGAGTGCGAAACCCAGAAATAAAAGGTGTAATGCTTCGGGTGAAGCACTAAAACACACTCATTTATATTTAGAGAACCATTTAAAGAATATCAACAAGACATGAACACAGTGATACAGATGCTAGAACGCCGGATCCGGAACGACCGAGAGAGAACGCCCTATTTAATACAGATACAGTCACAAGGCGCGAGAGCGCGCTGCTCTCCTACGCAATTGTCTTTGTATCGAGCGGGACGGCGAATGTGGCGCCCTCTTCGAGAGCGCGTAAATTTAAAGTTACCGCCTGAGTCCTTACTTGGCGCTACAAAGGTCAAAATAAATACATAGATATTATAATAATAATGTAAGATGCCGCACAAACTCGGTCAAGAAGGAGATTAATAAATTAATTTATTAAGAAGTATCAAAATAAAAGAGATGTCTCATATACATAGCAATGCCTGGGAATACTGTAAGACATTTCAAATAACCGAACCAATTAGTGAGATCTCTTCGTCAGCTAGGAAATGAGCTGATGATCTTTAAACGCCTGAACATATCTTCATAAATTATACCTAAGAACACTCTCGATCACGTCCGCTTTGAAACAAATAAACGGCATCAAAATCAGGCTATGATGCCACAGACAACTTATAACCCTCTTTTTGAATCGGGCGGCTGGGGGTTAAAATGGGGATATGTCGGTTTATCATTGTTATTTACAAATACTATCAAAACATATATTTTAACATACCTATGTTATTTCACTGCCTGCTTCAGACCTCTCCCACATTATCATTGTACATACGAAATTTCATAGCTATCTTTTCCAATTTATGATCAAGACCTTAAATAGAAAAAACTAAAAAGATGCAGACTAAATTTTTGATTCGAATTCTTTTAATACACATCACTAGCTCACAAATTATTCGGCGCCATGTGGTCGCGATTCGCTTTTCGTTTGTTTGACCTTGATCGTTAATATACTAACCAGTGTGACCATATGTGGCACTTTCCTGCCTTTTTGGTAGAATTAACGCCATACCGTTGACGTTTAGTAAAGTCTGGGCAGTTTTTGGCAGTATTACACTGAAAATAATAATTTCCCTATTGGGGATTTTTAATTTCATCACCTAAGGCAAAATTTACAGGCAAAATTTACAGCAAAAATTGAATTTACAGTGGCAAGTATAATTTTAATTAAAATTTAATTTTAGTAAATTAATGGTTCAAATTCATTTTTGGTCCAGTACACTAAAAAAAAGTGGTGTGTCAGCTCCGACGCACGAATGGAGTGTACGTACTCATTTAAACGTATAAAATTAAATGTATAAAATTTTCCTCGTGTCAATAGATAACTGGATAACTAATTACTTTATATTATTTAGTTACATTCTGTACACTCAGATGTCCGTGTTCCAACAAAAGTTATTTTTTATAATAATTTCAAATAAATAGTTAATTTTTCGATGACAAATGTCGCCGCCGGCAGGTTATAACGCGTTATCGTTAAGTTCCTCAACGCGCACTACACTGTTCATACAAGATTTCGACATTTACTTTATAAGCCCAGATAATAGAATTAGGGAACATAAATACATGCGTCAGCTGTCGCACAAATGTCGAAGTAACAGATAACGTAACGCTTTTAAGTTAACGCTTGTATTAATTTTACTCCTCATGAAATTTCCATGAAAATCAATTCTTAAAGAGTAGGTAAACTGTAAAATTAAATAAAAAAAATTTTGCCAATACCTCAGCATTTTTCAGTCTAGTTTGGCGATATGTGACAGTTTTATGAACAAAGTTATAGAGGTTATTTAATTTCAAGATGGTCACACTATTCCTACAGTCGGGCGTGCACCGCGAAGCGATCAATACGAGGCGTGTGCGCCTACAATAGGAATTTTGTGTGTGCTAATGACTCTGTTTCGGTAAAAAATGGGTTTCAGATACAAAATCCCTTATCGATATGGATTTTTTATAATAATACAGTGTGTAAGTAGGTGTACTAGAGTATATTTGGAATTAGTTGTATCTACCTAAATGGAATAAAGTTATGTTTTGAAATTGATAACAAACCATTTCGTGGGATAGTAACAGATTTTGTCAGCCGCTGAAATTTTTAAAAATAAATAACAGCATATTACACAATATTTGTTTCCAATAAATGTTCCACAATTCTTAACTAAGTATTTCTTGGGTATCATTAAGTACCTATAATGTATATTTAATTATTATAATTAAATATTTTTATTTTTAATATAATCATTTTTATCGCTAAACTAGGCCACGCTTCGCTGCGGCCCATACCGCGGCGGCGTGCGCATGGGGCGCGCGGTACTGAACACTGCTTATATATACTATTTATCGTGACGTGATGTTATATAGCCTATAGCCTTCCTCGATAAATTGACCATTCAAAACAAAAAGAATTTTTCAATTCGAACCATCTAGTTCCTGAAATTAGCGCGTTCAAACAAACAAACAAACTCTTCAGCTTTATAATATTAGTATAGATTATACTAATAGAGATAAATTGTTATTTTCCTTGGTTTAGTTTTAATTTGTTATTGATATGTTTTAATTTTCAGGCGCTGATTGTATCGGTCTATATATTATTTTTTTCATGGTGTGACTTTATGAGGGTACTGCCCTTTTACATCTTCGGTATGGTAGAAATTATAATTGCTACACTTTTGGTTGTAAGTATTACCATCATATTTTTCCATAAACTTTTGTGTGCGACGACTACTACGTGCAAATTTTAGATATTTAGGAATTGCATACTCACTCTATGTAACTTCCTTATAATAATAATAATAATAATAATAAACATTTAATTCAGATATTAAAATCCATATTAGCAGCTACAAAACTAAACTAAACATATGTATATTTTAATTACTCTGTCGTATTCAGCCCAATTATTAATAGACAAATAGACAATATTACTTGTCGTATTTGTTTTAATTACTTTATTTTATGTCACTATAATAAATAAACTTTCAAGTGGAATACTAGAAAGAACTTCTCTTTATATCAGACTTAAAAAAAAACATTGAGATATATACATGCACAGTTTCAATTCGGACTTTTTATTTTTATTTTATCTTTTTAATGAAAAGGTTGTTAGACAGACTGACGATCCTGACTTGATGGTAGGTGGTGGTGCACATGGTAACGCCACAGGTGCTGAAAATGAGCTGTCTACCTTAGTAAGATTAGTAGATAAGAGATTATTAGGAACAAAGGTTTTCAACTGAAATGAAAGAATCCGTATGTGACATTTAGAACCACGTGGCACAAAATCGCCAACTTTACAAGGCTATTTAGCTACGCTATGGCCATCCATCTTTACGGCAATCCAGGATCAATGTTTTTGTAGGAAAAATTTCCCAATGCCCTCTCTATATATTCTATAATATTTAATTCTTTTTGATTAAGAAGGATTAGAGTAATGGGCTCTGGCATTCCTTAACGAAACACAACAGCACACATGCTGTTATTTCACTTCCGGCAGACGGGCTGCCCAAATGACTACGGAACGCGGGAACACCGCGTCACTCTGCGTCATCTGTCACTCCTTGCCAGACAGACCAGACAATTTTGAAAAATTTTAAAGCTATAAAAAAAATGTTATGATTTTTATTTTTCGAAAAAGAAAACAATTATTTGTTCAACAATTGAGCAAAGTTGTTTTTTGCTGCGAGTGCTGACTTTTAAATGACAAGCGAAGTAGGTACTTAGTCTAGAATTGACTAAACATTCTAGACGAGCATTAAAAAATTTTGCTCTCATGTGAAACATACAACTTTTCATCTCTACCAGCAAGAAAAAAGTTTGTTTTCCGCCATTTGGTTTTATAAGTTTTTTTTATGTCGTGCTCGGAAATGGCACTGATTGACTGACATCTTTATGAAAACTATACATGATATTTTTAAGTAAGTAAGTGGATTTAATGTTTACTTACTATTATTTATTTTAAATATTACGATTTAAAAATAGCAATAATATAAAAATAATTGCTAGCCAAAATGAGTTTTCTAAACGCACCATTTCTTTTTTCTGCGCCAAATATTTCCAAAGTGTTGTATTCGAAATTGAATCACTTTTCTTCACGTTCGCAGCAAAGATCAATTCTGCTACAAGTTTTTAGGCACCAAAAGCACCCTTTTCGTGCTGGTATATTTCTTTTAAGAATAAGAATTGTTTATTTGCAGGTTTAAGATGTATTTTATTATTAATTTGGTCGCTACATTCTGCCCTTTAGGCGTGCAAATATGTATTATAATTTAAGATTAAGATTATTTAAGATTAATAAGATTTTATTTTACGGTGTATTGTCATTGGTTATTTTTACACCAATGACTGACAATTTTATTCTCTCTTTTCAGTTGCGGGGAGAATTGGTTCGAATTCTTAAGTTTGCTGTGATATTTTCATCGTTAACTTTTCTAGTTTTAATTGTCGCCTTTTTACTATCACAAGTTTGCTGCACATCTTCAGTTTCTGTGTGGCTTCCGGTCCTATTGGGTTACATAGGTATTATGTTTTTATTTTTTTATTTTTATATCAGCAGACAGAATGACAGTCCACTTGAAGTAAGATGATGACCGACGTCTGTTAACGCAAGTAATATCATAAGGGTTGCATTGCAATTGCGCTGCCTAATAAAAAGTTTGATAAGTTAGGCCTTTTAGGCTAAGGCCTAACTTAGGGTAAGGCTAAGGCTAAATATGCCAGACTTAGAGATAAGCTAGTACAAGATAAACAAAGGCAACATACAAAGCTCCTAGCTTGGTCAAACTCGGTTTATTCACAAGAAGAATGGTGAAAACGAAGCCTCACACCTTCGTATGAGGCTGGATACGTTTTATATTACTAGAAAAGTTAAAAGCCTCCGCGCAAGTTAAAGACACCGCATTCAGATGTTCTACAACACATGAAGAACGACTTGTTATAACAATAAGATAAGAAAAAGAGCACCTGAGTGGTTCTTTTTTGAATACAGCAGAAATTAAAATTTAAGACCATGGTAAAGTCATTATGCGACTAACAGTGCACTAGGCGCAATTATAGGGAGGCCTCTATGTCCAGCCTTGGACGTTCTATGGCTAAGATGATGAACTGCGACAGTATGCAATACATCCCGTTCACTAGGATTTGTCACTAAGCGAGTAGCTTGGCTCTTAGCAATAATATGTGAGGCTCCTTATTAGTATCACCTTAGCCTTAAAGAAAAAGGAATAGGGATAAGAATTGGGGTCTGCCATCACTTACTCACACACAAACACAATAGCGCACACGCTAATATTTCACGGTGGTCTTCAGTAAGGATCGCCCTTCGACGAACCCGTTGGATGAGTGGTTAGGGTACTTGCTTTAAGGCTCTTGTGTTCCTGGGTTCAATTACTGGCAGGGTCTACTTTGAAAATTAACTTTTCAAATTTGGCTCTGGTCTGGATGTGGAAAGTAGTGGCAGGGCACACTGTGTTTGCAGGCACTTGGGTACCCCGTCTGGCGACAATAACCCTTATAGAAGACACCGTGAAATCCGTGAAATAACAAAATGTGTGCTTTTGTGTTTCGGTGAGCGAGTAAGGGATGCCAGAGCCCATTTTCCTATCTAATTCCTTATCCTCAATCCTACTATAGTTGGCAGCGTACTTGCAGCAGCTGTGGCGTTGTCTGGCGACGGTAGCCACCTAGCATTAAGTGGGCCGTCAGCCTGTCTGCGTATGAAGTTGAAATAAGAATGTTACGCTTGACGGTCCCCCACTAGGTTTTCCGACGACATGGTAAATCTAGTGGATGCAAGCTGCAGATAGTCATGGTCGCTTTAGAGATCTATATCCAGCACTGAACATCTGTTGGCTGTCAATGATAAAATTGACAATGCTGAATTATAGCAAAAGAAATTGCTCCAGCGATACACAAATGATAAGATCTTACTCCTCAAGTGTTTGTTACAGTTTTGAGGTGCATTTACGTGTGGGCGCTAATCCATTTGGATAAAAAGTGTTGCACTGAATACTATAAGAGACAAATTCTGGAACAGATCATGGCTGAAAGGGACGAGCAACCATTCGACAGACCCTTCATGGCGCCGACCATCACCGGTGTATTCCCCGAATCAAATTCTATACAAGTATCAACTCCGAGTGCTCCCCCACCTACGCCTGGGGATTCCATAGATCAAGGCTTCGATAAAATTGCACCTGACGCTGGGGAGAAGAAGGCTACAGAATATGGATGGGCAGTTTAATTGATTTTGGAATCGTATTCGTAATACCAATTTTTGCCCCTGCTCGAATTTCGACCATAATAATTTCGAAGGTGGGAGAGTAGAAACTGATTTAATTTTTTATTTGTTAATATGACTAAAGTAATACCAAAAAAGGCATTTTGCTTCATAGACAAATTGGAATTTACACATTCTGATCATAATTGAAAAAAATTGTATGATGTTCAAATGTCCGTATTATTTTGTTCCGAGTCAATGATCTATACCATCTAAATTTATCTAGTCTGACCAAAGTATACTAGTCTCTGGAAAGAGTCACAATTTTTTATTGTTTTATTCTTCTTTTCATTATGGCTACATAATAATTTTGTATGCTAAAATTATATTCTATAAATTTTATAACTATTGAGAAAAAAGAAGACCAATTTGCTTCTTCAAATGTAGTTATTAATTTATACGAAACTTCATGCCCTGATGCATAAAAGTATTTTAGAGTTTTATAAAAAAAGATTCTGAAGACTGTTAAGAAAGTCAATATTAATGTAATTAAAAAAAAAGATGAAACAATTAGTAATTAATTAGCTTTTTATTGTGTACTTACTAATAGGGAATATGCGTCTAATTCAAAAAAGGCTTAAATATATTTTTTTATCAACATTTTTGCTTTAGAATTAGGTCTATGTAAATATTTTTTAATATTATTTCTTTTTCGTTAAGAAAATAATTATTAAAAAGTGCATAAAAATGTGGGAAATTCAAAATACTTGAAACGGACGTCAAAGTCAATGTGACGTCAAAGTCTATGGAATGTGACGTCAACGTCTATGAAATGTCAACAAGCGTGTAGATGTTTGTGATTTTTAACATTTGATTGTATTGTAGACTTTGACGTCACGACAAGCGCGCCAAAAGGGCGGGTGTTTAAAGTGCCCGTAGCTGTTAGTTAATTTTAACTTTTTTTTGTTACACCAACGCCTTCCTGCGCTGTATTATTATTTATTTATTGTAAAAAAACCCATTGTAATTATTTTATTACGTACCATATTTTATTTAATTATCTAAATTTAAATTTTTTAACAATATAAAAATATAAAAAAACAATAGATATTATAAAAAAACTTAAAACTAGAGTGCCGCAAGTGGCGGGACAAGCTACCGATGGTTAGGACTGCAGAGAGAGGAACCTCCTGACAATACGTGCCATTTCAAGTAGTACTGCCTTCTGTATCTGTCTCTTGATCCGGCCATTTTCCTATCCAATCCCTTACCCTTAACCCTACTGTAGTCGATCGATAGCGCACTTGCAGCGGCTGTGGCGTTGCTTGTGTTATAGGCGACGATAGCCATCTACCATCAAGTGGACCGTCAGCCTGTCTGCCGATCTTAACATTTAAAAAAATTCTATTGAAAGCCTCTTTAGGTGTTGTTCGAAACTATTCGCTGTAAGACCTTTCATCGATACAACTATCGGGACGATGACTGTCGAATCGACATCTCACATGGCGGTCAGCTCGTGAGCCAAAGCTTTTCTTGTTCCACTTTCACGAAGTTTTCGTAATGCGGGACAGCAATGTCAACAAGAAACGTCCGGCGGTGGGATCGGTGAATAATCATGATATTATTATTATTTTCTATACATATAATAAAATAATAACGCATGTAATATTATTTTTAAAGATATTCAATTTATGTACTAAATAAACCGAAAACTAAATAAAACCCTAAAAATATGTAAAAAATTGGGCGCCCGCGGCATGATGCCGAGGATGCTGGCAGCATTTCCTCGCTGTATTGCAATGCTAATGCGTTGCACAAGGAAGCTGCCAGCTCGTCGGCCACCAGTGGTGTCGGTCAGTGATTACTTTCTCTTTGGTGTCGGTAAGCCTTTTTGAGATGTCTTTTAAAAGTTGGCGAGCGCTGGGACTCCATGGACCAAGTTTGTGTACAAACGCACATACAAACAGAAGCATTCTAAAAACTATTTTTTTTTGATGTCGGTAACATAAGTAGAACGTTGTTTTTTTTTTTTTTAATTTGTACTTATATATTCTTTTATGCAAATATCTTCAATTAAACAAACGTAAATTACGAAGGACATCATTCAAAACAAGGACATTGTTTTTTTTTAAACTTACACTTAGGAGTATTTGTATAATAAAAGTCTTTCTTCATTTCAGTAATTTTATGTGAATATTTCAGATTTTGTAAAGGGAGAAAATATAACATTCGAAAATTAACACATTGAGCGCGAAGCACATGCTCGATACATCGTTCGAGTCAGTGCGAATTCAAACAGATTTTTTAATACTTTCAAATTTAATTTGGTGATGGGGTGTCTATGAAACCCCATCACCAAATTACACGATATCGATCCCAGTAAAATCTATTCATACCTTCGATCAACAATATTCATACCCATTCTAAAATTTCTTTCTACGTAATGGTACACTGAACTCCATACAAAACTGATTGATTTCCTTTGTCTCTCTTAAAAATGGAAACAAAAAACTTATTTTTCTTCAAGTGCCTTTTGGGTGCCTCAGTTTAAACGTTGAAAAAGTCACTGAGGTAGATTACAGAATTGTTGTAATCTGATGGAGGTCGGTAGGTATCTGGTATATACAGATATTTATGTGCTATTAAAAACAAAACAGCAATTCAGTAAGTATAGGTACCTATAAGATAGAACTGTAAAAATATTATAACTAACTTATTTACCAGTTAGTGTACCTAACTACTCACACTGCTGCGAACCAAGGCCAAAATTAGGCTGAAACTATGATAAAATTAACATGTATTTTTACATATACAGAATTATATATTTTAATAGGTACGGATACGGTTGAGTTTACAATGACCCGTTTATGTTAACCTTGACCACATTCTACAACACAAGCAAGTGCATCTATAAATCCATAGTAAGTATCGTCAGTCGTGAGTACGTGCGGCCAACACGCGAGGGCGTGTCCGCGTATTTGTTTGTCCTGTCTAAGCTTGGTTTGTAATTAATTAGTTAATTAGTCTGTGGCTACGAGTAAGTAAAGTTACTTTACTTACTCAAGCTCTAACTAAATAGTAGATACTAACGTATTACTCAAGTTATGTTAACTTTACTTACTCGTAGTTCTGTGGTATTTGGTGCTGCGTAATAAGCGTTCTGTTTTGTGTTATTAATATTAAATATACTGTGTGTTTTGTTTCTGTATTACACAAGAACAAAATAAACTCAAATCAGAATGAGTCTTAAATACATAATTCCTTATCGATACGGATTTTTTATAAGCATAAATTGTGTAAGTATTTAAGAGTCTGTAACATTCAGTATAATTTATTGGGGATCTAAAATTAAGTGATAGTAAGTGATAGTTAATACCTTTTTAAATTTCAATTTTATTTTAATATCTACTTTTTTTAAATCTAATATTTTTTTGTTGTAACGTCTGTTCATTTTAAAAGTAGGTAAAGAAAAAAAACAGCATACCTACTACCAATTGGATCCTTTCGTCTTGAAATTTGCTTACCTACTTATATAGAAGGTAAATTTAAAAAAAAAACATCACAAATGCGAGTTGAACTCGCGTGAAGAAGGTTCCGTACGATGTTACCATCATGTTTTTTTTTAAATCTACGCAAAATATTGAGTGATTTACCATGTTATTTTAATATCATGGACTTCTTATAGGTTTTCCTATAATCTATAAGTAGAAAACTAATTTCTGTATTTTTTTCAAAATTTTAAGTTCAGTAGTTTCGGAGATAAGGGGGGGGGGGGGTGGACGTACGGAACCCTAAAAACGATTTGTTTTTATTATTTCTTAAGATTAAAGTACCTACGTAAATGATCACTCACGTCTATACTACTAAAATGTTTATATTAAAAGTCGATTTGTGTATGTTGTATGCTTTCTGTGGACACCAAAACTGCTTAACCGATTTTGATGATTTTTTTATTATCATCGTCTGATTAGCCCAACGGGTGATCCTGTGGACTTTAGTAGGTAGGTAGCAATTGGATAAACAGAATTGGATAACAGAAAAATAACACCTAAGAAAGGATTAAGTCGCGAGCAAAAGCTAGTTCTTTTACCCATGATTCAAGTTCGACCTAACTAAACTAACTTCAACAGTTAGGTCCTACACCCTTTCAAATCAATCGAACCTGTGGAAGTTAGTAAGATCCTTTCGTCAAATAAGAAATGAGCTGATAATCTTTAAACGCCTGAACAGATGTTTATAAGTTATAGTTAAGAACCATCTTGGTCACGTCAGCTTCCAAACAAACCGCATCAAAATGGGTCCATCCGTTTGGGAGCCCTCAACTTGCGCCGGGCGTCGTCGGTCGGGGATTAAAATTAAAGGTGTACCATTCATAGATCTAGATCACCATTAAAATTTACCTGTTTTTAATTAGGTAATTTAATGTCCTACGAATATACTATACGAGGGAATACAGGGGGCCTAGCCAAGATGCAAACTGTTGCAAACAAAGATGTTGTATTAGTCTGTACCTGTTGCAAACGCTTCCTTTGCGTACTTACGAAACGAAAGAAATAAAGCCCGGTGATTGGTTGTTGTAACAGTTGTAACTTCAACAACCAATCACCGGGCTTTATTTCTTTCGTTTTGTAAGTACGTAAAGGAAGCGTTTGCAACAGTTTGCATCTTGGCTAGGGCCCCTGAAAGTTTTTAGAAACTCGAAAACTAAATAATATGGGAAGCTGTATGTATTCTTATTGTTTTT
Source organism: Bembecia ichneumoniformis (assembly GCA_910589475.2). Classification (NCBI taxonomy): domain Eukaryota; kingdom Metazoa; phylum Arthropoda; class Insecta; order Lepidoptera; family Sesiidae; genus Bembecia; species Bembecia ichneumoniformis. Next base: position 15,360,924 of record OU342535.1, read on the forward strand.
CAAATTAGTCTCCGTTCCTTTGTAAGTACCGTCGCATGCGATGGAACCCTGACTGAAGCAGTGGGCCCACTCTTTTTAGGGGTCTCTTTTACAGCGTTTTCGAACGCTTTCACTCAGGCACATATCCAGACTTTGGGTTCGGGGGGGGGGGGGGGGGACAAACATTGAAACAACCATGTGAACTGTGTAAAAATCGCTGTAATCACTGTACTATAATTTTTAATATAAGTATTTTATATAAGTATTTTTCTGTTTCCGCTGACAGCCATTACGTCTAATACCATATCAGGATCTGGCCACAATAGAGCGAGACCAGTAAGCCTCTCGCCCGCCATTCTATTCCTTAGGAAGGATTTTATTCTCTTTAGGCATGAAAATGACCGCTCCACAGATGCAGTTGAAACCGGAAGTGTGTCCAGAATATGTATTAGCCTGTTAATGGTAGGAAAGAAAATTTTGTCACACGTGTCTAAAATTTCCATAATTTCGACTGGTTTCTTATCTGTGTTTTTCCACTTGGCACACCACATACCTACTGTACTCTGCTTTTATTAGTGATTCTCCAACACTTTCTTCCCAATAAATTTTCATATTTTCCAATTCACTTATCTTCCTTCACTTATCGGTTTCTGTCTAAATAGGTTAGATGGCGCTACTAGTAACGTCGCTAACATAATCAGATCAAGATCTATCTATTTTATTTTACCTACTTATTGAAAGACGGCTAAAAACGTTTTTTTTTTTTAGTCAAAATTCGGTGATAAATCCCAACTAGCCCCCCCTCTGTATACGTTTTTGCTTTCACTGCATCTTCAGGGCTCATATGTTAATTGTTTATGATGATTGCGATAATCCAATGACGATGCGTATCCTGCCGACGTGAATTTGTACACTAGGACTGGCATAATATCAGCGCTGTGCTTTGCCTCAGCTTATGCTGAGCCAGATACCTTTTTGCTGTCATGGCGCACACGCAATGGGATTAAAATATCTGGGAAATGTATACAGCATTTGACTCACCTCCGTTATCATATCATTTCGCGGCACCAATCTAATCGATGGCGTTTCTGATTTTCTGTCAGCCTCACGCCTAGATGTTCCTGTAAGAGTTTATGCACTTGACTCATGCCAGTGCCTAAACGTGACCGAATCTGTTGGTATGCCACTCTTTTATCTGTTTCAATCATGAGCCGCACAGCACTCAAGTTACCGTAGATGGACGTCCTTTACGAAAATCATCAATGAGATTGCTACGACCAAGTTTAAACTCACTGAACCAGTTATAAACAGTGGCACGGGATGAGGCTTCGTCATGAAATGCCAATCGAAATGTATCACAACTTTGTTGTTGATTAATAAGACCGTAACTAAAGTCATAATCATTCATTTTTTCTCGTCAAATTATTTTGGCACGACACACATTTTTAAACGAGCCCGTTGGATGAGTGGTTAGGGAGCTTGCCTTAACACTCTGTTCTAGGGTTCTCGGGTTCGATTCTTGGCTGGGTCAACTTTTCAAAGTTGGCGCTGGTCTGGGTCTAGAAAATAGTGGCAGGACACACTGCGTTTCGCAGTCATTTGGGCAGCCCGTCTGACGACAGTAACCACCCCTTTACAGAAGACCACCGTGAAATAACAGCATGTGTGCTGTTGTGTTTCGGTGAGTAAGTAAGGGGTGCCAGAGCCTATTTCCCCTCCTAGTCCCTTATCTTTAATCCTATTGTAGTCGGCAGCTTTGGCGTTGTTTGTGTTATAGGCGTCGGTAGCCACCTACCATCAAGTGGACCGTCAGCCTGTTTGGCGATATTAACATAAAAAAATATGAACGTTTTTTAGCTTTGTATTAACCTAAAAGTTTATGTGTTTTATTTTTCAGGTACTGAGCATATTGACGTATTTCTTTTTTTATAAAGTGTCTGATGATGTAAGGGACCTGCCCTATTTCTTCTACATAATTACGGAACTTTTTATTAATTTACTTATAATTGTAAGTATTCTCTTGATATATTTTTTTATGTTTATAATAAACTAGCCTTGGTCGTTTGAGCGTTGAAAAGTAAGAAATTCAACGCCTGACAAAAATATTTTAGCAATAACGTATTCAATCTTTTTTTTCTCACATATTTCTGTTAAACGGTGTTTTATTTTTGACGTGAATACTGAATAAGTACGTTTTTAAATTTGCTTCCATAGTGTTTGATGCTGTCCAGATTCCAAGAATTTGATGCTGTCATCTACATCCAAAATTTAATTACACCGCTCAAGAACTGTCGAGAACACCACCACTACAAGAATGCTATAATTCGTACGCGTTGTATTCGGTATAGCCCATAACTTTTTTGTTTGTAAACCGATTGGGATGAAACAAACATGTTATGGGTTGGAATGAAATGTTATGGGAAGTTTGCTACAATACCTACATCAGAGAAAACCGCATTCAAATCGGTTAAGCCGTTTCTGAGATTAGCGTGTACACACGCACAGACAAACAGACAAAAAATTTAAAACCTATTTTTTTACCTCAGTAACAGAAGTTACAATATGTACAATTTTTTTTTTTTTTTATAAAAATGTTTAATGTACAGACACGGCTTGTTTACGTCTTTATTATATGTAAGATAAGAATTCGTTTGATTTATACATATTCAAAGTACCAATAGTTTATTCTAAAAACTTAAGTGAATTTATTGACTGCTATCAAACGGTGAAGGAAAACATAGCGAAGAAACCTGTATACGCCAAAGAAGAAATTCTAAGACGCATGTGAATTCCACTAACCCGTACTGGGCGAGCGTGGTGGATCATATAGCCCATAAGCTATATGTGGTTGATAGGATAGGGTAAGCCTGTGCCCCTGCAGTGGGATGATGTAGATGATTTTTTTTATCCCGTTTTTGAAGGATTTTATATACGAGTTCAAACTTCAACTTCTTTACAAAAAATAAAAGGGTTAATAAACTTTTTATGTCTTTCAGATATATTTTGAAAAATGCCTACCATTTTTTATATTTATTTAATTTTAAAGCCATATTTTATAATTGGGTATAATTTTTCTAATTCTACCCCAAGAGAATTGTCAGAACTAGACAACTATGTTTGCCCTGCCGAGAATCGAGCCCGGGACAAAACCTTAAAGCAAGCACAAGAACCTTAACCACTTGACCAAAGAGCTCGTCAAAGTTTATTCAAATTATTCACACGAATTTTAACAAAACTTATTTTCAACAAAAATTGCATTAAATAGCTGACAGATAATTTCATTTTTTTGTTTTCAGTTGAGAGGAGAAACCGTTCATGTTCTGAAATTCGTTATTATATTTACGACAACAACGTTTACAATTTTATTAACTGCATTTTTAATATCTCACGTTTGCTGTACAACTTCAAATGCGCTCTCGGCAACAATCTTTTTTGGATACATAAGTATTTATTCATATATTAAACCATTATTTATAATAAATGTGCAAGATTATGAATGCAACATTATCTAAGGTCAAATATATATTTGCAACTGTATAGATCGGGCAAGACGAAAGAATCCGTAATGTGACATTTAGAACCACGTGGTACAAAATCGCTCAGGCTATCACCAAATTTACAAGGTTGTTTAGCGACGCCATGGCCATCCTGATTACAGCGATCAGAATCAATATTTTTGTAGGAAAAAATTTTCTATATCTAATTTTCTAATATATAAAATTCTCGTGTCACAGTGTTTGTAACAAAATTGCTCCGAAACGGCCGGACCGATTTTTATGTTTTTTTTTTTGTATATTTGATAGATATGAGTATATGTCAGAAAGTATTTTTCACCCTCCTACCCCCACCCCCCTTTTTTAAATCGAAATTTTAGTATTTTTGTATTTTAGTATTTAGTATTTTTAATCAAATTGAAATAATTTTACCATCGTTGTTTAACCATCACATCGTTAATTTAACCATCACATATAGTTTGAAAATAAAATTGGACCCGATAGGTGGCGCCACAATCAGGTTATAGAATTATTTTCGGGGTCGAGCAGGGCAACGTCTGCTGGGTCAGCTAGTATTATATATATATATTTAATCTTTTTGTCTAAGGTTAACTGTTCTGTTCTAGTATAAATCTGTGTCGTCACATCTTGTACCGAATTCTTTACAATTTTTCCTTTAACTATAACTAAAGTAACCAAACTAAACTACGGATGGACGCAATTTTTTCTGCAAATTATATACACAAAATTTCCTAGTTTATTGCTATTTCCAGTAGAGAAAACCGATTCAAACAGGCAGAGGCAGTGATTTTATTATTTATAAAAATATTTATAATCTATTGACTATTGACTTATATGGTAAATTACAAATATTCTTTATTTAAAGGTTATTTTCTATATTAACAACGACCATAACACCTGCGCCCCAATATATATTTTATATTAAATCGAGGTAGCGCTTGACCACTATCTCATCTGATGTGAGGTGTAGATGCGGCCGAAGGTGGACCACGCTTACCTAGTAAATACCCATTCACCCTGGTTTTGAAGACCCCGAGGTTGTAGTCTTGTGGGAACACAGGCGCAGGCAATGAGTTCGACTACTTAGCACTCCGAACAAGGAATGTGGAATGAAAACGCTTCGTGCGCGAGCGAGGAACATCGACCACGAAGGGGATGAAACTCTCGTCCGCGCCTCGTGGTCCGCAAGTGGAACGGTTCCGGTTGGATTAGTTCGTACAAAATAGATGCACACTCTCCATAGTGTACTCGTAGACGATAGAAAATCGATACTTTTCGGCGATGTGTTAAATTCAAAACTTATAAGTTTATCGCTTAGTAGTGTCTTACAAAAGTTCACCACGTAATACAATCACTAGTGCTGCCACTACTTGTCAGATCCAGACCAGAGTCAATTTTGAAAAATTCATTTCCAAAGTTGACCCTGCTAGGAATCAAATCAGAGATCCCTGAGAACTTGTCGTCAGTTACTACGGTTAGCAGACTGGCTGCTCAATTCATGTCTGAGAATCGCAATAAGTCCTGCATACCAACACTGAATTTAGGTGTATTAAATTTAAGAAATATATGAAATAAATTAGTGACAATAAAACATTAAATTTAAATTTAAAAATTTTAGAAAAATTAAAAAAAAAACGTATCTTATATAAAAGCCTCTCAAATATGCCACCAGTAATCCTAGCCCTAGAGTAACTTAATTAACTTTTTTTTTATGATGCCGACTAAGTGTTTGGCCAGCTCTCAGAAAAAGGCTAGATAATTGAAGTACATTTTGAATGCTAAATAAAAAACTTTATACAAAATACATGATATTTATGATATTCTTTCCACTTTTCTTTTAGTTTTCAGATGTATTTACATATTGACACTGTTCCATTTGGATAAAAGGTGTTGCAAAGAATATGATAAGAGATATATGCTTGAGCAACGTATGGCTGAAAAGGATTTGCAACCGTTCGCCAGACCCTTCATGGTGTCGACAATCTCAGGTGGATTTCTTGAACAAAGTACCGTACAAGGCTCTGCTGCAAGTGCCCCAATAACAACGCATGGCGGATACAAAAACACTACAGAATACGGTTGGGCAGTTTAATTGTAATTAAGATAATTTATCGTATTAATCAACGAACAAACTTCAGGATTAACTTCAGGATAACTTAAGTTAACCAATTCTCTTAAGAGTCTACTTAGTCCGTCCTAAATAGATATACACCTAAACCAAGTAATCCATCCATTTGTTTCATAATTTAACTATTATTTTACCCAGTCTTTATTTTATTTACACACTAAGCTATATTAGTGAAAAAAAAAACAATAGACGATGCTAAACAAAATACTTATTTTATTACTTTTAAGTTCAATTAAGTATCGAAAAGTAAGTACAAGTAAGAAATTCGAAAATGAATTGCTTATTTTCTTTATGTAAATGACTGCAGGAAGACGACGGTCCACTTGATGGTAGGTGGCTACCGTCACAAGCAACGCCATAGGGTGCTGCAAGTATGATGCTGACATTAATGCGAGGACTTAGCAGAAAAAAGTTATTTTCCTCGCCTAATTTATTAAAAATACAGAGCATAATAGATTTGAAAACAGAGCATAAAAAAGCTTGAAAAAAATCTATTTTCTGAGAAAAAATCGGTCTTTGGTCTTGGTCTTTGGAGAAGGGATTTAAATTGTCTCTAACATCCCTCTGTTACCGAAACACAACAACACACATGCTGTTATTTCGTGGTGGTCTTCTGCCGGACAGGCTATCCAATTTATGATTTGAAACGCATTATTCTTGATCATAATATACTTAATTTTATTTTTTAATTAACAATGTATAAAATTTGTAAAAATTAATGCAATAATGATTGTAAGTTTTTTTATGTTAAGATCGGCAGACAGGCTGACGGTCTACTTGATGGTAGGTGGCTACCGTCGCCTATAACACAAGCAACACCAAAGCTTTGCAACAGCTTTGGTGTTGCAAGTGCGCTGCCGACTACAGTAGGATTAAGGATAAGGGGCTAGGAGGAGATGGGCTCTGGCATCCCTTACTCACTCACCGAAACACAACAGCACACGTGCTGTTATTTCACGGTGGTCTTCTGTAAGGGGGTGGTTACTGCCGCCAGACGGGCTGCCCAAATGACTGCGAAAACGCAGTGTGCCCTACCACCATTTCAAAATAAGATTTCAGCATTTTTTATGTTAATATTTACAAAAGGTGTACAATTAACATAGCTTTATGAATTGTTAGTAAAAATTTCTTATGAATATAATAAGAAGTAATCCTAATTTATTTGTTAGACGAGTCTAGGTCTATATGTTACAGTAGGTAATATTTTCATGTAGTTACTAGGGATGTAACGATACATAATTTTGCCGATACGATACCGATACCGATGTTTATAGTAAATAATCGGCGATACCCATACCGATATCGATGGTTCTGTAAATTAAATAAATAATGAATAATGTACTTATTATTCATAAAAGTTCTATTAAAAAAAATTCTAAAAAAAGCTCTATTAAAAATATCAAATAGAAACTCGATTTTGTGAAGTGTGAAAAATAAAAATTAATTAATTAATGTAACATCAATACCAAAGTACTGCAAAGTTAATGTCAAGACTGCTAAGTTAACGCCGTAGTTGCGCAGCTCTACGATAGATAGCGCTGACCTCGAAAATTAAACATGCAAACGCTTGATCGACGCAGAAAAATGACCTCCAGAGTGGTGTCTCGGTCAAAGTGTGAGTTCCACCTTTGCTGAAACGCTGAACATGTCTATTAGAAGTAATCGCTGTACTCCCATCCTTGTTGTTGGGATACACCAGTGAGTTAATATTTTCTATCTCATCTTTTTGTTTCTCTTCTCTTACTACTTTCGGAAACTGGAAAACCTGCATGGTATGTACGTATATTAATAAAAAAAGGCAAATCATAATTCAAAGAAAATATTTATTTAGGTACTTATATTAAATATTATCAAGCGATGAAAGTATATAGTAATGAATTAGGAAAGTAATTATCACTACGACGTAGTGGTAACGTCGCTTCGTGCGCTTTACCAACTGTTTGTTATCGATTGTATTATAATTATCGACTTGCCGATTATATCGATATCGGAATCGTTACGTCCTTAGTAGTTACCATATTTTTTATTTACTGAAGTAATGCTTAGTTGAGTATACACAAAATATGACAATGTTTCTGTTTTTGTTTGTTTGTTTTTTTTTCTTTTTACTTTTGTTAATTGTTTAATATATTATGACCCCCATGAAGATCGAAATTTGTGATCGATGTGATTAATCGAAATTTTATTTCTTTGTCAAATTATTTTCTTTGTAACTAACATAGTTTAACTACATAGTTTTCCTTCAAGACGAATATAAAATAAAACTATTGTCAAAATATTACATTAGAACAGATATAACATTATGTATGTTATAAAATATTGTTTGCGAATGTTTTTTATAGACACCTATAAAACTGTTTGAGTAAATTAACATAATAAAGATAAAATCAAATTCAATGGAAATAATACAAGTTATTTCCTTAGATATTAAATTATATCTAAAATTTTACAGATCTCAAAAATCAGATTTATATATTCATTATTCTTATATAATTATATTAAAATGTATTATTATATAAGTTTTATATTTAAAGTTAATAATAATCCATATATTATATACAACATATTTTATAATAATCAGTTAACCCAAGTCTAAAATTTCACAGAATTGATATTTTCCTTAATGAAATAAATGAATTCAATTGAATACTCACTTGTATAGTGTATATATTTTTATAGTATTTTTAAGAAGTGGGCATAAATTTTGATTGATTTGCCTATATGTAGGTTAATCTATATCTATACTAATATAAAGAGAAAAGATTTGTATGTATGTTTGTAATGAATAAACTCAAAAACTACTGGACCGATTTTAAAAATTCTTTCACCTATAGAAAGCGAGTACATTATCAGCGAATAAAAATTTGCCATAAAAAATTGCCGTTTTCCACGAATAACATGTTATTTAAAACAGACGCGGACGAAGACGCATGCAACAGCTAGTAACTTATAAAAGAAAAGCTAGGAGAGTTTAAATAAATAATATCAGTATCAATAAATACATATTATCTATGTAATTATATTTACTTAGGTATAATTTCTCAGAAATAAATCACACTCTCATTTTTTTTAAGTAAAGAGTTGTTAACAGTGTGTTTATATTTAATTTTATATATGAATGAAGATTGTTTTTAAAGATAAGATCTCAATAATTGACATTTTCTATCTAAATGTACCAAAATATCGTAGGTACAAAAGGATCTTTTTTTTAACTAATTATAATTACTCACTATACTATATTTATATACGTATTTTATTACTAAACAAGTTTTTGCCCGCGAGATCGACCGCGGTTGAAACATTTAATCAAACTTTATTGTCCATTTACTTTTCTATGAGGTATTTTAAATCATCCCTTGGTAGAAGTACTTTTTTGTGAACGAAATTTACCCTATGACCTTGACAACGCAAATGCAAGTAGTTAAGGCATGTGTACAAAGTACAACAACAAACAAACTCTTCAACTTTATTATATTAGTATAGAAATCAGTTCTCCAACAACCACCAAAACGTACACTATATCAAAATAGACTATTTATTTGTTTGAAAAAATAAAAATAAACATATGACCATAGTCGTGTGATCCCAGTCGGGGACAGTATAGTGTTCGCGACTTGGGTGCAAGATAAAACTTTGTTTTAAAATTGGTCTGCATGAACACCTCCACGAAAAATACTAGCATTTGTCAAATTTATACAAAAATATGTACATTATGCTTAATTACGCGGTGTATGTTAATTGCATTGTGTCCCAACAAACGTTCTTATCGCTTGTGCCCCTCGTAGATCCTGGATTTTCCTTCTCTTCCATCATCAGGTAAGTGCTCCTGACAACCAACATGAAGTAGAAGTGTATAACTGAAAATTTTAATTGCAGTTTTTAACCCTTTCACTTGGCACGATAGCATATTTGTAGACATATATACTGTTATATATTAGCTTTATATATATGTAGTATAGTCTGTAGACAAAGATTTACGAGAGAAGGTAACCTCAATTTTTTTGAAAAATTACTCCACGGTGTTTCTACGCATTTTCTTCACACAAAATAAATTTCAATTTAAAAAAAAATACATGTTTTGAAGGAATAATTCATATTTTAAATAATACATATTTGACTTTGCACCAAAACACCAGAAAAGCAATGGCGTCTGTTGTGACGTCACGCTTTCTTAATTCAGGAACAATTTGACAGTTTGCACAATTCGAGCGAAATGAGATTTTTGAAAGCGTGACGTCATTCTTTGATCGGTGTTTCAGTGTAACACGGCGGATTACAGTATTTTATACTTTTATTTTATTAAAAATCTTATTAATTATAATACTTTTATTAATACTAGGTTTTTAGAAATTTTTCAACATTTATATTTCTCTAATATCATTTATTTTGACTCTCATCATGTCTATTCAATGTTAGTCATGTTCTAGCGAAATTTGATGATTCAAATTTAGGTATAATAAGTAATGCCTAAACTTGTAATGTAATAGGTACTTACTAATAAATATGTAATACGGCGTGATGACCCAGAGATGCAAACATAGAACACTCGTCGACACTACAACAATGTCGGCCACCACCATCACGAGGCTCCATATGAAGAAGTGGCGTAAATATTTTGGCTTTTTCTGGAACAAATAATGAATTGATGGAGAAGATTCACGACAGCCTGTACAACAAAGTTTTGCAATGTTATTTCTGATGCTGTAGGGGAGGAATTTGAGATCCTCCAATAGATTTGCAAATTATTGTAAGCATGAAGGTTAGGTTCTTTCGCAGACATCTAATCCGTTCGTAAAACACAAAGTCACATGCCTATTAAGAAATAGTATAGCATGTTCAGTTTGTATCTACGACCTAAAATCTCGGCTAATAGAATGGGTCAATTTTTATTTTATATTAAGATGGGCAGACAGGCTGACGGTGCACTTGACGGTAGATGGCTACCGTCGCCTATAACAGAAGCAACGCCGAAGCTGCTGCAAGTGCGCTGCCGACTACAGTAGGATTAAGGGGATTAGGGATTGGATAGGAAAATGGGCTCTGGCATCCCTTACTCACTCACCGAAACACAATAGCACACGTGCAGTTATTTCACGGTCGTCTTCTGTAAGGGGGTGGTTACTGCCGCCAGACGGACTGCCCAAATGACTGAGAAACGCAGTGTGACCCGCCACTACTTTCCAGATCCAGACCAGATCCAAATTTGAAAAGTTCATTTTCAAAGTTGACCCTGCCGGGAATCGAACCCGGGAACCCTAGAACAGAGCATTAAGGCAAGCACCCTAACCACACATTTAATGGGCTCGTCAAAAAAACTACGACCTTAAAGCTCATAGAACCGTCAACCGTTGGGAATGAACGGTTTTGGAGTGACTATTATCTATAAAACTTTTACAATTATTTGTAGATTGTCTAAAAAAATAAAAGTAAATGTACTATTTTGTACATATTTACCAGCGGTTCGGAAAATTGTCTCTACAGGGAAGAAACCGACAAGAAACCTCCTTAGTTGCTCTTTATATTCATTGACCTTTGAAATAATTACTTATTTTATAGAGCCTGGCCTGGAACTAGGAACAACGAGTTTGTCTTTGTTTTTTTATTTTAAACTAGCGACCCGCCCCCGGCTTCGCCTGTGGTGCAATTTTTATATATAAGAACATTCCCCGTTTATCCCTCTTTCCATTAGTGAAAACCGAATTAAAATCGGTCTACCCGTTCACGCGTGATGCCGTGACCAAGGGAAATGGGGATTCATTTTTATATATAGAGATTATGAAAGGCGCTATTTTTCCCTTTAACAGCATGTGTGTTATGATGTTTTGTGAATGAGAAAGGAATATGCCAGAGCCGATTTCCGTCCCTTTCTAATTCCGCTTTCGTCAAAGTCGTCAATGCACTTGCAGCACCTGTGACGTTGCTTGTGTCAATAGGCGAGAGTATCCTTCTACCATCTAGTGGACCGTTACATTTTTTACGATCTTTACATTAAAAATATAATAAAATTATATCACGCCGAATGTCCCTTTCTACTTCGAAATTTACAACATCTGCTGACGTTTAATTCAAACCGTACGATTTGTACGACGAACGGACATGATCAGAGATGAGAGAAAGCGAATCCTATTCCTTAATGCATAACAGTTATTTTAAATTAATAAAGTAGGTTTTCATTGTTTAATGACTGAATGAATGTATAATTGAATGCTTGAATGAATGAATGAATTATGACAACCCCAAACCACATCAAACACACTACTACCTCTTTTATTGTGAACTATGTAATTACTCTTATTACTTCTCTTACCTTATGAACTCCGACTAGGAGCATGACACCGAGGACCAACAACACAAGATTAACAATAATTCCGACCGTGTGAAACATTATTATTCGAGCCATGATCACCTTGTGATCATTATTAATTGTCGTTAACAAACGCAGCAAATATACGATTTGCCATGACTTGAGGAGCTGGAAAATTTAATAGTTATTTAACAACGAGCAAATACAGTTACTACAGTAAGTACAAATATTAATAAAATATTATTATTATTAAAACTCTTTATTTGTACTATAAACATATATAAAAAAAAAGAAACAAGATTCAAAAGTGCAAAATACGGCCTTATCGCTTTCTAGCGATTTCTTCCAGGCAACCTTAGGGTAAGGAAAATTATATGGAAAATAAAACAATGTGGGCGGTAAAAGTCATGGTAAGGTCATCATAAACTTACATTCTAATAAATAAATACAGCCTTGATAGTCCAAGCTCCTTGATAGTCCGAGTCATTTTTCAAAATTTTAAATTTTTCGCGAGCCGCAATTAAATAATTAGATATTTAAAAGGTATGCAAAAAGTTATTAAAAAATATTTTACAGAAATTATATTTATTAAAAACATATAAATATTGAAACATTTTACGGAACGATAATAATTTTTAAAAATGTAATAGGTAACAAAAAAATGAAAAGGGAACTCGAGTACATTTATCGAGAGCTACAAATAATCCTTCAAAGAGCCGCAAGTGGCTCGCGAGCCGCAGGTTGGCCCCCCCTGTACTAGTACATACATTGAATATACACAAATATTAATAAGATAGATTAATAAATATAATATATTAGAAAATAAACCTACATATAAAAATTAAACAAATAAAGTCGTCTTCAGTTTGACAGAAAATGTATCTTGAGTGCTTTTTAGAATATGTCCAGCGATTTAAATTGTCTAATATTCAAAGGCATTCCAAAGTTTAATGGCACGTACAGTAAATGACCCCTCATAGAATTTTGTTTTGTGTAGAATGCATTCCAGGGTTTAGAAAAAGTATTTTTTAACTTACGACGAACCAATATCCAATAATTGTGACACCGACTCTTAAGGGAACACAGCAACAAAATCTTTTTAGAACAGGCAATTTTACACTCATTGTATTTTTTATAAAACCGAAGTCAAGCGTTTGCAATCGAAAAATACTAACATATAAAAATATAATGGTGTGCTTGTAATCAATATGTAAACATACTACGATAATCACTATAGTACTGCAATCTATGGGGAAAGCACTGATAAAAAAAATTAATGCTCTGACCACAAGTTCGTAATAAACGCGCGTTTTTTTGACTGCTGGTTAAATTGAATTAATTATCGAAACATTATGCAATTAAAACTGAATTAATTTTACTAAATTATTTCACTTTGTTTTTTTTATATCTTTATTTCTGTAATTTCATTATTTGTTTAATTTTTTATAAAGATGTATTTTGAATAGAATTATTGAATTTAATTTTGAATGTGTTCCATGTGATTCTACAGTTAGCGTGCGCAAACACACAGACAACACTAAAAACCATTTTTTTTGACCTCGGCAACATAAGTACAAAGTGTACTTACAATTTTTTTATATTAAATGTACAGACACGACTCGTTTACGATTTTATTATGAAGCTGAATGTGTATTTGTTGACATTTTTTTGTCGGTTTACCTAGGTACCTAACTTTAAAGTTTGTTCAAGTTGCGCCTATTTCGTACTTGAGGCAAGGTCTTAAAACGTACTGGTACGATTTAGAAATGTGAATTTTCAAATAAATTATTATGAATCCGTTAGCTATTATTAACGAGTTATTTTTTATTGAGTCAAATTCTCAATTGTAAGAGGCCTATGACATAATAAATGTATTTATATGCCCTTAATTAATAGAACTAGATGCCTTTAATTAATAATTAATATGCCCTTAATTAATAGAACTAGATGCCCTTAATTAATAATTAATAGAAAAAAAAACACTGCATGGTATTTATATGCCCTTAATTCTAGAATTGTTCTAGAACGAATATTTTATTATGTGCTTCTTGATATAATGTTGTAATCTCTATCTTCTATATATAAAAAAAATTAAATGCCACGTATATGACTGTGAGCATCACTTGGCACATGACCGCGATTTTTTTGGATAAGGTTTGTATGAAAGAAAATTGTTGGAAAATCCACGGGAAACGTTGGGAATTTGGATCGTATATTTAAATGAAACTGACAGGGTGACGAGTGGCGCAGGTCAGTTTATTTAATACTAGCTCTGCCCGCGGTTTCGCCCGCATTGAAAAAGAAATTTATAGCTTTGCCAGACGTTAGATGATCCCTCGGGAACAGTACTTTTTTCTGGATGATAGGTACCCCTGAATCCCTGACGACATCTGTGCAAAATTTCATGATGATCGGTTGAGTAATTTTTTTTTTAATGTTATGTCGACAGACAGGCTGACGGTCCACTTGGTAGGTGGCTACCGTCGCCTATAACACAAGCAACGCTACAGGTGCTGCAAGTGCGCTGCCGACTACAGTAGAATTAAGGATAAGGGATTAGGAGGGGATAAGGAAATGGGCTCTGGCATCCCTTACTCACTCACCGAAACACTACAGCACGTATATGCTGTTATTTCACGGTGGTCTTCTGTAAGGGGGTAAGGTAACAGACACCCAGACAAGGTTACTTTCACATTTATAATATTAGTATGGATATTTATAAGTTTACAAGATCTAATTAAGACCAAATAGATCCAGGTCTAGAACTATACCCAGGCCTGTTTCATATTTGAATAGATAATATATTTAAATTGTTGCCAGGAAAGAACCTTTTAAACTTTGATGCAGAACGCTAATATTACAGATGATAGCTATTATGCTTACATTATATTTACTTAGTTGACACTTATTTCGATCAATAGGCTTGTCACAAATCCTTTTTATGTTGATAAATAATTTTGTACTTATTTGTAACCATACATTATCTAAATATCACCATTTTTCCTATCAGATAACGGTGATAAAGCCATGTTCCATTCCAACGACGGTTATCGAAATGTGTCCGGCCCTCGCTCTGTAGTCCAGTCATTCAAGGAACAATTTTTAATGCCTGAATCATCTGAGTGATTTTAGTAAATAATTACTGAAAGCGCGCGTACTTACTTACTATACGTGAAAATGTTGTACGAATCACTGCCAAGAGTTTCAAGGTGTTGTTGCTGTTTGCCTCTGAGGACTGGTTCATTGCTCATAGGTTATTTCTCCCTTGTGAGTATCTATTGTATCCATTTAATTAAAAATAGGTACTTAAACGGATATAATGTTTATTATCTACAAATTAAATTAGTTACTATTTACAACGGGTCATTGTTACTATCGTTACTAGGTATACTATAAAGAGATTTTTATGAAACAAATAATCTTAAAAAACTACAAACCCGATTATTTAAATTCTTTCACTGATAGCTACATTATCTATGAGTAATATAGGCTATATTGTATTTAGATATAAGGCTGTTATTTAATCGATCGACAAAAAAAACTAACCTATAACCTAACCAATTAATGTGATTGATCAGCCAAGAAACACAATTTGGTCAGCAAGTACTAGGTCAGCCAAAAAAAGTTGCTGACCAAATAGATATTTTGCTGATCAAAATATTTATTCTTTATAAGTATGTTTTCGGTTCGAAATTTAAATAAAATATAAAAACGAAAAAATTGCCTTTATTAACACGGGAGCAATACGTGCGCCTGTGCTTTTTGTTGCTATTTTTCAACAGCAGGCATTCGATTAGCTATCATATGATAGAAATCTAAATTTAAAGCTATTTTTATATATATTTTATATATTTACTAGCGACCCGGATGTAATTTTTCTGCAAAATATCTTTTATCACTTAGTATTAGCTAGTACTCTTTTTTATACTGTGGTATTAGTAGGTACGTAAACCGTAGCATAGTTTAGATTTTAACGAAGATAAAGACAAAAGCGGAGAGCGACTTTATCTGTACACTAGCTGTGTCCGCCCTTCGTACGCGTGGTATTCGGTATATATAGCGCATAACTTTTTTGTTTGTAAACAGATTGGAAATAAATTTGTATACACTAAATATTAGCGGAAGCTCGCTACAATACATCAGTGGAAACTACATGAAAATCGGTTAAGCCGTTTCTGAGATTAGCGTGCACATAGGCATAATAGGCAAACAACGATTTTATTATAAATTATAAAAATGCCTACGCAAATAATGCATTATTTTAGAACAAATTTGATTACCATGAAAAAGGTTATAGTGAAGAACAATTCAGTCGTACCTGATTTTTGTGTAACTTAGGTAAACCGTTTACGTAGCGCACGCAACGGATGTTTTTGCAACATTGAAGCTCCGCTCCTATTGGTCGTAGCGCAGCGTTGCCAGACGTCCCGATTTTGGTCCCGATTTTGAAATCAAAATGGAATGTCCCGCGCGGGACAGGCTCAGTCCCGCTTTTCGGGGATTACTCGACGGTAGCCCAACATCAAACTGCTTTCCCGAACGCGTTTTTCCCCAAATCAATTTAAAATGGTGGGATGCCAGAAATAAATGCTGCGTAAATTTTATGAAAGCAGAATTATTCATCCAGTTTAATCTAGAGCTAACCTGTGCAGAGTTCTTCATCTATATTTAAAAAAAAGGAAACTTTAAAAGAAGCTAAATCTTCACAGAAATATGATTAAGTAATTCTTATAAATAATTCTTACTTAGTTATATTATATAATATGGTTATTCTCCTGTAGACTCAACTGCCTAACCATAGGGTAAATCAGACATTGTTAAAGTTACGTATTTTCGTTAAAACTATTGTCATGTAAATATAATTTAAAACTCAAATGAAAAGATAAGTATTTAAAAATTACTGTTTATATACGTTTTTTACTATGTCCCGCTTTCGACGAAAAAATCCCACTTTTTTTACTCAAACAGCTTCAAAATCCCGCTCTGCCAAAAAAAAATCTGGCAACGCTGTCGTAGCGTGATGTTATGTAACTTATAGCCTTCCTCGGTAAGTGGACTAACAAAAAGAATTTTTCAATTCGAACCAGTAGTTCCTAAGATTAGCGGTTTCAACCACAAACAAACAAACAAACGCTTAAGCTTTATATTATTTTATATTATTATAAGTATAGATTATAATAAAATCGTAAACGAGCCGTGTCTGTACATTAAATATTTTTTCAAAAAAACAATTGTACATGTTGTAGGTAGGTACTTATGTTACAGAGTTAAAAAAATAGGTTTTAGAATTTTTGTTTGTCTCTTTTTCTGTATGTCTGTTTGTCTGTGCGTTTGTGCACGCTAATCTGAGAAACGGCTTAACCGATTTGAATGCGGTTTTCACTGATGTATTATAGAATCCTTTCCGTAACATTTAGTGTTTGTTTCACTCCGATCGGTTTACAAACAAAAAAGTTACGCGCTATACCGAATACCACTCGTATGGTGTTGTAGGCTTTGCTAGTTTTTTACTAAAAACATTTCAGCATTGCCTTGATTAAATATTGACATTAAGATTAAAATAAAGTGAGCTTTATTTTCTAATTTTTAGATAAGTGCCTGTTTTATGAACAGCAGCGTGTCATGGTCTCTGTTCAGAGTGATTTTATTTGTGCGGAACAGAAAACCCGATGAGGAGCATACCACAGAGGAAGTACAAAAAATCGCAACAATTGTGTACTTGGCACACGCTTACTTTTTAATTATTTTCATCTTCGATATAATCCTCAGTTTGGTGCTAATTATTGGAGTCCACAGGGTAAGAAATAGCGTTGCTAAACAGAGATGTAACATGTCATAACAATCTCCTTTGGAGCTAGTCAGTTTATTGCTACTCATCGAAATTATATACGTATAATACTAGGTGTTGCCCGCCACTTCGTCCGCACTTAAAAACGAAAAATAGAATACCTAAATAACGCCTGAATTTTTTATCTATATGCGACTCTATTTTTATCTCTACTGCGACAGTGGCCCAGATTTTTTTATATTTTTAGACGAACCTAACATTCCCATAAGTTAATCCAAGTAACATACTATCTCTGTGCCATATTTCACCCAAATCCGTTCAGTAGTTTTTATGTGAAAGATAAACTTTTTTTTATGTTGAGGTCGGCAGACAGGCTGACGGTCCACTTGATGGTAGGTAGCTACCATCGCCTATAAATGCGCTGCCGACTGCAGTAGGATTAAGGATAAGGGATTAGGAGTAGATAGGGAAGTGGGCTTTGGCATCCCTTAATCACTCACCGAAACACAACAGCACACGTGCTGTTATTTCACGGTGGTCTTCTGGTTACTGCCGCCAGACGGGCTGCCTAAATGACTGCGAAAGGCAGTGTGCCCTGCCACTACTTTCCAAATCCAGACCAGAGCCAAATTTGAAACGTCACGACAAGCGTGCCATAAGGGCGGGTGTTTAAAGTGCCGGGCGGGCGAGCTTTATAAGACACCAAATTGTATAATTATTAACATGGAAATCTTTTCAAAATAAAACATTATTATTTTTTATTATGTACGAAAATAATGTTTCCCCTTACAATTTTTTTTAACTTTCTTGCAGAATAAATTAAACTTTCTGGGCTATTACTTCAAAGGTGCATTATTCCTGTTGGGCTTAGCATTAGCACTTGTCGTTATAAGCACTGTTTTTATGGGATTCTTTGCCGCTGTACCTTTGCTGTCATGGTGCGGTAAGTTTCTATATTATTATAATAAGTACTGTCATGTTTAAATGAAAATATTTTAGAGTTGTCATGATGACCTAGAATATGTTCGAATAATTCTTTTGTAATCGAAGGAAACAGTTGGTACCTTTAATACTAATTAACATTCGAATTTAAATGATGATTTAAAACGATGATCCTTTCCTGTAAATATGAAGGAAACCAGCAGGTTCAATGAGAATAGCAATCATCTGTAACATGGAAAATCCTGGTAATTCAAAGTACTTACGGTTCACAAGTAAAGACCGCGTTTCACTGCTGCGGTTCATTCGTTTCGAATTTAAATTAAATTAGTTTAATTAAAAACGAATTATAATAAAATAAAAATAAAAAATCACTCGAGCATAACATGCAAAATATTAATTGCTCTGGGCTAGGTTAAACAACAGAAGTAGACCTCTGCAATAGATGGAAAACATGACCCGTAATATATAACCATCAAGCGTGCTCAGCATATTAGATGGGGAAAAATGGAATTTTAAACACATTAATTTATACTTTTTTTGTCATGAATAAAGTTTAGAGTTAGAAAACTTGTGTTACATTTTCCCCCCTAGCTATTGCAACGCCAAAATGACACAATTTTTAAAAAAGTGGAGCAAGATCGACATGTCAGTAGTTACGACATAGCTGAAGAACTGGGATTTGACCACAAAATATTATGACCCATTTGAAAAAAGCTGGGTACACAAAAAAGCTTGGGTGCCACACGAGCAATTCTTTATTGAGGCGTAATGAAACCGAACCATTTTTGAAAAGTGATGAACCGCGATGAAAAGTGGATCACGTACGACAAGAACGTGCGATCTCTACTGCCAACAACTGGTGAGATTAAAGCAAGAATTTAAAAGAAAACGGCCGGAATTGATCAATAGAAATGGTCTTTCATAGACCACACACATCTTTAGCCACTCAGCAAAAATTAAGAGAGTTTGGGTGGGAGGTGTTATGCATCCGCCATATAGCCATGACCTTGCATCTTCAGATTTCCACCTGTTTTAGTATCTCCAGAATTCTTTAGGCTGTGTCAGGTCAGGTTAACATCAAAAGAGGACTGCCAAAACTACTTGTCGCGTCTTTTTGATCAGAGGTCCCAAAATTTCTACAGCAACGGGATCATGTCACTACCTATACAAGTTGGCAAGAAGTCATCGAACAAAAAAACACATATATA
This sequence comes from Bembecia ichneumoniformis, assembly GCA_910589475.2. Classification (NCBI taxonomy): domain Eukaryota; kingdom Metazoa; phylum Arthropoda; class Insecta; order Lepidoptera; family Sesiidae; genus Bembecia; species Bembecia ichneumoniformis. Next base: position 15,380,788 of record OU342535.1, read on the forward strand.
CTGTAATTAAATGTAAATAAACTTTGAAAAAAATGTCTTGAGTTTTCATATACTTGCGAAGAAACTTTTTCCCCAACCTATTATTTTTAATAATTTTTTTTTGCAACATAACAACAAAAAGCTGTAATATTTTGATTTTTTGTTTCAGTTCTACTACTATTTTTCATAATAGTCGTACGAAGCACTTACTTGGAGATGGAGGAAAGAATTAAGCCAAGAGTTCACGAAATGACAACTATTTATACCCCCGTGCGTAGTACACAAGATGGCTTGATGGCTTGACTTGCTTTCTGTGTTTCTTTCATAGTAAAATTGGTGATGAAATTTTTTCTGCAAATTATATAAAGAAGCCTTCCTCGTTTACCTATCGCTCTTTCCATTAGTGAAAACCGTATCAAATCCCGTTGGGTGGTTTAAAAGAAGTTGACAGAGAAGCAGAAATACGGACAGCTACTTTATTTATAACTAACCGATGCCCGTAACTTCGTTCGCTTGGACTTTATCTTAAGATATATGAATAAGTACTTATATAATTTTATAAACAAGTATTAACTAACAAGTAAATAAGTATTAAATAACAAGTATATTGCAACAAGTAACAAGTATAAACTAATAAGTGTTTAAACAATAAATAAAAAGTGTAAATAATTTCTAAACGTAAGGTCCGCTTCGAATAATTTATAGAGGAATTTAACATTCATTATTGAACAATTTAAGGATTAAATTAATATCATGATACAAATGTTCGATATTCGTTATGTTCGATATGTTCGACGTTCGATATTTCGATTCTACCTGAGTTTTGATTGACTGAATTGAACAAAAAAAAAACGGTTGATAATAGTTAGACAAATAGTCTTCCAAATTTTTTTGTGGGTAATAATGAGTTATGTAAACATGCAGTTTTCTCTTAGAAAACTGCATAGTTAGTTCTTTAGTTTTCTCCGCGCATGCCAAAAAATGACTTTTACCTATATGCAAATTTTTGATACCTTTGGGTTACCTACATTATTGTAATTTTTTATGGATCTCTAAACTTATGAAAATATGTATAGCTCATATTATTCGCTGATAATGTAGCATTCTCTGTGTGAAATATTTGTTAAAATCAGTTAAGTAATTTTTGAATTTATCCATTACATACAAAAAAAAAGAAATCTTTCCCCTGTATAATATTAATGTAGATGTAGTATAATGTTTTGTTGGAAAATGTGCAATCTGAGTATGCAGAATGTAACTAAATAATAAAAAGTAATTAGGTATCCATCTGTTGACACGAGGAAAATTTTATACTTTATACATGGTTAAATTAGTTGAAAAATAGAGATGCACCGAATGTTCGTATTCGGTTGAACTCATATTAGTCTTTCCATATTTTTTAGGTGAGCCGTGTTCCAAATGGTACAAATATAATTTGCTCGCAAAAATTGCAGTTCACTTTTACAAGGTGATAAACTGCTAGCGTCGAAGTTTCGCAATTTTTTTCGATTAAAAGCTTCATTCACATCAGAGACTGTATACGAATCTATGAACATTTGAAGTCTAGCCGCATCAACGTCAATTATATTACGAACATTGTATATATTGCATATAAATCTCTTCGGGTAGTGTACAGATATGAGTCGTGAAATTGTTGTACAAATTTCAACTTTATCTAGAGAGTATTAATATTTAGAATCGAGTGAAATATGAAGCAAGTCCGTCTGAGCACAGATCTGCGCCCGGGACAACTTCACATGATTGCACAGGATCTGTATGGGGACAGAGGAAAGGTTAATGTGTCTGGCAGTATGGAGGAACTATCGAAACTGTCTGGCTACTGAGAAAACATCATTTTATAGTTCTCCACGTAACATATATAAAGTTCAGCTTTTATACTATAACTAAAGTATAAATAAAATTAACCCTACTTTAAGGGTGCCTGGCAGAGGGTTGCAACTGTACTAAGTGTCTGGCTGTGGACGAGACGATTTCTAAGATTATCACTAATAAAATATATGAAAACTAAGCTTTATACTATACTAACTTTGAGACACAATTTTACACACCTTTACTACCTGTTACCTGCCAAAGCCACCGCGACCCAAGTTTCATAGCCTGGGATCGTTCTTACCTGTATAGTGGGCATACACAGAGAAAGTTTTACATTTTATTATTTAACTAAGGCCTGGCCCTCACGGGCTCTTGCTCTATATTCGGCGCATCTCTAGTTAAAAGTAGATAATACATAATGTCTCACTTACTTAATGTTGAAATTATTTTAGTTGTAATTCGGAGAAGACTGTATTAAATAAAAAATAATTAATTTAATACTTGCGTTTTACTGTATCTAAGTAGTTACCTACCTACTAAATGATTACCTTAATAGAAATTCGCTATGTGTAAGTAAGTACCTAAGTAAGCCAATTAAAAGTTTCCCATTTTAAGAGAAAAGAATAGCTTTGCGATCCTAACGAAATAGGTATTTAGGAAAACACATGCTGTCGCTCTGCGCTCATGTCCCCGCGGGCATCGCGCACAGCACATACAAATAATCTCACGCACACATCGACGGACACTGTTAGTTGACGAGCAATTACGGCCGAAGACGGACTGTTTTTATTTACGTAACTACTGAATACGGATAGTGATTTGTTATCGCGTGCCCGATAATAAATAATTTTTAATTTTATATTTATTTGTTTATTTCCATTATAACACAAAACATTTTCTACATTACTTATTACATATTCCTCAAACATAAATTTTCACATTCTTGACAATTCTTGAATAAAAAACATAAATACTCTAGACTACTCATAGATACTGCCATAGACATTATGTGATATGTGAACATTGTATTTCAACACCCGAAACTCCCATATTTCAACACTAAAAATGACACCAGGTATCGACGTTTATTATTATGGCCCATTCCTATTACTCAGTGCGAACGTATATAGTTGTGAAAAAAATACATAGCGAAAAGCAGTCCTGGATTTATCAATAGGCCGTATAGGCCACGGCCTATGGGCGGCAGCGGCCTAGGGGCGGCGGATTTTAGATGGTTTTATCAAATTATTACGCGATGATAAATGCAATAATAATAATAATTACTTAATAAAGGCCTAAGTATCTACCTAGGCCACGAGGAAGAGGCGGCACAAAGTGAAGGGGCCTATACTCAAGAAAGGTATAAATCCGGCACTGCGGAAAAGTCTATCCATTAGGTTTCACCACATGTCAAAAATGGAAGGAATTCAAAGAACACATGAAAGCAAGAGGCAATATTACAAAAAATTCATAGTTCACTACATATTATTATGTATCAAAATTTAGGGTTAGTTTTTTCGGCTGGCAACCCTGAAAACACGCACCCATAAAAACCAGGGTTGCCATACGTTCACTGGCTGCGCCATGCATACTAGCTAAAAAAATATCAATAAAATAAATATGTCCACGCCACAAACGATCGACACATTACTGGTTGAAGTTTTTCAAGTTCAAAAGCGTTTCGACATTTTACTCTAATTTTTGAATGGTAATTGACGTTTACATCAGATATAAATAAAAAAAGAAGACAATATTATCTACAAGTAGTACTACATAATTTCATTTCATTCTTTAATTGCATAATTATTTTTTTTAGGAGGTATGTAAATAAAATCATTAGAATATGAATTACCTAATTGTTCATTTGACGTCAAGTAAATAGTCCTCAGTAAATAGTCTAAATTATGGCTTTTATGTAATTTTTTTTTAATTTATACTTGTACGAAATTCAAATTTATACGATATAAATAACAGTAAATATTTCAAATGATGGATTTTGTGTTTTTTTTTTTTTTCAAATTTATACTTTTACTAGATTATGTACTGAAATTACGAGATATATTTTTTTCTCGTTTTATCCCTGGTACGAGAAAAAAAGTCTGGCATCTGGCAACCCTGATAGAAACGCGCCGCCATTACGGCGCTTCACTTTGTACAGTGGTACAGTGACAATTGTTTTTTCTGTCCGTTGTTTTTTTTTTTTTAAGTTCATGGTTCTGGAGGGTTTCGCCAAAAGTTTTTTCTTACTGTGAAGATATAACCACCGACATCTAGGGATATCAGCGCGTTATGATTATCTGATAAAACAAATACCCAATTAATCTAAAATAAGACATGCTACACAAACTGTTTCAAACACCTGGTTTAAATAAATGAATTACGGTCCATTTCAGGAAAACACACATAAAATCATTTTTAAATTATAGAAAAAGCCTTTTAGATCCAGTTTTGGCAGGGAATGAAGTCTCCGTGGTCCAAACAATACCGAAACAATAAAAAAACGAAAATTTTACGTGAATGGCTGATGATGCCCGAGAGGCATCACTATCGTGTATGGCGGATGATGCCCCTGCGGCATCATGAAAAATTTGTTAGCCGCCACGAGCGTAAGTTTGTATAAAAGGCCGCCGCATTGAAACGGTTAAAGACCTTATATTCCTCCTTAGTAAGATATCATATAGATTATTGCTCTATTGTTTGGTACCCCAAATTTCAAAACAACATACAGCGACTAGAGAACGTACAAAAAAGGTTCCTCAAAAGACTTGTATTCACATCAGGAGTGCGCTACACAATCAAAGAATATAAAGACAGGTTGCAATACTTTGAAATGAAATCTTTACATTGGCGCAGTGATTTTCTGAGTTTAGTTTTTTTATTAAAAGTTATTAATAATTTAATAGCTGTCCACCGCTGTTATCACAAATAATTATAAATGTACCCAGAACTTCGGCTAGACCTCAGAACTATAAACCGTTTGCAGAAAGATTCACCAAAAACAAGATATGGTATGGTAGGTATGGTAGTGTTACACCTCTCAACTACACTATTAAAAAATACAATCAATTATTTCATAAATGTGCATATTTAGTGTTAGATGCATATTTAGTAACAGAAAGTATTTCTTATATATGTAAATGTACATACTAATATTTAGTTAGTAAGCCTCTTTAATAAATAAATAATCAATTGATGAATTTTTTCTTGAAAACCAACTATTGTAACTTTTCCTACTCCCAACATTTTTGAAACAAATAGATATCGATAACACAGGTGGGGATCCCATCTCTACTATCGACTTTTCCATTGTCATCCCTATAATACGTGATGCTTTGCTTCCCCCCCCCCCCGACCCCCAAACGTGCGATAGAGAGCGTTGCAGCTCGCGACTGATAATAGGTACTTTTTTTGATGAAATTTCCATTTCGGGAGAAAACGTTTTCCACTAACTAAATCTTAACAAATCACTTTGATTTTGATGTCGATCGTTTCAGCATGATATATTCTAGGTTTATAGGTTTCGTATTTTTTTTAAATTACATTGTTTTTATAAAACAAACGGTTTAATTAGACAAAGTTTTAATCACAAAAAATAAGTTATTTGAGGTGCCTATAAGTTTGAATTTATTGCAAATTTTGAAAAAAGGAAAACCTATAAACCTAGTCTTTCATTGTTGCAATAACATATTAAAAAATCATGGAGATTGGAAAATATTTAGAAGTGGAAAAACATTTTCTCTTTTTGTATGGACGAGTACGTACTATTCTTTCCTCTTAATGTTTCTAACAATGACAATTCAATCTTTTTAGAACTAGCTGGTGCCCGCGACTTCCTCTGCGTTGAAAAATATAACACCAGAGAAAAGCTCGACATCTTTGTCACTGTGACGACGGTGGCGCCAAGTTTTTTTATATTTTTAGACGATCCCTCGGGAACCTAACATTCCAAGATAAAATGTATACTACATGTTAATCCAGGCAATAAAATATATGTGTGTTAAATTTCATCCAAACATGCGTTTTTGCGTGAAAGAGTAACAAACAATTTTTATATACCTACTAATTTTGATTTCGACTATTTGATTTTCCAGAGTTTATGGATGATAAACGAATCATTTGACATAAAATCTGTCACATTTGACAGCTAGCAAAGATTTGTCTTTATCTTTATGTAGCCGGCTACTCGCGCTCATGTTGCCGGTCCTTTGACTCGCGCCTAAAAAACCGACATTACAGGGAACGGTGGCCATAACGTTGCCACACTACGTCGCTGCCTTTTTTTATGTTAAGTTCGGCAGACAGGCAGGTGGCTACCGTCGCCTACAACACAAGCAACGCCACACAATGTGCCCTGACTTTCCAAATCCAGAACAGAGCCAACTTTAAAAAGCTAATTTTCAAATTTGATCCTGCCGGGAATCGAACCCGGGAAGCATAGAACAGAGCGCTAAGGGAAGTACCCTAACCACCCATCTAACGGGCTCGACAACTGCTTCTTTTCCTCGCTACTTCCCATGCCACCCGACGAGTGTGTGGCAGCGGCAAAATGGTATGGAACGTATGTACGGTAAACGCAACGCATACTAATATATAGAATCTGTGACATCCAATAAGTTACATAATATCAGTCCTTTTTATTCACTATTTGTTGACTTTTGGGTTTAGCGCTCAGCCATTGGTTTTCAATCAGTATATAGTGTTCTGTGGTTCGGTTGATAAATTTGACAATTGACAATTGACATTTACATTCTAAAATTGACAAATGTTGCGTAGCGGCGCGGCGAACGCGTTTTGTGAAGTTGTGATGTGAATGAATAAAATTGTTTTAACTGTAATTGTAATCCTATATTGAAACGTAAATTGAAATGATTTAAACAATTCCCATTAAAAATTTTGTATACACGACAATAATGGCAGACAAAAATAAACCAAATTCGAACGTCATAGTTCAAAACCAGGTTTGTTGAATTGTTTTCCACACTTGTTCTTATCTTAGAGCGATTTTAAGAGATCAATTGCTTTTTTTTATGTATTGTTAGCCGCTTCCTATAAACCCCTTATTAATTTCAGTTAGTACAATGGATAAACGAAGCTGGAATGAAAGATGGTCACAGGAGAGCTGATTTATTAAGAAAGATTTTAGAAGTGCTTTTGCATCAAGCCTCACAAATGATACCCGTTTATATAAATAATATTTTAAGTTTTGTTACTGATAAAACAACAGAAGTGAAGAAACAAGTTATTAATTTTGTTGAAGAAATTAGGTAAGAAATGACAAACATAATAACAGTCTGTTTATATCTTTAGACAACGATCGTGTCAGACAAGGTATGTTTGTCAGATAAAATATTGTTGGATTTGATATATAAGAACTTATTTATATTCACTCAGATGCTGTCAGACACTGGCCGCACACGACGTTATTCGCAAAGAGAATATTTTGTCTGAGATGAAATGAGTCAGTAAGTGGTCTGAGGGCCTGTACCCCAGTGTAAATAGATAATTAGAACTGTGCAGATATCTTTAAGATATCTTTAGATTTCTTCACGCAATGGACACAATTGAAACTGATACCGACTTGTACGAAAATATCTGAAAATGTTTTCTTCATTATTAATAAATTAAATGGTATCATGCGTGATGATGGCAAGAGACCAGATGGAATGTCTCTAGTTCCATGGAGGATGGGTCGTCCGCTGGTGTGGGATGCTACCTGCGTCGACACATTGGCACCGTCCCATCTTCATGGAACACTTACCACAGCTGGTGCTGCTGCGGAAGCGGCCGAGAAACTTAAAATTCACAAATACAGAGATATCGGCCATTACCTCGGGCAACAGATTAGCATTGCCATACAACGAGGTAATGCAGCCAGCATGCTCGGGACTCTGCCTAGGGGACCGAAACTTTATAATTTATAATATGTTAATGTTTATAAGGAATTATTGTAATGTTTTCCAAATAATAATAAATTAAATAAACAATGTCCAATATTCTTCTAGTTTTCTTTTCTTGAGCATAGGAAGTACAGCCATGCTTTTTGCTCATTTTTAATTTTATCTTTCACCTTTAGTAACTATGCAATTATAGATAAATTGTCCATTGAGAAGTTTCTGAACATTTTCAACAAATTGTGAAATGTGTTTTTTCTACAAGCTGTTCATAACAGCCGGTGGAGAGTGGCACAATTGTTGTCTGAAGATATAAATGGACCTTTACTTAACAGTTTTCACACTTCTCACCTTTATTATTTATTCCATCTTGTTTGACACTATATATAATGGTAGTAAATGATAATATGCAAGTCCATAAATAGTATAAATAATAAACTTGTTAAGAGAAGTAGAAATAAAGGACCTTTTATTAAGACATATTTAGTTAGTTAAAAGACATTTGGAGATGTACAGGTTTTTTTAATAACTACCAAATAAGTTATTTATTCAGTGATATGCTTCAAGATACTCGCATGATGCTGAGTCTTTCTTTTCTTTTTCTTTTAAAAAATATTTTTAAATTTTTGTAATCTAAATAGTGGTTTGTGATGTAGTAGATAATTATATCAAGTGACCCAGGTAAGACTGAACTCATGGTAGTTTGTAAAATGATTTTGGGTTCATAATGTTGATCTATAAGAATGAATTGGCATCTTATATAATATGGTCATATATGGTATTTTCTATGTCTTATAATAGTGTCAAATATATGAATAGCCTATTTTACATAATATTTGTTTTGTCATTATTTTTTTATTTGTAAAGTTATAAAGTTTTTTTTTTAATTTAGCTTGACATTCAAATAATAATAATAATTTATTTATGTTGGACCAACAAGGATCATATTATGTTAGTAACAACTAAAATCTATGGTAGTATTATGTATTACTGATTTTAGTAGGCTTTAATACTTTAGTATTTAAATATTTTATTCATAACACGTCACTTTTGACTAAAAGTTACTACAAAATGAAATAAGTATATTTTCATTTCATTTTTATACTATTTATCGTAATTTGACAAATGAGCGTCTTGATTGTCTTGATCGTCCACTGGTTTTATAGGCTATGTGATGTCACATTAAGTGACGCTAGTAAAGTTTTACTTTGCTTTATTATTATTAATAACACTTTCAGATGAGAATATTTTCTTGTTCACTTTTATTTTCACACCGTCATAATGTTAATTTTTGTAAATTTATTTTCCAAAAAATTCTTTAATTTACATATTGAACTAATAGCCCTCCTCTGCCATACAGAATATTGTTTAGCTCGTATGTCAATGAATAGACTTCCATAAAAAGGTATACTCATACTCAAGGCATATCATTATATTGGGAATGATGAAATAAAATTTATGTAGAAAGGGCTAATATTAAGCATTATTTGACTAATATAAGCTGCTTGGAATAGCAGAGCACTTGTTTGTTGTGTATTTATTGCTTACTGTATTTTCTATGGCGAACAATCCAGGTTTTTAATCTGTATCATAAAAAATTAATAGTCATGAGAATATTTTATATTTTTCTTATTTCTTTTTATACTTATTTAAATCGGTTAACTAGGATTTTTTATGACATCTATAAATTCAAGCAATATATTCTGGCACCTTATTAGGGTAAGGGAAATAAACAGATAAAGCTGTGGCTCCACTGCTGTGGCTCCACTGCTGTGGCTGAAAACAATAGCAAGATTATTATCGAATTACTATTTACTAAATCTCTATTCCAGCAAACTCCATCCTCAATATTTGCCAAAGGTAATTGGACAATTGAGTGTACTACTCAATAACACGGTAATAGCAGTGCAGAAGAGAGCCATCCAGGCTTCTAGTATTGTATACAGAAACACAATGCTATGGATTTGCAACTCGGATGCTGATAAGGAAGAAATGAAATTTGTTTGGGAGAAATTAACAGAACTGAAGGTATGTCTTCACAATAATAACAATGTATTCATTAAATGATTTTAAGTTAAATAATTTAGTCATAAAAGAAGTTAAAAAATTGTAAAAACTTTACTAATTAGTTTAGTACAGTAAGTAAGGCCCGTGACATAGCTAAATGCCAGCCAATCAAACCTAACATTCAATTGGAATAACACATACATCATCCCTGATTATATCATGCCAATTGGACAATAGGATTGAAAGTGTATGCCTAGTATGTGTTGTGCAGTTTTTCCGGTGAAGCTATGAGTTCATACAGTGTTCCATACGCACATGTGAGTTGTGGTTAAATAAAATCATTTCCAAATGGATGTAATGAAAAATAATCTTTTATTATATTTTACTATTTTACTCCTTATATTCCATACCGTGGGCCATATATGAATATAATTTTCTCAAACATGCTCGGAAATGTAGGCATTCTTGTACTAAAAACAAGCCACGAAGTTTGTAATTCTTGGCTCATGCATTTCTTTTTCGGCCTAGGCCAAGAATGTATGAAAATTCATTCCTGGCCGCTGCTCAGCCCGATGAAACCCGAAGTTTCACGAGTCTTCACGAACGCGCCCGCCGCTGTCACAGGCGTAGTAGGCGGGGACGAGCGCACGCTCTTTTCATGACGGGGCTGTATGGCTGTTTCCTTTGCACTCATTGATAATTTTTTTGCATTATGTTTCATTATTTCCTCACATTTATGGAGAACTATACCAGCCTCGATCGGAATGAGGATTGCCGGACTTAGATCTTTATCAAGGCCTCACTGCCACTTCGTCCGGCAATCCTTCACTTCCTGGACTCTGCAGTAATGTACTAATACTTAAGGAATAAACTCCCATAAAACAAAATTTATGCATCCTATAAGTGCGATTCGTTTATTAAAGCATGCATGGTAACAGCATTTTTGGACCTATGAGAGGGTGAAGTCAAATATTTTTAACTAGAATAGTGTAACACACCCTGTTACACTTTTCTTAGTTTAGTTATTGCGTTTGTCCCTATCTTCATAGTTAATAAAATAAAAATAAGATAGCCTTTATTCACTGATAATATTTTGTCTATTAAATATAATGCATTTAGGTTAACGTAACAAATTAATGTTTTACGTTTCGCCTGCTTGTCCACTGACATAGGCTTCCTCCAATTCATGCCATGTTGCTAGATCTCTTGCACTCCGTCTCCAGCCCTTTGGTAATCTTATAGATCTTTATATTAGTTAAAAAAATAATTAAAAACCCATTATTTGTCTAACCAATAACATACAGAAAACAACACAAACACCCAATTTGTTTATTTAGCTAGTTTGCCTCCCCTTTAACTTCACCTGTTTGGATTGGCTGATCTGATCTTCATCAGCTAATCTTAGATGTGATCCATTCCTTTTTATACTATAATGCTTCACAGACATGGGTGCCAAACTTATAACGTCACTCTTTTGCATCAGGGATTTTGGCACCACTTTTATAGCACATTTTAAAATGTTGGAACTAATAATTATATATCGTTAATTTTAGTAAGGACATTACAGCAAATTCTTTGTTTCAGCTGCTTGTTTTAAACATGATCGATAATGACAATGAGGGAATTAGGACACACACTATTAAGTTTCTTGAGGAAATTGTACTGATGCAAACGCCCAGCGATGGGGCCAATGAGGAGTTTAGTTTAGAAAGACTCCCAAGCAATTTACCATTCATAAAGAGGCGGGATCTAGAAGAGGAATCTGAGTGAGTGTATATAACAAATTTTATTTTGTTTTCATATGCTTAATCTGGGATGAAAAATAATAAAACAGCTGCTGAAATATGAGTTGTGGGTTTCCGGGATGATGGCCCAGGTCTGTTGGAAATTCTTCCAAACGTTTCGTCAACAACTGCGGTTGACATCCTCAGTGGTGTAGTCCATGTTAGAAGAAAAAGTACATCACATCACTGCACTTCACTTCTGCACTTTTCGACTTCTCGAGCGAGACTGATTTGTCGACTGGAATGTGTCTATATTTATATCCCCACACCGTGGTTGAATTGGTGGGGTGTGGTCACTAGGAGAGGGGTTATAATGCCCTCTCTTTCTTTCATTATTATTATTCTTGCGTAGTGCCGGATACCAAATGTTGTGTAGCCTTAAGTTTTCCTCCTTCCTGTTGAAGTTATTTGGATGCTTGAAAATTTCAATGGCTTCCCGATTAAGGCGTGAGTGATAGTGTACCTCGGATGACAGAACTAATGTGTTTTTGAAAAGGATTTTATGATTGCCTTCAGAAAAGGCGTGTTCAGCTACTGCCGATTTTTCGGTCTCTCCTCTGCGACAGTTACCCTTGTGTTCTTTAATTCGGGTGTTAATGCTGCGTTTTGTGGTGCCGATATATACTGCGCCACATTCACAATCACATGCCGATATATACTACGCCACATTCACCATCATCCCGGAAACCCACAACTCATATGGATACCGGCCGAGAAAACCTACATTCTACTATCAGCTGCTGAAAGCTGCCCAATTAATAAAAACTTGGTTGAACGCAATTTCAAGAAGTTAATATTACTGCACATTTCAGTACTTACACAAAATATATTTCTTAACTTATTAATTGATATTGTCGTTTAGTCGCCATGTGGCAATATGTTGCTGAATAAATCAAATATGTATAATAGTAGTGACATGGCACACTATTCAAACTATGATAAAATAGATCAATTTCATCCATAATTTAAGAGACCTGAAAAAATCAGGTATTCACAACCTTAAATAAGAAATGACATTTTCCCATTTTACCATAATGTTATACCACATCAATTGGATGTTATTTTATATAAATATTTGTTTCAGGCACATATTCACACTACTTCTAAAATTCCACAATTCGCAACACATTTCCAGCGTTAACTTAATGGCATGTATGACGACATTGTGTCTGCTTGCCAAATTTAGACCTAAATATATGCCGAGAGTTGTTCAAGCTCTTGCAGATCTTCACACCACATTGCCTCCAACGTTGTCACAATCACAAGTCAACTCGGTCAGGAAACACCTGAAGATGCTACTGTTAAGTATAATAAAACATCCGTCCTCAAATGATATGTTACCACATTTAGCACAATTATTAGTGGACATTGGTATGACAACACAAGAGATTAACAAAGCGATCCCTAAGGAGAGACGAAACAAACGCTTGTCTGAAATTAAGATTAGCGGCGATACTCCTGCAAAGAGAGTTAGAGTTGATTCACCCCAAAGTAACAGTCAAGGTAGCGATAGCAACAGTCGCAGTGATTTCAATGGTATGTTCGATGAAGACAGCAGTCAGAGCATTACAAAACCTACCGTTACAGAGGATTCAATTTACGAAGGATTGAACAATATAGAAAACGTCATAAGTATTGTCACAACAACATTGGTAAACAATCTTCCAAAAGAAATGCCCGATACCTTTATGCAAACCTACAAACCTATTCCTAACTCTGGCACTAAAGTGCAAAAACAAAACTTAGCCAAAATGATCCTAGCCTTGATCAAAGGGGAATCTGCACCCGTGGAAGTAAGTCCTCCTCTTCTGTCCGATGTCACGGCGAAAATACCTTTGCTGACAGAAGATGATGAGAAAGTGACACTTAAAAATGCTGTAGCAAAACTTCAAGAGTCTACTAAAGTTGATAGGCAAATAGAAAACGCAGTATTCAAACTCATGGAGGAAACTAGGCAGGAGTATTTAAAGGAGGAAGAGAGAAAAACTAAGGATAAGGAGAAATTGGTACCACCGCAGACACCGACAGTTCCTAAGTTGAAACAAAAAGTGAAGCTATTGAAGTTGGTGGAAATAACGAGACCGATACCGAAGGAGATTAAAGAGAAACTCATGTTGCAAGCCGTGGAGAGAATTCTCAGGGCCGATACGGAGAGTACGATTGGGGGCGCATCGCAAATGAGAGCTAAATTTATTACAATTTTTGCCTCAAGTTACACAACGGATATACGCGATTTGATTTTGAGTTACATTCTAGAAGATCCACTGAATAGGATTGATCTTGGCCTAGCATGGTTGTATGAGGAATATGCTTTCATGCAGGGCTTCAACAGGCATCCGATTACCTTGCAACCTAAGATTCATGAGAAACACGATCAGAATTACAACCAGTTGATCTGCGCTCTAGTGACTCAGATATCGGAGAGTTCGGATCCAATTATGGATAACGTGAGAGATGTTATTCTGAGGAGAATATATTTGGAAGCACCGCTGGTTACGGACGAGGCGGTTGATTTTTTGAGGCATTTGGTCGCTGAAGGTCGAGTGTCAATGTTGGCGCTAGAGATTTTGGAGGATTTGTGTGTAATGCGTTTACCGCGTGCACATAAATATGTCACATCACTTGTCTGCCACGTTTGTAAGTATTATATATATTATTCTTATGTCATTATGGTTGTCTCAGGGTATTTTTTTAAAAAGTCTGTTTAGGGTACCGTGATATTCCCAAAAATTATATCCAAATGTCTCATAGAGGTTTTGAAACAAAAAGAAGAAACCCCGTTTTGGGCTATGAATGAATGGCTATGAACAAGCCAATAAATATACAAAAAAATCTCCCTGTTTTTTAGATTAGCCCAGCTAAAACTTAGCCTCATTAACAATGGTCAAATGCAAAAAATACGTGAATTTGTTTTTCCATAAATGCACCTTGCTACTACTCTGTGTCTTGTCTGTTTGAACATGGGATTTAAAATAATTTATTCAATGTTTTTTCTATAAAAAATTAGCGGGACATAAATCAAATGTAATAATCATAATAGCTTATTTTTTTATATTCTTTGTCTGCATTGAGTTTAAATTGGTCCCAGGATTTGTATTCTATATATGTGCTACGCTACGACTACGACTATTTTTGTATAAGTGATATAATATAATGTAATTGTGTGACATAAAATGTCACAATATTACATTTATGACATTATATCATTGTAATTATGATTCCCATTGAATCAGAAAACGTAACGCGCATCCAAGGATGTAACCTCAAATGTGCATATTGTACGATTTATTTACAAACTTGGCCATTGTTGAGCGTGAGCCAATGGCTCACGCAATCATTTTCAATATCCTAATTTACAGGCCAATTTCCAGTCCTAATGGACTATATCCCTTCCAGTCCTATGACTATATCCCAGGCTTGTATAGGAAACGGGGTTTCGCCTTTATGTTTTAAGTAATACAATTTAAACTTTGTACCAAAATGCTATAGCAATGATATCTATTGTCACGCTTCTTAACTCAGAACGGCTACTGACAGTTTATACAATACAAGCGACAGTCATATTTACGAAAGCGTAACATCATTTGCTCTGATCGGTGGTGTTTCAGTTAACATGGCAGCTTGCAGTATTTTATACTTTTATTTTATTTTATCTGCACATATAATTTTTTTTTTTTTTTATTTATTTACACAAAAAAAAAAAGTACAATGGGTGGTACACAGTTTAGGTGTACTATAAACTCAATTAAGTTTCTAGCGTACACCTGAGTTGTCTTCAATGGCAGAAATATAAACAGCATTTTTGTTACAAACAAATACAGACAAAAGTAATAAGCAAATATTTGTAGGTAGATACAACTTTAACACACTAAAATACAACAAACCTGCTCGTCCCACTCTAACATGCAGCTAACATATAAGTGCATCCTTGTTGACAACAAGAATGCACTGCACACTTTCTACAGGTTGTTTTTAATTTTGTTAATCTTTATTTTAATAAAATAAACAATTTATAACAATGAGGTATTACATTTTGACTTCTTAGTTTTAGTTATAATTCTTATTATTAGTTATATTCATATACAAATATAATATAATAAAATCGGTTTATCCGTATCTGTACATAAAATTAAAAAGAAAACAATATATACACATTTTACTTACGTTAACGAGGTCAAAAAATAGTTTTTAGAATGTAATCTCAGAAACGGCTTAACCGATTTGAATACGGTTTTCACTGATGTATTGTAGCAAGCTTCCCGTAACATTTAGTGTTTGTTTCATTCTAATCGGTTTAAAAACAAAAAAGTTATGCTCAATACCGAATACCATACGTACGGAGTTGCGGGCTCAGCTAGTTTTATATATTACTAGCGGCCCGCCCCCGGCTTCGCCCGGCGTGCAATTTTTATATACCCTAAAACATTCCCCGTTTATCCCTCTTTCCATTAGTGAAAACCGAATTAAAATCGGTCTACCCGTTCACGCGTGATGCCGTGACCAAGGGAAATGGGGATTCATTTTTATATATATAGATATGTATAGATATAGAATTCAGTGTCCGCCTATGTTTGTTTCTCCTCTAACTTTTAAACCACTAAACAATTTTTGATATTGTTTTCACTAATGGAAAGAGCGATAAACGAGGAAGGTTTGTTGCTAATTACTAATAATTCCATTGATGATTTGTCACTGGCCAAAAACAATAAAGGGAACATTTTTATTGGATTTGAACTGTTTGTGTTAAATTTTTTAGTAAATGCCAATGGAGAGATACGCGATACAGCTTTGAATTCAACCGTCAAAATATACAAGCGTGGCACGGAAGCAGTAAAAAAGGCTATAGAGAAACTGGCGCTAGTTTACTTAGGCTTTATATCCATGTTGAGTCCACCCATAGAGATATTGGGCTCCAGAACCGTAATGAGGAGCATGTGGACAGATGACTTGTACAAAGTGTGCCTTAATCTTGTGATGGCACTGTTCCCGGAGAACGAAGGTAAGTTTCTGAACATTATATCTTTTGTCTACTTATAAAACTGTAGAATAACTATTTTTGAATTAAAAAAGAAACTGCAAATACTTATTTTCTCTTAGAGATGCGCCGAATATGAGTTCAACCGAATACGAATATTCGGGAGAATATTCAGTCTCATATGTCTCGTAGGTCGACATATGTCGCCTGCCTTGAGTGGAGCTAAAAGATCGCATCTGTGGACTTTCTTCAATGAAAATAAATTGTTACCTCACAGGGCAAAGAGTCTTCTGTACCTATAGAGTTTTATATGATTATAAATAAAATTAAAAAAAAAAAACTTTTAAAATAAGGCGACCACAACAATCACAATTTTTATGCACATACTAACAAAATAGGCGTATACTAACAACCTCTGTATTAAATACCGATAGTATAAATAAAAGTAGCCGATAAATAAATACTATTGTGTTGAAAAAGATTTTTTAAGCAGCATTTGACTATTTTTTTTTTTTTTGTTTCAAACTTTATAAACATTGATTGTTTTTATGTAACTTATAATTTTACTCTAAGATGTCAAACTAGGCGACAAAAAGTAACACTTCTCTGATAACTCCTCACCTTAAGTTAAATTGTAATTAAGATTTAAAATACTGTAAAATGTTATTTTAATAAATAGGCTTTGATTTCAAGAATAATATCTTTTGTTTATGATCAACGTTCATTTATGTAGATTTACGTCATGTTTATTCTAATTTTATTAATAAATGACGATTACATGAGGCTGTTTGTCTTATTACACAAACAAATTTTAAAACAGTACTGTATAAAATATATTCGGTAATTATTCGCTAAATTAACCGAGCATTTGACCGAATACGGACATGGAAAAATGTGCCGAATATGCCGAATATTCGCCATTCGGCGCATCTCTACTTTCTTTGAACAAAATTAAGTTATTAATATACTTCAAAACTCATATGAGAGTATAATAACCACCCAATTGTGTTTTAGTGCATTTGTAAGTGATGCTCATAACTATTCCTGCCTTGTCCGCAACTGTATCCCATCTTCTTGCAATCCTCTTCATAATACTTGTGCTTACAGCCACCTTCCTATGAAGTGGCCCATCAGCCTGCCCACATCCTTTACTATAAAAAGAACTGGTCGAAACTTTATAACATGTAATAAATCCTATTTGACATTATCAGTATTGCTATTGCTATAAAATATTAAAAGTTTCATTAAATTAAATCACCACAATTATGTTATTTGTAGGAATTAATAATGGTTATATTTGTAGAGACGTTCAAATAATTTGTAACGGGGTTTTGTAACTGGTTTTTTTGCCTTTCACTTTTTATAGTGAGATAAGGAATTTCATTGAATCTCGCAAGCGGCTCGTTGGTCTAGGGGTATGATTTTCGCTTAGGGTGCGAGAGGTCCCGGGTTCAAATCCCGGACGAGCCCGATACTTTTTTTTTTCTTTCTTTTTAATGCAGTTAAATAATTTAACACAATGCTTCTCTCTTGAAACTATGCACGTAAAAACAAAATCGGATCGGAAGTTTTTCTTTTTTGCTACGTTAAAACATTATTAAGTAAGTAGGTACAGTGAATATTCGTGAATGAATTACTATTGTTTAGATAATGAAGCATGTTTAACAATAAAATATCCATTGTTCTATACTTCATACAATGCATTTTAAATAATTTTGACTTTTTTGTTCAATTAGATAGAAAAAGACCATAACAAAATAAACATTAAATTATTAAATCAACTGTTTAGATGTCAATCGCAAATGCTTTTATATCGGCCATTTCAATCTTTGAAATAGTAAATTTTAACAATACCCGGTTGAAACACTCCTTTCGGAACTATAGATAACGATCAACTATAGTACATTAGAATAGATTTAATAAAGAACAAGAGATCAATTTTTATGTCACTGACCAACTTCTGAGTGATGATAGTTGGGCATATTTTTGAAAAACCGTCTTGCTTACAGAGTGACCAAATTACAGATTTTTGAAATAATTTAAATTTGTCACAACTTTTATTATAATTTTTTAAAAAGTTTATTACGATAATAATTTTATGAATACATATATTTAATACTAGCTGAGTCCGCAACTTCGTACGCGTGGTATTCGGTATAGCGCTTAACTTTTTTGTTTGTTTGTGAAACAAACACTGAATGTTACGGGATACGGGAAGCTTGCTGCACTACAATACATCAGTGAAAACCGCAATCAATTCGGTTAAGCCGTTTCGGAGACAAACGCACAAATTGATAAAAATTTTAAAATCTGTTTTTTTGACCTTGGTAACATAAGTACAACATGTACATTTTTTTTTTTTTGAAAAAAATATTTATTGTATAGACAGGTCTCGTTTACGATTTTATTATTATAGATAAGTAACATATGATTTATGTTATTTTTATTTAATTGCAACCGTGAAAAGCTGATTATAAAAAGGATATGTATATTATTTTTCCGTATGCAAGGACCCATATAATGTTTGGGCACGGTGCATGCCTACAATCCTAGTTGAGATGGATAGAGCGATGTTATATTTAATGATATATTAAGAAAGCATTAGAATGGTAGCATTAGAAGTATAGAATAATATATAATTTTACCTCTTCATTTAGTGTAGATAATATCAGTCTTAATGTACACATTATACCATTTTCCTATCCCGTTCCTAATCCATTATCCTCAATTCTAACTATGATTGGCAGCGCACTTGCAGCGTCTATGACGTTTCTTGTTTTATAGGCGACGGCAGTCACTTACCATCTAGTGGACCATCAGCCCGTCTGGTGATCTTTACATTTAAAAAAAAACCGAAATCAAGAATAACGGAATCGCAAATTAAAGGAGTAATTTTACTGTGTTTCAATTTGAAATGTTTTGTCGTAGAGTTAATAGTGGAAGTGGCTCGCGTCTACGCCACGGCGTCAGCAGACGCGAAACGCTGCGTTTTGCGAGCGGTCGAAACGCCCATACGGGCGGCTACCGCCCACCGCGAACACAACTCGTTGCCGCCCGCCCTGTTGGCTCTGCTGCAGGAGTGTCCTCGCGGAGCCGAGACCCTGCTCACCAGGCTCATACATATATTAACCGAGAGGGGTAATTTATTTTATTTTATTCGTTTCTTTACTTCTGAGTAAAAAAAAGTTTATTTTTCTAAAAGTGGGTACTGTTTCTAAAGAAAGCTTGTAAATCGCTTTCTGGGTTCTGTGAATGAAGTTCAGGTGGTGTCATCAATTGTTGGATAATTGGAATAATTCCAAAGATTTGAAATAATTGGAATAATTGGAAATGTGAAGCGATAAGTTTTATTATTTATTACAACATAAAGATATGCTGATACAATCCTTCGGTTGTAATTTCTTTTGTACTGTATGATTTTTTTTATCTAACTGCCAGTTGTACAAATTAGGTTTCGCTGACAGTAATCAGATAAAGAATATTGTTTATATCATGATACGTCACGATTACGTTAATCTCCGATTACGTTAACCACCGTCTGGTCGATTTCAGTGAAATCATTTTGAATGATTACAGCTTAATAGATAGGATAAAGAGAAAGTTTGTATGTGGAAGGTAATCTTCGAAACCAATCGTCCGTTTAAAAGAAATCTTTCATCAATCTTTCACCGTTATATTGCTTTGCAAATTTTGTCAGGCGTTATATCTTTTATTCTTTAAGGTGGACGAAGGCGTGGGCGCCAGTTAGTAGTCTATAATTTATAAAGATACACAGACGAAGTCACAAGCAAAAGCTAGTTTTTTTATATCTTAATAATTTAGTATACAATTAAACATTGGCTTGAAAATCGCGATATGTAAATACTAACATAATAAAGCTGAGGAGTTTGTTTGTATGTTTGTATGAACCTGCTAATCTGTGGAACTACGAATTGTATTTAAAAAAATCTTTTTGCCAATTCTTGAGGGATGTAGATTATTGGCACCGAGAATTACCAAGAAGAGCCTACACGTGCATGCATTTGCCAATTCAAATTGAACGACAGGTGAAACCGCTAGGCACAGCTGGTAATTTATAGGAGCAAAAGCTTGTATCACTATAAATTTTATTAAGCAGTAAAATTATAGTGTAAAAGTCCCTTAATAGATTAAAGCACTCCCACGAATTACCCTTTGATAGCAAATTATCTTTTAATAACCTCGACAACTAAGTATTGACAAAAATGTTATGTTTTAGCTCCACCAAGTGCCGAGTTGGTGTCGCATGTGCGTGAATTGTACGCGACGCGAGTATCGGACGTACGATTCCTGATCCCGGTACTCAATGGACTCTCCAAGAAGGAGGTGAGTCCACCCCTTCCTAAAACAACAGCAGTTGGAACATAAACCCTTAGGCTCGGACACAACCGAATCGGAGACAAGACACGAGAGGAGAGGAGATGTGTTATAAAGAAAACAAATAGGATTTCGTTATTTACTCTTCTTGTCTCCGCTCAGCTTCGGTGGAGCCTGAACCTTAGTGTAAATAGTGATATTGTAGCCTGCCTTTGCGTGTACAGCCGGTAGGCTGTACAATGATGAGTGCTCTGATGAGTTGTTCCAATTGATGCCTACCCCAGGTTTTTACCACCGTACTCACCACAGATGTGGAGATTATCTGCATAGCTTGTGAAACCTTCTGAAAGTGTTTTCATCTAGCAGCAATATGGGCTTCTTCAAGCGTGCCAGTAACAAATTCCTCCAAGGTCGGCGACGCACCTGTATTCCCCTTAGCCAGGGGGAATGCAGGCCCGTGACGGTGGCCACCTACCATTAAAAATAGACTCGGCAGAGAGACGGGTTTTTTTTTTTTTTTTTTTTTTTTTTTTTTTTTTTTTTTTTTTTTTTGAGGTTGGACAGGACCAAATCACTGCGAATCGTAGTCTAAATGCTAAACGTTGTAATTCAATCAAAATCAAGATTTCCAAAAAGTTTTAAAATAGAATTGAATAAATCTTGTGATTGTACCCGTGGCAGAATACTTTTTAATAGTACCAAAGAATGACGCTTGCAAAATGGCGGAAAATAACCGAACAAGTATATGAGCCAGTAGATATTACATATTATTAATGTTACATGTTATTATTGGTATAGTGGCTTATAGTATCTTAAATCCCGCAACTGTACCATTTCAGATCATGGCAGCTTTGCCGAAGTTGATAAAATTGAATCCCGTGGTGGTGAAGGAGGTTTTCAATAAACTTCTTGGATTGTACAATCCAAACGAGGAACGTTTACCAGGTAACTTGGTCAAATCTTTACAATTCCTGATATTTAATCCAATGTATTTAAAATTTACCACACAAAGTAATGATAAAATATACATGTGTTAATATAATTAGTTAATCACAAACCTTACAACCACTTACCAGAACCCTTATAGAACTCACAACCCTTACAGATGACCACCGTGAAATATCAGTACGTGTGCTATTGTGTGTTGGCGAGTGATAAAAATGATAAGGGATGCCAGAGCCCATTTCTCTATCCCGTCCTAATCCCTTACTGTAGTCGGTAGCGCACTTGTAGCACCAATGGCGTTGCCTGTGTTTTAGGCGACGCTAGCCCACCTACCATTAAGTGGACCGTCAGCTTATCTGCCACTCTTAACATTTAAAAAAATTAACGTTTTAGAAGAAAAAGAAAATAAACTGGGATTAAAAGAATCAGTATTATTAATAGTCATACAATAAAATGGAACAAATGTCTCTAGAAACAAAAAAAAAATAAACATGAATAATATGAACTAAACGCACTGTGTCATGTGACGAGGTACTCTTAGAAATTCTATTATCTTTTCTTTCTATTTTTTTTTTTCTTAATGCAAAGAAAAAAAAGAAAGGTTTTTGATTTCAAAATTATTTCTTTAATTATTTAATTCCATTTAACATTAACCAACTATATTGAATGTTTAATAAAAATAAAACTGTTTCAGAATATTATATTATTCCAATGTGTAAGTATAAACAAGATTTTTTTGTTAGTATGTTCTTCTTACAAAATGAGATATTTTTCCTATCGAAGACAAATAGACCAAATGTAACAAGCAAATAATTATAGTAAAGCATTTATTACAATAAATACCAGTTAAAACTACAGCAATATATTGATAAAATACTTAAACTAACGAATTGATGAGAGCGCCATCTAGTGTAAAGAATATAAACTAATGTTAGATAAATTTATTTTCGAATCTATAACTCTTGATCTTCGGGCCGCTCAGCTATTGAGATCGTATGAAACTGTTCGTGTCGAATTATATGAGCAGCAGCGCGGGCGCTCGGCGCGACACGTACATTTTCATACAAATTCACAGCAGAGCGGCCACTTGGACTTGGACTTCTACTTCCACTTGGACGCACGGAAGCATAAATTCGATTTAGATGTTCATATGATTCCTATGGTACTTGGATCATTTCAGTCCCTTTCTTTGTAAGACATTCAAGTCAGTATGGGATGGCGGTGTGTAAATAACCACCACTGTAATTCGTGTGCGGGAGCGGTTTTATGGCTCTCGAACAAGTCTGTGGTGTTGGCTGGCTCTTCACACAAAATTAAGAGCGATCGAGTAACAGTACCTGCTCGACGGATGCATCCAGGTCCAATTGTCTTCCATATGAGCAAGTTCAGCTCGGCGCCAGTCACCAACACAAAGTATCGTCCACAATGAAAACACTCCTTTAAAATAGTGCGTTGCTAGGTTCATAAAGCGTTTTAAGTAAATTATTATTTATAAGCGAAGCGAGCGTGGTCACGTCCGCAATGGACGGCGGCAAGCGAACAACTGCTGCCCTCTCTCGCCCGAAAGTGCGAGAAGGCCAGCACAACACACACGCCCAACCACAGTACAAAGTAGTTTACGTTAAAGTTTAACGTTGTTTTTTGCAATTTTCTAAAATTTGCGAAATTTTTCATTGAAGATTGGGAGATATTTTTCCAATCTTCCAATCCAACGTCCATTACTATGATACCGGTAAAAAAGTGTGCGATTCACCATACAAGTGAGATACTCTGCGGAGACTCAACCTCGAGACTTGCGTAGGATTCTAGTCGTCTTTAAGTATCGTAAAGTGCGAAGGGCCATACTATCATTTCTATTCTGAATTAACAAACATATTACATGTAAAGGTGTTATGTAATAAAAAAGAGTACTTCATTGAAATAAATTGATTGTCTTGTACGTTTTTGCCTGTTATTTCCTCGTCAAGTTAGTGCAAAGTACTTGTGCAAGTCTCGGCCGAAATAGCAATTGACTACCTCGTTTGAGTTTAAAAGGGCTTTGGCTAATACCTCGGCTTTTTTTCGTCCACTTGGAAATTCACTTTTACTCTGCCGACAAATTTTCGTTCTGGACATTAATGTACTATTACTACTCGACCAAGTGAACTCGGTAACTCTTTGAATTTGGGAACTCTCTCCCACAAAGTGCGTGTGACATCACTTTGCTATCCTATGTGTGCACATTTCAGTCTCTCCATCCGAGTTGCTGGTGGAGCTTCATCTAATAGATCCAGCGAAGGCAGACCTCAAGTATATAATCAAAGCGACTGCACTATGCTTCGCCGAGAAACAGACTTATACCCACGAGGTAAGTGTAGACACGTGTCTACTGTTTTTGATAAACGTTGTTTAATTTGCAGTTGTCCTAATCGTACACCATACCATTCTTTTTTTTTATGTTAAGATCGGCAGACAGGCTAACTATCCACTTGATAGTAGGTGGTTACCGTCGCCTATAACACAAACAACGCCACAGTTGCTGCAAGTGCGCTGCCGACTACAGTAGGATTAAGGATAAGGGATTGGATAGAAAAATGGGCTCTCTCTACAATAATTTTTATTGTAATTCTCGATTACAATAAAAAATTATACAAACAAAACAGCCAGACGCAACAAAACCGCTAATAAATAAATTCTCCCAATAGTGACATCTAGATGTCGCTTGATTCGCCGAACGCAACGGATATACTCATATTTGTAATGGTATAGAACCATTAGACAATCCACATATTTCGTAGACAAATCAAAATTGCATAAATTTTGTTTTTATCAAATCAAAAGTCGAACACTCTTGTCAGAGTGGTCGTGGTCGTGCGGATGGTGTACATGGAGGATGGTCATTGGTCGTGTTCGCCCTCCCTGGCTTGCCGCACTGCCGTTCCTCGCGATGCATCTCCCCTTTTGTCTGCTGGTGGCGTCAAGATCTCACTGTACCCCAGCAGATCGAGTTGTGGATTTCATTAGGTCCATCCAGCGGGTAGGCGATCTACCTCATGGGCGTTTTTTACCTCCTGACCCTTAATCACAAGCCATTCCATCGAATTTTCGTTCTTAGAGACGTGGCAAAAGAACTTTATTATTCGCAATAGCACAACTGACGAAAGCTTGTGTTTATAGTTAAATGTAGTCGGCCGGGGTATATAAATACCGGAGTGCTGCTCGACTTAAGTGTTTTAAAGAAACAGACGATTATTGAAAGCGCCGCGTTTAGCTTTAAGACGCTGTTCAGGATTTAAATAAAGCCTAAAATCAGCGACACAGCAAATACGGTTTTAATATATAACTATTAAATCGTTTGATATTACAATTTTATTATCAGCCACATCCTACCATTGTTTAAGTTTAATAAAATTGGTTGCAGGTGTTATCGGAAGTCCTGCAGCGGCTGGTGGAAGAGCCTGACATTCCAGTTTTGATGATGCGAACGGTTCTCCAGGCCCTCACTTTGTACTCCAACCTCGCGCCACTTGTGCTTAATATTCTCGAGGCTCTCATCGATAAAGAGGTTTATATTACTCTATTCGTTAGTTGATGGAATCATTTATCAATACCAAAACTGTGATGAGATTTCAGTGTGGTTTGATATTTCTCTTTGTATTGACATCTGAAGTTCAGACGTCTAAATTAAAAAAGTCTATTAATTTTAAATTTTTATTACATCTTGGTGAGTATTAGGTTCTTTTGAGTGATTTTATATCGAAAATCATCAATAAACCCATTCGGTGCCGAGACGGCCATGGGCAGGCTCGGCACTGAATGGGCGGAAGCTACCTATCTTCAAATGGATTGTTGTCCTCTTACATAAGAAAATCTGCATATCTAATTATTAATAAGTTTTGACGAAACATTTATATCTTCTTAGGTACTACTTTCAATAGTTTCAATACTACTTATAACCCCCAAAACTTATAGACGTGACTCGCACTTGATTATTATTATTTTTTTCGATAGTAAATTGTGATATTTTAAGTCGCTATTGTAATGTGTATAATGTGAGTGGGTTTGTTGGGTACAGGTGTGGACGAATAAGGTGGCGTGGGAAGGATGGGTGAAGTGCTGTGAGCGAACTCTGCCGGCAGCGAAGGTTCTGCTCGAGCGATTGCCTGAGCGAGCTGTGGCCTCTTTGCCTCCCGGACTCCTCGCCCTGCTGCAGCATAACTTGCCCCAGGTCACTATCACTATCATCATCATCATCATCTCAGTCGTAGGACGTCCGCTGCTGGACATAGGCCTGCCCCATAATTTTCCAATAGGACCGGTGAGAAGCAGCAGTTTCAAATTCAAAGTCTAGGCATACATAGTTACAAACTTTAATTCGAGGTCCCACCCAAATTAAAATATTCTATGGGAAACCATCCATACTTATATTATAAATGTGAAATGTCTGTTATCTTTTCACGCCTTAATTACTTAAACAATCATCATGAAATTTTGCATACACATTGTCAGGGATATTCGTCCCCGTAGACGAGGGATAGTGCGTAAATGTCATTTCCCCTCTTAAAAAAGGGGGGGGGGGACATAGGGTTCTTTTCATCCAGAAAAAAGTACGTTCCCGAGGGATCACACAAAAAAAGAACACATCAGTCGTAGGATTGCACGTCAGAAGTGAAGCTTAGCTTTCCAAGTGTTTTTTTTTTCGGTTGTATTTGCGCTTTTAAATTGGTTTTGGGGTTTGTGTTGTGTTTTTATTTACTTTCGTGAGGATTAGGGGGGAGATGTGGGTAGTTGCAATCTATAATACCATATATTTGTCGTAATAATATCTAAAATTAATTATTTACAGGTACAAGAAAGCCAATTTCCGCCCCAGACCTCGGGTCCATTGGAGCCACTGCCTCCCGGCATGGACTGACATCTCCCCCCAGCGTGACGGACCTGTCACTGACTGGACGCAGTGATGAAGTACTTGTCACAACGCTACGGTGTGAACCACGGAGCATATACAAAGAGGAGATGTTGTTATTGAATTTTTCTATAGAGCGGCGCGTGACTACTGCGCGGGGCAAGGAGGAAGTTAGACCCCGCCCAATTATCTTAAATTGCCAATGAAAATTGACTGTAGTCTACAACAAACAAGCGCCGCCACACCGTGACCAGTGCCGACAGCAGACTGACCAAGACCACGCCCACAAAAAATGACGTCAGGACCTAGTTTGAAATCAGTGCACAGTTGTTTAGGCCATCTCCTCTTTGTATATGCTCCGTGGTGTGAACGGACTTTGGACATTCAAGATTTTTAAATCTGATAGTCTTTTGTTTATTTTTTTTGTGTTGTATGTTAAATAGTGAAACAGACTATTGATTTGTAAATGTTGATAAAATATATGGAATAAAAAAGCTGGGATGTATATATACATTATATGTATTTCTTAAGGGTCCTCAGCAAGCTCAATTCTCCATACAAACGTAGTTACGTCCTTATTTTAAAATAACGCATTGCATTATTATGAAATTTTGTAAATACAATGAGATAAGACATATCTATGCCTGAAATTAGTTAATGACTCTTGAAATGTTATTAAAAAGAAAATAGAAAGAGTACAAGTTTAGCCCCAAAACCCTGTTCAGTTCGGCTGAATACTACAGCCAAAATATAATTTAGATCGAAGTCAAAATCTATTTCCGACATCGATTAATCTATGTTAGTTTCATAAGAAAAAGCATTTTTCGAAATTGATTTGTGGTTTTCAAATGAGAACGAAACTACGAAAATCAGTTAAAAAACTACAAAATTTTGATGCGAACCTGCAGCGAATCACTAGCGCGGGGGAACGGTATGAGGTAGGGCGGTAGGCGCCGCCCTTTGTCCTTGGTTTACGCCCTGTCTCACTCTAGGTGAAACAACAACATTTTAAAGCGATAGCGCCTGATCTCAACGCGGAGTTGAGTGCTGCTTACTGGAGACTCTTAAGTTATGTATTGTGATTTAAGCTCAAAGAAACTTTTCTGATATCGTATTTATGAGGAATTCGCATTGAGGCAAACTTATTAACTTGAGTTGGAGCTTAATTTATATTAGACAAAAATCAACATGTATTTTGAATAAGCCTTTTCAGCAGTCGTTAATTGGACAATATAAAACGGGCTTATTACAATTTAGCTTGTTGGAAATAATAGTTTATTACTTAGTCTGAAAAATTAAACGTTTCGTCTAGAGGAAAGAGGTGTTTCAAGTATTAATAAAATATTGTATGAAAAAAATGGCGTATTTTGGTGAGACACCTATTTTAGAGGCAGTTATGAATAAACATACTACAATACTGAGAAATACTTAATTGCACAGCGTATAATCGATCTATGCTCTTTTATGGGGCGTGGCAACGTCATGCGTTTCACTCATTTGCACCAGATCGAGTGAAACAAGTATTAACACCCCCTACTTCCGGATACATTAATGAGAACTCCTTTACGTCATGTATAAACACTTTAATTCGTGTCTGCATTGGAAATAATGATATAATCTGCATTTCCCAGAAGAGTAACGAGCTTCAGAGACAAAGTGAACTTTTGTCAATCCGCGGTGAGCTGGTATGAAGGAATGTAGTCCAAATCTCCTCAAATGGAGGAAGAGCCTTTGCCCAGCAGTGGGGTGTAATATATATTAGCTTAGAGTTATAAAAAGGAGCCTCTGGATTTAGCAACACGATTCCTACTTCTCGCTTTGTTAACTCTTCAATGTTTCTATGTGATTGGTATTTAATGCCAAAATTTTGAAATCACCACACATAAGCAACCATACTTTTTTATTTTTCTTATATGAAAATAAAAAAAAATCCACTTTTTGAAAATTCGTTTCTGATCATGGCATAAGGTCTACTTTAGCAGTTACACTCAGATATTTATTTTAATAATTTACTTGCTTCTACATAACCTTGGTCAGGTCACACATAACTAACCCTTGGTCAGGTCACACCGAGACGCGACACCACGCGCACAATTTGATATAGAACCAATCCACAACACAAAAAGGTTGAGTGAGTAATGCATATCGCGGCGCCGTCAAGTATCTGTGAACTCCGTACCTTTCTGCGCAGCAAACAAGCTCTATATACGCGTCGCGCTGTCTTGGTGTGACTCAAAGTTTAAAATGTAGCATAGGTTTATTTTATAACGTACTAGCAGCCGGCCTCCGGCTTCGCCCGGGAACAATTAGGTTTTATATTTACATAAACCTTCCTTGAATAACTATTCGATAGTGAAAACCGCATCAAAATCTTTGCATAGTTTAGGAGTTAGCGGATATACAGACAGACGCGAGCAGCGACTTCAATTTCAAAATATCATGTAAAAAATTAAAAATATTACACATGTAATGTTTTTTTTTTGCTCAGAGTTTTTGGTCGTTCAAATATTATTATTATTATTATTAATCAAATAAAAGAATACTTAAAATGTTTTATTTCACTGTAATAACTAATCACATGAATAATATTAATAAATTCTTAATTTGATTTTTTTTTTCATTTATTTCAACTTAAAACTATCAATTTTCGGTGATATCGCTTTTAGGATATTTTCCAGATTGTATGGCGTACCTGAAAACAAAATTATTAACATATCAAATTGTCGTCTACCTAAGTCCATAAAAATAAAAAAGATTTATTGCAAAACGCGACTGTCATAATGTCTTCATATTCTTCTTTGTCTTTCTTTCTTTTTCTTCAGCGATAACAATTTGTGATTGTAAGAAAAAATCAATCAGTCATTTTTAAAACTATTGAAATTTTCTTTAAACTTCATTGTGTTATGTTGAGATCGGCAGACAGGCTGACGGTCCACTTGATGGTAGGTGGCCACCATAACCTATAACACAACCAACGCCACAGCTGTTGCAAGTGCGCTGCTGCCTACAGTCAGTAGGGTTAAGGATAAGGAATTAGGAAGGAATAGAAAAATGGGCTCTGGCATCCCTTATTCACTCACCGAATCATAATCTATTACGATACTCACAAAACGATTGCAGTGTCTAAGTTAAAGGATCTTTATCAGTCGGATCTAATAAGATTAGTTTGGTTGACGTTTTTAATTAAAAATTAAAAGGCTTAATTCTTCAGAGTAAACCAAACGAAGGTTAAATGAGAACCATGGTAAGTTTGTCGACTTACCAACTTTAATCCATTCCGTATCCTTATAACCAAACTCCTTTCTGGCTTCCACAATGGCGTCGTGTAACGCGAACGTCACTACAACCGCCAACACCATGGCCGGTTCACCCGTTGCTGTAATCACATTTAAAAAAGCAACTAAGATACAATCATGCCCATTGAATGTATATGACGCGATGGGGCAAGCGCGGGGCGGTAAAGGGGGCATCACATGTCTAAAATCTATCCATCCAGACAGTTTCTTCGGAATATTAAAACAGCTGACTTTATCAAGTATACTGAAGAAGCAATTTTCTACACTCGTATCATTTTCTATAAAATGCGAGCGAAGCCGCGAAAATGCCAACTGGGGCCTTAGACAAAGTGGCATTCGCTCCGTAGCGATGCGATATCGAAGTTCGTTATCGTCTCAGAGACAAAGGAACGACACTGTAACACGTGATAAACACGTGATACCTTGTCATGATTTCTTTGTCTCTGAGACGATAACGAACTTCGATATCGCATCGCTACGGAGCGAATGCCACTTTGTCTAAGGCCCCTGGATCCATTTGACTATCCTCACAGCGCCCGGGGATTCATTATTAAGCGTCAGTTCACATCGAAACGCGACGCGGCGTGCAGATTTTAACGGAGCAATACAATATAGAACTTATTTACTGCACTAAAAGGTACACAGTTAGTGCGCGTAAGTGGTGTCGGCGGCTTCGCGATACGCAGGGTGGCCCGAGACGCAATCCATGCTGCTAGTTTAATAGCTTCACGGCGGCGTCGCAATATGCATCTTCAAGATTTTTCGCGTTGCGTTTCAATGTGAACTGATACTTAGTTTGAGAAGAGAAATCAGCCGCTCTATGTTTGCCCTAATGAGTGCTCTGATGACTTGTCCAATTAATGCCTACCCAAAGTTTTTACCGAGATACTGTGTGCCAGAGGTACTGGTCATTATTTGGATCCAAATGAATACTAAGAAGTTCATCCGAGATGTATCCATTTCATTACATATATATTTTCCCAAATTTGGCATAGAGGGAAAAGATCCGGCGATATTAACCACCTCCTTACAGAAAATCACATCTGTTGTAGGTATTTCATTTTAAGGTTGCGTGATTAAGGAGGATTTTTTTATTATTCTAAGAGTGGC
The DNA here is from genome assembly GCA_910589475.2 of Bembecia ichneumoniformis. Lineage (NCBI taxonomy): Eukaryota > Metazoa > Arthropoda > Insecta > Lepidoptera > Sesiidae > Bembecia > Bembecia ichneumoniformis. Next base: position 15,411,828 of record OU342535.1, read on the forward strand.
AGGCAGGCTGACGGTCCACTTGATGGTGGGTGGCTACCGTCGCATAAGAAAACAAGCATACAGGTGAGCTGTCGACCCTGCAGAGATTTGTTACTGGCAAGCTTAAAGAAGCCCTATTTTAACTAGATAAAAACACCTCAGAAGGGAGATTGTTCGCGCGTCCACAGGATAAAGTTCAAATAATACTAATGACGCTAATGTTTGTCTAAAGAGGCATGCATTAAGTAAAGATCTGGATACTCATAGCCACTGACCTTTAGAGCGCAAGACTCCAACAGGGTTCCGGGAGTTTCTGCGGAATGTCACGCGGAAATCAAGCGGGATGTCCCGGACCCCTGGAGGTTTGTATGTCCAAGTGGAGTCCGTCAATAAGCGCCCCGACTTCGGATCGTGTATCAGCTGCTCGCTTGTCCATAGACCCAGCCCCATTGTAAACGCGCCCTCTATCTGTGTAAGAAAACATTACTAGGATGTGTTAAGTGAGTTACATTTATTCAGATTTTTGGCGCGTACGCATATCCATACAAAACTGTTCAATGGACAAAATCTAAATTGAGCTGAATAGACATTACTCCCATAAATATGCGTAACAGTTACGTCTCTAGTGAGCAAGCAAGTTCTTAGAAAATCAGTGCCGTTTTGATTAATTGTTGAGTTACATATAATTATTATTCGATCCAAATTGTTGTGTGTGAACACCTGAATGATAGTTTACATAATTTACAGCTTCTGGTGACTCCGACTATAGTTGAGTATTATAAAGAAGACGTGTTTAAATAAACTTATTTTTTCTGATTATGTTTTCTTTCTGAAAACCCAAAAACCTCAATAAAAACATTGTCTATTTTCAGGCTTTTGCTACTTTTCGAAGATATAAGTAAAATTTAAAGAAATATTATGTGCCATCTATTGACGATTTTAATGTAACGGTTTTATGTCGACATTTTTCGTAAATAAATTGTTTAAAATTGCGGCTTATTTAATCTTTGTAGTCATAAAACTACAAAGTTTACCTGGCCAACGTCTATCTCGGGGCTCATGCTGACTCCGGTGTCCTCTATAAGGTCGACCCTGGTCAGAAGGTGATTTCCAGTGAGGACGTCCAGTTCTATTTCGGCTGCGCATGCGCCGTATACGCTGTAACCTTGCAGGGAATCCAGAGGTGATGTCATGTACGACACTTGGAGATTTAAACCTGAAAGATTTTTTTTTACAAAGAATTAGATTTTCATGATAAAATGCATGAGGCAGGGGGTTAAGTCCTAGAAATCCGCAGTGGATAAACATAGAGGAGAGACTTGTACCCAACTGTGAGATAATACCAGGGTTTTTTGCGGATGCAGAAAATTCAGAAGATTTCAAGTATTTTTCAATATATTTAGTTTTTAAGTGTAGAAATAAATGACACTGATTTTGAGAAGCAGAAATAAATGATTGGAATTAATCATTTTAATAAATTTTTGTCAAGTCATTAAAAAAAAAACTGAAACAATTCCATATTTCATTCTGGGGAAATCTGGGAGATCCATATATCCGCGTCCACAAAAATTTGCATAGATGCAGTCACGTTTGCAGACGTCTAAATCGATGTGAAAGTTCCGCATTGAGTTAAAAATATAATGAAAGCACGATACGAAACAAAACTAAAGTTTTAGATTAATCAATCGCTTGCCATCTACCACGTCAACATTACATCTACTCAATACGTAAACCAAACTTACCTTTATTGTAAGCTTCCTTCACTACCTCATCCCAAGTTGGCTCATTCAATTCGGCCCTCACTGGCTCAAGCCTCGTGAGTAATGCCTCACAGGCCTTCACTACAGCGTAAGCCACACATTCACTCGTTATACTCCCGTTACTAGCCATTGCGTTTGGAGACACGAAACTATCACTCCCCCTAATTGCCACTTTTTCCAATGGCACTTTTAAGGAGTAGGCGCACACTTGAGCCACTTTCGTATTTATCCCCTGTCCCATTTCTATTCCACCGTGGGATACCAGAATAGTGCCGTCAGCGTGATACACCGATATGCTGACCGGGTAGTTCCAGGAGTATCCAATTGGATACGACATTATGGATATTTTCAAGCCACGTTTGCGCCAAGCGTTTTCAGAGTTGAACTGTTCAATTCGAGCCTTCCTCTCTTCGTATTGCGAGTCATTTTTCAATGTGTTAATAAGGTCGATAATTGAATTGTGTTTAAGAGAAATGTTTGCGGTTCTAACTTGAATTGGATCGTTATTGGTGGCGTGTGCGATTCGTTCCATTATGTGTTCCATGATTGCGGTACCTTCTGTTGTTGCTGTAATCAAACGAAAACAAATTATATTAATATTTAAAAACCCAAGATTCGTAGTCAGTCAACCATTTGAAAACGTCCTCAAAAAGAGAGGGCACAAATTATAAGTATTTGTGCATTTATTTCGTTTAGTCGCATTCGTTTAAAAAGTAACTTTAAAACTTGTTTGTGTAAGTTCACAATACGTAGTGATTCAGAATTTGTCACCTTTAGAAATATTTTTGTTTTTGTGATTTTTTGACTGACGTTAAAAAGTGCCTCAACTTTTTAACGTAAAAACTGTTTACAACGGTGAATATTGGATTTCTAAATATAATTTCTGTAATAAGTATAAAATGCAATCCATTCCCGGTCAATTTCAATGGACAAAGTTGGTCAAGGAGTTCAGTGCGGTCTTAGTTATTAGTGTACCTTAAGCAAGTTGATAGGAAAGTAAAAATTTTATTTAACTTTTCATAAGAATGAAAGAAAAAAGACTTTTATTCATTGCACGAAAGACACTGACATATAAAACAACAGGACAGAAATTAATAAAAAAAACGTGTGTGTGTGTGTGTGTGTGTGTCCTTGCGGCAGCGAAGCGGATACCATAACCGCTTTTTATTCAAAAAAGTGAAAATTGCACCGCAGTTTTTTGTCAAAATATTAGTTATATCAATAGCTCTGCTTTTATAAAAAAGGATCAGGTTTTAAAAAAATATATAGATCGAAATGGCCTATATACATCATTGATTAAAAATTGTTATTTATAAAAATGTTTTACATTTATACTTTGAAACCAGCATAATTTTTAGCCAACCCAAAGATATTTGGGCTAATATTGGAGTTACTTATCAATTTTTAATAATGTTCGACGTTACTAATATTACAAATACCTATATACCCCATACTTTGTCATTATTAGTTAGCTGATAAAGTTGATTCCACTCACCGGGAGCCCTACACCACGTGTTGGATGGCTTGTCCGTAAGCACGCTGTGCCCTGTGAGCTTCCATCGTGAACTCTCATACAAGTTAGTGAGGGTAGTTGCAATTTCGGCGGCCGCTGAATCGTTAAACGAATACCCGCAGTCGCTGTAGTATTCTAGATTCATATATTGAATCACACCTTCTTTGTTTACGCCAACCTGCAATTTATTTTAAAATTTCATCTCCAGCTTTGTGAACAGCTTTTAAAACCGCTTTTAGGCAACGCTATTTTCTTGTCTGTTGCATATCATTAAATTTAAGCAATAAATGATTAGTATTCTGTAACATCTAAACGATACACACGTAAAATTATTGCGCAGTGGACTAAAGTTGAATTCAAAACTTGCACGGATTTAAACAGCGAAATAAAACGCTTTTATTCAAGACTAGCTGGCGCCTGCGACTTCCGCTGCATTCAAAAATGAAAATATAACACCTAAATAACGCCTGACATCTTTATCGCTGCGACGGTAGCGCCGCCATTGTTGACAACAGTGGTGCCGAATTTTTAATTTTTTTTATATTCCTCGGGAACCTAAATTTTTTTCAGGATAAAAAGTATCCTATATCCAGGTAATAAACTATCTATGCTAAATTTCATTCACACTCGTTTAGTAGTTTTTACGTTGAAGAGTAACAAACATCCATACAGAAAAAAGGAGTGAACATGAATAGATAGCAAGACATATTCAATTTTACTTCCAGGGTGTTCCAGGGAATGACTCACCTGGAACACCCAAAAGCTCAAAATTGAATATCTTGTCCACATGCTTAGACATGACAGAGGTCTGCTTCAGCTAATCATGACGGATAAGATGAAAAGGAAGAGACGCGTTGGGCGAAAGAGGAAGGCGTGTTTGCGAAACATCCGGGAGTGGATTGGAATTGCCAGTTGGCAATTCCAATCAACTGAGAGTAAGCAAGCGTAGAGCAACTGTTCCAGTTGGCTCTTGACAGAGTTCGATTCAGCAAGTTGACGGCGAAGCTTCACAAACATAGAGAGACAGAGATTATTCGCGTTATAAAATAAAAAAATATTAGTAGTACCTTGTACCGCGCGGTGCAAGGCTGCCGGGCACCATAAGCAGCCAAGTTGTGAGCCAACGGCAGCCACAAGGTAGCATTACGGCCCAGCGCACTTGCAACCACTGCGCACGCGCAAGCGGTCAGCGCTGAGCGCGACGCCTTGCCCCCGTAAGCCCCGCCGACTCGCTCTGTTTCCACTACTACCCTGGCACATAAAGAAGGTGATCTCTCATCTTATCTTTATATATAACAATAGCTATAATTAAAAATTATAAAGTAACCCCCGATGTTCTAATGAGCCCAAACACGCTATATTTGCTGTAAGTTGCTGAAGAGTTGGATATCTTGCAGACTATTCGATGCTGCAGCATCAGGTCAAGGTTACCATGTCATAGAAATACCACCGAAGTAACAGTAGACCAAATTTCAAATCAATCGAACCTGTGGAATTTAATGAGATCCTTTGAAACTCCTAAACACTCTTCATAAATTATAGTTAAGAACCATCTCGATCTCAGCATCTAACCCGTCAACCTGTCTGTCGACTTTAACGTAGAAAATAAAACGTATAAAGGAAGCGAAATTTACATGTTCTGTGGAATGTTGAGGGCCTTCGCGACCGCTACATGTACGAGGTCCAGCCACTGCGTAGACGCACGTACGTAAACGCGACTGCCCGCCAAACCCGCGCCTTCCACCCTTACGGCGCAACACTGCGTCTCCATCGTGTAGTGGTACTGAGAGTTCACGTAAAAATCACCCTCCAATTCGACCGTTGTATCTGAGCCTTTATCTGTCGGCTCTACTGCTATATCTTTGCGGATCTGGAAATGTGTTTATATAATACTTATACCACAGGAATTTATGTATACTCTATTCATTGAAACGAACTTATAGGGAGATAAAGCGTTCGGCTGTGATCGGTGGAGATAACAATGTGATGGTACACAGTACATGTACTTTTATAGTACATAGCGGTAGCGGGTTACATGTTGACTCTTTTGGAAATATCGTGGAGATGCTACTTTATATCTGTCTTGTGTTTAAAGTTTTGTTATAATGCAACCTCTACAGTTTAAAATTAATGTATTAAAAAGTAGCTTGGGCTTGTCAATATGACTTGTCATTAATTAAAGATTAATATTAACGCACATTGGAAGCGAAGACGGATTCGTTGAATGCGGACTACTGGTTTTTGAGTCAAAAAAAGAAGGCGATTACTGGTTGAGGGAAAAACAGATTAATTTTGGCAACGATTTATTAAAACGGGAATTATTAAATATAGTTAAAAACCACATATATGAAGCGCGGGTAGTAGATGAAATAGCAAAGCTGCGAGTTGAATCCCATAGAGTTAATATGGGCAAAATGTATTAAGCATGTAAGGGAAGAAGTAGAGCCAAAAATGAATTTAATGGATAGAAACGTAGAGGTTATGTCTGAAATTTTTATTATAAGTGTGGGAGCGACAGCAGTGATACATCGGATAGTGAATAAACAAATATTGTTGATATAATTGTATATTAACTAACGTATATTTTTCATTTTATGATTATATCAGGAACCAAAGTGTAGGGTTGTGGTAGGTATTACTATAATATTTTATTATAGTTTACAAAGCTAAAAGCAGCATAATGTGAACGTTCACCTATTATTGTAAACACCCACTCAAGATGTGCTGTCCTTGTCTTTTATATGGAATTGAGTGAAAGAGAAAGCGCTCTATTATTTCGTTTCAATGAATAGAGTTTAGTTTACTGAACTGTTGTATTCTAATAACATATGTAATAACATTAAATAAGCAATTCTTGTATACATATTTCCCTTATCTCGGAAACGGCTCTAACGTTTTGGATAAAACGTTTTGGTTTAGATTAAGTTTTGCTTTTTAAGTCTACGTCTGTTATATTTCTTGCAAAAACGCAATTATGCATAAAAAAGATTTTTTTATGACTAATTTTAATACATTAAAGCGCCATCTCGTAAAGTGGTATTTGTGAGATGGCGCTATATGAATACGAATATGTTCCGGCTTAAGTCCACCACTTTGTGAACATCTCAAGTCCACCACTTAAATCTCACTGTTGGACGCAAACCTCTCCCTGGTACCCCCGATACACATCCATAACAGATTGGCAAGGTCTTGGTCTTTTAGACAAACAAAATTTCTCGCCACGTTTTCCTTCGTCGATAGAGCAAGTTATTATAATTTTTAATCCACAACTGAAGTAAAATACATCCTGAGATACAACCTGGACCGATAATACGAACCTAGATCTGCTGCACATAGAATAGGCATGAAACTGGGCTATCACCTCAAATCTGAGCTGGCAATTTTTCAGTAGTGGCATATTCGTGAAATATTACACGTGTACTTTAGTGTTTCGGAGAACAGGTAAATATCCTTATCTCTTATCCTATCAAGGTTGATAGCGCACTTGCAACCTCTATGGAATTGCCACCTACTATCAAGAGGACCATCAGCTTGAATGACGACCTCAACAAAAACCCGAAAATTGAAAACACCTGCTTTATTCTGTATTCAGAGCTCAAATATCACTTACCCTTCGTTCTTTATCAGGTGCTAATAAGGCGTCTTCCACACTTAACACCAAATTCGTAGCCACATTTTCATAGCGGACATTGACAAGTTCGGCAGCTTTCAAAGCTAACTTGTGCGAATTTGCCGCTATAATTGCCAGTGGTTGGCCGCAGTAAGAGACTTTCTTGCTGGCCAGTATTTCTTCCTCAGATTCTTGCCAGGGTACTTCTGTAGGCGTAAAGGTGTTCTTGCCAGGTATATCCTTGGCAGTAAATAAAGCGACCACTCCTGGAAGGCTCTGGAATATTGTTCATTTTATTAAGGCTAGTGATTAGACTAACTTAGGCAAATTTAGGCGAACTTATTAAAATTCAAAATAACAGCAGTGAAACGTATTTAGCGGAAATTTAACAGAAGAACATTAAATAAGTGAGGTAAGTGATGAATTTCACAATCTGTTTATTATCACTTTTCCGGAGGGATGATTTGCAGGATAAACAGTCCAAAGATTGCAGAACTCATTTCCCAATCCCATCACAATTCCTTATATTTTATACTACTAAGGAATTGTGACAAATAAATAAAAAATTAAGTATGATTACATCGTTTTCAACAAGAAAATTTGTGTGCTATCGATTGTGTTACGATAAACGCAAATATAATATAGCCTTCACGCTGTCCTCAATTTATTCCAAAAATATTGTGTATTATCGAAACATCTATCATAGTGGTAACTTTTACGGTTACAATACTATAAAAAAGTAAATATTTACACTTTGTTTTTGCCATTTAGCTGAACGAGCGACTTATTTGTAAACAAAGTTGAGAAAATTTTATCGATTTTCAATTTTATTTACCTCCTTAGGGCTGTATATATGTAAGTGGGTCTGAAAACAATATTTGAAACGTTACGCATGCCACTCTTGCTTTATTTTTAGGTTTTAAAAAATTGTAGTAGGATGGCGTAATAACAATTAATTATGTACATATGATTCCACTAAAACGTGAAGTTTCTTTTTAATGTATTGTAAGTTGTAAAATGGCATTTGCACTTTTTATTAGCATTTACACTTGTTACGTATTTATTTAAATCACACACCAGAGCTGAAGTGGCATCGATCCTGAGTATATCAGCCCTGCAGACGGTGGACAGCACGAACGCCAGATGCACGTCCCTTGGAGCCGAATTCACGTCGCACGAGTACCGAACCTCGCCAGAACACTGCGGGAGAAAACGCACAGATATATTAATTGCCACTGCTTTGGACATTGACGAGACTTCACATGTCTTTGTTTGTTTTATTTATTTATTAACACACCAACAGCCAATAATAATTTAATTATCTGGGTACATTAAAATAATGCAAAGAATTAGTTATGCAAGCCAATTTACAGGTGTGACAATATTCACCCATAATAACCTGTGATTGTTTTTTTATTAAAAAATGTAATAATCATTGATATATTAGAAAATGATACGTAATATAAATATCCATTAAGAATATGGAAGTCATTTTAGATATTAAAGGTTGTTGGCTCATACATTATTGTATTGATTTCGTTGGGACAAATTCTGACCATGTTATTGAAACATGCTATGTAAAGAGGAAACTGAATAATATTTTTCTAAAGATATAATAGGATAGGGTTCTTCTAACAGAGACGTTGTATGCTTAAAAGGAGACCTAAACCACATATCTATCTTAAATATATATTTTCGAGTGTGAATGCCGAGCGGTTGTAATTAGGTTTGTACAGAAAAACAAAGCTTCAGAATATTGAAAGTTATTGAAGCGAGTTTCCCTCGCTTAAGGCGACGCCAACCCCTAATGATAAAAAAATCCACTTATTTGTAACCGTTTTCCTTTTAAATTATCATAATAATTACAGTTTAAAAAATACTCAAATCATCTGCAGGATATATGACAGGGGATCATCATAATTATTTTTTCAAATTATATTTAATTATATATATATATATATAAAAAAATTACTAATTTGCGGTCTAATATCGATGTTGTAACCGTGCGATTTGCTTAATAATCAAGATAAATTTTAAGATTCACTATCTGAAAGCTCATCAAAAGAAAAATTTGAATTATACTTTATTTAATTTTTAAATAGATATTTCCGAGATTTGCAAGTAGCGATTCCTCCTCAGCAGTCCCGTCAATTCAGTACAGGACGAGTTTTGCGGCTGGAGTCGCCTTAAGCTTAGTTTTAAGTTTTTATATCATCTCTTAGTTTAATTTACCTGCGCAAGAGCTTCCAGCTTTGGAATCGGTTGGTTGAGAGGCCACAGCGACTTGTCCGTATCGTAGGTTTGAGTCCCGTGCGACGTTCCGCGTTCCAGTAAAGCCCCGCCACTCTTGTACCGGGGGTTCACCGATTGGCACAGGGACAATAACGACTGAAATTGCAATTCAAAACGACATTCTTGAAACATTACTGTATTTTTTACTAACGACCCGCTCTCGGCTTCGCACGGGTGCATTTTTTATATGTATAAAAAAAACCTTCCTCGTTTTAAGCTTCTCCATTAGTGCCGTTGCGTTTCGGTAAGTGAGTAAAGGATGCCAGAGCCCATTGCCCTGTCCCTTATCCCTAATCCTACTACGGTCTGCGGCACAATCGCGTCACCTGTGGCGTTGCTTGTGTCATAGGCGACGGTAGCCACCTACCATCAAGTGAACCGTCAGCCTGTCTGTTTTGTCAGCAATAAAAGATTATTCGATAGATGGCGCCATCATACTCATTTTTGATGCGGCTATTATTAGCTAATACCTTTACTAACATTATAAGGAGACAAACTGCATTTTGTTAGTTTGTTTTTATGTGGAGAGCATTCTCCGGAATCACTTATGCACCTGGGCCAAGACAAGCCGCGTCTTTACACTTCATTATAACATATAACAATTTAAAAATGTGGTTAAAAGTTTACCTTATAAAACAATCCCAATGCCAAGGTTTTTCTAGTCAAAGGAGATGGTTCTGGAGGCGTGTCGACTGGCGTTATCTCCTCGTTCAATTTCGTCAAAGCTTTCTGTAAAGTTTCGTCAGAGAAAAGATTTAAACCATTTAGTGCTTTTTCGGTTTCTTTAGCTCTTGTGAAACCCGGACTCACTGAGCCGTACACGATTCTAGAATTTAAAATCTTGCTCGTAGAGTCGATTTTGAATAAGAATCCAGCATTTAACGTGGCATGTGCGTTCTGTGCTCGTGGCATTATCTGAAAATTCAAATACATATTCTCTTTCAACTTTACAACGTTACGCCCAACATTAATTATTAACTTAATTAATCTCTATATATAAAAATGAATCCCCATTTCCCTTGGTCACGGCATCACGCGTGAACGGATAAACCGATTTTAATTCATTTCTTACTAATGGAAAGAGGGATAATCGGGGAATGTTCATATATATATATAAATTGGCTAGTTATTACTAGAAATATAGAAAAAAATATAGTTACTGTTGTTACGCATCAGTGTATTAAAATATCTCTTAATTCGCGCATAGAAATTAGGGGTGCAGAACTAAGTCTATCATAACAATCAACAAAAGTGAAGGTTATTCTTGTTAGCTAACATGAAAAACATATGATATTGACTAGTTCATTGTTAGATTCAGACACCTTTTGCGGTATATTCCTATGTAACAACAAAGGTTGCCAAAACGATATTTCTTATCAATTAATACCTACATTACACAAAAGAAAAAGCGGAGGTATCCAAAATAATTAAGTATCAAACATAGTAATTAGTGGCAGGGCACACTTCGTTTCGCAGTCATTTGGGCAGCCAGTCTGGCGGCAGTAACCACCGTGAAATAGCACGTGTGCTGTTGTGTTTCGGTGAGTGAGTAAGGGATGCCAGAGCCCATTTCCCTATTCCCTCCTAATCCCTTATCCTCAATCCTACTGTAGGCGGCAGCGCACTTGCAGCAGCTTTGGCGTTGCTTGTGTTATAGGCGACGTTAGCCACATCCCATCAAGTGGACCGTCAGCCTGTCTGCCGATCTTAACATTAAAAAAAAGTCACGTCGCTACATTCACTCCGTATCATACGACAATCATCTGTGAACTTTGCACATGTCTAAAAGCCAAAACATTTCAAGTCTTCAGCGACCTTTTTTGACAGTGGATATTCTTTTAAAAAATAATAATACTAACAATACTTCTTTGCGTAAATAAATATATTTAAAAAGCCTCAATTACTTTACCTTGTAGGTGCGTATCAAGTGGTGTGACGACAATGGGGGCAGTTTAACATTAAATATCAATTTATCTTTCAGATCCGTTTTCATGAAATCTTCTAAGCCCACGTCTACTTTCTTGAGAGATTTGTCTACTGTAAGTGTTGCAAAAAAAAATCAATTACAACTAAATTTTGTGGTACTATAGATTATAAATGAAACCAAGGTCTGTATTTTTTTTCTCGAGAATAATAGAACTGAATATTCTTTGATCAGAGGGCTAACACTATAACCATTCGAACAATAGACTCTTCAATGTTTGAACTAGTCGTTGAGAAATCAATTCTTAATCCTTAATCCTACTGTAGTCGGCAGAGCATCTTGCAGCACATGTGGCGTTACTTGTATTATAGGCGACGGTAGCCACCTACCATCAAGTGGACCGTCGGCCTGTCTGCCAATCTTAACATTAAAAAAAAATTAGAATCTCATCCAGTGAAAATCTCAAAATACAAAGTGAAGGATTTTACCAGTATTCAGGACTAATCATTTTATTAACTTAATTAACACTAAACTTATCTATTCTGTGAATTCACTAGGAGACATTAATTGTCCCACGACACGAAATATACGTGTCCAACCACGTTTATTTTCTGTAATACACTCTTTTCATATCATTAAAAAAACATGTCGTTGTCAAACCAAAATCCGCTATGTGTACTTTTTTGAGATTCCAACTTTGACCTTAGTGATTAGTTTACTTGCCTTATTTATCGTACAAGAAAACTGCTAAGTACTTATGAGCACTACTTGTCGAACTACGACCTCTACACACATCCACAGCTAGAATCTGTTATGTACAAAATTTACTCTATTTATCAAAATAATAATTAAACTATTCAATGTTAATGTTTAAAAGACCAATACCCTAACGTTCTAATAAAATACTTTTTTTAAATAAACCTTCATTTAAAGTTTTTCAGGAAAACTTTTTTTTATCTATATCTCAAAAGTATACTTATTGCACATTTTGGTTTGACAACGAGGATATAGCAAATGGGCTATCTCTGATTACTAAAAACTAGGAGAGTATAATTAAAGAATATCGTACCTATAGTGATAGTGGCTTCAACAGTTGCTAGTAGAAGGAAAACGTCTGAAGGAAATCCTTGATGCTGGTTCTTGAGGCATAGGTTACCACCTATGGTTCCCATCTAAAATATTGCCACACTTATGAACCTTTGATATCATCAAAGAGAACCTATGAAATAATTATTAATCTATGAAATTAGCTTAAGGGGGAGACAAACCCTAAATACTAAAAATATACATTGTTTAATGAAGATGTTACAAGAAATAGACAAGACAATTGCTTTGAAAAAAATATATATTATACTTAAACATGTGAAGAACCAATTGTATTGATTAGAATTTTCGTTAAAGTAATAGAAACTCCACAAAAAAAAGTTAGAACACAAGAAGAATTTGACCTTTATTGAAAATTCTCTCTAAAACGGCTTATTGCACGCATATGAATCCTGTACCTATTAATAAGTTAATATCAGATTAAAAAATTGTATTAATAAAAAATTTTATTTTGTGTATTGTTCTAATGGTAAAAACAAAAAAACACCATTTCTAGGTCTGTTGAATTGGATCCGCCGCCAGCGAGTTCTATAGTAAATGTCATTTGCCTCAGTGAAGCCCTTAATTGTAAATTCCCGTCTTTTCTTTATGTGAAGGTCGCCGCCAGACAAGCCGACGATCCTTAATGGTAGGTAAGGGTTAGGAACTCTGGCATCTCTTACTCACACTGAAACAACACAGCACCCATGTACCCGAATATTAGCCCCACCAGATTTAGACCGACTTTTAGCAAGCAGGCAAAGTACTTACATTTCTAACGGGCACGTGAGCAACAAGATCCAAATGATTGTAGAATTGGTCCAAATATTTAAAATCATCGTTGGCGGCCCATTTCTTGAAAAGGTCCATTGCATCAGTGAGTGTTACTCCCGCTCCCAGTATGAGATTCGCATCACTCTGTGACTCTTTGAGTGTCTCAATCGAGGAGATATCGATGTGAACTCGCGGCTCAGAGGTTGGAGGGTACACGCCTGTCATACAAAAACATGTTTCTAATCCTAGTTTATTTGTTACACTTTCACGCCTTAACTACTCAACCGCTCATCACGAAATTTTGTATACTCGTTATCAGGGGTACAGAAAAGGACATGTTACATAAAAAAAACTTAACAAGTGCGAGTTGAACTCGCGTGAAGATTAGATTGACCCGGGTGCAATTGAATACATTATATTTAGCTTATCTTATCTGAAATAATGTACGTTTCAAATAGTGAATGAATTGTTCAAATCAGGACAGTGGTCCCAGAAAATACCCTCCACATATATAAACAATTTTGGAAAATTACCCACAACATTAGTACTGACGATCAAAATTACCTCTTCCAGTATTTCCCGCCACCAATCTGTAATCACTTGAGCCCTCTCGTGACAATATCTGAAATTGAACAAACTTCAATGTGGTGACTTCAGCAAAGGTTTTTTTTTTCACAATAAATTAACTTAAGTAGTGCATTACGCAGCTAAAAATTGCGCAGCCCACCTGCCGAACCTCTACATAAAAAAAAGCAAGAAATAGTATAAGCAACCAAAATGACTAAATAAAAACTCACCTTAAAAACGTCATTAACAGTGAAAGCTTTGTACCAACGCGAGCCACCGCTATGGACTTCCAGCATACGTCCATTTTCACGGACTGTGTCATCATTTATAACACACCATTTATCGTCCACCAGCCCGCATTTGCTTTCACATTTCTTAGAGCATTTCATCCGATGTAATTCTTCTAGATCCTACAACAATATTTGGATATCGTCATCTAACAGTTCAAATGCTTTACAGTGATTGTTTCGTGAAAGAATATTTAGGTTTTCAAGATGCCATACGCCAATCGGCCATGCACCTCTGAGGCATTGCGATTTTATTGGCAAATTTTTGATACCTTAGGTTACATTATTGTAACTTTCGTAGTGGTCTCTAATTTTTTTGAAAATAAAATACTTACTGCCCACGTTACTCACTGATAATCTAGCTTTCTATAGGTAAAAGATTTTTTTAAATCAGTTAAGTAATTTTTGAGTTTATCCATTACAAACATACAAAATCAAATCATTTCTCTTTACAACTGTGTGAACAATTCTAATTCCAATAGTGAAAGAAACCGGTGTGTTCTTCTTATGTAAAGTCAGCTGACAGTCTGACAGTCTAAAGACGCTATAGGCAGGCCCCTCTTTTCCATTGGGCACTCTGGGCCAGGGCCCCGGCATCGATGACTCTCTAATTCCCTCCTAACTGCACCGAGCAACGTTTCTTCTCCAAATTGAAAATAATAAAAAATTAATTAAGAAGTATAATGCTACAAGAAAGATTGACCAATTTGTCGCTGATGTCCATAGAATGTCCATACTCGAAAGACATAGACTCTGAAGGAGTGAAGTGATTGCGCTTCTTAAAGCTTGAAGGCCACCTCTTCAATCAACATAGATTTTTAAGCACTAACCTGCATTCAGTAAATGCGGAGATTTTTTTTAATGTTAAGGTTGGCAGACAGGCTGACGGTCCACTTGATAGTAGGTGGCTACCGTCGCCTATAACACAAGCAACGCCCAAACTGCTGCAAGTGCGCTGCCGACTGCAGTAGGATTAAGGATAAGGGATTAGGAGTGGACAGGGAAATGGGCTCTGGAATCCCTTACTCACTCACTGAAACAGAACAGCACACGTGCTGTTATTTCACGGTGGTCTTCTGTAAGGAGGTGGTTACTGCCGCCAGACAGGCTGCCCAAATGACTGCGAGGTTCTATTCTGGATTATGTTATAAATATAAAGAAATAAAAAAATGTTGAATAAATGTAAAACTTTAATATTCATTTTGCATATTTTATAAAAATAATCCTTTATCATAGTCATTATTCTAAAGTGCCCGGTACCTCCAATAGGTTAAAGGCGGCCCTGGCTATAGGGGTTACAAGTGTTCTGCTGACCTTGATTGGGTATAGGATGAGAGATAATGAGGAGATAGGGATACATTTACCGAAGCATAAAAGCAACGTGCCGTAGAGAGAGAGAGAGAGAATAGGTAATATTACAATATTTACCTGCAGTTTATCCTTTAGTTTGTGATCAGCATCTACAGCGAAACTTTTGAACGCATCCAGTATGGGCCTGTAGCCGGTACAGCGGCACATGTTACCTCCGAATGACTTCTCTATTTCATCTATTGACAATTTCCGATTGGAACTCTCATACAAGCTGGGAATAAAAAAATAAAAAAGTGTGTGTGTGTTAGCTCCGAGCCACAAGCTTTTAAACTTTTAAATTTTCCACGTGTTATAAGTTCAAATAGTTCGTTTTTTCAACAACAGATGTCGCTGCATCAGCAGGTTACAACGGGCTATCATTTCGTTCCTTAACAAGGATTACAATTTTCATACAAGAATTCAGCTTTTGCTTTTATAAGGCCAGAGAATTGAGGAATACATGCCCATTGAATGTGTGGTTAGGGTGTTCTAGGGTTCCCGGGCTCAATTCCCGGCAAGGTCAACTTTGAAAAATGAACTTTTCAAATTCGTCTCTGGTCTGGATCTGGAAAGTAGTGGCAGGTCACACTGCGTTTCGCAGTCATTTAGGCAGCCCGTCTGGCGGCAGTAACCACCACCTTACAGAAGGCCACCGTGAAATAACAGCACGTGTGCTGTTGTGTTTCGGTGAGTGAAGTAAGGGATTTCAGAGCCCATTTCCCTATCCCTTTCTAATCCCTTATCCTTAATCCTATTGTAGTCGGCAGCGCACTTTCAGCAGCTTCAAGTGGACCGTCAGCCTGTCTGCCGATTTTAACATAAATTAAAAAAAAACCATAAATGTAATAAACTAACTATGCAGTTATTGTAATAAAATAATTATAACACAGACAATTGTAAACAACGTGACAATTCAACTCTCACCTGTACATATTCATAACCCAACCAGGTGTGCAATATCCACATTGGGTGCCATTGAATGCAGCCAGCCGAGTCTGTATTTCATGGTAGCCATCTTTACAGTTACCAACTCCCTCCACAGTTTTTATATCCCATTGGTGACACGAAAGAATGTGAACCAGACACTGGAAATCAATACATTCAAATTTTAATGGATGGGGACAGTAGATCTGCCGAGATAGACAACCACCGTGAAATAACAGCATGTCTGCTGTTGTGTTTCGGTGAGTGAGCAAAAGGTGCCAGAGCTCATCTCCCTACTCCCTTCTTCTTATTTCTATTAAGGTCGGCGGGATCGCTCTTGTGGCGTTACTTATTTTTATAGGCCACGATAGCTACCTACCATCAAGTGGTATGATGTTCAAATGAGACAATGATCAAGTATCATTTGATGGTAGGTGGCGTCCGACGACCTTGCATTAAAAAAAAAGATTATCTTGTTAGTCGTAATAGCAACTATCAAGCAATTATCTATACAAAATACAAGAGTGTTATTTAGAATGGAATTTTGCCCTAGTCTCACCTTGTTTCTAACCCCTTATCTTCATCCAGTAAGACCTGACATGAGGCAAGCTTTCGACTTGCCTTTATGATAATATATAAAATAAAATTAAAAAATCATATCTATACTAATATTATAAAGAGCTAAAGTTTGCATGTTTGCTTGTATGTGCAAATGTTTGCTTGATTGTATGTTTGTATGTAATCTTCGAAACTACTCATCCGATTTAAAAAAAATTTTTCACCAATAGTTAAGAATAAGATTTCAGGATGGACATAATTATCCCGTAAAATGTATTGGCTTTTTCGTGGTAATCGAATTAAGGCGACGAAAAAAACGGTCGAACGACATTTCTTTCGAAAGTTGCTTTAACTGTAAGAGATAATGATCGATTTCTATAGAAAAGTTGTAGAGCTTGATGATGCCTATAAGAAAGTCAACGGCAAATAATACACTAAATTTAAGTGAGATTATAGGTAATATTTTATGAAGTTTTGCTTACACACTGTGCTGATATTGCCAGGTGTGGTAAAAAAGATAATACAATAATAATTGAGGTCCCGTCAATTCAGTTCTGTTTCTATTGATATTTTTATTAAGTTTTTATATATATTAAGCCAACTGTGGTGCAACCACTTAATGCTCTAAGAACTTACCGAATTAACAGCAAACACATGTTTCTCTTTGGTCACAGGATGTGTTTGTGACACAGATACAACGCAAGCTCCACAACCACCTTCATGGCACATTGCCTTGGTTCCATGCAAGTTGAGATAGTATCGCAGGTAATCATTTAATGATGTGTCTGGACTAACTTCGGATCCAGCTGAAACATTATTTAACAGGTATTAGCATTATACCTTCTTCATAGTTACACAGTCCCAGTTGATTAAACAGTAATTTTGTCCACATTAATGGCTAATAATTGAAAACTGGCTGGTGTTAAGAATAGTAGCTTTTAAATCTCACATCTAAGATATGTGGATGATACTTCCTTGTTTGCTACAAGTAAATGGAAAATCTCTTATCTGAAATGGAGCATTAGTATTTGGGTAGCCCGTCTAGTGGCAGTAACCACCCACTTATAGAAGACCACAGTGAAATAACAGCATGAGTGCTGTTGTATTTCAGTGAGTGAGTAAAGGATATCAGAGCCCATTGCCCTATCTCTTCCTAATCCTAATTGCTTATCCTTAATTCTATTATGGTCTACAGCCAACTTTAATATTATTATACAAAACTTGTTTGCTAAGAATAAAAGAAATAATATAGAGAATCTCTTTAGTGAGATGGAGCATAACTGGCAATATTGGCGACCAGAGCCACTCTACAAAAAGTGGTTCAAAACAGCCAATGTAAAGATTGTTTAGCCAGGTAGTACAAAATTTCCTGTTTTTTTTTTTTTTTTTTTCAATGTAATTTATAACATTTAAACATTCAAATATTTCAGAATAATTCTCATAATTTGTAGCATAGTTTAAAGCAAGCAATAAACACAAAATCCTTATTTATTCCTATTGTATAATAATAATAAATAAATAATAAAAAAAGGTAGGTATGTTATATTACGATTAATATGTTTGATAAGATTAAAGATATGTTGATAAGTCTCTTTATCAATTATCACCTTACAAATATTAAATTTAACTTAGAAAATGAAAACATATTTTTATAAAAATAATACTTAAGCAAACTTACATAAAGTATAACGCTCGCCATTTATAGTAAAATATATTTTATCCATTTTATTTCTATTCCTGAATCAGTTTCTTTTAAATTATGCAGACCCTGAAAAGAATTTAAAAAAAATAGAACAGTTTATACAAAACATAACAATGGTTATAATTACCTACAATAATATTTTTTTAATACTTATAATAGGTATTTATTCAGAATTCACATACTTTGTCTTAATATTATTTTAAATTAACTCTGTTTCTTAGACTGCAGTATAAATTACACGTATATATCTAAAATTGTAAGTTCAATCACTGTTAACGTAAAACAACAGTAAATTGTTTCATAAAGTGAAAGGAAAGTTTAAATAAAAAAAAGCCGATTAAGTTTCACAGAGGTCCGTCTCTAGTCTCTACTATGGCAATCTCTGTATAATAAATTATTAATAACAATAACAAATAGTTTTTGATGGTAACTGTCAAACTGTCACCATTCTTCATCAGCACAGTGTTTATGAATACAAAACAGTTACACACAAAAAAATAGAACAAAAAGCTTTTTAATTATGAGACCATTGAACTTTCGCGGCCACAGCTGGCCACAGCACAAGGCGCAAACCAGCGCAAGGCGCAAGCAAACACTAAAGCTAAAGACAAGACACATACTTAATACTTATCTATGCATTAGAGTGCGCGCGCAACTAGCGCAACTTGCGCTGCGCAAGGCGCAACCAAAGAGTATAATAATGGTGCAACCAAAGAAAATGTAATCAATCACTACGTTTTGGGGCAACTCAAGATAATTACTATAGTACGGTCATTCTATGAATGCGTTTTTGACATTTCTTTATGTCCATTGCATGTTCATTTCCGAATAAACGATACAGAAAATGTATGGAATTGACACCTGTCAGAACAGCACTCTTATAATGCAATGACTAAATAAATATATTATAATGGCCGGAGTATAAGTATAAGTCATGTATAACATGTGTATAACTTATACATGGCTTATACTTATACAGTATAAGTATAATATCAAGCTTTCAAGTAAATCGTGTGTTGCATGGTGTTGCATTTTCTGTCGTTTATTGTCATTGTCAGGTGTCAAATGAGAATGTATTCTGCGTTTTTATTCGTTTTCAAAGTAAATCGTAGCCATTAATATAATATGCCGAAAAAGATTAATGCGCTGACAGAGATTATTTATTATGGCAGAGATCAGGTATTTATAATAGTATTTTGGGGGAACTTGACTTGACTGCTTTGGAATTGACGAACCCGTTTTGGAAAATTTAAAGAAAAAAATTGTACTTGACTTGATTGACTACTTTTGATTTTGAGTTTTTTATTTGGGCAAAATCATAGAAGAAGATCTAATAGTGAGAAGAAAAAGAAATAATAACATTCTGGCAACATTATGTACGCTACCAAGTTGTGGGCAAAGTAATTTTGCACGCACTATGATAGTTTTTTTTCTTTCGAATTAGTTTAGGTTAGCCGCTAGTTCGCAGCTGAGGTTCGCGCACTGTCATACTCATAACTGTCAATGTGTCAGTTGTGACATGTTGCTCAATCTGTCATTGACCGTCAACTGTCAAAATGTCAAATACAGCATAATAATGTTAAAAAAAAACAATTTCAAAAATACCAGAGGATAAATTTTTAATGCATCCATTGAGATATATGTATCTATCTACTACAAAAAGATTAAATATATAGAAGTTGAAAATCTTTGATCTACTAGAGAAGCTATCCTAAACATTCTGGTTGTTAGTTAACATAACATTGTTGGTCAATCAAATACCAATCAAATACCGATTCAAATATTTAGCGCTAGATTGCTTTTGAGCTTTAGTTTTCTCGCGACCAAAAGGTCGAAAGCGCCATAGAAAATACGGTGCTTCCGCGTTCTGTTGTGCATAGTGCAACAACGTATTCATTTCAAAGATTATACAATACTCAATGGCAATATTACATGTATGAATATTTATTTGAAATAAACATTTTTTTCGTGGAATATAAAATTTATTATGTAATTTTTACGTAATAAATTAGTTACTCGTCTTAAATAAACTTTAAATCATTTAAACAGTGTATACCTACTCGTAAATAAGATTGTTTTATAGATTACATAGTGTTCTATATTTTACATCACAGCTATCTAAAAATAAAGATCCAACGCTTGGCAAAAGAATAATGTCAGGCCTAATATTGCTTTACATTTTTTGTCAGGCGTTTTGTATTTTATTTTTCAACGCCGCCGAAGTCGCAAGCGCCAGCGCCGAAGTCGTAAATATTTACGACCTCTATATTATATCATTTAAGCTGATATTATTCACATGAGACTAAAAGTCTACGTCATATAATTTAGATGGTACGCAAGTAAATGTAAAAACAAAAATAAAAAAAAAAATTCAATTTACGTTACTGAACCTAGTAAAGTACTTAACATTAAAAAAACCACAGGAATATGCATACCCTAAAAACATAACTTCAACTTACATTGCTATAGTAAACAAATAATTAGATATCACATCAACAGAATCAGTTTGATTAGTTTTATTTACAATAGTACCTATCCTATTCTTTCGGGGTTTCTTCTCAGGGGCCTTAGACAAAGTAGCAATCGCTCCGTAGCAATGCGATATCGAAGTTCGTTATCGTCTCAGAGACAAAGGAATCGACACTGTAACACGTGATACTTTCTTTGTCTCTGAGACGATAACGAACTTCGATATCGCATCGCTACGGAGCGAATGCTACTTTGTCTAAGGCGGATCGTCATCTTGGCTTTTTTCCGAAACCCTGGTAAATTTAAATGACGATCATAAAAGTTTCTTGGAGAAACCTAATTGATAAAAAATAAATATTTGCAAAGAAATACCTATAACAATTTAAAAATTTTATAAATAAAATGATAAATAAAACCAGTTATAATTACGAACCTTATTCTTATTTTGAACTAATTTGCTTAATTATTAAGCATGGTACATTTTGGGAATAATAAACTAAATAATTATTGAAATTTGTAAAATGTTCACAAAGATAATTAAAGTGGACATTTTGGGAACAATAAAAATATTTATTTTTGTAATTCCCAAAATGTCCCGAATGGAACATTTCTTGTGGGACATAATAGGATTGACGAAAACGACAATGTGCATTACGATATAACCGTTGATGTGGTTTTAAGTTGAGCATGTTGGTCGAGTGTTAAAGTGCTTGCCATAGCGCACTGACTATGGGGTTCCGGTTTCGATTCCCAGCAATGCCAACTAGGAAAAGACCTTATCAAAGTTGGCTCTTAAGTTGGGTGTCTTATTAATGGCGGCACAATGTGTTTGGGCAGTACGTCTGGTGATAGTAACGTTTCCAATGAATAATTCACTGAAATAACAACATGTATTCTGTTGTATTTCGGTGAAAAAGTAAGCGATGCCAGATAGAGTGATGCCAAGGTTGGTAGGCGAGGGTTGCCGTTGCCGCCTACCATCAAGTCTGACCACCTTTACCATTTCGATTAAATGTAAGGTTTTTTTTATCTACAATGCATTTTTTATCTTTAAAATGGTTGCATATTAATCGAACAAATAAAATTAATATTGCTTAAAATGTAGTAATATAAGAAAATATCCTACAAATACTCCAAAGATATTTTGGCTTTAATTTATATAGAAGCGTCGGTGGCGCAGTGGGAAAGATGCGGCCTATCATGTCGAGAGGTTCTTCGATCCCCGGTCATGCCATGTACCGATGATTTTTCTAAAAACTTAAGTGAATATACTGACTGCTCTCAAACAGTGAAGGAAAACATCGTGAGTAAACCTAAGGGAGTTCTAAGGCACATGTGACATCCACCAACCTGCCGTGGTCAGCGCGGTGGACCATATAGCTCATACATACGCCCTTGTTAAGAGGGTAGGCCTTTGCTTCTGCAGTGGGGACATGTAATTACCTGTTATAAGACACGTGGACGAGGTCGCGGACGGAAACTAGTATTTTTATAAAAACAATATGTTGTGATTACGTATCCTATATTTGTCAGGGAATAATTATTATTGTATTTTAACAGGTACATTTGTGCCTACATTTTGGAATATAATATAGGGTATTTGACAGATTTTAGGAAAATATCTCAAATTGTTCATTATACCATAATACGCATGCATTTTGATTCATTCTTTGTGAATTGCTTTATTTTCTATGAAAATTACTAGCAAAGTTTAAATGATAAATAAGACCGCCAAAACGCTAAAGACGCCATACATGTGGGTCACGTGATATCAATACGTCACTTGCTTGCAAACAAACATTTAGGTACCTAGCTGTCAAACCGTAGTACGCTCATGTACTGTACCTAAGCATCGATTGTAAACAAAGCAAACTCTATATGCCACCAATCGCGTTCGTTTTTTAATTTTAATAATGATTTCTTATGAAAATAATTATATATTTTTAAATACTGTGTTAGTTAATTTGGTTTAAAAAAATATTTACTTTTAGTAACAATTTGTTTCATATTTTCATTATAGTCAAATACCGTATTCCATCGACAACTATAATGGGTAGCGATCTTGAATTCAAGTGACTTTTTACACCGAACGCTGTGTCGTCGGAGCTCATTCTCAGAAACCATAACATGAAATCAAAGATGTTGTATTAGTCTGTACCTATAGATGGATCACAAAATGTAGCAATATTTTATTCTTTCTAACACCTTCAAATTGGCATAAGATTGAAAGAGACATACATATATAATCTGTCGGGTCGAAGTTGAGTGAATGTCTCCATTTTGACTATACAATGCAAGCTAAAGTTATAGCGTATAATAGTGCTGTGCATTTTTATTGATAACTAGATATCGTTGATATAGATTTTAAATATATGACGGATAAAAAGTATGGCTAAATGCGTTTCAGTGTACAGTTTGGTTATTCAATATAAATAAAATGTGGGTGCGTACTGGTACTCGCCGCATTGCTAATCGGTTGTATGAGATTGTATGCAACCTCTCGCATTTATTTCACCAAAATATTTTAAAAGAATAGTTATTTTTTGAGTAGAAATATTTAGAATCCATCCTTAAGGGTAGAACGGGAGTAGGTTTTTATTACGAGAGAAAAAAAACTCGATAATCTTGAAGTTTTATTTTTAGAAACGATATCACAGATTGGATAATCTGTGATATCGTTTCATTTTAATCTGTGATATCGTTCATCTGTGATTCGTCAACATTTTAATTTAAAGACTTGCAGTTAATGTTGACGCTTGGGTATCCACGTATTTATTAGTAAGTTTTCTTTTTCTGGGTAATTTCTGAAAAGAAATAGTTTTTGGTTATTAATGATTCAAAAGATTTTCATAATTTTCATAGATTAAAGCATAACTTCTTTATAACTTATAGATATTACTTACTGGTTTACACGATGGTGGTAATTTTGGGAATATTGTCGGCACTGCATACGAGTGTAGAATTTTACGCTGATATCCTTGGCGAAAGCAAGAATCTTCAAAGTTCATCGAGCATATTCTTGTATATTGCGAAGCTCTCCAATCGTCGGCTTTTCTTACATTTTTTGTCCACGTTTTTTTTTAAATCGATGTCGGTGGGAAATCTGTTATAAATTGATAAAAATTACTTTCAACCTGCAGTGAATGCTAGAAATTGTCAACACTCTACTAAAAATAAATTAGTTATCGATATCGATAAACTTATCAAGATCAGACTACAGCACTATAAAGCAAGACAAATGTCAAATATTCCGATTAACTTTGGTTTTTGTAAATTTTATTTATAAACACCAGCTTTTCTTTAAATAAATCAACCTTAGAGTTGTGTATGCATGTACAATGATTCATTTTTAGTAAATAATTATAAAAATTTGTTTACAAAACACCAAAATTAATGAGTGCGAGCTGTGCGACTTACCGGTGAAATGATATGTTTCCATTATTCTCCTTCAAAACACCCACTCTACTTGGACAAACGGGAACAGTACAAGCCATTCTTGGCAAGCAACAGATTTATGAAATCACACTTTCAGATTTTTAAGTATTTTAAATCACATAAAGCTAAACGCGTTTGTTAACCAGCATGATATAAACAAATATGACATTGTCTCTTTTATGGCGCGCAGCGTTTTAAGACGTCATATTCGGCTATTGTTATCTCTTTTTAACATACGACATGCAACCATTAGAAAGACGGGTATCGAGTATCGAACGAAACTTCAATTTTTATTGTTCCATCTATACACTAATACAATTATCTTTGCATGAAATATTTACGTTCGTCGCTAGTTGACGTATAATTTCAAGTGGCCATAGTTAATTTTGTTTATGCTTTAGTAGGGTCAGGAACAAAGAAAAAAAAATGAATGATGTGTTGATTATTTCTTTATTTGTTGTATCCGTTTTGAGTTGATTTCTTTTTGGAATTTATGTATTCAAACTAACATTCTCTACTTGTTTAATTTATATACTTAATAAACATACCTATTTATTATTAAACAA
Source organism: Bembecia ichneumoniformis (assembly GCA_910589475.2). Classification (NCBI taxonomy): domain Eukaryota; kingdom Metazoa; phylum Arthropoda; class Insecta; order Lepidoptera; family Sesiidae; genus Bembecia; species Bembecia ichneumoniformis. Next base: position 15,436,621 of record OU342535.1, read on the forward strand.
TAAATATTTTTTTAAATTAATATGTCATTATTAATTTAAATGATAAATTATAGGAATATATTATCTGTCATTTAGTATATCTCATCAAACACAAGTTAAATAAAATTATGTTTGTTGCTCTAGCTAGAAAAAAAAAAACTAAGTATATCTAAGTGAAATGTTATTAAAATGTTCTCTTTCTCTCTTTCTAAGATATATCTGTAATACATACACAGTGATATGATTACTTATACATATACATATACACATTTTTATTAAAATGAAATGGTTATTATTATTAAAATTAGATATTTAATTACAATTGTTGTATCGATTGAATTTAAAAATTTGAAAACCAACCTCTTAGAAGCCTTACTCATCTTTATAATAAACTTTACCCTATAATCTCACTACAAAGTGTAATTTAAAAACTAATACTGAATTTAGTGTTCTCTGGGTATGGATAAGATCAGAAATTCTGAAATAAAGTTGTCGACATAGCATAAAGAATCAGCTAAGAATAAGCTAAATGCATTAAAATATAATAAATCATAGCATAAGTAGGTATAAGCTGAATGCTCTGGAAGGGAATAAATGGGCCGGTTGCATCTGAGTTCTTGAATGGAGGCCACGAATTGGAAAACGCAGTGGGACGCCCTGCGGCCAGATGGCCTCCGACCTGAAAGGTTTCACGGGTAGCGGCTGGATGCGAAACGCGGAGGACTATACGTGATGAGCCTTGGGAGTTGGGACAGGCCTGCATCCAGCTGTGAGAGACACGGGCTGATTATGATGATTGAATTACTTTTGCACAAATACTTTATGATAAATAAATACTTTACAAATTACCTTACGAATTACGAATTTAAGGTAAAGGGCCCCTGGTTCGTGCTAGTACGTTATTTCGTTACTTTTGTTTGTGGCGCAAAAAATAAGCAATTTAAACATTATTTATTTAAATTATTGATTAGTACCAAATCTCTATCATTTAAACTGTCTAAAAAATTAAGTACCAACATTTTGGCGACTAAACTGAGAACAATACGACGCTTGAAACTCTCAATCGGCGACTAACAGCTGTGCGGCGTGCGTATATACCTGTCACCGTAAGGTTAGCGCTCTTATTTTTTAAGCTTACGGACAGGCAAAGGTAAGAGCATTTGACTAGAACTTTTGATTGTGTTTTTTTGTGTTCCTTAACAATCGATTAGACTTTGAAAAAAGTTATAGCAAGCATAGAATTCCTTTAAAATTGCAATAAATCGACTCACGAAATAGCGGTCAATTTATTTTTCGTGTGTCCCTTAGTTCGTGTCACTACCGAATCAGAGATATTCTGGATACATTTTTGTTGCTTGTGCATTTATATAATAATTAAGATAATTTAAACGTAAATTTAAAAAAATATAATGTATTTAATTAAGTTTCTTATGAGCTAAATTCGGTATATGTTTTATTTACTAGAATTCTTATAATACGGGTTTGAAGTTGACCTGAATTTACATTTTTAAGGTAAATTCGCATAGCTACTACTGGCATGATTTTGTTTTTTATTCTGTTTATTTTATTTATTATTATATATTTTTAATTATAAATCGGATAAATAATTTTTAAATTACATAATTTAAAAAAGATCTATAAATTTGAGTGCGAGAATTTCCAAAAATCAATAATACGAAACAAGGAACTCGATTCTGTTACTTTTCCTCAAGTTCGTGACATCGATACACTCATTTCTCTGTGTTTATTAAGTGGGTATGTATCTTTTTTACTAGAAAACAAAGAAAAAAAATCAATAAGTCATCGATTCCAATCGATGGATTACCAACAACGCTTATGTTTTGTCTATAAAAGAGTTTTTTAATAATTATTCTTCAAAGTTCAATCATTTAAATTTATTTAAGTTTATTTGAAATTATTTAAATATTTAAGTATTTAGATTTATTAAAATTCATTTAAGTTTATTTTTATTACTAAGTTCATAATTTTGTTTCTTAATCAAGCAGAGATAGCAGTAATGTAATATATATATATACATTACTGTAATGTATGTACCTACATACCTAATATTAATGTGTATACTTTAGCAAACCAAAGGTTTAAACGAAAAACACATTGAGTTTTGTTTTAAATTTTAATTTGTAAGTAATTTATTTATTGGTATTAAGCTGAATCTCACGCTCACACCTTTTTTATTTAAAAAAAGTCTATCCTGTTTTTAACTATTAAACCCTTTAAATATTTATGTTTTTTATTAATAAATTATCATTACTGACTGTAAAAATTTTTTATCACGAAACAGGGGCCACGAGCTCACGAACTTACAAGCAGAGCCAAATTTTATCACGAAATAGGGTTCAAACAAGAGGCTCACAAATAAATTAATATAAAAAACAATTCATATTAAAACTATATAATTCTAGGGTGAAATTGCCGGCAAAGTACCAACATTCATCACACAAAACTTTCAAACTGGTATCATGTTTAGCAATATATTTAAAAAATCTTAAAATCTTAAGAGCCTTAACATGCCGAAATAGGGGACATTTACCTTAGGCCACCCAGCAAGCTTTTATTTAAAAAAATATAGTTAACCTTACAAGGAATCGTGTATCGTGTACTTTTTTGATATAACCTATTAAATAATCGCAGTATTTATCAAACGCAAACCAAAACATAGAGTTAAATCTTAGAATTGGGCGTTCAACCTTTTTTTATGTGTTCTCGGAACTCTTACCGGTCACCATGTGCCATAATTGCATAAACATCAATCTCAATGTATATGTATATCTCACAATGTGTTCATAATAGTCTACATCATGTATATATAATATTTATATATATACCTACGTATATGTATTTTATTAGCGAACCGCACCCGGCGGCTTCGGACCGAGATCCAATTTTTCCCTTTTGCCTTTCGATAGAGCTTTATGTGGGTCTTAAAGTAAAAGAAGTAATAATAGCAGTGATTATTATGAATGCGGTACCTACCCTAAAAATTTAACACTTCGTCGCCATATTGAATTGAATGCATATAATATCGTAGCTGATCTCGCAACTTCGTACGCGTGGTTTTCGGTATAGCACGTAACTTTTTAGTTTGTAATCCGATTGGAATGAAACAAACACTAAATGTTACGGGAAGCTTGCTACAATACATCAGTGAAAACTACATTCAAATCGGTTAAGCCGGTTTTTAATTTACATAATTTTTTTTTTTTTTTTTTTTTAATGTTATGTCGACAGACAGGCTGACGGTCCACTTGATGGTAGGTGGCTACCGTCGCCTATAACATAAGCAACGCTACAGGTGCTGCAAGTGCGCTGCCGACTACAGTAGGATTAAGGATAAGGGATTAGGAGGGGATAAGGAGATGGGCTCTGGCATCCCTTACTCACTCACCGAAACACAACAGCACGTATATGATGTTATTTCACGGTGGTCTTCTGTAAGGGGGTGGTCACTGCCGCCAGGCGGGCTGCCCAAATGACTGCGAAACGCAGTGTGCCCTACCACTACTTTTCAAATCCAGACCAGAGTCATTTTTGAAAATTACATTAAAATTTCCAAAGTTCACCCCGCCGGGAATCGAACCCGGGGCCCCTGAGACTTTAGGCAAGCATCCTTGCCACTAATTAATTATAAGGGAAGTTTCCTTAGCTTTCCTTAGGTTTTTTGGAAGAACATAGTGTTCCTTGAGCAATTTGGATAAACTTGAAGATGTTATGCCCTATCACATAACAACGTAGGTAAATTATTGGAGGTGTCAAATTTTAAGGCGGGTGAATTCTCAGTACAGTTCTTAGAATATACATGCATGATATGTATTATATTTTAATGTATTATATTATTTCGAGCGTCTTGGGTAGGCACTACGGAAGAATCAGCGTTTTTTTTCGCTGCTAAAGTGTATGGATGCGTATTTATGTGTGGATGAGTGTGTTTATATGTGGCGTATTATAATAATAAATAAGGTGCGATATGCATTCAATATGCTGAAATTTTGAAATTTTAGGGTACCGCATTCAAAATAATGACTAGGTACTTAAACGAAAACTTTGCTGTTATAAGCTTAGTTACGAGCGTGGGAACTGACTCAGTAATAGGTATTTGGGAGAATTTGTTGTCTCAACTTACTATAATGCGAATAACCGAAGACAGAATGCGACACAACACATTGGCGCCACTTATTCAACTCGCGAAAATAATAAAACATACGCCAACAATTCCAATATTTTAGAAAAACCTTTATAGATGGTACCTATTGACATCCCAATTTCAAATGTACATTATAGGTAAGATGTTTCCATCAAAAATATTTTTTGCATTTTAGTCAGTAGGTAATTACAAGAATTCAACCCGCGAAAATGTCACAAATTCTGCACATTTTAGAAATTAATTATACTCTACATATAAAATTAATTTCAGTTTTTTGTTGCGATGCAAACCTTCATATTGTGTCCCAGAAATGTCATGTTTTTTATGTATTGCTACATGGAATTACGTAGTATCATAGATAAATACAGACTAATGCAACATCTTTGGATAAAATACTACTTTTATCTATGGTAGTATGGAATAAGTAAGCTGTTCTAGTTGGAAGTGCCCTCTTAAACCCTACTATTGCCCGCGACTTCAGCGCCTCTTTTTTATGGCATTGAAACTTTTTATTCAATCTTTTTTATTTATTATTTTTTCTAAGAAGTTGATTTTGATTTTTTAAATAACCCCTTAGGATCAGTACTTCTTTGTAGATGAAAGATACTCTATATACTTTTCTGTACCCTGTATAATCTAAAAGACTATACAAACAAACAAACAGCTTTATTCTCAGTTTAGATGTTAATGTAGTCAGTCCACAGTGGTCTAATGTGGAAAACTTGTACCAAACTAATTTATTTACACTTAGGAATTAGGAAGCCTTAAATTAATAATATTTTGAATATTCTTTTTAATTCTTACATATATGCTAAACATTTCTATATCATTTACGTAATTGCTAACACATATTTATATTTTATCATAAGCGGTTAGTTTGTCCGCTGCTTACTTGCGGGACACAGAAAATAACTTATTTCAAAATTTAAATTTTATTAAATTTTTTAACTTAAACATTTAAAAAAATTACGAAATTGTTTAAAATTAATTTTATTTATATTTTTAATTAGTGTCGATCGCACATTTATCGCAAATAAATATGCGAACTTACATATATTACTGCCAATTTTTTGACTTTTCTATGCACAAAAACCAGCAAGAAAACAATTAATATGTATTAATTTAAAATTTATATAACACGACATGATATGACGAATTTCTTAAATTAGTAAGAAAAAATGTTATTTTTTTTTTACTAATCATTGTTATTATTGTTTTTAGTAGTGTTAGCACTAGCAGTTAGTACCATTGCCCTCTCCCCTCCCGTATTTGATTTAGATCTCACATGGCTCTAGTTGGCTTGGTTTAAATGCATCAGTCAATTCTAATCTTATTGTTGCTATTAAATCTATAAAATGAGTGAAAATATTATAATACGGAACCCAATTGTCGATTTAATTCTAATATTTATTTTTAGCTTGTCAGCTGAAAGTGAAACAAGATTTGGAGTGGAGAGTGCAAAAAAAGACCTATCACTATTCGGTCATACATAGTTAATCATTCGTTCGTTCATTCGTCTGACTGTGGATACATAACTCAGGGTTGCCATATGTACGAGAAATCTCGCACTGTTAGGAGATTTACGGGTTCTGTACGAGATACGAGAATAACAAAAATCTCGTACACTTTTGTACGAGATTTTACCAATGTTCAGTCTTAGCTAAAAATATATCAATGAAATAAATATATGTCCATGCCACAAACAATTGACTCTGCACATCATTGGCTTCATTACCACATCATTAATGAACCTTAGTCTTGCATTAGTTCCCACTTTGTGTATTTATTTGTTAATGCACAAATGTTTACATCGATATCTTTGTCGCAAACTAAAACGTGTAGGGCGGGGCGGGTAATGTTAATGTATTTTTACGCACTACTGGTCGAAGTTTCTCAAGTTCAAAAGCGTTTCGACATTTTGGCGGCAGTAACCACCCCCTTACAGAAGACCACCGTGAAATAACAGCACGTGTGCTGTTGTGTTTCGGTGAGTGAGTAAGGGATGCCAGAGTCCATTTCGCTATCCCTTCTTAATTCCTTATCATTAATTCTACTGTAGTCGGCAGCACACTTGCAGCAGCTTTGGCGTTGCTTGTAGGCGATGGTAGCCACCTACCATTAAGTGGACCATCACCCTGTCTGTCGATCTTAACATTAAAAAAAGTAAATTTTAAATGGTTCTAGGGCGGAGTGATAAGTCTGGTAAAAATCTACTTTGATGGCTACAGTTTTTGGGATGCACGTGGAGTAATCCATATTGACTACCTAGAGAAGTGTATAACGATTAATAGCGAATATTATGCTAATTTATTGAACCAATTTAACACAATTTTACGTGAAACCACATTTGGCTAAGAAAAAAATCTTCTTCCACCAAGACAACGCACGAGTGCACACCTACAGCGTCATTGCAATGGTAAAACTTTATGAGTTGCGCTATGAGATGCTTTCTCACCCACCGTATTCGCCAGATTTAGCCCCTTGTGACTATTTTCTGTTTTCGAATTTAAAAAAATGGCTTGGTGGGAAATGATTTGGCTCCAACGAAGAGGTCATGCACGAAACCAATGCCTATTTTGAAGGGTTGCCTAAGTCGTATTTTATGGAAGGGATCGAAAAGCTAGAGAAACGCTGGGTGAAGTGCATTGAGCTACACGGAGTCTACGTTGAAAAATAAATAATAATAATTTAATTAATTTCACTCCTTGTTTAATTTTTTACCAGACTTATCACTCCGCCCTCGTAATTGACATTTATATTAGATATAATTAAAAAAAGAAGACAATATTATCTACAAGTGGTACCTATATATAAATACATTTCATCCTTTAATAAAATCATTAGAATATGAATTACCTAATTGTACATTTGACATCCTCAAGCGCAACCAATAATAGTAAATAGTTTTTAAACTTATATAAAAGCCATAAATTTTATGTAATTTTTTTTTTAATTTATACTTTCACAAAATTCAAATTTATACGAGATAATAGTAAATAGTCTAAATTATGGCTTTTATGTGATTTTTTTCAAATTTATACTTTTACGAGATTATGTACTGAAATTACGAGATATTTGGTATCCCTGGTACGGGAAAAAAAGTCCGGCATCTGGCAATACATACATACAATCACAGACGCAAACGCATACATATAACATATTGCAATTTGCATACGCCAATCGCCATTCAGCGTTCAAGTGATTCGGTCGTTGGGTCACAGTTCATTATTGTTAGTTAAATATTAGGTTAGTTAGTTTGCTTTTTCTATCTATACTATATAGGATAGAGTTCGAGTCCAGTGTGTTTGTACCAGTAATTTTTTCATGTAATTATTTTTATAATATCGTGCTGCATTTAATTTTAATATAAAGTCAATATATTTTATACGTACCTATTTTAAAATAAACAATGTGTTTCGGAGGCAGAATATACATATTCTTCGGAATCGATATAATTTGTTATGCCATTGCAATTGGAAGTTTGGTGAGTTGATTTTAGTATTATTTTTAATCTATATAATAAAATTACTTAAATTATGTAATTATGTCATGACAACAAGTTACTTAAATTTTGCTTAGGTATATCACCGAGGTAAAAAAATAGTTTTAGTATTTTTGTCTGTGACGCTATCTCAGAAACGGCTCAACCGATTTGAATGCGGTTTTATTTAACTAATGTATTGTAGCAAACTTCCCGTAACATTTAGTGTTTGTTTCATTCCAATCGGTTTACAAACAAAAAAGTTACCGATTACCATGCGTACGAAGTTGCGGGCTCAGCTAGTTTATAATACCTGATTTTGTATTTTGTGTTGTATAGTATTAAAATTTTAGTGGAAATTTTATAATTCAATCATGCATTGTTTTATTTTAGTTATCTAATTGGTTTGTGGACAAATAGGTACTACTACAAATCAATATTTATACTAATACTAGCGACCCGCCCCCGGCTTCGCACGGCGTGCAATTTTTATATATAAGAACATTCCCCGTTTATCCCTCTCTCCATTAGTGAAAACCGAATTAAAATCGGTGTACCCGTTCACACGTGATGCCGTGACCGAGGGAAATGGGGATTCAATTTATATATATATATAGATTATAAAGAGAAAAGATTTGTATGTATGAATGTATTTTTGTATGTTTGTAATGAATAAATTCAAAAACTACGGTACCGATTTTAAAAATTCTTTCATCTGTAGAAAGCTACATTATCAGCGAGTAATATAGACTACTCATCCTCCCCCTATCCCCCCCCCCCCCTTTACCCCCTATACAAATGTATGTTTGTAATGAATAAACTCAAAAACTACGGTACCGATTTTAAAAATTCTTTCACAAATAGAAAGCTACATTATCAGCGACTAATAATTTCTAAAGATACGCGGACGAAGTCGCGAGCAAATGCTAGTAATATTATAAATGTGAAAGTTTGTAAATGGATGTGTGGATGTTTGTTATTCTTTCACGCAAAAACTACTGAACGTATTTTGAGAAAACGTTGCAGTAAATCGCGGGAAAAACCTATATAATTAGTACCTATTACATGACCTAGACCTAGACCTAGTACCTATAACAAGAATGTCTGGAAATGAATCAATATTTTAAATTAGTTTGTGTTATGTCCACTTACGATTTAGATACAGCTAATATAAACACTGGCTGTGATCCCTTTAATGATACAATTTATTTTTAAAAAACTGTCATAAATTTTTCTTTACATAATTTGATTTTATATCTATAAATCACGCACGTGTTTTATAAACAAAAAATGTGTTTCTTTTTATGTATCGTACCTATAAATTTTTGTTTAAGAGCAATTGCAAACCACTACTTACATTTTTACATAAATAAGTTTTTATTTTAAAAATTTGTAAAATATCATGATGATGATGATGATGATGACATGATGACCTAAAATTAAGCCAAACAATAACAGCAAGTTACAAATTTACACGATACATCTGGTAATCTCCGAAAATCTTTGTAGGTAGGTAGGTATCATTTGATATATTTCTGGTTTTAAGGCTCGAATATTCGAAATCAACCTAATTTTGATTCACTGGCATACAATATTTAACATTCTTGATTCTGATCCGAAAAAAATATCTATATTATAGTTTAATAAACATCCTTCATGATTTACGGTTCAAAACAAGATATTTACACGAAAACGGATTTTTTTATCGTTTTTCCGGTCATAATTAAAACACTATTACTCACGAAAATTATCTCAAAAAATAAATAAGTATGTAATGGGTTATTCTACGTTAAGAGGTCATCTGATATTAGGCAGGGCGGCACGATAAAAATGTTTAAAATTTATTTCTTTTCCCACATTATACTATGTAATCAGGTAATTTTGTATGCTGTAGATGAATGGCCAGTCAATTAATCTACTTTTACGAGTATTTTAAGGGACCAGGGAAGATAATCTGTACAGGGTAGAGACATCTACCCTGTACAGGAATCAGCCAGGGTAATCTGCCAGGGCAGGATACCTTACTTTACAGGGAAAAGATAAATTGAGAAAAAAAATCAATTTCGTAAGACTCAACTTTAATTATTCACTAATTTGTGGTAGTTTATAACTAATACAGAAATTCAGACTTGAAGTTTCATACAGTCTTTTTTTAAGTAACTTGAATTAGGAATTAAACTTAGAATACTACAAAAATCACAAAAGTAACATCTTTTTCTAAAGTAAAATAAACTTACTTAAATATTTTCTTTAATAAAATTTTTAAGGGAAAACCAAAACGGACAAACTTACAGAAAAGCGCATAGGAAATTTTAATGTTGTTTTTTTTTTTCATGAAAAAAGCTTGTATAAGTTTATTAAAGTGTCCAACATAACTCTCTTCTGTTTTTTTACCCCTTCTTTTGTTACAACGTCTTTTTTACCAGCACATACTCTACTGTTTGAATCTTCTTCCAAGAAAATTTCAATGGTTTTTCTCAAAATTATCGATTTTCTTCTTTTGTTTCGCCTTGCTTCTATTAAAGTTAATTTAGTTTTTCTTTTCTGAATAGGTTTTAATTAATATCTTGTCTTCTTCTAAAACTCGATATTTTGAAACCAGTTTTCCACTTATCATTCTCTGAAACAGTCTTTTCTCTTTTTGAGTCGAAAGATCCGAAAAATTATCTCTTAATTGTTGAGAAAGAACGTCTCCACACAATATTTTTTCCTTGACAGTATCTCTCGATTTTGGTGAATTAAGTAACGCGTCTACCTTTGTGCCTGGACTTTTCTGTATCTCCATATTATTTTGTCCTTTGGATCTCTGAAGTCTTTTTTTATAACATTGTATTGTTGATTTAAGCTGAGCGATTTGAGCTGCCTGTTTTTTTATTAATATATTTCTTGCTCGCCTTGTCTGGATCGATCTTCGTTGTCCAGCTTGCGCTCGTTGAATATTTTCATTAGGTAGGTGGGGTCCGAACTAGGTGGGGTAGCAGGAGCATTTCTAATGTGTCGAAGAGCTAAACGTCGTCTCCGCTGTTTTGCCTTTTCTCTCCATATCTTTGTAGCTTTTCGTTGTTCTCTGGGTGTAATTTGGTTTACGGTCTTAATAGTTCCCTTCTCTTTTTTTCTTTCATATTTCTTCTTTTCCTTTTCCTTCTATTTTCGGGTTACACTTTTCGGGTTCATTTTTTATGCTTTGGTATCTCAATCGTTCTGCTAGACGTTATTTTTTCAAGATGTTCTTCACGAGATAGTTTTTTTCGAGGAGGCGTAATCTAAAAAAAATGAAAAAGCTTATTCAAACATTTTGAAAATAAAATTAAATAATTGCTACATAGTATAAGACAAACGTAAAACAAAATTCATATATGTACTAATAAAAATATATGAATACTAAGAAAGCAGTAATATCTCACTTCCTTATCTACCCTGGATGTAAAGTCTACCCTGGCATCTCATGAAGCAGGGGAAATATGGCAGGGAAGAGACGTTGATAACATTAATCAGAATAAAATATGTTGTAACGAAAAAACAAAGTAACACGGTAAACTAAGCTTAAATTAAAGTAAATAAATATTACAAACAAACTTTAAATGTAACTAAGAAGTAAATAAAACTTACCGTTTATTACTAACTTCACTTCAAAACAAATGCTCTGCCTATTGAAATTTGTAGTGTCAACGTATTTTGGCGGCATTTATAACGGACGAAAAATAGGCATGGGAGAAGGGGACAAAAACTAATATTTTTTAAATAGAAAATTAAAGTAATTTGAGAGTTTTTTTTTTAATATTCATCATTGTTATTTATACTGCTTTATGTAATAAATAACGCTTAGATGTTTAATGAATTAGTAATATGTTAGATTTTGAAGAGTTTGTTACAGAATAGTAAAGAGACAGGCCAGGGTAGATACTTTTTCCTATATAGGTAAACATGAAATTATAACTAAACTAAGCTAATTTAGATATCAATGTAATTCATTGGTAAAAAAGTATACTTTATTTATTATTAAATATGATTGAGGTTTTCTGCGAATTATGTATGATTTTTTCACGTAGCCGTCGATAGTACCTCTTAACCTCTTTAAAATTACTTTTTTAAAATATACTTATATCTTTGAAACTAATAAGCAAAAGACTCCATAGAAATATACGCACTCTTTTATAAGTACCTAATATCGCAGGCAAAGACATTATTACCAACGCTATCTAAGCTGAAGTTACACATGATCGATTCCTGAAATTAAATTATATTCATTGTGGGTATAACCAAGGCACGTTATCCGTTATTGGTCACCCTAACAGGCATTAAGAGTAAATATTTACTTTTGGCAACACTGGCTCTTACGACGGGGAATCCTGGTTTTTTATGGTAGAGTAGCGTGAGTTCCCACGATTTTACAATTACTTTGAATTATATTAAAAAATGTACTTATTTTCTTTTCACTTAACAAATATATAACTACCTACTAATAAAATTTGTTCTAAATGAGCTTAATTTTAATATTTCCCATAATACGATGGCTAATGTTTAAAGACAGGTAAAAGAATGTAAATATTTTTTGATAGATAAGGGAAAGTACAGACCTTATGATGGGTGAAAGATCGGAGTAGTTCTAAAATCGCCTTTGTGGCATTATTGAGATTATGCTCATGTTGATTTTTGATCCTCGTAACTATTGTACGAAAACGAGTTTGAAAATTATGTAAGTCCGATCTTGGCCTCCAATGAGAAGAACTCTGAGAATGCAAAGATTATAAAACTATTATTGAAAAAGTCAAATGTATTTTTTGGTTTTTAGAATTGGATACTTTTTTGAAGTCGCATTAGTTACCAAGCACGTATACAGAGGGGGGGATAGTTGGGATTTATCCCTCCCCGAAATCTGACTGAAAAAAAAACGATAGATGTCATTCATTCAGAAAGTAAGAAAAAAAGACTGGTCGGCATGTGTGACACTAGATTTATAGAACGTCACGACTCTATAAATGTATTTTGTGAGTTACTCAAACCTATTGTCATTACATTGAGAGAACTATCCTGCACAAACAGAACTGTTGCCCAAACTGCGTCTACATTCATAGCTGCGATGGAAAAGAGTAGTTTCTTGATTTCTTTAAAAACCTGTGAAAGATTTTTAAGAAAAATTAGAGTAAAGTACAGTGATTACAGCGATTTTTACACAGTTCACATGGTCCCCCCCCGAACCAAAAGTCTGGATACGTGCCTGTTAGTTACCTAGCTTCCCATTTTTAACTTTCTTTAAGTACTTACCTTTAATACTTATCCCATTCAATATGCCAGTAATTATAAATGCGAAGTTTGTTTGTTACGCAACCGATCATCATGAAATTTTGCATGCACGTTACCAGGGATACAGGAGGAAAAATATTATTTGAGCAATAAATATTGAAATTTGAATGAAAGTTGAAGAATGAATGAATACTACGAAAAAGGGGCCCGGACGAAGTCTCCGAGAAAAGCTAGTCTAAAATAACGAAAGTTTATACATATCCGTACATATTCGGTCACTTTAGTCTAACTTATCACAGTGCAAATATTTGCAGATTCATTTGTAGGTATTTACACTTTTAACACAGAAAAAAAAAATTGAACCTACGTCGTCACTTTGAATTGAGCAAACAGTTTTAATAGCTTGAAAATATTTTATTATTAGTTTAAATTCACTCACACAATACAATTGGAGCGGACATTGAAACATAAACAAATGTTTGTAACTCTACACCTTACTCTTTTACACTGTGCGAACCGTGCTTAAATATGCTCCGTGTATGAATTATTACGTTATAAATAACTCGTCGAACGATGTTTAAATAAACCCATGGTTATAATTAGTTACTACTCAAAACATGCTTAAACTAAGTTGACTTCATCAAATACTATTTTTTTAAATGTAAAGGTAGATAAATGTCGCATATAAACACAAGCAATGTACGACAAGTGCACTGCTAACCTAAACCAAGTTTATTGACATAGTTCTCGAATGGAGGCCAAGAATTGGATGGAAAGCACAGTGTGGGACGTCCTGCAGCCAGGTGGACAGATAACCTGAAAGGTTTCGCAAAAAGCGGCTGGATGCGAAGGATAGAAAGACCGTGCTTGGTGGCCAGCCTTGGGAGAGGCCTACATCCAGCAATGGAGAGACATGGACTGATGATGATTGAATTGCCTTTTGACAAATATTTTTATGATAAATACCTTATGAATTAAACTGACTTTCCTAAATGCTTCCATTGCACATTGTTATTTATTATCTCGAGGTCACCCAGCGCTCTACTGCCAATTGCTGACGAGAGTAAAGACGAAACGACCGGAATAGATAAACTGCAACGGCGTAGTGTTTCAGCGATATACTTAATACTTATATAGTCTTAGGCTTGATGAGGTCAAATCATCCACACTTTAGTCACTCAACAAAAAATCGGGACTATCTTTGACCTTGTAACCTCAAGTTTTCACATGGAGAGACACTCATGATGATGTTAATTAGTAGGATTAGGGATTAGGGAGGGTTAGTTTTGAATGGTAGGTATTACTTTGAATTTAAATTGTCACTCACTGAAACACAACAGCATACATGCTCGACTTTTATTAAGGCGACTCCAGCCGCAAAACTCGTTTTGTACTGAATTGACGGGACAGCTGAGGGGGAGTCGTTACTTGCAAATCTCGGAAATATCTATTTAAAAATTAAATAAAGTATAATTCAAATTTTTCTTTTGATGAGACTTCAGATGGATCTTAAAATTATCTTAAAAGTAGCTATTTAAAATATTGATTATTAAGCAAATCGCACGGTTACAACATCGATATTAGACCGCAAATTAGTAATTTTTTTATATATATAATTAAATATAATTTAAAAAATAATTATGATGATCCCTTTTCATATATCCTGCAGATGATTTGAGTATTTTTTAAATTAAAATTATTATGATAATTTAAAAGGAAAACGGTTACAAATAAGTGGATTTTTTTGTCATTAGGGGCTGGCGTCGCCTTAAATTAATGGCAATGCGATTTCTCTCTTTTGTGTACAAGTTATTTAATAGACACTAACAGGTTGTAGGAAGTGATTTAGAAACCGCGCGAACATTTTTTATTTAAGTTTTGTTAAAAAATTTACTAGAAGCTGTTTGTCGGGACATTTTGTATTTTGTCGGGAGTCTAGACATCAAATAAGACGTCGGGACAATCCAGACGAATCCCGACCATCTGGCAACCCTAGCTGCACATCGAAGGCACAGTATAATAAAGAGTACTCGAAGGACTCATCGCGGCGCAATGTCAAGCTTGCGACACTTTCGCTTACTAATTGAAATATGTACCTTTTTTGTAGTAAACAAGTTCTATATTGTATTGCTACCGTAAAACATGTGCGCCGAGTCGCGTTTCGGTGTGATTTGACCCTTACTTTAAAAAATATATAATTATTTATTTTTATTTTTTCTTCTGTACTAAAGATTTGTTAACGCAGCCTTATGGCTCCTACACACTTAGCTCCTTATGCCCCTGCCACACACTCATCGAGTGGCATGGGAAGTAGCGAGGAAAGGAGGCAGAGACGTAGTGTGGCAACGTTACTCGTCATGCCGCACGTCATGCTCCTCGTCTTGCCCACCGATCCATGTTTTGTCGGTTTTTAAGCGCGATTCAAAGAGCGGCAATATGAACGCGAGTCACCGGCCACATAATCGCGGGCAGACGCACTCCGAATCGAGCGCTCGCTATGGAAACACTTCACGCGTACGCTTAATCATGCCGCCGACGGCTTTTTTAAATTGTAGTAAAATTGTTCATACTGCTTCTGTAACGAATGAATAAATAAAAGTATAAAACAACTGACTATATAATTAGTATTAACTAATTATATAAATGTTTATTGCAAAAAAATCACAAGTTTTGTCGTGCGACGCGAATTCTAAAATAAAAAAAATAAAATATCTTTTCTTTTTTTTTAATGTAAAGATCGGCACACAGGCTGACGGTCCACTTGATGGTAGGTGGCTACCGTCGCCTATAACACAAGCAACGCCAAAGGAGATAGAGAAATGGGCTCTGGCATCCCTTACTCACTCACCGAAACACAACAGCACACGTGCTGTTATTTCACGGTGGTCTTCTGTAAGGGGGTGGTTACTGCCGCCAGATGGGCTGCCCAAATGACTGTGAAAAACGCAGTGTGCCCTGCCACTACCTACTTTCCAAATCCAGACAAGAGCTAAATTTGAAAAGTTCATTTTTCAAAGTTGACCCTGCCGAGAATCGAACCCGGGAACCCTAGAACAGAGCGTTAAGGCAAGCACTAATATATAAAATTCTAATATTATAAATAAGTAAAGATTGTATGTGGGAGGTAAGGTAATCTTCGAAACTATATTCGATTTAAAAAATCTTTCGCCAATATTGATATATTGATCAAATGAAGTATATTTAGCAAATGTATATATATTGATAAAATGTAATAATTTGGCGAGGACGACGACGACGACGTATATTTCTATAACATTTATAAAATTAGCTAAAAATGCATAGCGCGCACGCTCTCTCAATTTCAACGTCCATTCGGTTGCAAAAGCAAATGACCTAGTGCGGCTGCGGCGCGTCGCGATTAATCGCGCGAGTAGAGAAGCGTGTGGACAGAAGGGCAACATCGCGGCAGCGCGAGGAGCAGAGCGATGAGCAGCGCGAGGAGCATAGTGTGGCAGAGGGGTTACATAGCTCCTTGCCGGGAGTCTGTGCCGCCGGCACGTGTCGCAGAAACTTGCACAAAGCCGCCGAGCATCATTTCGGTTGACAGTCTGGTAGAACGCTAGGACCGATCTGACCTTGCAAGCCCGTGCGGCACGCCGCCGGCATACCCGGGCGGCTCCTTTCTGCGGCAAAGCCGGCGGCCTCATAAGCCGCCGGGCGCACAGCGGCTTGCCCGACGGCAGTGCCGGCTCAAACATAGCTCTACCTAAATTTAGGGAGTTTTTAACTGTTTACATTTCTTTTCAGATATTATCAACGGGTTTAACAGTGACCAGCCTAACATATCTGATTTTAGAAGGACATCAGTATAATGGCACAGAAAGTGCAACTGACCACACATTCCAGATGTTATTAGAGGGCTATTTCGATGTGAAAGTGGCCCACATCATTGCGGGTGTTACGATGTTTATGGGGTTCCTGTGGGTTGTGTTTTCAATTCTACTTCTGTGTGGCTTTAAAAAGGTTAGTTCATATTTTTGTAAAGTTTATGAGGCCTGGCGGCAGTAACCGCCTATGCCACCGAGATACATACATTATTTATTTTATTTTATATATTTATAGAAAAAAAAAGACATCAAAAATCATATTTACTTTTTTTATATTGCCTACTAGCTGAACCAGGGCACGCTTTGGCTTTATCTTTTAAACATTAGTCAAATAAACTTCGTTTTCGGAATATACATCAATATCCTTAAACATATACTAGATAGCACTAGAGAGATTGTAGAGCGTCTATGACGCAGTGGTTTTTTTTCTAAAAATTTAAGTGCACTTACTGACTGCCCTCAAACAGTGAAGGATAATATCGCGAGGAAACCTGCACCTTGTCGAGAGGGTAGGCCTGTTCCTTTCGAGACGACTGTTGATGATGACACAATAGCACTAGTGTTGTTGTATTTTAGTATGTGAATAAATCACGCCACAAATCACTCTCATATCACCAGTTTCTTGTTCTTTATCCTTTCTTCCACTGGCAAAAAAATATGTACCAGTTTTCTTTTGAGCAGTCGCCTACTATCAATTGTGCCCTCAGCCAGCCTGCCGTCTTTGATCAACTCAATTTATATACTGGGTATGTAATATTATAGAGAGAATGAGATATCAAGAGAGAGCTAATTTTGTAGTTTTGTATGTACATACATGAGGATGTTTCTCAAGAACGCATTAGAGAATCAAAATTTAAGCTATAACAAATTTAAGTAAATAATCTTTTAATTAATACATTTGTCCGCACATGTTTATTTAAAGAAAAATAACTTACAACTTATTTATATACAACCAAAGTGGGCAACATTACAACATAGTTTAGTATACTTACTTTATTTTTTATTTTATTAATTTTTACGTTTACATCAATTTCAGCTTCATTATTGCATTTTCATTACGTTTTTTATTTTAAGCTAGCTGTGCCATTTGGAATACAGATTGTTTCTCGGTATCGGCACGTATCGAGCGTATGCGTCTTGACTTACTTGCACTACCTCTGTGGCTTCACGGCGCGATCGCGCTTTACATATATCGTATTATATCTTTAACCATACGTTCAAAACATATACACCAAACTTGTGACGATAAACTTGCTGATTTTGATAATGATTCATAATTGTTCATAATATGGCCAATAAACCTCACCAACGGCTTTAATATTTTTTTAATACAAAAAAGTTATTGTTCAACCGTTTTTTCGTCGACTTACTTTACAAATTACCACGATTACCACGAAAAAACCCCTTCGATTTACTGGATAATATATAGTCTATGTCCATTCTGAATTTCGAAGATTAGGTACCCCTTACATGCAACATACAAACTTTACCATTTTATATTTTATTTATTTATTTATTTATTATACATGAAATAATTAGAAAAATATTTACAATGTCCCATAAAACTGGAAAGCAGTTTGTCTATGGAATCAAACTAATGTTATCAAAAATAAAACTGAATTTAAAATAAATGTAACCTAAATTAAAAACCTAAACCTAAATCTAAATTTCATTAATCAACTTAAAAAAAACAGATAATATTTCATTAATTTATTTTTAAATACAGTTTTATTTTTCTCGTGGACAATGTCTTCAGGCAAACTATTTAGAATGTAGGGCAACCGCTTCTTTATAGTTCTTTATACTATAATATTAGTATAGAAAAAGAACCATAGTGATTTTGAATCCACACTTAAAAGTAATTGGAAATTGGAATAAGACATATTTAAGCATTTTAAATATGATTTATATGATTTATAAATTCCCACATAACACTGCTGTTTAAAACATGCAGACATCTTACTAGCTATTTAAAACATACAGACTATTACTAGCCGGCCTCATTATGTATTTTTTATTAAATGTAGTTTTTACACAGGACAATAAAATATTTTAAAATAAAACTATGATATTATAATTTTGATGTCATTTATTTCAAATTTTAAAATAACAGTTTAAGAAAGTTCAATCTATTTTTCTGTATCACATCTCATACGAATTAATTTTCATTTTCGTTTTCAGAACAATCCAAATTTAGTGATGTCCTATTTCTTATTCGGAATAGTTTTGACGATACATGGTTTCCTGTGTGCCCTATTGGTGCTACTCAACCCGCAACCATTTTGGAAGCTCTCGCTGGTCACGTTCTTGGGGACATGTAAGTAAATTTTATTATAAACAAAGATTACATTAGTAATCTTTGCCTCTGTGCCATCCTTGTTATCTACATCAGTAATCTTTGTTTATTACGAATCTTATTTATATTTTAAGCTATCTGTTTTAAAAAAAATGTTCATTTAGTTAATTACGAAAGGTATTTTTTTTATTTAGACCAATGATAATAAAAACAAGTAATTCAAAAGGAAGAAATAAATTCAGACAATACAACCTTTGTTATACTTTAAATAAATCTCTATATATAAAAATGAATCCCCATTTCCCTTGGTCACGGCGTCACGCGTGAACGGGTAGACCGATTTTAATTCGGTTTTTACTAATGGAAAGAGGTATAAACGGGGAATGTTCATATATATAAAAATTGTACGCCGGGCGAAGCCGGGGCGGGTCGCTAGTAATGAATAAAAAAAGACGAAGCGAATATTGTCAAGTAAATGTTACATTTTACGCGACAATTAATTAATTAAAATATTTATAAAATAGGACACCAACATCGAGATGCATTCAAGGTTAGAACAGTAGAACTTAACAGCTTTGTGTATCTGCCCCTATATCCAGTCATCTATCGAGAGTCTCTTGAGATGTTGGTCGAGGCTCTTCGCTGTAAGACCGTTCGCAGAGATTATTATTGATTAATTTACTATTATTTTCTCGCTAATTTACCTTCTACAATACAAACAAACAAACATACAAAGTTTACCTCTTTATAATATTAGTATAGATAATATAGTATTTATTTTTTAATTTCAGTATTCTACATTCAGTGTTTGATGGTGTTATATTCCGCTCATGACGCGATGCAGAAGGGATGGTTTTTCGGTAAAAACCAACACAGACTGCTTCAAGAAGATTTGGACGAGGCCTTCGATACGTCGACAGATGAACCGAACGAGAGCAGCACGATTGCGGTCGTGACTGTACCGATTAATTCTTAAAAAGTACAGTCATTTTTTATTTTAGTGATTACTTACTTAAAATGTATGATTTTTTTTAATGTGTTAAGTATTTCCATATTAATGTTATTACACGATTAAAAGGCTTAGGTGCTAGAAAAGACTTTGAATACTGAATTAAAAATTGAGTATTTGTATAGACTGTTTTGTGTTAAACACACAAGTTTTCTTAATGACATATCTAATTAAAAATAGGTATAAAACCCGTAGATTGCTAATGCGAAGAACCTCGTCACATTGAAATCCACGTGACGTCATCTGCAACTAAAAAACAGCTAACATAACTAACGGAGAGTACCGAGTGTGTCAGGAAATTACGTCACCAAAATGGCGGCCAGGCGCAATAACAATTTTCGGGGCTTATATTACACCATAAAATGACATTCTATATTCATATAAATTATATTACTATTCGTCGCTATAAAATTGTAGTGAAGTAAGAAAAAATAACTTTAAAACAGGACTTTTCTTTTCTTTGAAAAGAATATATTGATATGTTTTCAAACTATAATTACATTCAAAGTTAGTCAAATCGCTATTTACATAACTACTTAGGAAACACTCACGGACCCATTTGCCAGCACTTGTGCTGTTATGCTTAGATGAGTGAATTAGGGATGCCAGAGCAAATTTACCTATTTCCCTATTTCTTATCCCATATTCTTTCAAGGTCGGCAGCGAACTTGCATTCCTCTATGGTCACTGCAAGTGAACCATGAAAGCAATGTCACTGACGATACTTGGTGATCTTAAAAAAATATGGCACAGACTACAGAACAGTTTTTGGCCGGTTTGATGTCAAGGACTCCTGTTATCGTCATTCGTCACCTATAAAAGTAGAACCAGTAGGATTCAATTGCTCTGCCGACCCTTATAAGATAAGGGAGAACCACTGCTACGCTACACTGCAGGTGTGTTACAGATGTCCTAGTCTTGAAGCAACTACCTATTATTTTAAATATGTTTTATATGGCGAAAAATGATATAACTACCTAAGTAGGTAGTTTACTAGAGCTTCAAAAAACAGCTAAAAAGTACAGAAAGTATTCAGAAAAAGTCAATACAGTGAGATTAGTTCTAAATAATCTACGTGTGCTATTAAATGTACTTGAAATTAGAGTTGTCAATTTAATAGTTTATTGTTTAGGAGATAAAATATAATAGAATTTAAGGTTGAGTATTATTTTAGATGTAAGCGTCGCAATTGTAATAGTTAACGTCCTCTACTACGCGAATGACCTTGAGCAACTGGGCTCTGTACTTCTGTAGAGAACCGGCCCTCGCTAGGGGCAACCGCTACTCAAAAATATCCAAAAAAACCTTTGTTTTTCTGAAACTATTGAATTAAATGAAAAACTGTTCCTGTCATTTATAGTGTAAATGAAACTCTATCATTTGATTATATGCGCATTGGATTGCTTCTTGAAACAACTAAGTCGAATCGATTTTTGCAACAAAGCAATACATTAAAATTTTATTTAATTTCTCGTAAACCACAATACTTAACACAAAAATGCCTCGTCAAAAATATAGACTAAGAAGTTATGTATCGCATATATATTTTTTGTTACATTGGGTTTATTATTGAACGAGCTGAATCGGAGAACAAAGCAGTGATTTTTTTTTCTTATCGATGGCGTGGAGCCTCTTAAGGCGAAGTGTTATCATTAAGCACAGGTAAAAGTCTTAAAAGTCAATGGTTTAATTAATTAATCAAATATCAGAAAAGTCGAATTTCAAATTAGTTAAGTCATGGGAAAATTCTTGTCGAACGATTATATTATTTTGTACTTATGATTTAATAATAACGAATTAAAGAGTTGAATTTTTAATGTGCGATTAATAAGCCCACGACAATATTATAAATAATATCAACAACTAATACGAAGAAATTGACAACTGAAACGGTAAATCTCGTATCGCAGTTAAATATTTTTAATACGTATTTTAAAAAAAAAAACATAGAACGTAGCAGAAATAAATATATCAATATTTTTCTTTCATAGTACTTGTTATATAATTTATTAATATTCTAGTGGGCCTTAAAAAATTCTCCTTTGTGATAAACATTCACATATCTTCTACTTAGCGTAAGCATATAATGTAATATTTAGTGATAGAATGAAATCTTGTTACAACCAGAACCACTCAAATCAAATATATATTTTTGAATCATTTATAGCTAACACGTCAAAAACATAGTACTGGTGATGACTGATTTTGAAAAACTACTCCACGGTGTTTCTACGTATTTTCTTTGCACAAAATAAATTTTTGAAAGAAAAAATTATGTTCTTAATGATACAATTTACACTTTGCGCCAAAACACTAGAATAGCAATGGCGTCTGTTGTGACGTCACGCTTTCTTAACTCGGGAACAGTTTGACAGTTTAAACGTTCAAGCGACACGGTGATATTTACGAAAGCGTGACGTCATTCGCTCTGATCGGTGTTTCATTTAACATGGCGGATTGGAGTATTTTATACTTTTATTTTATTGGAAATAATTTAAAACTGGGTCATTTTTTAGAAAATTTTCAACATAAATTTACATATATAATATTTCTCTAATATCATTTGTTCTTTAATACCGTCATCATGCCTATTGTCACATTTTTTTTTTGTTATGAAAGTCTGCAGACAAGCTAACAAATCACACGTGATCGGGGCTACCATTATCTAGATTAATTGTAGTCAAAACTAGACAGGGTTGCAAATGGGCTGAAGGATAGGATAAAGGATCAGGAACAAGACGAGGATAGAGAAATGGATTCTAAAATCATCCTTTATAACTATAACAGCACATATTCCGTAAGGATTTGTTCACTAACAATAACCTTGTAACTTGTTCAGCGCCATCTATAGGAGTCCGAGTTGAATATAGCTACTTATTTTTTTTAAGGCGATAAATGAATCATAGAAAAGTACAAAGAAATTCATGTTTATTGTGATCTATGTTGATTATTATAATGGTTCTGGACCAAAGAATTTGAGTTCCTTTTTTTATTTTTTTACTAACCTCTTGTGTTAATTAATTAAGATACTGCATTTATTATTACTATTAAAAACATAACATTATAAATGAAACGAATTTGTGTTTTTTTTCCCTTTTTTTTTATTAACATCAATAAATATATTGTTATACAAACTATAAAAATGGATAAATAAAAACAAATACAATATTGTGTATAAATACTTCACAACGTAAATATTCCTTTATATAAAGGCCTTTTATTATAAAAGCTGGTCTGTTCTTCACAAACCCCTACAAAGGAACTGTGTATTGTCATAGATAAAATACTACTTAACCAGTAAAGTAGTATTTTATCTATGGTATTGTATATTGACTTTTTTTTAGATTTATGAACCTTGGCGAGATTGGACCCAAATTATAAATATGTACCTAATGTCATAAGCTTCTCAAGCTATTAAATTAATTAGCACAAAAGATATAATTCCTTAATTCTTATGCCTCATTCCCATAAAAACTCCCATACGACTAGTGCAACATTGAACTTAAAAACAAAAAGGGAGTTATTATGGGAACGAAACTTTAGTGATTTTCGTTACTAGGTATGTATTGAAAATTTTGTAAAATATGTGTATTTAGTATATTTTTTTTATAGAAATAACAAAATTTACTTTTCTTATAGAATACAATCTACTTAAGGTGGATTTATATTACACCGGGCCGGGGCCCGGTCAAGATGTTCATAGTAGGTATGCTTTTGTATGAACCAATTCATACTTCACCGGGCCGTCAAAGGAGTGCAACTTCTGTACGCTATTACTATTATTTATTCTGTGGCACGGTGTAATATGAATCATCCTTAAATCTACAGGTTACAATAGTCTTTGGTTTTACATGATCATTACACATTTTATTTAGTTCAAATCAGTTTTTTTGGCTATACATTCGATCGAACATAATATAGGTATGATTAATGAAAGAAAGAAAATTATTGGAGAAAATTTTTAGGCTAGGTTCCCACTACACCGGACCGGCAGATTTGCCGGAAACCGGCGCCAGGACGTAAATATTCACATTAAATCGGATCCCGCATCGTCAAAGTTTGGTTATTCTTTACGCCATGCTGCTAATTTTAAAGCAACGGGCGAGTGGACAAGAGTACCTGTGCTGGTCCAGGCGTATTGGCGGCGCACAGTGTCAAAAGGCTCCGGTAAAAATGCCGAGCTTATAAAAAAATGGTACAGCCACTATGGACTTTTCCGACAGTTTTAACGGCCCGATAAATTCACCGGTCTATAGTGGGAATCTAGTCATATCTATTTATTGAAAATACACCAACAGTATACATGTTACACATTTGCAATACAATGAATCACAGCGCATCCCGGCCAACACGCACATACCAATTACAGGCGTATACAGCATTAACTATAAGAAAGGTAACAAAATACCAACTCAACAAGTTAAGAGTAATACCAGGCACGTATCCAGACTTTTGGTTCGGGGGGGACAAACATTGAAACAACCATGTGAACTGTGTAAAAATCGCTGTAATCACTGTACTTTACTCTAATTTTTCTGATTTCTGATTCTGATTTCTTTTCCATCGCAGCTATGAATGTAGACGCAGTCTGGGCAACAGTTCTGTTTGTGCAGGATAGTTCTCTCAATGTAATGACAATAGGTTTGAGTAACTCACAAAATACATTTATAGAGTCGTGACGTTCTATAAATCTAGTGTCACACATGCCGACCAGTCTTTTTTTTCTTACTTTCTGAATGAATGACATCTATCATTTTTTTTTCAGTCAGATTTCGGGGGGGGGGGATAAATCCCAACTATCCCCCCCCCCCTCTGTATACGTGCTTGAGTAATACAGATGGTAAGTATAGGATGACAGAACGTTTCAAAGTATAATTACAATTTTTAGTCCCACTACGTCGAAACCGGCGGCCGAACGTAGGCGTTTACGTTAAACCGGACCCCGCATAATCGAAATTTAGTACGTCCGGCAAGAACGCCGAGCTCGGCGTTTTTATCGGATCCGGCATAGTGTGTACAGCTTCATATAAATTGTACAGCTACTGGACTTTCTGGCAGTTTCACTGCCCCTATAAATTCGCCAATCTAGCTACCCTAAGTCCTATATGGGATGGGAATTAAAGAATTTTAATGCATTTATATGATATTATGTATAAACAGAAAAAAAAATACATTTTACTTTTTTTAAAAATAAAATGCATGCAATATTCATAATTATTTTGTATAATAAGTATTCAGCATATTTTTATGTACCTATGCTATTGCGTTATTTTTATAACGCTTTAAAAAAGGCTACGATATGACGCCAATATTCCTTGCTGCAAGAGCCAAGTCCAAATTTGTATGTAGGTGTATATTACATAAAAACTACTTATCTTTTAACTTATTAGTAAATTATTATTATCAGTAATAATAATCTGAGCTTATTATTATTAGTAGATATTTTAGCTTGTAACGGATACACAAGCAAGTAAGAAGATCAAATTGTTCCCGCCGTTTAGCACGAGCGGTTCCTCAGTCATTCCTGTCGGATCACTTGCCAACATAGTATAATACGCATTTATGTTTTGGTAATAATAAATAAATATATATATTTTTATTTTCTTTGCTTATTTATCAAAAGCCTTGCTTGCACAAACAGCTAAACATCACTAAATTTTAATATTGCAATATTAAACCAATAATAATTATTTGCATTTTATCAGATTCTTTGTATTAGCTCAACAAGAAAGCGCAAACAAAAAGCTCAACAATTTGTTTGTGCTCACTAAATGCGTTCAGAATCAATTTAGCATGTGTCAAATATTGTCTATATCATATATTGTAATTAAATATACAAATTTTACTTCGTTCGTAGTCTAAAGTTGATTTCGTAGTGGGAAAACCAAAATAATTTTTTAAATAAATAAATATCTTAATATGTACTATCATTTTATATTCAGATGTATTTTTTCTACTTTAAAAAGAAACATATTTTTCAATATACAAACAGCCATTGTGGGTCCATTTTAAAGTAGGTATAGCATACAAGCTTATTTATTTCCCTTGAAAATTAAGTACAATGAGCATAAAAAGCTTCAATTTTTATTCTGTATCTTAAAATGCCAAGTCTTAGCTACCATGCTCAGTCTCAACAGCTCTCAAGCTAGGTACGCAATTTACCACTTATAGTTAAACGGGTATAGCACTGTCCCCATAAGCCGTTCTCATTTTTTTGTATACACTATTCACCACTGTTAAGTAGAATAATGAGTATGCTGAAAAAAAAAGGTGTAATGAATATCCATAATATATGTACCTACAGTTTCATTGTACGATAATCCAGGCTAGACTTATCAGTATCTTCAAAATCCAAATTTTAAAATAATTATTACAAATATATATATAATAAAAACTAAAATTACCTAATCTAAAAATAAATTAATACTAAATTGATTAAAACTAATAATATAAAAATGGACCCTGTGGCATTATACCAAGTACGCTGGCAGCATTTCCTCGTTGAATGGCTATACTAATACGTTGGCCGAGGAAAGTGCCAGCTCTTCGGCCTCCCGTCGCATCAATAAGCCTCTTCGAGATGTCTTTGAAGAGGCTCATTGCTGCAGGGCCCCACGGACCGAGTGTCTCGACTCCGAATGGTACAAAACCATATTCGGCGCCGAGGCCACTATATTTAGAAATTTTATTTTTTTCCGCCGCCTCTGCTGCGGCTGCTGCCTTAGTGGATGTTCCATGGAGATGCGAAGGAGCTAGTGTATCTACACAGGTAGCATCCCACACCAGCACTCTTCCCAATCTCCAGGGAATCAGGGTCATCCCATCCGGTCTCCTGCCATCGTTTCTCGAGATGCCTGCAGGCTCTAATATAGCTGGTACATATATTTTATAATATACATACATACAAAACTACTGTCTAGAAATCTTATCCTTAATCCTACTGTAGTCGGCAGCGCACTTGCAGCAGCTTCGACGTTGCTTCTGTTATAGGCGACGGTAGCCACCTACCATCAAGTGGACCGTCAGCCTGTCTGCCCATCTTAACATTAAAAAAAATTGTCTACCCATTCTATTAGCCGAGATTTTAGATCGTAGATACATACTGAACACGTTATACTATTTCTTAATAGGGATGTGACCCAGGCATGAGGCCTCCCTTGCGTTTTATGAACGGATTAGATGTCTGCAAAAGAACCTAACCTTCATGCTTACAATAAGTTGCAAATCTATTTGAGGATCTACAAATTCCTTCCCTACAGCATCAGAAATAACACTGCAAATTTTTATTTATTATGAAAATTTTATCAAAAAATCTTTTCTTCATGAGTTATATTTAATAACTATATTATTTAATAGTTATTTTTACATTAAATAATTAAAAACCTGTATATTAAAAAAAATCTTACCAAATCCCGATATAAATATGACAACCACGAGGGCAATGTTTCCAGCGGACTTGTCTAGAAATGGTCTCAACTCTGGACTAAAGAGGCAAGTGACTGTCGCTACTAAGAAGATACAAACAATGAACACAGAATTCATCAGCACAGACAGTTGGAGGTGGCCTGGACGTTTCTGAAAGAATAAAATACAATTATATTAAGTTATATTATTGTACTAAGCTGATGGTCTTAGTACAATAATATAATGATGGTCTTAGTACTTGATGGTGGACGGCTAATGTCGCCTATTAACACAAGCAGCACAACACCTTAGTGGGATTAAGGATGAGGGATTAGGAAGGGACAAGAAAATGGGCTCTACCACCCTTGGGGTTTCTTGGGTTCTTCTCCCTAGAACAGCATTCCGAACCGGTGCTCAGGCACGTATCCAGACTTTTGGTTGGGGGGGGGGGGGGGGGGGGGAGACAAACACGGAATAAATCCCAACTATCCCCCCTCTGTATACGTGCTTGCCGGTGGTAGTTTATAATTTATAATCTATATCTATACTAATATATAAAGCTGAAGAGTTTGTTTGTTTGAACGCGCTAATCTCAGGAACTACTGGTTTGAATTGAAAAATTCTTCTTGTATTGAATAGTCCATTTATCGAGGAAGTCTATAAGCTATATAACATTACGCTACGATCAATAGTATTATATATAAGCAGTGTCCAGTACCACGCGCACTCCAACGCCGTATGAGCCGCATCGAAACGTGGCCGAGTTCAGCTAGTATATTATAAAGCTGAAGAGTTTGTTTGTTTGTTTGAACGCGCTAGTCTCGGGAAGTACTAGTTCGAATTGAAAAATTCTTTTTGTTTTGAATAGTCCATTTATCGAGGAAGGCTATAGGCTATATAACATCACGCTACGATGAATAGTATTATATATGTATAAGAGTGTCCAGGACCGCGCGCCCCATGCGCACGCCGGCGTCCCGCCGTATGGGCCGCAGCGAAGCGTGGCCGAGTTCAGCTGGTAACTAAATTTAATGAGAAATATTTGACGAAGATAAATGTTTTGTAAAAAACTTACATCGAATAAATGATTTATTATTGTTATTATGTACTGATTAATTTATTATTATTTTCTCTCTGAAACACAAAAGCACACATGATGTTATTTTATTATTGTGTTCTGTAAGGCGGTGGTTACTGCTGCCAGACAGGATGCCCAATGTATGACTGCGAAACTCAATGTACCTATCCTGCTACTACTCGCCAATCCGGCGTTGAGCCTGCCAAGAATCTAACTGTTGAGTGAGAGCACTAAGGCAAGCACCTTATCTATTCGACCAAAAAGAAAACGCACCAATGCACGATTTCACATTACTTTCAACACTAAAAAACTAAAAGGTTTTGAATTTTGAGGCAACAAATAAAAAAAATAGGACAAGTGCGAGTTGAACTCGCGTGAAGAGGGTTCTGTATGATGTTACCTATCATGTTTTTTTTTTAAATCTACGCACAATATTCAGTGATTTACCATGTTATTTTAATATCATGGACTTCTTATAGGTTTTCCTATAATCTATAAGTAGAAAACTAATTTCTGTATTTTATTTTTCGTAATTTTAGGTTCAATAGTTTCTGAAATAACGGGGGGGGGGGGGGTTGTTCAATTTTCGTCTATTTTCTTGAATAACTTGGAAATTATTTATTTTAAAATTACAAAAAAATACATTTAAGATCTTCAGAACAAGACCTTCCATTTGATATGTAACACGATGCAGTTTTCAATTTTTATTTTATTTTACACTTTCCCCCCAAAAATGACCTCCCATACACAGATTTCATCTATTCACGTCACACTTCTGCGTTTGGGTCACAGAAATTGATATGTGTACCAAATTTCAACTTAATCGGTCTAGTAGATTCGGAGATAATTGACTATGACGGACGGACAGATGGACACACGAGTGATCCTATAAATAAGGGTTCCGTTTTTTTTGTTCAGACGTACAGAACCGTTTCGTTCGTTTGTAATGTAAAATTACAAACGAAGCACACTCTTTTGTTGTAAATCGAAAGGTAATTAAGAAATAATTATTTAAATTGCCCACTAACAATCCTCAATAAGTTACAACAATGTCTTGAAATATTATTGGTGAATAGTTTAGCAGAGTCAAGGTCTTGCATAGGTAAGATAATTTGGGAGTAGTATAGACTTCAGAAAAGAAATCTAAATATTCGCTCCATCCACTAGTTCCCACCGGTTATTCACAAGTCTGCTTTTGGAAATACTTGTCTCTGTCGCTTGGGTTCTTCATCTCCTTAGTTGTACACACCTGGCGGAATGGTCGTGATCTTCGATCGTCTGATAGGTTGGTTGCGGCCTCTGCGAGACTCCTCACTATTTTTGGCACCGCGTATACATCAGTAAGGGAAAAATTTGTAGATAATTTAAAGAGGTGTGTCCATCTTCAGGGAACTACTTCCTCTTTACTTCTACTTATTCCAAAGAGCTTTCGTTGCGAAAGATAAGTCCAAACATATAATATTAAGAATACGGACTTGCACAATCGACGAAAGTCTTTGTTTTATGCGTAGGTCATCCAGATCATTGGCTGGTTGCGACGTGATTGCGGCATTTCAGAAAATGTCATTTCATATTCACTTCATTATGTATATATACATCTCGGAAATATCGGAATCGGTTTTTGTTAGCATACATCATCTAACCACTTTCCTTAGAAACGTTAAGCTTGGGTGCGCTCGACGCGGGACTTATGGCCGTGATGTGTATGAGTATGAGGCTTGCGAATGACAGAGGAGTCGCTAATACGATAATAGGAAAATTTCAATGGACGAGCAATCTAGAGATAGCGTTCAAAGAGAAGAGGTGTCGTACTAGTTCCGCGACGATCACATCGAGTTTCCATTTAAATCCATTTGCATTTACATTGTAACTTCGATTATTATCGGAATATACGATCATGAACCAGAAGCATCGAATCTTATACCGTGTTTTCGGCCATTCTTGAGCCTGATGATGCCTTTATCGCAGAGGATGACCCGACATACATATTCGGCATATTATTCTCTTGTTGAAGCTATTAGCGTCGAGTGTAAAGGAACATCCGGCCGGTGGAGTGTGTGCGCGGGAAGTGGGCTACGGGATTCTCACCACGTTCCAGTTCTTACGGTTCGTACTTCGTAGTGCCTCAGCTTTTAGTTGTCATTGATTTAATGTGATGATTGTTACTATGATTGAAATCGTGATTAATAATTCACGTTTAACTTGTGGGATAGGATCAGAAATTCTGAGATTCGCAGAAGAACCATAGGTGAGAGAATTAGCAAGCTGAAGTGGCAATGGTCCGGTTACATCTGCCGCAGAGGCGACGAGTTCTCAAATGGAGGCCATGAATTGGATGATGCAGCGTGGGATACCCTGCGGACAGGTGGATAGACGATCTGGAAGGAATTGCAGGAAGCGGCTGAATGAGACCATGCGTGGTGGCGAGCCTTGGTAGAGGCCTATATCCAATAGTGGGAGACACAGCCTGATGATGATAACGATGATGAAGGCTCTGGAGAATGCAAGAGCGCTGCTGACCTTGATAGGGATTCCCTCACCATGTGGAATCAGGGCTCTGGCATCAAGTACTCTGAACACATAGCGCACTGTTATTTCACTGTGATCTTTTGTGATCTCTACCATGTTTATGACTGTGGAAAATGGACCTGGAATAAAACAGGTTCAAACGTGACTTACCCTGGCCATCCCAACAAGAGCGATGATATTACTAATGACGGAGAAGCTGGAGAACATCACCATATACATGGAAATCACATTGTCTTCAGGCTCTCTTAAACCATTGAATGGTAAATTCCACGAACCGGCCGTGATGTTTGCCACGCACAGCAACTGAAAGAAAAAAATAATTTTTAAATTTTAGACCTTATATGCATCTTACTTATTCTTATGCCTTATGCAGAATAAACAATAACGTCGCCTTAATTGACAAATTAGCTAACCCCATTTTAATAATTTACAGATAGGTACTTAAACCGTTACTTTTTTTATGACTATTTTATGACTAAAATGTTGTTAAATGAAGAATTATTTGAAAAAAAAAAAAGAACAATTGAAGTGATGTTATCATTGTTATCTTGCAAAAATTCTACATATAAATAAATCAAAAACCTAATATAAAATTATAGGTAAATAACATTTTTAATAAACAAATACTTCCACGTTCTGCTCTTAAATGTTCCGAAGTGTTTTATGAGTAAGATACGAGTCGCGCATATTAATAGGATATATTTGATTCGTGAGTATTTTTGAGGTCAAAAGTCAACTAACTCACAGAACCAACGTCATAGAATAACTAATAATTACTAAGTAGCGATTGCATTAGTATATAATGAGTCGATTTTTATTTTAGCTACTGTTTTATTTTTATAGTTCATACTAGAACTCTACAGATGTTAGAGAACAATGGGGGCAGAGACTTCAATTTATACTATTAATATATACCTACAGATATAGAAAATTTCTTGAGTAATAAAAGATTTAAAAAAGTATAATTTTGGTTAAATCAATCTGAGTAAATTATCAAATAAATCAAATGTAAATCTTAAATAAAATGTTTAAGGCGACGCCAGCCCCTAATGATAAAAAAATCCACTTATTTGTAACCGTTTTCCTTTTACATTATCATAATAATTATAAAAAATACTCAAATCATCTGCAGGATATATGAAAGGGGATCATCAGAATTATTTTTTAAATTATATTTAATTATTATAACAATATGAAAAAATTACTAATTTGCTGTCTAATATCGATGTTGTAACCGTGCGATTTGCTTGATAATCAATATTTTAAATAGCTAATTCTTAAGATAAATTTTAAGATCCACTATCTGAAGGCTCATCAAAAAAAAAATTGAATTATACTTTATTTAATTTTTAAATAGATATTTCCGAGATTTGCAAGTACGGCGGGTAGCGACTCCCCCTCAGAAGTCTCGTCAATTCAGTGCGGGACGAGTTTTGCGGCTGGAGTCGCCTTAAGACAAAATGTTTTAAAACCATCATGAAAATGTGTGGTGCTGGACATTCTGACAACCTATTGGATTTTATAGAGCTATCGCCTAGGGCCCTGCAATAAAAAAAGTATACGAAGGAATTAAACGAAGACAGGGGCATTTGTGTGCTCTGACATCTCGTAACATCACAAGTGCTGTTGTAACGGTATTGTTATTGTTGTTGGCTACTGTATTGTGACGGATTGTAACGACATGCAATCCGGTCTTTATTTATTTATTTATTTTTCAGGTAACATGATCCATTGTTAGTAATTATTAAATTTACATATGTACAATGCCAAAAAACTTATTACGTTATAACATTCATAAAATGTTTAAAAATTAAAGAGTCTTTAATTTTTAAACATTAATATTTTTATCGTTTGTTACAGGCAAATCAGAACGGCTTCAGGGTTATAAATATTGAAGGAAATTAAGTGGCCTTAAATAATCCAAAAATGATGAATAGCGTAAATCGCATTGCCGTTAATGGCAAATATAATAGTGTAACCAACAATGGAAATAACTCTCATGGAAACGTATTTTAATGTAATTTATGACAAATAAAAAATCTTTCAATATCTTTCAGCAACAGTTTTTAGGATGCTGTGGGCGCTAGCTCGTGTCTCCTCTAGCAACGACGGCACTTTCTTCCCGAGAATGCGTCAGTTCTTGTTATTGTTTCTGTTTGTAAAGAAAATTACAGAATAAAATAATGTATCATCTCACCGTGGAAAAGATGCACAGTAAGACACAGCCAGTCTCTATGGAGAAACAGCAACACCGCTTTAACACCGGCAAAGACATGCTGTTTCTGAAAATGCAAACAAATTCCATTGTTTATTTTACTGGAAACCAGCTGGTGTCCGTGATTTTGTTCGAGTTGAAAAATAAAAAAAATAACCCCCGACATCTTTATTGCCATTATCTTTTGCCCTCGGGAACAGTACTTTTTTGGAGTTTACTCCATAAGAATCGATTTTAATTTAAGACCCCCGGTATGGAAATTTTATGAGGAGTAAAATTGATACAAGCGTTAACTAAAAAGCGTTATGTTCTATTCAAACCTGATAGATGTCGCTCTTATAGGTAATTTTGCATATCTACTTCTATTTCTTCATATCTCTGGGATCTGTTTATTCTATATCAATAAAACTCTGTAATGTTTCCATCATGTATGTGCACATATATTCTTTACATTACAAATCCACAATAACTAATATGTATAACAATACCTAACATTTTCTATATTATAATACAACTACAGTCTCACAATTCATTCTTCTTTATATATATAATTAAAAATGGGTTTGCTCTTGACCAGCATCTTATCCATGTAGGAAGGATGAGGCCGACGATGGAGCGAGCTCACCCAGAAGATGCCTATATTCACTCGAACCTTGAAAAGATTTGGGTTATATGAGCTCGGAAATACAGACGCCGGCAGGGAGTTCCAATCCTTAGCAGTGCGCATCACAAAAGATGTTTTAAAGCGCTTGGTCTGAATTAGAGGAATTTCGACAAGGTGAGGATGGTAACCAGCCGCACGTCTGCATGTCCGATAGAAGAAAGGGGAAGGCGGTATGATCTCATGCAGCTCTCGAGCACACTCACCGAAGTACATCTTATAGAATACACAAAGACAGACAACTTTTCGTCTATGTGCAATTAAAAAACATCTCTCTTTTTTCTAATTCGATATTTTTGAAAATCAAACCTATTTAGTTGCAGCCAGTATTTAAGTTCAACAATTCATTAACAGTCGCGGCCTCACCTAATTCTATTTTGAGTAGTAGGTATAATAGATGACGCGTTTATTTGCCCTCTTTTCCTATAGGATAGTCAAAGACAATCGTACTTAAGGAGTAAAGTCCAGTCGTCTGTCGGAGCTGACACACACATTTTTTTTTTCTGGATGAAAGCTTTTTTTATGCTAAGGTCAGCAGACAGGCAGAATGACGGTCCACTTGATGGCAAGTGGCTATAACACAAGCAACACCAAAGCTGCTGCAAGTGCGCTGCCGATCATAGCAGGGTTATGGATAAAGGATATCGAAAATGGGCTCGGTGTGCGAAGTGCGAGTTTGCCTCGATCAAACGCATCGAACGCGTAACCGTGACTTTATATGGGATTACAGAGTTAGCCACTAGATGGCACTGCTTCATTCCATACAAATTCACGTTTACGCGTTCGATGCGTTTGATCGAGACAAATTCGCACTTCGCACTCTGGCATCCCTTACTCACTCACCGAAACACAACAACACACGTGCTGTTATTTCACGGTGGTCTTCTGTAAGGAGGTGGTTACTGCCGCCAGACAGGCTGCCCAAATGACTGTGAATCGCAGTGTGCTCTGCCACTACTTTTCAGATCCAGACCAGAGCCAACTTTGAAAAGTTCATTTCCAAAGTTAACCCTGCCGGGAATCGAACCCGGGAACCCTAGAACAGTAGGTTAAGGCATACCCTAACTACTGATCCAACGGGCTAGTCAAATTCTTCGTCCAGAAAAATATATAGTTCCCGAGGGATAAAATTAAAAAGAAATCATTGGCTGGCTATAAATGGTTATTTTTTTAAAATATTTTTAAAAATTATCTGTAGTTTTTCTTTGTTTGCAACAATGGACGTCTCGCGGGAAGCGAACGAAATTATAAACGCGGATTAACCTCCAAGAAATCCCACGAGAATTTACAAGCTGCCTTTGGGGGTCTGCTCCTGGGTTAACAACAATCACTTATTGGTTTAATTTAAGAGAACCTAAGGGATGACCCCCGACCCGGCCGACCAATAAATTCAGTAACTCATGAAAACGTCATCAGGGTGGAGTGGCTATTGCGGGAAAATAGAAATATTACACATAGGAAGATTCAGTATGAATTGAAGATTGGATCACAGGCAGTTTCCACTATCCTACATGGACACCTTAAAGTCAGGAAGGTTGCTTCGCGGTGGACACCTCATTCTCTCAAAGAAGAGCAAAAATACCGCCGTGTTAACTGGTGCAAATTTATGCTGAAAAAGTTCGAAGGAGGAACTTCACAAAACGCATCCTACATGACAACTGATGAATCTTGGATCTATAGCTACGATCCTCTTACTAAGCAGCAATCTACGCAATGGGTGTTTGAAGACGACCAGTTGCCCACAAAACTTGTTTGCGGTCTGAGCGTTAATGAAAAAATTATTGCCGTTTTTTTTTCGATGTAGTGGACCAGTACCAGTAACCCCGCTAGAAGACCGCAGAATAGTTACTAGTTATTCCGAAGTTAGTTACAGTAATAGGTATTCCGAAGTTTGCTACCTCAGGCTTTTGGGGAGTTGAGTAGTGAACGCCCAAGGATCGGCGTCCGTGGCATTCTTTTTCACCAAGATAACGCGCCCGCTCACACAGCTGATAGAACCATCGACTATTTGTCAACTTCGGGGGTACAAATGTTACCCCATTCTCCGTACAGCCCAGATTTAGCTCTGTGCGTTTTTTTTTATTTCCCACAATAAAAAAAATGCTTCGGGGACGAAAATTTAACATCGCAAAACGGCGTCGAAGAATTTCGTCGGTTATTTTTCGACCTCCAGCAAGATGCGTTTTTTAAATGTTTTGAGGACTGGTTTACTCGAATGCATAAGTGCATAGGGGTTGAAGGGGAATATTTTGAAAACTCCAAATAAACTTTTTTGATATTTCAACTATTATTCATTTCACTAAAAACTTTTGGAACAGCCCTCGTATGCTACATGTGCATGCCCTTGGCAACTTTAATTAAACGGCGGTTGAAACCGCGGGACACAGCTAGTACGGTGATAAACTGGGCAGTCCATCTGACGGCAGTTAACCACCCACCCCCCTTACAGATGACCACCATGAAATAACTGATAGTGATGTCTGTTATGTAAAAAAAATGTATATGTACAAAGTGTATATGTATAATGAATTGGTTTTGTCAGGGCCGTCTTTACCTATAGTGCAGGGTGTGCCAACACCTCCAAAGAGCTTGTGTCGCTCGCGGTAACGACGACGCTCTCAAAGATTTTGTCCCCATGTTATGACCAACGCCAGGCGTGGTAGCAAAGCAAGACGCCAACAGTTTGAAGCATTTAAATGTGTTATAAAACCAAAAATAAGACATTCTAAATGAGTTTCAACATACTGATGAAGAGGACGCCAGGGTATTGATTGCTCACGGGCGCTACATGAGCTAGAGTCGCCTCTGGGTTTTATAATAATTAAACTTTAGTAAATAATTAATGAATAAAAAAATTAAAAAAAATAAATCACAATGTTCAATTGATAAGGCGTGAAGCTTTTACAAATAAACGAACTCACTTTCGTATTTATTGTATTGGTTAGGGATACTATAAAAATTTAAGTGCTATCAAAAAGCCGAATTACAGCAATAGTCCAATACCCAATTGTCTACGATAAACTTCTCTTAATGAAAAAGTAGGTACCTTTTATAGCCACGTGTGCAAAGATTTAAATCGAAATCTTTGCACATGTGTATTAGAATTAGAATGACATATGCAATGAAAGAATAGAAATTCTATTACTACGACTCACTTAATTAAAAAAAAAACACTTATAAAAGTACACAAGTGTCTTGACCAGACGATGTTTTGGGACGGAAATATCCACTATTTTTAAACAGCGAAGGTCTTCGGCAAAAAAACAATTATTATGACTTACCTATTTAATAACATTAATCTCTCGGACATAGAGCGTAGGTAACTAAAAATAATCGCTAATATAATTTATAAGCAAAACTGTTTTTTTTTTGTTTTAATACACGACGCGTTTTACTTTCAAAGGTTCTCAATTAATTCATTACAATGCGCCCTACACGTTAAACTGAATCCTCGTAATAAAGATAATAATTTTGTATATTTTTTTTTATTTACTCAACTGTTCCGTCCTTGTGAACACATTCGTTCAATACAGTTTACAATCATTCGCACGCTCATTCTATTTACATACACTTTAATTATATCAACGCTTTGCATCTCCGCGTCTATTTTTATATCAAACGGTATTATTTCCAGAATATTTCAACGTTCAGAAACTAAATGGTTGTAGCATTTAATTTTTTTTAAAAAACTGTTTTTTTCGGACAATAGGTAAACATAGTAAAGTTTCGTTTACAAAATATTTAAAAAAAAATATTATTCACGTAAATAAAATCACACCAATTAAGTTTCAAACAAAAGCCGCCATGTTATTTCACACAAATTTGTATTTGGAACGCGTTTTTTTTTTTTTTTAATTATATTCAATTTTAGGAAGGCAAAGAGACGCGTATGTCATCGGTCTTCGAGACTTGTACTAGCGATGAGTCGCTCTTCGCTTCCGACATAATTCCGTCAGACAGCCCTGGCCTTGTATTTTATGTCGTAACAGCTAATCGCTACAGCGCTTTATTTATCAAGCAACAGTTTTATTGGCGCCGACGTCGAGCAAATTAGTAATAATTCGGCTGTTTTCCAATAAATTGTCTGCTATTGATTAAAACTCCGTGGAAAATATCTATCATGTGTGTTTAACTTTTTTGTCTTTTGACGGTAAGTAGCTACCGGCGAGGCGCCCATGAACATGAAACCCTGGTTAACTTAACTAGCTTTTACTTTAATTGCTTAATGTTATCTGCGTTAAATATCGAAAGTTAAAAACAGAAGTTTGCATTTAAAACATATGAATGTGTGCTCGAGAGCTGCATGAGATCATACCGCCTTCCCCTTTCTTCTATCGGACATGCAGACGTACGGCTGGTTACCATCCTCACCTTGTCGAAATCCCTCTAATTCGGACCAAGCGTTTTAAAACATATTTTATAATGCGCACTGCTAAGGATTGGAACTCCCTGCCGGGTTCTGTATTTCCGAGCTCATACAACCCAAATGTTTTCAAGGTTCGAGTGAATAGGCATCTCCTGGGTGAGCTCGCTCCATCGTCGGCCTCATCCTTACTACATAGATAGATGCTGGTCAAGAGCAAATCCATCTTTAGTAAAATAAAATAAAAATAAAAAGATCAAACAGTTCTATTGGGAATGGAAAAATCTAAAATATACTTACCTACCCCTATCATTAGCGTAGCGAGCCACCCCTGCTTCCCAAGGATAAGTACATTTTTTTCTGCAAATGATATTCGCAAACCTTCCTCGTATCACTCTTTCCACTATCGAAAACTATATAAAAATCCGTGGAATTTATCGTTTAACAGACAAAAACGGACAGGACTTTATTTTATAACTATTTGTGTACCGCGACTTCGAACGCATAGTATTCGGAATAGCGACATTAGGTAGAACTGCGGCGGCCTATTTGGGTAGAACTGCTTAGAAGAACATAACGCTTTTTAGTTAACCCTTTTACTAATTTTAGTCCTCGTAAAATTTCCATTCCGGGGGCTTTTTATGAAAATCGATTCTTAAGGAGTAATTTCCAAAAATTTCGAGTTATATTTCGATTCGATGGTGACTTAGGGTCAGTACACACGGAACGGGACCGCGCACTTTTTAGGTAGCAATACGTATAGAATATATTACCCGATAGAACATACGTATAGAAACATCGAGTGAAATAAAATGATGACTTATTTATTTATTTAACGTTTATTTTTATTGAATACAAAAATTTAAACATTTATTTCTAGTTGCAACAACGACCAACAATCACAACAACAACAACAACATCAACAATCACCACGGCACGCGTCGCCACACCGTACACACTACTACCCATAGACTGTATATATACCATCGTATATCTTGGTGACGCGTCGCCATGGACTGCGTCGCCACGCTATCAATCAGTTTCACCCGCGCCTATAGATGTTTCACATCAAAAAGGCATACAGTTCACTTGGTACGCGAGTGATGGCGGCTTCACGCTGCGCTGCGCCCCTTCCCATCATTGAACTATGTACCTTTTTGAGTAGTAAATAAGGTCTATATTCTATTGCTATCTTGTGAACTGATCTTGAGGGGCGGTCTCTTGTCTTCGAGGGTCCGTACGAATCTCCGCTTTGGTGAAGACCGGCCCTTAGCGATGCCAAACCGTTACTCGTTATTCCTTTCTGTTACTCCTTCATATGTATAGTTAGTGCATTTACTTACACTTCCTAGTGTTGTTTGTGTTTATGGGAGACGTGTGGCTTTTTTAATATGGATAAAATACCATCAATTGGACTCATATTGTTAAGTCAGTCCGCTTTCCACTCTTTATCATAAAAAGTATGTTCTGTTAGCCTCGACTGAGACGTTTAAATTTTTAAGGCTTGTAATCCATACACGATAATTTCAAATCGATAAGTAACTATTTTAAGTCGGACGACGACCTTCTTATCGAATAATTATAATTCTTGAAATATATACAATTCTTTGCTCTTTTTTTCGTACAAAGTACAAGTGTTCTTTCAGTATATTTTCTGAACTCTAAAAAAATATTTGAGGTGCGAATCTCTAAAAGAATATAATTAAAAAACTTACGCTATCATTATAAGAAGAAAACACAGAAATTTATTTCCCAAACAACAGTCCTCTATATATCTATAGTCTATAGTATATAGTAATATTATAAAGAGGTTAAGTTTGTATGTATGTAAGAGGTAATCTTCGAATATATTCATCCGATTTAAAAAATTCTTTCACCAATAGTTAAAATTGAATTTCAGGATGGACATAGACTATGTATTATACCTTGCGAGCTCGTTCGAAGCCGAGGTGGATAGCAGAAATATTTAAAACACTATTATTAATAATAATAAAAAAACTTTAATATTTAATAATAATTATCTGTTTTATATATAACTTGTTAAAAACGTATAATTACATGGAATAAAATGTATAAAATTGAGGTAGAAAATTTAAAACTAATAATAAGGTTAGGTACCATCTAGAATCTTATTATTGATTTTTACATCAACAGATTAGGCATTATAGTAAGTGGTGAGGCGCATTAAAAAGGAATTATTTATTTAGGCCGAAATAAATAATTCCTTTTTTTTTTAATTTTTCTCCTGTTTGATATGTCACTGGATCTATAAACAAATATATTTTATGTAATACCAGCGACCCGCTCCCGGCGTCGCACGGGTCAAGATAAAAACATTTCTCGTTTAACGCTCTTTACATTAGTGAAAACCGCATCAAAATACGTTCAGTAGTTTTTGAGATCATCACGAACATACATACAGATAGATAGACGCGGCGGGGGACTTTGTTTTATAAAGTAGTATGATATCTGTTTGTAAATCCAATGTCATGATAATATCTAGGTATCAATTTTCATAGCACTAATAGTATTTACTAACCAAAGTTTCAAAATGAGTTTTACGTATAATTTACTTTTAACTGTTCTAGTTTTAAACATTTTGTAAGTAATTAATTTATGATGACACGATTACGTGTCGGACATT
Source organism: Bembecia ichneumoniformis (assembly GCA_910589475.2). NCBI lineage: Eukaryota > Metazoa > Arthropoda > Insecta > Lepidoptera > Sesiidae > Bembecia > Bembecia ichneumoniformis. The sequence goes on from OU342535.1 coordinate 15,477,534, forward strand.
TATAGTAGCAGTTGGTTATTTATTGTAATTTTAACAATTTTTATTGATTAATTAAATTTACTGGACATAAAGCTGAAAGAAAGGTCGAAGATGTAGGTAACGGTAAAAATTAGAAACATGATGAAGTTAAATAAAGAATAGTGGACAAAAGAGACATAGCGTAGTGGTATTCCAAAGAAGAGGAGAGGAAGATAAGTCAAGAGATGGGAAGACGATCTACCGGCCAAGTGGCGCAGAACTGCTCTCGATCCCAACTTATGGCACATTCTGGAGGAGGCCTATGTCCACGGACAGCCTGACCGACTAGTAATTGATGCATCGCTGTAAATGTTTTTTAAATGACCACTGTTTAAGAGGCTTTTTTATTTATTTATTTTTTAATTTTTATTTCATTTACTATATTATACGTCGTTAATTTACATTTAAAGCTTGAAGCCACAATGAGTAAATAAATTTATCCGGAACTAAATGAAGGGAGAAATTTGTTCGAATTTTGTTTGTGTTACCAAAATAATATGTCGAAATCATAATAAACTAAGGACTACTAAGGATTTGCGTGGATTTGAAAATTCCAAAAATCTTTCCTTAGTGGATGATTACGTTTTTAAATAAATCTTTGCTCCAAATTTCAGCTTTGCAGACGAAATAGCTTTGGCTTTGCGTTGATATACCTAGTCAGATCAGGACAAATGATTTTATAAGTATAGATTCATGTCGATAGCCTCAACGAATGTGCAAGAGTCTTCTTTTTTTTGCATTATTGATTTCCTTAGCATATCCTACACCCTTTTAATTTTTCACTCAAACTACGCTTACTATAGCAGTTAATAATAATATATTTATATATATTTATATATTATATGAATAGCACTGTATGCCGTTATTGCATATTTTTAAGGCCTCCGAGCACACAAGAACGAAAGTTTTTTAGCATGTTTATTCGTGTAAAAATAATAAATTAATCATGTACTTAATTTACTTATCATTCCATATGGTAGTAAATAATCAATTATGTGCCTATTTCATTAATGAGAAGTTGAGAACTGATCTTATTTACACATAATATAAATGCATTCTGTCTTTCAATCATCAAATAGCAGAATAATGTAAATAAGTACTTAAAAAGAAATTTGATTTACCTAGAATAATAGGGTAACATTAAACTATACGTATTCATGTTGTACATTATTACACGAGTAAACGTGTAATGATCATGACTGTTACCTAGTCTCACGTATTTCACAAGAGTAAAAAAATTAAATTATTTTCATGAATTTCTTGAAATATAATTTATTAAAATATATTTAAAACACATTCGGTTATAATTTCTTAAAATTTAATATAACTAGGTCTAAAGATACTTTTTTTACGTTTGATTTCATTAGACAATGTTTGTGCCTAACTACTATTAAAATTATTGTTATTGAAGTTTAAACGTTTTTATTTTTACCTGAGAAGTTGTCATTTTACTCTTACACGTTTATTCGATGGGGCTATGTTATCTGTATTTTGCTATGGTTTGTGTTAATTTCTACAATTTTAATTTAAAATATTTTGCATCATTGGATTCAATGTTTATTAAACACTGTATTAAAAATAATTTATAATAGTCCAATATATAATAAATAATAATTAAAAATTAATTAATTTTATTAACATGATATCTTCTGTTCTTGCCAGTTCTTCCTCATAGAATGTATTCTTAACTAGTGGTAAGTGCAAAAGAATTTACCTAGGTACTAATAGTTTAAAACACTGAAATTTGTTATGAAATGGAATATTTTTAATTTTATTTATGTGAAAACATAGTTTGATGAACAAAAGATATTATAGCAAATTAATCTATCTGCTAACTTGTGTAAAAAAAAAACTATTTTCTTTTCTAGATAACTCCATCCGTTTCATGTCATTAACTCTCTGAATCTCATAGTAAATGTTCTGCTAACGCTATCTGTTACACTGCGTTTTGCTAATGTCACAAATATGCCTGTCACTGGTAAAACTTGATAAGAATTTAAAACGCAAAACGATGTTATTAACGCGTAATTATCGCCCGTGTAATAAGATAATAAATCTGTTAAAAACATTTGCAAGCTGGACGTACAGATCAGTATAAAAGCGACAATGGCTGTTTTAACAAAATGCCTTATGTTGTTCGCAGTTTCTTTGCCTCTCGAGAAAGCTACTCGAAATATCTCGAAGTATATCAAAGCGTTGATTACGACGATGAAGAATTTCACGTGAGCGTAGGTTTTGTAGTAAATGAAAAAGTATGAGGGATCCATTTTCATAAGCACCGGACATATCAGTCCGACCGGAAGACACAAAATCCATATGAGCCATGTCACCGTTGTAATTCTAAAACAATTGGTTGTAAAAACTAAAACCACTTTATCGTATAAGTTCTTAGTGAAGACGTACATCCAACACACTAGGACCAGATCGGTGTATATGTAGATCGTGTACACACTATATTTGACGATAACACTGAAAAAAGGCAGGAACATGATGTAGTACTCGCAGAACGTGTTGAAAATCCTCGCGCAAGACATCTGAGTTAGCACTTTTTCGTCGAATCTCCTACAGTTCGGTATGAATATGAAGAATCCAATTTGAAGTATCAAACCAAGCACTGATACACTGATACCGGTTATCCAAAGCGTCTTGAAAACTTCCTCAGACATGTACGCGGCCTCTGATTGGGTGAAATTAGTTTTTAAGTCGCTCTGATTGGTCATCTTTGCTTCCAACGTTCAACGATCACTGTGCACTGCAGTCGGGGCTGAAATGAATTGTTTCCTTTCGAACCGTATCGCCTCGACAATATTTCTAAATATATTAGGTACTTTTAAAATAATTTCATTACATTGATCTTCTGATACTGAGAGTCACTCAGCTCTCCAGGAAACTACACTCAATGGATGCGTCGCACGCGTAATTGTAACAAAAATATGAACTGTTGACCGAGTGTTTAATTATCGTAAGGTCATGTTACACCCATCTGGTGTGGACGGCGTTGAAAAATTACATTAGTGCTTGTTATCTCCGTTGACATATTTTGCTTGTTTTTTTATTTTATTTGTTGCGTTCTATTTTCTAGTTATTTTAAATGTAATAAATATGCATTAAATATACATAAATATATATTAAAATGAATAAATTAGAAAATATAAATAACTGCATTCGAGATTTACAGCTTATGGGGGGCGTTTTCCTTCATAATAATTTATTCTGAAATATTTTATTCTAAACTAGCGGCCCGCCCCCGGCTTCGCCCGTGGTGCAATTTTTATATACCTACATAAACAATAATCATTTCCCGTTTATCCCTCTTTTTATTAGTCAAAACCGAATTTATTTGACGTCCCGTTGGATGAGTGGCAAGGGTGCTTGCCTAACGTTTCAGGGGCCCCGGGTTCGATTCCCGGCGGGGTCAAGTTTGGAAATTTTAATGTAATTTTCAAAATTGACTCTGGTCTGGATTTGAAAAGCAGTGGTAGGGCACACTGCGTTTCGCAGTCATTTGGGCAGCCCGCCTGGCGGCAGTAACCACCACCTTACAGAATACCACCGTGAAATAACAGCATATACGTGCTGTTATGTTTCGGTGAGCGAGTAAGGGATGCCAGAACACATTTCCTTATCCCCTCCTAATATCTTATCCAATCCTACTGTTGTCGGCAGCGCACTTGCAGCAGCTGTGGCGTTGCTTGTGTTATAGGCGACGGTAGCCACCTACCATCAAGTGGACCGTCAGCCTGTCTGTCGGCCTTAACATAAAAAAAATCGGTCTACCCGTTCGAAAGTTATGGGCGTACATACATTGAACACGTTTTAAGAATGTGTACATATTTGAAGATCCATTTTAAAACAAGATACTCGTATCTCTGTATCATTTTGCTTTATTAGATATTTTGTGATAGATTGTGGTAGATACGAGAAGATCATTTTTAGTATCGCTCGCGAAATAAAACTACATATATTGTTATATAGGTACGTAATGGATTCAGTATTAAGGTGGGGTTCTACGGTTCACGCAATAGCTGGAAACGTATAACCGTCGAAATTGGACATAGATGTCATAAATTGAAAATGTGACCGTGAGTAATATTTCTATTTTTTTCTGTTTTGTTAAAGCCAAATTTTAACTCAATTAATTGATAATAATTTACGTAGTGCGTTCCGTTTCCTTTCCCCTATACATGTGTTGCCACCGCAGGCTGCGCGAGCGGCTAATAAACCGCATCAGTCTGAATAAAACTTCGTATCGCGCAGACTCGTTCGCAGATTTCGCTATGCCAGATTTGATTTCTATAACCGCATTATCAGGCATTGAGATTGTAATTATCCAAGTGATCGCGCTTTCTCGTCTTAAATTTTGATCCATCGTTCATTTAGATTAGCAAACGATGATTTTAAGCGTTTAGGAAGGAAGTTCAGGAACAACGATCCTCCAAACAGCATTTTTGAAGTTTACCTCCTTAAGAATCGATTCCCATATAAGACCGGCGGTATGGAAATTTGGTGAGGGTAAAATTAATGCAAACGTTACCTAAAAAGCGTTACTTTATCTGTCACTGTCACTTTGAAATCTGTGCAACAGTTGACAGCTTATACAAGCCAGACTCTCTAATTCTATTGTAGTATAATAGATGGTGCCATCAATAGTGTTATAATTTTTGAGTTTACCTAAATCTGATAGATATCGCCGCTTAACCATATAATAAAAATATATACATAGTTTCAGTATTATAATAGATGGTGCGTTTATTTGACCTCTTTTCCTATTGCATAGTCAAAGACAATCGGACTTACACACATACTTTTTTCTTTCTTTTGATTATAATTATTCATATCGATATAAAGTGTATATCATTTTTTTTTCTCAGAGTCGGCTCACGTTGTTCATATTTATATAAACAAATAACTTACCTTTTACCGTTTTAAAATGTTAGTATATATGAATTGACAGAATAGAAATTTAATCACTTTTTTTGCGTGTTGTCACGCACAGTGGGATGACACCTTTAGCGGTCTTTTATGTTCATTCATAAATGATTCATCGTACATTCTAAGTTGTGTTTATTTTCGTACGAGTTAATAAAAATATTTTATAACGATAACGCAAATGTTCGGTACCTAAATATTAAATCATAACGACGTCAATTATGTGGCCTTGTATTTTTTAATAACCTACCTATTTGGGATACAAATAGTGGAGATATAAAAATTAACATATATTATACTAAAGGCATAGGTTACATAGGTAATATCTACTTAACAGAAATTAAGCAGATAGACAAAACAATATATAGGTAGGTAATAGAATAAAACAAGAGAATCAAAAACTAAGTAAATTAACTAACTAAACAACTGAAATTTATTTTAATAGGTATATTTATAAATTCTTACCTATTGACACAAAACAGAAAAAAAAATATCCAAGAAGCTCGTTGGTTACTATTTAAACCCTCTGATAAACCATCAATTTCTCTGAATTTTTCAGTTCAGTATACTTATTTGTCACTAGCCGGTACTTCGACCACGTTGAAAAATGAAAAATACATATAACGCTTGCGTCTGCATCAAGCGAGTCCCGTCGTTCGCGTCGCGTCGGTGCGAGACCGCTTGAATTTATTTTCTCGCGCCTATTTTTTTGTTTACGATATATCCTAAGATATTTATTTAATTGTGCATGAAATGCTTAAGATAACTAACTAAACTAACGTATTGGTACCTCTCAGAGCTACCGGCGGCGGCCGGCTAGAGCCTCACGACCGCCCGCCTTGCACATCATAAATGCGCGCGTAGTACTTGATCATTATTTTGTTGTGGAGATATTTTAAAACTATGATGTCTCTAAGATATTCATTGAAATCAAATGATGTCCATGGCAATTTTGTTCAAAATTAAATACTTTTTTGCGAAAGTATTTTAGAACAAATTTGATTACCATAAAAATGATATAGTGAGTCAACCTTAAAAGATAGACATATGCTGATGCGGACTTTTTTTAGAATTTTTAAAGGGGAACAATCCCGTCATACATGATTTTTGCGTAACTTTAACCGTTAATTCAGCGCACGCAACGGAAGCTCTCAAAACGGATAATTTTCCCGTTTTTGCAACATTTTGTTGTATAGCGTGATGTTATATAGCCATTCTTGATAAATGAACTATCCAACACAAAAAGAATTTTTCAATTCGAACCAGTAGTTCCTGAGATTAACGCGTTCAACCAAACAAACAAGCAAACAAACAAACTTTTCAACTCTATAATATTATGGTATAGATAGATACTCCGGCCATTATAATTATTATGGTTGCCGATTTGACAGGAGTCAATCTCCATATATTTTCTTTATTGTTTAATCGAAAACGAATTTTATGCAATGGACATAAACAAATGTAAAAAACGCATTCATAGAATGACCATTTTATATAGATTTTTACTAAGTACCTACAAAAAAATCTTAACAACAAAAATGTTAATTAAACATCAGAACATAATTTGTTTAGATCTGATCTGAATGTATAATGCTGTTATATTATGACTTAAATAAATATTACACAGAAACATAAGACAGATCCTGCAATATCCTTTGCACAAATATCAGAAACCAACAGTTCCCGGGTTCAATTCCCGGCAGGGTCAACTTTGAAAAATCAACTTTTCAAATTTGGCTCTGGTCTGGATTTGGAAAGTGGCAGGGCACACTGCGTTTCGCAGTCATTTGGGAAGCCCGTCTGGCGGCAGTAACCACCCCCTTACAGAACACCACCGTGAAATAACGGTACGTGTGCTGTTGTGTTTCGGTGAGTGAGTAAGTGATGCCAGAGCCCATTTCCCTATCCACTCCTAATCGCTTATCCTTAATCCTACTGTAGTCGGCAGCGCACTTGCAGCCGCTTTGGCGTTGCTTGTGCCATAGGAGACGGTAGCCACCTACCATCAAGTGGACCGTCAGCCTGTCTGCCGATCTCAACATTAAAAAAAAGTTGCTATAGCCGGCATTTTCTTTACAACAATTATAAACAAAATTCTCATGAAATGTACAAATTTTAACAGACAACATGATTTTTCGTTCTACGAACGAATAATATCGTTATCATTCGCACACTTATGTATACATACTATTTGATTATGAATAATATTGTGTTTGCGTGTAGGTATTTGACTGGGATCATTTCGTTCAACAATAACCGCTAACATCTGTCTGACCGATATTTTTATGTGGCGCCGATGAGTCGCGCGAATGTCTGAGGGCGTACATCGTTGCTATAACAACTATTCCCCAGCTGAAAAACAGTTCAATATCCTGAAGAGCTATCCAATGGCTGTCTAATGTACTTACACAGGTATAGTTTAAGGGAATCGATGATAAAATATAGGTCTGACCACGCCTCAGCAGATTTAATTCACCTTACTATTGGTTATAAATTACAAATTAAATTTATCGACATAAACATTATAACATAAGCAATCTATACTAACCTATTATTAATTTATTATATAATATACTAGCGGCCCGCCCCCGGCTTCGCCCGGCGTGCAATTTTTATATACCCTAAAACATTCCCCGTTTATCCCTCTTTCCATTAGCGAAAACCGAATTAAAATCGGTCTACCCGTTAACGCGTGATGCCGTGACCAGGAGAAATAGGGATTCATTTTTATATATAAGATTTACAAATTATATACTAAATTAAGCTTTGGTCCCCTAGGCAGGGTGCCAAGCATGCTGGCTGCATTACCTCGTTGTATTGCAAGACTGATTTGCTGACCGAAGTAATGGCGAGCTCTGGGATCGCCAGTTATGTCGACCAAACGTTTAGACAAAATGTTGAAGAATTTTAGCGCGTTGGGACCCCACGGACCCAAAGATTCGACACCGAAGGGAATGAAAATGTAGTCAGTGCCGATATCTCCGTATTTGTGAATTTTGCGTTTCTCGGCCGCGTCCGCAGCAGCACCAGCTGTAGCGACTGTTCCATGAAGATGGGACGGAGCCAAAGTGTCGACACAAGTGGCATCCCATACTAGTGGACGACCCATGCTCCAAGGAACTAGCGACATCCCATCAGGTCTCTTGCCTTCAGGCCTTCATCACGTACAATACCACTTGGTTCGAGGTTAGGTATAGGTTCAATAGTTTCATAATCTAACGATTAAGAGGAGTGTTATGGGTAATTTTGCATATCTACCTACCTCTATATTTCTTCATATCTCTGGGATCTGTTTATTCTATATCAATAAAACACTGTAATGTTTCTATCATGTATGTGCACATATATTCTGTACATTACTAAACCACAATAGATTTTAATGATCCACAACTCCCACCACATATTACACCACCCACTCAAGAAAAGAATATTTACAAATATTTTAATATTAATTGAGCAAAAACTCGTCTAAACGTGCATCAGATTTCAAAACGTTAGCTTCAAGCGTAAATGGACCATCTGAAATAAAAAAAAGTTTATGCTTGATCACAGATAATCATTTTTCTTTTTCTTTATTTTTTTTTTAATACAATAATGTTTCATTTGACTTAACATTGGTGTAAACAAAAACTCATTAGAGTTTTACCGTACATCATGTGCCGATTATAGGAAATTTAAATAAACCTTCAGTTGATGCCCAGGTACACTTCAGACTCTTCAATTGTTTTAAGATAATATCTTATTTTGTGTCATATTCTGAATTGAAATATCTTACAATAATAATTATTATAATAGTTATAAACAAGTAATATTAATTATTAATATTACTCGTTTATAACTATTTTTGTATTGTTGTTAAAATTATATTTATCTGTAGTTTATTGTAAATAGTATTGTTTTAGCTTATATGTGATGTTTTTGGGTGTTATGTCGCTTTTTAATGTTTTAGGTAGGTTGATTTATTAAATTCGGTATGATGTAAGCCAGACGTCTTTTTTGTTTTGTTATAGTTGGGTAAATTATATTTTAATTCATCAAATAATCTGGTTGAGTAAGTTATTGATTGATTTCTTTAAATAATAATAATGTTACGTGCGGGGTGAGTCAAAAGGCCTTGTAAGGGCGAAACGAACGGTTTATTTTCACAAACCAAGATGACTTCCAAAATCCCTACACTTGTCCGATGAAACCGTTAAACTTGCCAAAAGTCGTCAATGATTCCCTTAATGTGTCGCCGGTTCACTGTCGCATGTAACTTTGAAAAAGCTCCGAAGAGTCGCTTTCGAATCGCTTGTTACTCATCTCGCCCGCTTGCTCTCTTATTTATACTTAGCGCCAAACGCCTCGACGTAATTCGAGTTTTCAAGAAAATCTAAACAACATCGTAAACAAGCCATTGAAATTCGGGAATGCTATTTCTGTTGAAATGTATACTCTATGTTGTAAACATAATAAGGACCAATTTCCTTTGACACTAGTCAGGAAGCAGCGAGGCTACCATCGATAGGGTGGGACGTTCGACAGTTTAAACCGGCGTGAACGATTTTTCCAGAACGTTCCATAGTTAGTCGTAACAATAATTTATTTGCGATGACCATGGGTAACTGATACCAGGGTAACTGATACCATGACTAACCGGTATTCGGTGTGCAAATTTTGATTGTTCCACAAGGTTTTAAAAGCTACATAAACTAAATGAGATTCGCTTTGTGAGATTTACTTTATACAATGGAACATTCAGTTACCACTAATATGTTTCGCTAAATACATACCAACATTGAACCACTTATTTCTTGGATAACCAGTGTCTTCGCGAGAAGCAGCAATGGCCTCCCTCAGTGCAAATGCAACGCAAACTGCCAGACACGTTGCGGGTTCGGCAACAGCTTAGCGAAAAATCATTCAGTCAAGTGAACATCGTGATACTATTTGGTAAATATATTTAGAAAATGTTAGCTCCTTTATTTTTTAGTATAAGTTTAATCAAATAGTGGTTTAGTAATTTGAATGCCTGCTCACATAAACAGTAAACAGCTTAAGAGTCGATTTTCATATAAGGCCCCGATATGGAAATTTTATGAAGAGTAAAATTAATACAAGCGTTTCACTAGAAACCGTTACGTTATCTGTCACTTTGACATTTGTGTGACAGCTGACGAATGCATTTATGTTCGCTACTTCTATTGTAGTAAATAAGCACCACCAGAGAGTTTCTCTGGGCTTATAAAAACAAACGTCGAAATCTTGTATGAAAAATGTAGTCCGCGTTAAGGAACGAAACGATAGCGCCTATAAATTACCGGCGCAGCGACATCTGTCGTCGAAAAATTAAATACTTGAACTTATAAAATGTAGTGACATCTGTGTATACCGAATGTAACTAACATAACTTTTGTTGGAATCTTTCAAGTGCAGTGCAGTGGTATCGAAGATTACCTATCATATTTAAAAGAATCCTCTCTCTCTTTATAATATTAGTGTATAGTAGAATTCCAATTACACCCACTTACCTCGTGAACCCAAAGTTCCTAATGGATTAAAGGAATTTCTACGCAATTGTACCCTAAAATCAAGAGGGATATCCTTAGCAAGTGGAACATGGTAGGTCCATGTGCGATCAGTTAAAATTTCACCAGAATTTTCATCGTAAATTATGTGTTCATGAGTCCAATATCCAACGCCCATAATGAAAGATCCTTCAATCTAAAAAAAATCGCTTTCTTTAGTAAATTCTGTGTCCGAGAGTGAGTACTTAGATTGCTGCGAAAGGAATAAGACTTAGGAATAGAGTGGTCAAAACAATGGAAATGGCTCATCTCGTAATTAATATTTAGTCCATGAGGATTTAGTTAAGGACAAATGGTAGACAAACTTAATGCCAAAGCATTTTGTAAAATTAAGTTGGAAGGAATGCAGTCAAATCATTAATAGTAAAATTAATGACTTATTTTAATTGATTCCCTGTCCAACTTATAGATAGATGAAAAACAGTGACGTAAATATTTTTTCGAATAGGTAGGTACAGAAGACAAACTGTAAATTTTCTGACTACTAATTGTTATTATTATATGCAATTTCATGTACCACTCGATGGTAGGTGACTTGACTACCCTCGCTAAAAATAACACGAGCAACGCCGAAGGCAGCATTTGCTGCCGACCACAGTGGGATTAAGGATAAGGAATTAGGAAAGGGGAAGGAAAGCGTATAGCATCTCTTACACACTCACTGAAACAAAACAGCACATATTTTGGTTATATTACAGTGGTCTTCTGTAAATGGTTGGTAACTGCCGCCATACGGGTTTCCCAAAAGACTGCGAAACGCATTATGCTCTATCACTACTTGCCAGATCCAGAACCAAATTTGAAAAGTTCATTTCCAAAGGTTGCCCTGCCTGGAAACAATCCCGGGACTCCTGAAGTAGAGTGCTAAGGCAAACACCTTAACCATCTCGACCAATAGGGATTTAAAAAAAAGACATTGTTGAATGATTGAAAAAATAAATAAAAAATATTAACTATATATTGTTGCATAATTTTAGTTGGAAGTAATCCTAATATATCTACCTGGCCAACATCAAGTTCCGGATTCAAACTCAATCCTTGATCTTCAGCAAGGTCCACTCTAAGTATTTCATGTTCTCCAGTTAGAATGTCTAGTTCAACTTCAGCTAAGGCCGCCCCTGCCACTCTATACGGCGCTACATCGTTCGAAGTAATTCTATAACTCGTCTGTAAGTTTATACCTTGAAGAAATGCCGTTCGTATCAACACTTCCCATGTATCATCACTTAACGTTTCCCTGACAACCATCAATCTGTCCAAAAGGAGTTGACAGCATTTTATAGCAGCGAATGTTATTCTTTGTGTCGATGTACTGCCTGATGTAAGGAAGTTGTTCGGAGCCGATTTAACTTCCGTAGCTTTGACTTTAATTTTATCAGTTGATATATTAAGTGTGTAAGCTACAACTTGAACGACTTTCGTGTTAATACTTTGACCTATTTCACAGCCGCCATGTTGAATTACAACAGTACCGTCTCCTTGATAGACCGTCAACAGAACGTGGTCGTCTGCTATTAACAATATAGGCCAACTCATCAAAGCGACTCGTAAACCACGTTTTTTCCAGCGATTTTGTCTATTAAAGTTTTGCACTTCTTCCTTCCTCTTGTAATAATCACTATCCCTAATTAATATCCTTATAATGTCTGCTACATCAGTGTATTCAGGGTTCAAATTATTAATGCGAACTTCTAAAGGATCTCTGCCTATTTCATAAGATATTTGTTCCATGATATGTTCAGTGAAGCATATGGCTTCGAGTGTACCTACAGATGAATACAAAAATTAGTTTCTGTTAGAAAGAAAGAAGGAAACATTAATTCCTCACACAACATACAATACAAAAACACAAATACAGCGATATTCATCTATCAGCCGTAGGACGTCCACTGTTGGACAAAGGCCTCCCCCTAATTTTCCAAAAGGACCGGTCAGAAGCAGCCTGGACCCACCGTCGCCCCTGACCCTTATCAGGTCGTCTGTGCACCTTGTGGATGGACGTCCTACGCTACGCTTGCCGGTACGTGGCCTCCACTCGAGAACATTCCGGCCCCAGCGGCCGTCGGCTCTTCGTACTATGTGTGCTGCCCACTGCCACTTCAACATACTAATCCGCCGTGTTATGTCGGTAACTTTCGTTCGTCTACGGATCTTCTCATAAAAGCAGTTTGTATGGGTGTTTTACCTTTGTCTACAAGTACGAGTACGTACAAGGTTATCCATTAATGATGGGACACCCTGTATACACAAACGGTTGTTAACAAATCTATACTGATATTACAAAGCTGAAGAGTTTGTTTGCTTGGTTCGAATTGAAAAATTATTTTTGTGTTGGATAGTTCATTTATAGAGGATGGCTATAGGGTATATAACATCACGCTACGACCAATAGGAGCGGAACATCAATGAAAAATGTTGCAAAATCGGGAAAATTTATCCCTTTTGAGAATTTCCGTTGCGTGCTCTGCGTAAACGGTTAAAGTTACGTAAAAATGATGTATGACGGAATTGTTTCTCTTTAAAAGTTCTAAAAAAAAGTCCGCGACAACATATATCTATCTTTTAAGGTTGGCTCACTATAACCTTTTTTATGGTAATCAATTTTGTTTTAAAATAATGCCTTATTAGCGAAAGTGTTTTTATAAACATATTGCCAATATTGCCATTGACATCATTTGATTTCAATGAATATCTTAGGAGATATCTTAAATTGAATAGTACGCGGGAGAAAATAAATTGAAGCGGTCTCGCACCAACACGACGCGAACGACGGGACTCGCTTGATGCAGACGCAAGCGTTATGTTACACATATATTTCTCAATTTTCAACGCGGACGAAGACGCGGCCACCAGCTACAAAAAGCAAACAAACAAACACTTCAGCTTTATAATATTAGTATAGATTAAATTATATCACGATAAATGTAACCTCATTTGAAACCCCCTTGTTTTGCTTTTGTTTAAAATTGACAGTAGCTAGTAACAATAATCAAGTGGGTCACTAGTCTGCCTGCCGAGTATAATGCGTAATATCTGACTCACTTACCTGGAGATCTTGCCCAAGTGTTAGAAGCAGTGTCAGTAGTAGCGTTGAATAATTTGAATTGCCATCTTCTGTTGTCATAGCAATTTTTTATGGCAGCTGAAACTTGGGCTATAACAGGGTCGCTAACAATGTAGCCGTTGTCTTCATAGATGTGATATATCATGTACTGGATCTCTCCAGAATTATTTACACCGACCTGAATTTCATTTGAATTACCAAATATGTACATATATTTTATTTTAAATTATTTTAGCTCTTATCTTGTTTCAGATTACTTAGATACTTTATTTTTCACGTTACTTTATTATAGAATTTCAAAAGCAGCTCATATTTTTATTTAAAAAGCTAAAATATTTATGCTATTTATATTTATTTATTTAGCTATTTTTTGTATTTACTTTACATAAATACCTAATAAGTGTTTTGAATCTTTTGTCTATTATTAGTCCGGACTAATCTATTTTGATTAGTAGGTAGCAGACAATCCAGAGATACAAACCATCTAGACCATTTTTTGTTCATATAAATATATTTATAGGATCAGTTTTATAATAATTTTAGGATTGATAAAGTGCCGGTTTCAGTTTATGTTTATTTTTAATTAATTAATTTTTAATGGTATCGGTTTTGTACATAAAATAGTTCAAACTGTCCCAGAATGAAATAGAGAGTTTAGTTTAATTTTAGTTTAGTTTCAACATAAAAATTCAGATCACTTACCTCAAAATCTCTCGTGTTTGGCAACCGCTTACCCATTACTCTTATATTTGCTTGAATACTCATAACAAAGCGACATGGACGATCCAACAAATATGTGGCCAAAGCACAAGCGGACGCGACATGTGCTGCTCGCGTCAAACGACTACCGTAAGCACCACCGCATCTTGGAATTTTTAAATCGATTCTGAAGAAAGATATTCATTATTTAGAATTAGAATTAATCGTCTAATTAGAATTAGAATTAGAATTAATTTAGAATTAGAATTAGCAGAGTGCCATAGTCACAAATTGGAAGTTCTTTTGGCCGATACAGAAGACCATATTATAATAACCGTGCGTGTATTGTTTATGTTTCAGTGAGTGAGTTCAGCGTATTGCTATGGTAGACCTTAAGCCTACCTGCAACAATTGTAATTTGTAATGTTGTTTTTATTTTATTGTTAACTATAGCTAGCTCCAGATTTTCAATTTTTCTCCAAGAATATTAAAATCTAAAACTCTAAAAGGAAATCTAAAAGAAAAAAATAATTTGATTTATCCATTACATGGACCTGTTTTCATATGACAAATGTTTACCTGTTTTCCTCAAGCTTTAACACCTCAGAAATAGCAACCTGTGTTAAATCCGGTGATTGTGTTGAACTGAATATCTCAATTCCATCTTCACTCGGTCTACTAACGCACGATTGAGCTTCCATTGTAAAATGATACTGCCAGAATATATCATCAGAGCCTTTTATAATCCTCTGTACATTTGTGCCTCTGTCTCTTGCAGGAATAACTAAGAACAACGTAATACGATTGGGGTCCCTTTGTCTGACAGCATCAATTGTCAATATAGGTTTATTGCTATCATTCTTGTATGTCACTTTCACAAGTAAAGCTGCTCTGTTTGCTAGTATTTCAGTTTCAGCCACTATTAAACCGATAGGCTGATTGTAATATCTCACTTTGCCAGAGCAGAAAACTTCCTCGGGAGCTAATACTGCGCCTGGGATTTTTAAGGACAGAAATGAGTTAACTCCTGGGATGTCCTTTGCTGAGAAGAAAGCCAGAACTCCCGGTAATTTCTAAAAATAATAATTGCTTGGCAACATTCGTGTTGTAAATTTGCACTCAAATAGATTTGTAAGATTACTTACCAAGGCAACAGAGGGATCTATACCTACGATATCACCAGTGCACACTTCAGAAGTGACAAAAGCACAATATGTCTCTTTAGGTTGTGTTGGTAGATCGTTAACGAATTTCGCTTCACCTGAAGTCAATATTAAAGCATCCAGTTTTGGCATGGGCTCGTTATGAGGCCAAATGGCAGGATTTGTGTCGTACACTTGAGTTCCACTGGACAATGGACGAGTTTTCCTGAAATCTCTGGCGCCAGATCGATATATTGGCTTTAGTCGTTCTTGTGGAATTAGTACCAATAAACCCTGTGAAACAAAGAGCATTTTGTATTATCTAGGAGACTAAATTTTTTACTAATAATATAAGACTAAATAAGTTTGATGATCGTCAGTTACAAAACTTGAAATTTGAGAAATTTTACGTAAATGTCAAATCCGGTGGAATTTTAAGTAATAGGTACTTTTATTGTCTAATTTATTGAGATTTGATATCTATCCATAAATTTATTCTACTAATAATAAAATTTGTTTGGTTTTTTATTGTTGTTGTTGTTGTTTGTTTGTTTAAATAATAAAATGACAATGTATGTAAGATTCAATAATTAAGTCAAGATTTGCACATCGAATATTTATCCGTTGATAAATAAGGCAGCAGCCGCAGCAGAGGCGGCGGAAAAAAATAAAATGTCTACATATAGTGGCCTCGGCGCCGAATATGGTTTTGTACCATTCGGAGTCGAGACACTCGGTCCGTGGGGGCCTGCAGCAATGAGCCTCTTCAAAGACATCTCGAAGAGGCTTATTGATGCGACGGGAGACCGAAGAGCTGGCACTTTCCTCGGCCAACGTATTAGTTTGGCCATTCAACGAGGAAATGCTGCCAGCGTACTTGGTCCATTTTTATATTATTAGTTTTTAATCAATTTAATATTAATTTATTTTTAGATTAGATAATTTTAGTTTATATGTTAGATATTGGTAAATAAATAAGATCATAAAATTAATTTTAATATCCGTTGATCATGTAGGAACAATAAAACTAATGCGTCTCTGGTAAAGCGTTCCCATAATAAATAACATGGAAATGATATGAGTCCATTTATCTAACCCTTCCTAATCCCCTATCCTAAATCCTAGTGCGACGGAAGCCACCTACCGTCTGCCGACGTCAATATAAAAAAAAGGAAGTGTGCTGTCGTTTTTCGCTAAGAAAGCATTAATATTTCACATATTAAATTCTAAATACTCCAAGGTACAGTTAAAAAATGCACGATTCGATCATGCATCTTCAGAATATTTATTTTATTTCAAACTAAAATGGATTTCTTACTTTATAGAACAATCCGAGGGCAGTTTTTTTTCTATACTCGGGTTTTAATTCTCCTCGTATCTCTGTGACTAATATTTCTTCGTCGAGAGTTTTAAGGGCCGCCTGTAGAGTTTCATTCGTGAAAAGTTTCCGCCCAATAAGGAATTCTTCTGTTTTCGATGCATGCACGAACTTAGCAGAGAGACCTCCAAACACGATACGAGCTGATGCAACCGTTTCCTTGTCTTCATCGAATTTGTATAAAAATGCTCCATTCACTGACGCATGAGCATTTTGGGCTCGCGGCATTATCTAGAAAATAATAATTAATCTATATCTTCTTTAGAAGAAATATTTGATAAATTTTTTGTGTATGTTTGTTTGTAATCTAATAAACTCAAAAACTACTTAACTGATTTTAAAAATTCTTTCACCTACTTATAAAAAGCTACATTATCAGCCAGTAACATGAGCTGTATTTTATTTAAAAAAAGAATGGAGATCCTTACGAAAATTACAATAAATTATAACACAAGGTGTCTAGATATTGAGGGTGAGTGACCTATGTTACTCGCTGATAAATAGCTTTCTATAGGTGAAAGAATTTTTAAAATCAGTTAAATAGTTTTTGAGTTTATTCATTAAACATAAAAACTTTATAATATTAGTATAGAAGTACCTATAGATGATAAAATAAAATAAAAATGCCGCGATGTGAGTGAACAGCTCGCCTACACATTTTACTTTCGTTTAGTTTATAAATTCAGTTTTTGTTTATAAAATTATTAATTCATAATTATATTAAGATGAAGTCCACGCAAACGAAGTCTCGGGCATCGTCTAGTTATAAAATAAAGTTGCTGTCCGCCTCTATCTGTTTTTCCGTTCACTTCTTCTAAACCATTAGTGGTGACTAATGGTTTTCACTAATGAAAAAAGCGTTAAACGAGAAAGGTTTGTATATATAACTAGCGTTCCGCCCCCGGCTTCGCTCGGGATGCAATTTTTATGCCTATATATTATGAACATTCCCCGTTTATCCCTCTTTCCGTTAGTGAAAACCGAATTAAAATCGGTCTACCTGTTCACGCGTGATGCCGTGACCAAGGGATTCATTTTTATATATTAAGAAGATAGATAAGAAGATTTACAGAAAAATTGGATTGTGTGAAACTGGGGGCCGGTCCCAAGTTAAGTATAAGAATGGTGTCGTGCTACAAATAACTGGCTTACATATTTGTACTTTTTAATACTTTTTAATTAATGGCAGAGCACACTGCGTTTCGCAGTCATTTGGGCCGCCCATCTGGCGGCAGTAACCACCCCCTCACAGAAGACCACCGTTAAATAACAGCACGTGTGCTGTTGTGTTTCGGTGAGTGAGTAAGTGATGCCAGAGCCCATTTCCCTCACCCTTCCCAATCCCTTATCCTTAACCCTAGGCAGTCGGCAGCGCACTTGCAGCTCCTGTGGTATTGCTTGTGTTATAGGCGACGGTAGCCACTTACCATCAAATGGCCGATCTTAACGTAAAAATTAAAAAATATATTTTCTTAACGAAAAAGAAATCATATTAAAAAATATTTACAGAGACATAATTCTAAAGCAATAATTTTTTTTTTAATTAGACGCATTATTCAGTTTTATTGTGAAGAACTATGAAATGTCACTTTGTTTTTTATTAATAGGATTTATTGATGTTATTTTCAAGATGTGTTCTGTTATTTCGAATGATATTGTGATATGATATGATAAAGCACGGTCGAACTATTCGTGTGCTGCCTACTCTTTGGACCTATGATAGACCGAATGTGGTGACGCTCAATTTAAATGATCAATAGTGGAACTTTGTGGGCAGATGTGGATATCACCTGCTCTTTGGACCGATAAAAGACATAGCCAACAGTGGACGTTTGCGGGCAGGCTTATGATATATCATTATTTCTATACATTTTGTTCAAACTGTCATTTACCTTGAAAGATACGAAACTGTAGCTACGCGAGAGTGGCGGCAATTTTACTTGAGTTATAATTTTTCCCGTCATATCTTGAAGGAGGAATTCCTCTGGCGTCACCTCTACGGTTTGAGTTTGACTCGCTGCAAAATAGATTAATTATATCTATAAAATAAAATTAGGAGTGGTGTAGGTTGACGAGTCCGTTGGATGAGTGGTTAGAGTGCTTGCCTTAACGCTCTGTTCTAGGGTCCCGGGTTCGAATCCCGGCTGGGTCAACTTTGAAAAATGAACTTTTAAATTTGGCTCTGATCTGGAGCTGAAAAGTAGTGGCATGGCAAACTGCGTTTCGCAGTCATTTGGGCAGCCCGTCTGGCGGCAGTAACCACCTCCTTACAGAAGACCACCGTGAAATGACTGCACGTGTACTGTTGTGTTTCGGTGAGTGAGTAAGGGATGCCAGAGCTCATTACCCTATCCCCTTCTAATCCCTTATAAATTGCTTGCTTGTGTTATAGGCGACGGATGCCACCTACCATCAAGTGGACCGTCAGCCTGTCTGCCGATCTTAACATTAAAAAAAAAAGGTTGACAGTTGTAATAGATAAAAAGTCTCCGACATACCTATTGTTAACGTGGCTCCGACGGATTCGAGCAATAAGAAAACATCGGAAGAAAATGTAGGTGATCTGTGTTTCACCATAAGATTGCCGGCTATTGAACCAATCTGGGAAAAAATAATAGTTTTAGTTACCTACTTACATTTTTTTAAACAATACTTTTAGTCTTTCAAATAAAACTATCAGTATAAATCTATACACACATTATTAGCTGTCCTCCTCAGTTTAATTTAAAAAAAAAAATGGTATTCTATTCCGTAGGAAACCGACCACGGTTCTAAACAGCGCAAAATAATACTTTATTGACATTGGCACCCAAATTTCGGCTCTTCTCTATAATGCTAGGTTCTCGTCCAACGACCCATTGCAGTTTTGCTCAGTTTTGCTTAGCGTTCTTTCAAACTTTGTTTTTCTCGGCTTCTAAGGGCTTCGTATTATGTGAAGAATTATCTCTGCCAAGATAGCCCTCTGTGGATTGGTAGAACTTCACATGTCTACTTTCGTAATGGGTAAGAAGATTTTCTTACAATAAATTTTTAATGGTACACAAAAGACACACGTTTGAGAATTAATATCAAATCAAAATCGATTTAAAAAATATACGTAATGGTCAGCAGCCTGATGGTCACTTGGTGGAGGTCGATCATAAGCAACGTTTTCCTGTCGAACCCGAAAAAGAACATCTGCACATATTGGGTCCAGTTGTCCAGTCCTAAATCATCTAGGAACCCACACAAATACACACACACACACACACACACACACACGCACGCACGCACGCACGCACACACACACATAGATTTCCCTCAATGTTTGCGGCAAGATGTTTCGTTTTACACAGTCACATGAGTCACAGTTCTTTGTTGGACACTTTTGTTTCTAAAATGAATGGTGCGACGACGTATTAGGCGTATGTGCGCTAGTATGAATGAAACGGAACGTTTATTAATCACTCAAGATGAGATGTCACAGGTGTCAGTGAGTGACGTTTCGCTAGAGTGGTCAGTATGGCGACTGCGATTTGTCTGTCAGCACCATTAGAATTTAACAAAATACTTGACAATCCGAATTTTGCGGATATATGTTGTCGACTCGAAATCTTTATTTTTTTATGTTTTATTATTCAGGTAAGGTTTCAATCGAGTCTATTAACGTCTTGACGAAATTATTAATATAGATTAATATAGATGTATAGATAATTCTAATATCAAATTTTCAAACTAAGTCGGTATAGTGTCAAAGACTGTTTAATCTCGCACAGTTTTCATACAAAGTGTTAGCTAGACTATTGTTTAACTTATTTTAGACTCATGGTTTACCTGCCATGTGGTATTAAGAACTGTAACAATGTAGCGGGAAATATGTCACTAAAAACAAAACAAACTGATAATTACATTTCTGACAGGTATATGAGCGACTAAGTCCAAATGTTCATAAAATTTCTCCAAATAGCTGAACTCTTCATATTGTTTGGATACATTTTTGAAAATCAACATAACATCTGTCAGAACGGTTCCAGCGCCAATGACCAGGTTCTGATCAACATAATGTCCCCTTAATCCGTCAATCGGACTTATATCAATCAATACTCTGGGAAACTCAAATATTGGAACAGCTCCTAAAATGAAAATAAAATAACTATCTGATTTAATCAAATTAAACCAAATTGTTTATTTTTCAAAAATAGGATAACAAGATCACTTTTTTGAAGTCGATTATGTATTTTACCAGGGTTTCGAAAAAAAAAAATAGCCAAGATGATGAGGATTCTGAGAAGCCTGAAAAGAAACTACGAAAGAAACTCAGGATCCATTTTAAAATAATATAACAATTACCATTATTATACACAAATTTCAGTATATTCAATACTAAACATAGTATGAGCTCAGAAGCGTTTAAATCCAGGCTTTATTAACCTTTTGAACAGGGTTTGGTTTTGATTACATTTTTAAATTTATTGATAGGTAAGGCCCTTATTATTTCAGGAAGTTTATTTTATGACCACCGTATGCACTGACCCACAGAAGTATAACTTGGGTTGGGAAGGGTGAGGAAAATGAGCTCTGGCATCGCTATGGCCGACTACAGTAGGATTAAGGATAAGGGATTAGGAGGGGATAGGGAAATGGGCTCTGGCATCCCTTACTCACTCACCGAAACACAACAGCACACCTGCTGTAATTTCACGGTGTAAAAAGACTGTGGTTAGACCGCCGTAAAAACTGCTGTTTCACGGCCGCCAGACGGGCTGTCCCAATGACTGTAAAACGCAGTGTGCCCTGCCACTACTAATTGAAAGAGCAGTAAACGAGAAAAGGACTGTATATGTATAATTGTGCCGGGAATCGAACCCCTGAGTTAGTGCGCTAAGGCTAACTGAACCTTCAAGGCTAAAACTTCATGGAAGTATTAAGACTTTTATCCAAACATCATTAAAATTTGCTATGCTCTGAACGCCAGTCTATATGAAAGAAACCTAATATTTTTTTAGAATTTATATCTTATTTACTTAAAAAAAAGTGTTCAAGTTTCGTATAATTTCTGCTGAATGTTTAATAAACAATGATTTATTCATTTTACTCACCCCTCCCTGTGTTACCATTCACCAGCATATACGACTGAGTGCCTTCAACGTCGAACACACCAAAAACATCCTTGATTTCGTTGACTCTGTACCACATTTTATTGTCTTTCAATTTTATTCTCTTAATTTTTGCATCGTCTTCTTTCCTCACAAAACACCAAGTCCTCTCGCAACTTGTGGCGCACTTAGACTTATCTTTACAAGTGCTTAGATCTTCGATGTCGTTTATTTTGTTTCTTGATTTAGAAGCGTCCTTAGCGAAACTTTTAAACGCTTCAAGTATAGGTCTGAATCCGGTACATCTGCACGTATTGCTGCCGAATGAATTTTCAACTTCGTATTTAGTCACGTCGTAATGATTAGATTCCAGTAACCTGTAAGAAAAAGTAGTTAAAATAAAATTAGCTAACTGCTCTTTTTAATTGTAATTTTAAGGACAAGCTAGTAATGATTTACATTAAATATGGGCTTTCTAAAAGTGGTCTTACTTTTATTTTCAAGAAAATCGTATTAAACAGTTTCTATCTTTATTTTTTCTTTACAAATTTAAGCACATAATCTCTTTTTTCTCCTCGTATTCCACCATTAAAGAGACTTTGTCTTCAAATTGAAACGGAACTACACCTACGTTAGTTATCCAATAAAATAAAAAAATATGGAAATCGGTCTAAAACTAGGGAATATTGTGATAAAGGTTGTTAAGGTTTGACGAGACCATTGGATGAGTAGTTAAGTTAGGTGCTTATGACGCTCAGGAGTCCCGGGTTCGATTTCGGACAGGGTCAACTTTGGAAAATAACTCTTCAAAGTTGGATCTAGGATGGATCTGGAAATTAGTGACTGGATACACTGCGTTTCGCAGTCACTTGGGTAGCCCGCATGGCGGCAGTAGCCACCCTCTTACAGAAAATCCTTATCCCTTGTTGTGTTCCTTATCCCTTCTCCTTAATCCTTCTTTTTTCAACTTCTATGGCGTTGCTTTTATTATAGGCGACGGTATTAGCCATCTACCATCAAGTGGACCATCAGTCTGTCTGCGGATCTTTTACAAAAATATAAAAATAATCTAGTCTCTATTGTTTTTTTTTTATTTATCCAATCTATTATATAATCTACAACATATTCTATTATTTAATTTATTCGTAATGTAGGCTTCCTAAGTTATGTTGTATATTAGTGCAATTTTGCTCTTTTCTCTACGAATTCTAATATGGCCTACCATTATTTAAGCATATTCAATAAAAAAAATATATAAAAATCGGTTAAAATCGGTTCTCAACCAACCAATATCCTGTTAAAAATTTTGTATATATTTTTATCTTTAATCAACCTATTAAAGCGGAATTCCTCTGCAGCCACTCTAGAAACTATTTCACTATTCACATCCAATAATTTGTTCAAGAATCAATTTTGAAATAAACTTGTATTCACTAACGTTTCTACTTTCTTTAGAGATTGACATACTAGCACAAAGACACTTACCCATACATGCTCATAACCCATCCTACACTGCAGTATCCGCACTGCGTGCCATTGTATTCTGCAAGAGCCCTTTGTATCGGATGATAGCCCTTACCTCTACCCCCCAAGCCCTCTATAGTCGTTATCTCCCAATCTTGGCATGACAGTATAGACACTAGACACTGCAAATATAACAATTTCTATTCGTTTCATGTAATTTTCATATTTTTTAATTCTAATAATAAAACGTTTTCATAAAATTGTACCTGATATTACTATGATACTATTATTACTACCTTAAAGAAGACCACCGTGAAATAACAGCACGTGTGCTGTTGTGTTTCGGTGAGTGAATAAGGGATGCCAGGGGGCCTAGCCAAGATGCAAACTGTTGCAAACGCTTCCTTTGCGTACTTTCGAAACGAAAGAAATAAAGCCCGGTGATTGGTTGTTGAAGTTACAACTGTTACAACAACCAATCACCGGACTTTATTTCTTTCGTTTTGTAAGTACGCAAAGGAAGCGTTTGCAACAGTTTGCATCTTGGCTAGGCCAGCAGAACACATTTTCTTATTCCTTTCTAATCTCTCATCCTTAATCAAACTATTTGTTACGACTAACCATGGAACGTTCTGGAAAAAGCGTTCCCACCGGCCGAAACTCTCGAACGTTGATAGTAGTCACGCCACTTCCCGATTAGTGTCAAATGAAATTGGTCCTTATGTTTACATTCAACAGAAATAGCATTCCCGAACTTTCAATGATTTGTTTACAATTTTGTTTATATTTCTAGTAAATTGGAAATAAATCGAGGCGTTTGGCGCCAAATATAAATAAGAGAGCAGCGGGCGAGATGACTCAGTTTGTGCGATAACAGCGATTCGAAAGCGGGAGTTACCTGCGCGTTCACCTTCACCTTTTGCAAAGGTACCTGCGACAGTGAACCGGCGACTCATTAAGGGAATCTTTGACAACTTTTGACGAGTTTAACGGTTTCATTGGACAAGTTTACTGTTTTCGAAGTCATCTTGGTTTGTGAAAATATATAGTTCGTTTCTCCCTTAAACGGCAGTTTGACTCACCGTGCACGTAACACTATAGTCGGCAGCGCACTTGCAATACCTATGGCGTTGCTTGTGTTAAAGGCGACGGTAGCCACCCACCGTCAAGTTGACCGTTGTTGATGAGAGAGCTTGTTTGATGACCTTAACATAATAGAATAGTAGGTAATTCTAAAGAAAGAACTAACCGAATTGACTGAAAAAGTGTTTCGTTGCCCGTGTTCATATGTAGACACAGCCACGATGCACGCGCCGCAACCACCCTCTTTGCACATGTACTTCGTGCCTCTCAAATTGAGGTAATTCCTGAGGTACTCGTTGAGGGACACATCGGAGTCTACCTCGGAACCCACTGTTGGAAAATCAATTTTATTATGGTTAAATAAATAAGTTTGTTGTACCGTTCAAAATAAAATTATATCTACATATCTTCGTTTTATAATTCCATGTCATGGCATGTCCTTATAATTTCTTCAGCTAAATGATATATAAGACAAAGCTTTCCAGATTTAATATTGACCAAATAAAATGAAATCGTTTATTTTTCAAAAATATGATAAAATGTCATTTTTTTGAAGTCGCTTATACATATAATATTTTACTAGGGTTTCGGAAAAAAAATAGCCAAGATGTTGACGATCCTGAGAAGAAACCCCGAAAGAAACTCACGATACCAACCTTCTTGTCATTTTGATAATAAAATATATAACAATTATTATACACAAATTACAGTAGGTATATACATATATGAGCTCAGAAACGTCTAAATCCAAACTTCATAATCGTTTAAATAATCAGAGACTTTATAACCCTTGGCATTTTTTTGAAAATTATACACACAAACCTTCCTTGTTTATCCAAAGACTTTCAACTGTATACATCGAACAAGACAAAAGAATCCGTAGTGTGACATTTAGAACCACGTGGTACCAAATCGCCAACTTTACAAGGCTATTTAGCTACGCCACGGCCGGCTTGAAATTTCCCAATGCCCTCTCTAAATCTTCTAATATATTTAATCTTTTTGTTGTTTATCAATCTTTCCATTAGTGAAAATCATAATAGAAGAAGTTAGAGGAGAAAAAGACAGGCGGACAGCGATTTTATTTTATAATATGATGTACACACAGACATAGATATAGACAGATATCACATTCAATTGTGACTAGGCTTTTTAAAATAAATTTAAATTTCACCTTGTAACTTAAAATATAAATTAACGCAATTAATGTTAAGATTTCACTACTATTAAATGAGGTCATTAAAAAGCTTATAAGGGCTGGTCAGAGTGGCCAGCCTAGGCTCTCATTGGGCGGCCATATGATACGAGACAATGTTATGTAAATCTTGGCTCCTAATTGATAAGCTAGCTCTTGCCCGCAACCTTGTCTGTGCCCCCTTTTTATGAGCGTTGAAATATTTATTCAATCTGAATCTTTTTATTTTTGTTTTATTTTTAGTTGTTTCCTCGGGAACAATAGGTAGGTACTTTTTTCTGGACCTGACAATGTGATAAAATTGAGATTTGTGGCGAGTTTACAATGACTCGTACCTATCTACCTATAGAGAATAAATAACCATTTTTAGGGTTCCGTACGTCCGAATAAAAAAACGGAACCCTTATAGGATCACTCGTGTGTCCGTCTGTCCGATCATTCCATATATATTCGAAACTACTGAACCTAAAATTTTGAAAAAAAAAAATGCAGAAATTAGTTTTCTACTTATAGATTATAGGAAAACCTATAAGAAGTCCATGATAATAAAACAACATGGTAAATCACTCAATATTGTGCGGATAGGTAACATCGTACGAAACCCTCTTCATGCGAGTTCAGCTCGCACTTGTCCCGTTTTTATAAATGTGACGGTTAACTTTCGATGTATGGAATATACAAAAGTGGACGAATTTACAATAAGCCCAAAAGTTCACTGTCATATACTTTCGGATAGTTGCGGTTTTGAACAATGCTTTTATATACCTACATATTATGCTTTAATATACCTACATATATATTATTTAAATAATAATGAAAATTTCACTCACCAGAACATTTTTCACCATTAACAACAAATGTTATTTTATCCATATTTTAATTCCTTTGATTCCCTTAATATTGTATTTTTAACTATACAATTCGATGTTTATTAAAATAGGCATATAGGCATTTAATTTAACAAAGGAGTGTTTCCAAGTTGCTCCAATCAATACTTTACTCGGAATATTTTCACGCAAAAAGGCCGACGAATGTTGGTCAAATGCAGTAACGGATATTATCAAACACTGCTCGCTAGTGTAATTATATTACACTAGCAACAAGCCTCCGGCTTCGCATAATATAGTTAATTTGTGTAAATTATATACACAAACATTTCTCCGATTTCATTCACCCTTTTTTTTATGTTAAGATCGGCAGACAGGCTGACGGTACACTTGATGGCAGGTGACTACCGTCGCCTATAATAACACAAGCAACGCCACAGGTGCTGCAAGCGCGCTGCCGACTGCAGTAGGATTAAGGATAAGGGATTGGGAAGGGATAGGAAATGGGCTCTGGCATCCCTTACTCACTCACCGAAACACAACAGCACAAGTGTTGTTATTTCACGATGGTCTTCTGTAAGAGGGTGGTTACTGCCGCCAGATGGGCTGCCCAAATGACTGCAAAACGCAGTGTGCTCTGCCACTACTTTCCAGATCCAGACCAGTCAATTTTTCAAAGTTGACCCTGCCGGGAATCGAACCCGGGAACCCTAGAACAGAGCGTTAAGGCAAGCACGCTAACCACTCATCCAACGGACTCGATTGTAAAAACCTTATCAAAATCAGTTGGCTGGTTTAGAAGTAGTTAGCGGAGAAATAGATACGAGGTTTCCTAGTGCAGGTTATTGGAATAGAAATAATCTTAACATCTTAACATTGTGATTGTTAAAACCTAACAATCACAATCTCCACATAACTACATATTTTGGACACACACACACATACAATCATACATAGACAATCACACATTGAATTACTGACTCCTGCAACACAGGGTATCTTAGTGCAGGGGTTAGGGGTAATCAAGTATAAGCAAAATGAATTTGGACAATAAAGAAATTTATTATTATTATCTTTACCTAAGCCAATCTTTATCTATACAAGTATACATAATTATAATACAATCATAACAATTTGTACACATTGTACTTATGTTATCGAGGTAAAAAAAAATTGTTTTTCAAATTTTTGTTCGCTTATCTCATGTATACTTATTATCGGCTTGTCTGTTCGTGCACGCTAATCTCTGAAACCGCTTAACCAATTTGAATGCGGTTTTCACTGGTGTATTGTAGCTAGCTTCCCTTAACATTTAGTGTTTATTTCATTCCAATCGGTTCACAAACAAAAAAGTTACTTACGCGCTATACCGAATACCAAGCGTACGAATTTGCGAGCTCAGCTAGTCCTAACTATTATAATAAATGCGAAAGTGAGTGGTTTACCCTTTAATGAATGAAATTTTACAAACACATTGTCGTTTCTGTAAATTCGACCCTATGTCCGTTTTACAGAAACGGACATAGGGTTCCTTTAATCTAGAAAAAATGTACTGTTCCCGAGGGACTCCGAAGAAGTTGTGGGCAAAAGCTGTGCTGTTGTGTTTCGATGAATGAGTAAGTAACGCCAGAGGACCCCTACTCATATATATTATTTAGGTACCCTACTAAACACTAGCAGCACCTACGGCTTTGATTGTGTTTACGATAGACGGTATTCATCTACCATCAATTGTACCGTCAGACCGTCTGCTGACCTTTAAATTAAAAAAAAAAAAAACACTAAATCAGAAAAATTGCAGTGTATTTTTATATCAAGAAATATTTACGGGCACTGTAATAGCAAATCAAAAATTCAAAAATAATTGGATTAAAGCTCGCTACTTGAGAGAAACCAGTTTTTTTTTGCCACCAGTTGCTTTAGACAAGGAGTAACCTCAGATAGAACACAATTTTTTCCAAAATGAGCGCAACCTAATCCATACTAATATTATAAATGTGAAAGTAACTCTGTCTGTCTGTCTGTCTGTGACCTTTTCACGCCTAATCCGCTGAACCAATCATAACGAAATTTTGCAAAAACGTTGTCATAGGAATGCAGGAAAGGACATTGGAATAAAATTAAAATTGGAAATATTTTTAAATATTGTGTAAAATATGAAAAAAGAATTAATTTAACAAATAAGCTTAAAACTAATTTATAATTATCGCCGATAACTTTTATTACTGTGACGAGAAAGCTTTTTTGGGCAGTAATTTACTAATTTTTTTTTTACTCAGAAAATATAACATTTTGTATAAACCTGCCCGATTCCAACTTTTTTTAAAATATAGTCTATTATGCACTGTGTTTTTGTCTAAGTTTAATTTTACTGTAAAAAAGTCAAATTAGGTGACGAAAATATTGTGTTTCTGCTAAGAGGAACCCTGTAAAAATCCTGCAACACACCCCGTATTCAATGAACCATGAAAAAGAAATCCTATAACACTTGTTTAATAATTCGCAGCAGCTTGTAGTTCCAGCTAGCAGTTCCAATAATGACATTCTATTTTTTTTTTTTGTATCCAATCCCTCCAACAACATTGGAGCCTATTTCTACATTACTCTTCCATTCCAGTTCTCTCTAGCTTACCTCTCGCACTTTCATTCTGCATACTTTGTCTTTCTATCATTCATCGTCTTTCGTTCTCTGCGGGTGGGATGCCCGCCTAATACTATAATCACTAGTCTTACTATCTATTTATTTTAGGGTTCAATTTCCCCGTTACCTTGTATTACCTTCTTTTTCAACCTTTACCTTGTTTTTTATTTCTTTATTGCCAAAAATTCAATCTACAATTTTAATTTTACATAACTACTTATTCTAATTTTAATATCTAATTAGTTATATTTGCATATTAACAATATTTTACATTTCCAATTTTAAAACAACTTTTTATATTACTTAACAATAATTTACATTTTTTGAAAAAACTTTAAAATTATTTAACAATATTTTAATAAACAATATATTTAATAAAAAATGACATTTAAAAGGTAAAATACTTAAAACAACGGATCATTAGAATTTACAATTTGCTCTTGTTCCTGTCAATAACCTTACTAGCTAGTTTTTTACAATATTTGATAAATTTATCCTTTTTCTCTCTTCTCATTAATCCTGCTATTTTATCCAACCCAATACTTTCCTCCAATTCGTATTCCAGTTCTAATCTTTCCCTGGCGAAGACAGGGCAATCCAACAGAATATGGGTTACGCTCTCACTTTCATCTGTTGAGCAGATGCACGATGGGCTCTCCTTGCACTTGAAGCGATGCAAGTACTCGGAGAACCCACCGTGCCCCGTCAGGACTTGGGTCAACACGTTGCAGAGCACGATCTTCCTCAGAGTGCTATAAGCTGATACATGAATGACATTCTATTACATGTATATCTTAAGTCCTAAATCTTATATATAAAAATGAATCCCCATTTCTCCTGGTCACGGCATCACGCGTGAACGGGTAGACCGAATTTAATTCGGTTTTCGCCAATGGAAAGAGGGATAAACGGGGAATGTTTTAGGGTATATAAAAATTGCACGCCGGGCGAAGCCGGGGGCGGGCCGCTAGTATCTTATAAAATATCTGTCTACATACTACATATACATATAATAAAATTGTAAACGAGCCGTGTCTGTACATTAAATATTTTTTCAAAAAAACAATTTTTACACGTTGTACTAGTTTTTAGAATTTTTGTCTGTTTGTCTGTGCGTTTGTGCACGCTAATCTCAGAAACGACTTAACCGATTTGAATGCGGTTTTCATTGATGTATTGTAGCAAGCTTCCCGTAATATTCAGTTTCATTCCAATCGTTTTACAAACAATAAAATTAAACTAGTCTTAAATAATACTGACAGAACCTCGTTCCCGTAGACAAACTGTGACAATGGTTTTGTGGGACATTGTAATAACTTAGACTAATAAATGTATGAATATAACTAATATATGTATGTATGAATTAAATGTTAATTAATTGTTAATAAAAGTAATCATTTATTTGCACAATAAATCACAGCATTAAACCATTACTATATCTTGTATCTTGTATATCTTGTATATTATGAAGATATACAGCGTCATAGGACAAACAATAATAATTAATCGTCAAACTAGCGCTTGTGATTTGATAGCGAAATTATGGTGAAAATTCTATTACGTAATTTTAGATGAAAATACTAAAAACAATATATATGCCGATTGAGAGCAAACCAAAATACATACATGCGCGATAATAGCAGAGAAAATTAAAAAAATAATAATTACAAACAGACGAACAGAAATACAAAATTGTTTAAGTCATAATTGATGCACTAATTACGACTACCTGTAACAAATTCGCGTGCGTTGCGAAAATTGCTATCAACCGGTTTAGCTCATTTACATCCATAAAGGTAATTATCGGAAAACACAACAGGAAATTGTTGATTTAATACTATTAAATCAACAATTAAATTTAAAAAAGATCATATTTGATTAAGAAAATTAAATGTTTACTTAAATTAAACATTACAATAATTCCTTATAAACATTAATATATTATAAATGATAAAGTTTCGGTCCCCTAGGCAGAGTCCCGAGCATGCTGGCTGCATTACCTCGTTGTATGGCAATGCTAATCTGTTGCCCGAGGTAATGGCCAGCTCTATAATCCCCGGTTATGTCGACCAAACGTTTTGACAAGTTGTTAAAAAATTTAAGCGCGTTGGGGCCCCACGGACCCAGAGATTCGACACCAAAAGGAATGAATATGCAGCCGGTGCCGATATCTCTGTATTTGTGAATTTTAAGTTTCTCGGCCGCTTCCGCAGCAGCACCAGCTGTGGTAAGTGTTCTATGAAGATGGGACGGTGCCAATGTGTCGACGCAGGTAGCATCCCACACCAGCGGACGACCCATCCTCCATGGAACTAGAGACATATTTTAAGATCATATTTTAAATTTACATTAATTTTACTATTTTAACTTTACTTCAGTATTTTTACTTTAGCTTCCATTTAGCAATTTCTATAATTCAAATTTATTATTCTGCATACTAAAATGTCACGTGTTCCAACAACAGTTATGTTATGTTAGTTACGTTCGGTATACACAGATGTCACTACGTTTTATAAGTTCAAATAGTTAATTTTTTCGACGGCAGATGTCGCTGTGACGGCTAATTATAATGCGTTATCGTTTCTTTCCTCAACGCGGACTATACTTTTCGCACAAAATATATCGTTGCTTTTGTAAGCCCAGAAAAACCGTCTGGTGTTGCTTGTTATATTACAATAGAATTAACGAACATAAATACGTGCGTCAGCTGTCGCACAAATGTCAAAGTGACAGATGACGTAACGCATTTTAGTTAAGGCTTGTATTACTTGTTGAAATACAATGTTCACATATCACATAATGTCCATGGCACTATCTATGAGTAAAGTCTAGAGTGTTTATGTTTTATATATAGAAATGTCAGTGTGTGAAAAAATTATCTTGTGTGAAATGTTTTTGAGGAATATGTAAAACGAAATGTAGTCAATATGTTGTAATAGGAAATAAAGGAAATAAACAAATAAATATAAAAAAATTAAATCTTTATTATTACTCATAAAATTTCCATACCGGGGGCCTTATATGAAAATCGTTTCTTAAGGAGTAAAACTCCAATAATTAAATAATTAAAGATACACTAATTACAATTGATTGAGTGCATTACCAGAGGCTCTAGTATGAGTTTACGATACTACACCAATACTACACTCGCTAGCGAGAACGTAAAACTTTTGTATGGGAAATCGTGAACTGTCAATGTCAAATTATCAATTTTCCATATAAATGTTTTACGCTCTCGCTAGCGAGTGTAGTATCGTAAACTCATGCTAGAGCCACAGGCCTCTGTCACTCCGTGTGTGCCGTGATATAATTGCCTACCGTCGCTCACATTGAGTGTGAAAGGAGTGGAACTTCTGTACGCTAGTACCTATTATTTATTCTGTGGCGTTACTAAATATTATAATTTTCTTTTAATTTAATAAACATATTGCAATTTACCTATAGAGAAACCTATAGAGTTGTTGCTACCATGTTACTCCTAGTCTTAGATGTCTAATGTTGCGTAAATAGCTATAAGACTATTTATTATCTACTAACTGCGTTCGCGTTGAAAAATATAACTCCCGATTGCTTTTATATGTAGTATTACCAGGTGATGAATTTTTATTTTTAGATGATCCCTCGGGAACTGTACTTGATGAAAAGTACCCTATGTCCCTTTTTGTATCCCTGACAAGGTTTATGCAAAATTTAACAAAAGGCAACAGACAGACAGACTTTCACATTTATAATATTAAAGTATGGACGTGTTTTCTGTCAAGTAAATATTTTTTAATTATCTTTTTTACTAGATATATAGTGCTGTTACAATCTCATTTTGATGTACTACATGTTTTTTTTTAATATGTTAATTATGTACTAGATTTTGCCTTTGACTTCGCCTGCGTATTTTAATAAATTGTTGCCTGTGTGTTATTCTAACATATTATTGTAAAGTTTTATCAAAATACATACAGTAGTTTTTGTGTGAATTACTAACAAATAGATACTATCATAAATCTATTCTCACAATTTTTCCTATTTATAAATATGTAGGTATAGCAGGGATTCTTAAAAAATGTACTGTCCAAAATCTTTCTACAGAGTCCTTTAAACTTTATGATAAACAGGATCTATTAAATTGTTTTCTTATAATAAATTTTCTTATAAGAAAATTGCCCTTTTTCTTGCTATTCCAAAGAATAAATTTTCTAAGTAACTAAAGAAGTTAAGAATTTTCTGCAGTAATAATTAAAGCATCTTTCAGGACTGACCTAACATTTGAAATACAAAAATTAGAGACCTAATTGTTTACGGTAAATGGAAAATAAATTGTGTAAAATGTGAAAATAAATATCAAAGAACTCATTAATTTTCGTCGCTCAACGCGATAAGAAGTCAGGCATGAATAGACCTCATCCCCATTCACTGACGTTCTCAGATTTCATAGCATATCGACCTAAACCCTAGACTACGCGCCGCCGCCAAAGTAGGTAACCAAAGATTATGAGAATAAAAACAGACACGACATGAAATCACACGGAATTATAAGATTTAAAAGTGTTTGGCAATCATTTAAATGGTATGCTAAATTATTAGGTTTTAGTTAACGGTAAAACGATTTTTGTTTACAAGGGTAATTAGTTAATACCCAACTTAAACTTTTTTTTATTTTTAATAAAGATAAAGATAAGATAAGATAAGATAAAGATGGGTTTGCTCTTGACCTAGCATCTATCCATTGTAGGAAGGATGAGGCCGACGATGGAGCGAGCTCACCCAGAAGATGCCTATTCACTCGAACCTTGAAAAGATTTGGGTTATATGAGCTCGGAAATACAGACGCCGGCAGGGAGTTCCAATCCTTAGCAGTGCGCATCACAAAAGATGTTTTAAAGTGCTCGGTCCGAATTAGAGGGATTTCGACAAGGTGAGGATGGTAACCAGCCGTACGTCTGCATGTCCGATAGAAGAAAGAGAAGAATCAAATTATGAGTCAGATTTATTAAAATTTTGGCAAGTGGTAAAATTAAGTTGAGTTTTCTTTATTTCTACAGCCCTGTATTTAGCCCTGTATACGTTATACAGGGCTAAATTTTTTTTACCGCACCTGGAGGGAAAATACTCTATTTACCGGATATAGTAAATCTTACTAAAAGTAAACTTTCCTTTATTTATTTAAAGAAGTTAAACTGTATTCAAAGATTTTTGAAAATACTCTTTCCAAACCATGAAATCGAACTGGTTTAAATACAAAAAATATAATTTTGTACTTTTATGACTTCAATAGAGAGATTTGATAAAAAAAATCAAATATCAAAGAAAAATGAAATATATGGTGGTCTCTAATAAACATGGTAACTAAACTTCTAAATTCAACCGAACAAAATAAATCCTTTTTACTCAAAGGGACCATCGGATTATTTATTTATTTATTTATTATTACATGGCCTCCAACGAGACAGGCACCGAACAAAAACACACAGCAAGGGACAGAAAAAAAAACATGGCAGATGCCGCCGCAATTAAAGGAGGCGCAGCCTACGCCAATAATTTATGTTAGTTATTAACAATTATATCTTTAACGTAATTTTCCTCGAAAGAGGTCATTAATAAAAAAAATAAAACTAAAAATAAATCAGCCTGTAGATGTGAATGTATTAAATCTTTAATGAAAATTGAACTATTATAATTTATAATGCCATCGAAATCGTAAAATACTGTTACGAAAGCTATGAAAGTAACTGCTAAGAGTTTTCATAGTGAACAATAAACATGACCGATCTGCGTAATTATTCTTTGACATTTCAAGGTCGCGCCAGTTTTCGTCACTATGTAGCGTCCTTCCAGTCTCGTTTGGCCCGTCATTTGAGGGACTTGTAATTGTATCTTGTGAAAGTTCAGACATACATATTGAGGATATTCCATTACACAATTAGTAGGTAAGCATTTAATTCAAAAGAAAGTTCTTTGTGTGATTACGGAAGCTTTTAACAAAATTACTTTATCAAGTATGAATTGATTCCAATTTTAAACGTGTTAGCATGTACTGAGTCACGAAAAAGATTTATTTTTTAGGGTTTTTGTCGGGCACATTGTGTGCTGTCAAAAAGATTAAATAAGTATATTCTTTGTGTGCTGTGGAGTGTTGTAGCCTGAGTAAGGGATGCCAGAGCCCATTCCCTGGATTGTTTCTAGATAACGATTCTTTCTAGATCAAGATATCCACCTAATTCTAAGTGGAAAGTCAGCTTGCCTGACTATATCATAGACTAGCTGTCTCTGCGACTTCATATTCGCGGTACCTTCTTCAATTTTTTGAAAATCCCACACAACCTAACATTTATTTTTCAGGATAAAAAGTATCCTATATGTTTAATCCATGTAATAAACTATCTGTGTGCCAAATTTCATTCAAATCCGTTCAGCCGTTTTTTTGGATTTTTTGAGTAATAAACATCCAAACATACAAACTTTCGCCTTTATAATATTATTAGGATTAGGATTTAAAAAAAATCGTAATATCAGATACTATAGTATTTTCGTTGTATGATGATATGTAACTGACAATTTTAGTGATGCAACCTAACGATACATTTAATCAGTTGTCAAAGCAAATGGAATCGAACTACCGATTTTAGATTTTCAGATTTAGAAATAAATTCTAGTAATTAGGAATAAAGGTTACGTTAAATAAATTATAGAATACAATGCAGTCTGTTTAAAATATTAATTTATATATTCATTACTGTCAGAACTCGAAACTTGACAACTCGTATCAGACTCAGAACAAAATTTACTTTTGTTTTATTGTTATTATTAGTCAGCTGTTTTATTATCAAAATACGATGTTTTTAAAAATATTTGGAATAGAAAAATATTTGTTAAATCTCCGAATATCCAATGACAAACATAGAGTACTTTCGATATATCGAATATAAGTGAATATCCCTAGTGTCAATCCCTATTGACACAAGTTCCGTTCCACGCGTTTGACACTTTGAAAATTTTTTTTTTTATTACATTTACCTATTATAATAATAAATTAATAATAAAAGTGATAATTCCTTTTGTGTTTTTCGAATAGATATTTTTTTTCATACATGTGTTTGTTCTTTAATTGTTATTTTTTTAGTTTTTTTTTTTAGTATGCGTGACATGAAAAAGTGAGAAAATACAGTGAAAATACTATATCTGGTCTTCATCGGAGTTGAAAAATAAAAGCTATTGATGGCGCCATTTATTATATTAGAATAGAATTAGGTAAAACAGTGACATCTGTCGGATTTAGGTAGAACTGCTTTGTGATACACCTGTGCATAGTATGCTCTAATTTGCAAAAACTCGGGAACCTAAGGATAAACCTTAACGAATTATACACCTACAGATTCCTCAGGAAACCTGTTGATAGATGAAAATCGCATGAAATTCCATTCAGTAGTTTTTGAGATTATCGCAAACATACGCATACAAACAAACGCTGTTGGGTACCTTGCTTTATAATATGTAAGGATGGCGTAGCTCTTGTTATTTTCTCATTATTTCTAAACATTTTATCTTTATCTCAGAGTAAATTGAACTTTGGAATGTTATTTCACAGTGGTCTTTTGTAAGGAGGTGGTTGGTTCACGGTGGCCGATTCACATGATTGTATGTGACTACCGTCTTCTACTAACAACGCCATATGTGTCTACAGTGAGAGGATAAAAGAAAAAGGAGTTGAAGGTTATAGGCGAATGGACTTTGGCATCCTTATTGGACTTATTGATTTTATTGAAGCTGTTATTTCACAGTGGTCTTCTGTAAGAGGGTGATTACTGGGTTATTGCAGTCCGACGGACTATCCAAGCGAAGCACAATGTGCCCTCCACCTTTTTGTTCTTATTTTTTTTAATGTTAAGATCGGCAGACAGGCTGACGGTCCACTTGATGGTAGGTGGCTACCGTCGCCTATAACACAAGCAACGTCAAAGCTGCTGCAAGTGCGCTGCCGACTACAGTAGGAAGGGAAAGGAGATAGGGAAATGGGCTCTGGCATCCTTTACTCACTCACTGAAACACAACAGCACGCGTGCTGTTATTTCACGGTGGTCTTCTGTAAGGGGGTGGTTGCTGCCGCAAGACGGGCTACCCAAATGACTGCGAAAACGCAGTGTGCCCTGTCACTACTTTCCAAATCCAGAACAGAGCCAAATTTGAAAAGTTCATTTTTCAAAGTTGACCCTGCCGGGAATCGAACCC
The DNA here is from genome assembly GCA_910589475.2 of Bembecia ichneumoniformis. NCBI lineage: Eukaryota > Metazoa > Arthropoda > Insecta > Lepidoptera > Sesiidae > Bembecia > Bembecia ichneumoniformis. The sequence goes on from OU342535.1 coordinate 15,514,836, forward strand.
GGGAACCCTAGAACAGAGCGTTAAGGCAAGCACCCTAACCTAACCTTGGAAGCTGCTGCACGAGATAGGGACGAGTCCTAATTTAAAACTATTCTTTTATGTTCTTCAACCATGATGATTTCTACTATTATTTTTTTTCCTGTATTTTTCTTGCATCACCAGTTGAAGATACCTTCGCCCCTCATTATCTTTCGCCCCTCATTACGTGCCCGAAATATTGCAGTTTCTATCATTTTAGCACTTTCTATTTCTCATTGAACACAAAACCTGCCGCAAAAATAAACCGCTAATTAAAATCAAATGTATAAACCACAATATTAAGCAGATATTTAGTCCTGGTCATATTTTACAGAACATCATGGGGTTGCCGCATTTAGAATCATGCTGTTTCGTTTTCGATCTGAAAACTGGAAATATTATCCTAGGATGTTTAAACGCGGTAAGTAATGTTTTCATTTAGTTTTTGAGGGTTGCTTAATTTTAATGTGTTCTCACTGATTAAATGTTCTTTTACAGTTTTTCTCCTTCACCCTAGCTGTGGTCTTAATAGTGATGGCAGCATCGATTGGCACAGTAGAATCCGGTATACCAGTATCCCATAATATAGAAATTGTGGAGGCGGAAGCTGAAATAACTGGCCTTTATGCTATGAGCATTATACTCGTTCTCATGTACATCACCAAGTTCCTGTTCGATATACTGTTTGTTTATGGAGTCGTCACGGTGAGTATGCTTTTTGAAATAAAAAATAATATATAAGAAAAAACCTACAACAGTCGAAATTTGGAAATATCCTTCCACTAGGAAGGATCTTTGATCTTTGTAAACTTTGGGATTGGTTGCAATTAAACATGGAGACACCTATCACCAGTTTTTACCAGTTACATTACAAAGTGGTAAAAGAAATATAAATGCTGGCAATAACTATTTGGGGATTTTATGAAATTCCTGAATATGAAACGAATTGGGTATTTTGCCTTCCGTCAGTAGCTACTTTATATCATACTAGCAATTTTTATATTATGAACATTCCCCGTTTATCCCTCTTTCCATTAGTGAAAACCGAATTAAAATCGGTCTACCCGCTCACGCGTGATGCCGTGACCAAGGGAAATGGGAATTCGTTTTATATATAGAGACTAGCGACCCGCCCCCGGCTTCGCCCGGGGTGCAATTTTTATATATATGAACATTCCCCGTTTATCCCTCTTTCCATTAGTGAAAACCGAATTTAAATCGGTCTACCCGTTCACGCGTGATGCCGTGATCAAGAGAAACGGGGATTCATTTTTATATATAGAGATTAGCTGTTACAGTATGTAAACCTTGTCAATAAAAACATTCATCTTCTTGAAACAAAATCATGATTTTGTTCATCATCGGTGAAATGATGTTGGAGTTCAGGAAAATCTTAACACTGGGTCTTCAGACGGTCAAAGTGAATTATGATTATCGCGTTGTGACGGCCGATTTTTATTGTTACCAAAAACTTAATAAAGACAGTGGGAGGGAGACGTTACCAGCTATTGGCGACGGTAAGTGGGTGGGCAGGTCTATGGTGTTACTCCGGTTGACTTGCCGACGTCAATGACTTTATGTGTTGTGGACTGTATATTTAAGGGGGAGACAAACGCTAAATACTAAAAATATACATTGTTTAATGAAAATGTTACAAGAAATGGACAAGACAATTGCTTTGAAAAAAATATATATTATACTTAAACATGTGAAGAACCAATTGTATTAATTAGAATTTTCGTTAAAGTAATAGAAACTCCACAAAAAAAGTTAGAACACAAGAAGAATTTGACCTTTATTGAAAATTCTCTCGAAAACGGCTTATTGCACGCATATGAATCCTGTACCTATTAATAAGTTAATATCAGATTAAAAAATTGTATTAATAAAAATTTTTTTTTTGTGTAATGTTCTAATTGTAAAAACAAAAAAACACCATTTCTAGGCCTGTTGAATTGTCTCCGCCGCCAGCAAGTTCTATAGTAAATGTCATTTGCCTCAGTTGTAGCCGGACGGAAGATTGAAGGAAACACAACTTTAATAGGGGAAGCCCCCAATTCTGGTCTCCGTCATCATAAAATTGACGAATTTAATTATTTTTACAGGAACGCCCTGGGATCATAAAGGCCTACTTCATAATGTGGGTGATTTTCTTCTTGTTATCGATGTTCACGTTTTTCCTCAACGCTCAAAAATACAGTGCGGGCACTATTTGCACAGAACTCTTTTATATAGGTAAGGATGGAAAATCTATAAAGTTACATTTTACGAAGAAAATATAGCATACTAGACTTATTGAAATCATGGTGACAGTAGAAACATAGATTAGTTCCTAGGTCTACGAGAGATTTGACTTTATTTCAAATATTTGTAAGTCACCACAGTAGCATCGGGACCCGCATATGGGGTTATATTCAGTAAATTTATCATTCATGTATATACTTGATGGTAGGTGGCTATAACACAAGCAACGCCAATGCTGCTGCAAATGCGCTGCCGACTACAATAGGACTAAGGATAAAGGTTTGGGAAGGGATTGGGAAATGGGCTCTGGCATCCCTTACTTCACTCACCGAAACACAACAACACACGTGCTGTTATTTCACGGTGGTCTTCCGCATGGGGCTGGTTATTGTCGCCGGACGGGCTGCCCAAATGACTGCGAAACGCAGTGTGCCCTGCCACTACCTTTCAGATTCAGACCAGAGACAAATTTGAAAAATTAATTTTTCAAAATTGAACCTGCCGGGAATCAGGGGCCTTAGACAAAGTAGCATTCGCTCCGCAGCGATGCGATATCGAAGTTCGTTATCGTCTCAGAGACAAAGGAATCGACGCTGTAACACGTGCTAAACACGTGATACCTTGTCATGATTTCTTTGTCTCTGAGACGATAACGAACTTCGATATCGCATCGCTACGGAGCGAATGCTACTTTGTCTAAGGCCCCAGACCCAAGAACCCTAGAACAGAGCGTTATGGCAAGCACCCTAACCACTCATCCAATGGGCTCGTCAAACTATTCTATTCGTTATTGGATTCTAGTTCGAACGGAATCCTAATGGTTCACCTGCCTTTGGTGTATATCAGGTACCATCCAATGGGCTAGAGTTCTGCTTTTTTACATTTTTTGCCCACATAATTCGTTTTTTCTTTTCAGGTTTAAATGTGTATGCGATTCTACTGAGCCACAGTTTCTACAGGCAATTGAATATGCGAGAGGAAGTTTGAAGTTGACCGTCAAGTGTATAATCGCTTCTGTCTGTGATTTGTGAGCTAGCTTTTAGTATCTCCATACGTGAAACTGGTGTTCACGTAACAGTATTTATTCCAATTTTGAGCGAATCAAGAAACTCGAAATTAGCAACATCAACGAACTTTGTTTACTAAGTTACGCAAATAATCTAAACTGGTTTAAGCAAGAATCGGTCGACGTAAAATTAAATTTATGTTTAAATTGAGACGTTAGGGTGTATTCTCACCGCAACGCTTAGCGGTACAGTCGAGTAAAGTTGTAATTGACAATACAAATAAATTGAAATACTGACAGTTAACGAATACGACAATAACTTGTGACTGATTTATAAATAGCGAAGTTCTTTTTTCGATTATTAACGGAAATATTTTTTAAACTATTACTGCCAAAAAATATACGGTAGGTATACGTAAAAGCTTGGAATAACCCACTTGTGCACTCCTGAATTGATTTCTTCAAAAATTAGTTTTGCGAACTATTGTGATAAAATCATAAGTACAGTCGCGTGTATATAATAATAATAATAATAATAATATTTATTTATTTCGGATAATTTACAATCAATATACAAAAAGGGGAACTTAATTTAGAATTAATGACAAGAACAAAAATCTACTAAGTTATTTATGTCAATTTGTAAGTAATAAATTATTTGCTTATTTAGTTTCATAAAAATCCAAATCATAAATCATCGCTGATTATTTAAGTGATAATGAAGCCTGGATTTATACAATTCTAAGCACATACTATGTTTAATATTTATATAATATATAAGATGACAAAAAGAATGGTATATATAATTGATTATAAGTATAACTACTTTAAATGTCTTCTAACGGTAATGTTTCTTACACTTATACACGCGACTGTACTGATTATTAAATAAAATTCAAGTAAGTAGGTACAAATATACAAAGAAACAGATTAGTGTTTGTTGATTTTGTTGGTATTGCTTGTGTAACAGAATTGGGTAGGTAATGTTGTCCCTACTGGTAACCATCCTACGGTACGGCGCGTACGGCCGGTTACTTGTCGAAATCTCTCTGATTCGGACCAAGCGTTTTAAAACATATTTTATAATGCGCACTGCTAAAGATTGGAACTCCCTGCCGGCGTCTGTATTTCCGAGCTCATACAATCCAAATCTTCTGGGGCTTCTGGGAATAGGCATCTTCTGGGTGAGTTCGCTCCATCGTCGCCCTCATCTTTTCTACATGGATAGATGCTGGCCAAGAGCAAACCCATCTTTAATAAAATAAAATATAACACATTATATTTTTTATTTACTGGTTACTATTAAAGAAAATTTAAATGAATTGTGGTAAATAAAGATAAAAGAACCCGTCTCGAAGAAATGCATTACTTTAACTTTATTCGCAATTTGTACACTGTTCAGTCAGTTTGTAAAGTGTTTCAGTCAGTTTGTAAGCTTTAAGTAGTAGAAAATATGCCCTATTATATGCCACAGTGTGAGGAGAATAAGTATAACTACTTATTCTCCTCACTATAACTTATCTTCTTCGCACGGGGTGCATTTTTTCTTGCAAATTATATACAATTTGCATGAAAAAAAGAAAAAATATTTCTCCTAAACCTCTCAACGGAATTTGATACGGTTTGCACGAATAAAAAGAGCATTAACCCAGCAAAAGAGCATTCGTGCGAAGCCGGGGCCGGTCGCTAGTATAACATTAAAAAAAAAAAACAATTCGCTAAGCTCCAAAACGATCACTATTGAAATTATCACGTATTCATGTATTTTTAATGGAGAAGGTTTTTGTTGTGTCAATTTCAGCTAAATCCAATTTATAGATTTAGCTGCCTTAAGTATTTATAGGTGAAAACTATCAATTATTTTTTGCATATAAATTGCATATAAAGATATAACCTTTATATTATCTGTGCGACTCGACAGGACCCTATATTTATGATCGATTTAAAAAAAAAACTATTGCGGGTCATTACTATAAGTAACTTATTTCAGAGTTTATTTGTAACATTTCCATAGGAATTCTCTTACAGGAATTCAATGTGCAAGTGACAAGTAACGAAAGGTATGTGTTATATGAGTAGATAGTAAAAATTGTCTAGGGAATGGGGGTTCAAATATATTAACCGTTATGTAGGTGTTAATAGTACAAATTCGTTATAAAATCTATATATCGTTGTTTCTTAATTAAAATAATATATTAATTCCTACTGTTGTTTAGTCAATTTCAACTATTATATGTATACATAATAAAATTAATTATTATGAAAATTTGTTTTTATTTGTTTTCGAGATGTTCCTAAGCGATTAACCCCGGTTTCGCTCGGGTGCAATAGGGGATCGGACAGTAATCAGATTAAAATCTAAAATGTACTTAGAAAGAAAATATATAATTTTTTACGATTATTTATCGAATAATAATTTAATATAATTCATTTAAAATTTTTAAATGAAGAAATAAAATGTTATTATTTACAATATTTTTAATCTATACTGAAACACCAATCACAGTGCGTGACGTCATTTGTGGGCAATCATTGTCTTATGCCAATGCAGCTGTTTTGTTATGATATGACCACGAATGACGTTACGCGCTCTCAGATGAACTATCGCGGCGTTTTGGCGGCATTTTCAAACAAACAATATTAAAACATGATTTTGAGTACCTAAAAGGCTATAAATAAATAAAATAGTATTTTTTGTGGGAATAAATATGCATGAAGATTAATTTAAAACACTTTCTGAAAATTTGTCCGATCCCTTATTGTCGGAGTTAGTATCGGTTGCTATATGTATTAAACATCTATTACAGTAGAGCCTCGATAATTCGAATTTAGAGACACAAAAAAAATAATTTTCGAAAAATCGTTTAATTTATTTTTTTAATGTTAAGTTTGGCAGACAGGCAGGCGGTCCTCTAGATGGTAGGTGGTTATCTTCGCCTATAACACAAGCAACGCCATAGGTGTTGCAAGTGCACAGCGGACTACATTAGAATTAAGGAATTAGGAAATGAGCTCTGGCATCCCTTACTCACTCATCGTAACACAACAGCACACGTGCTGTTATTTCGCTGTGGTCTTCTGTAAGGGGGCGATTACTGCCGTCAAATGGGCTGCTCAAATGACTGCGAAACGCAGTGTGTCCTGTTATTACTTTCCAGATCAGAGCCAACTTTGAAAAGTTAATTTCCAATACTTCATTTTTCTATTTTTAGGTATACTATTATAATACCTAAAAATACTATAATACCTAAATACTAAGGTAAGTGTAAGGAGGAGGGTATTTGGTAGTTCGGATTATAGCGATAAGTAATGTACTATTAAAGAATTAAATTTTTGATTAGCTGTTCCAATTCTGTATGACAATTTAAAAGGTTGCTTTGGGATTTACATCTTTTAAATGTAATATTATTTTGCTTGAAAAGCAAAATCGAAAAGAATGCCTGAAAATATTTTGTGAATTATTCCAGCAATCATTAAGAGTCTAATGACTTCTTTGACATAAAGATTAAATAGGTTATTAGTATATCGAAGAAATTTCCCTCAAATTTGATACATATGCAAGGAAATAATTGACAAAAACGGATTTTGAAGCCTGGGGCGGTCGCTACCACATAATATATAATTAAGTAAGAGATTAATCAAAATTAAAATCATTTACTGTAAACTTTAACATTTCTGCAAAATACAAGTTCAAAATTATTTTTGGTTAAATTTTTAGTACTTAAGTAAATTTTCCTTTTTTTTTAGTCAATATAACTAATATAGGTATAGAGTGATTCTACTTACACTGCGTTTCGCAGTCATTTGGGCAGCACATCTGGCGGCAGTAACCACCCCCTTACAGAAGACCACCGTGAAATAACAGCACGTGTGCTGTTGTGTTTCGGTGAGTGAGTAAGGGATGCCAGGGCCCATTTCCCTATCCACTCCTAATCCCCTATCCTTAATCCTACTGCAGTTGGCAGCGCACTTGCAGCAGCTTTGGCGTTGCTTGTGTTATAGGCGACGGTAGCCACCTACCATCAAGTGGACCGTCAGCCTGTCTGCCGACCTGACATAAAAAAAAATATATATATGCCCAAATCAACACTAAGCCATCCTGTCTCAATTTTTTTAATATATAGACTTTTAAAATACATAGTTACATAGACAAGAAGGATATTTGTCTATTAAAAAAATATTTATGAGCTTAATCTCTTGTTTTGCATGAATAATAACCGGATAACAATGATAAAACAAAAAAATCACATTTCAATTTTGCCTCCTAAACACCCATACGTCTTCAAGTTGTCTGTATGACGTCATATTACTCAAGTAAAACAAAGCATCCAAAAGAAACACGAATGGTCTCTACAATATACTGACATCGAAAATTATATTCACGAAAGTACACTGTTGTTATTGGTGATAGTTTTATCCAATCTCTCGTCAGTCATCGGTCGAGTAATTTGACGTCATACAGACCACGTGACGACGTAATATATAAATGTTAATATTTTTTGCATTTTATCATTATTATCCGGTTTTTATTTTTTTAAAACAAAAAACTTATAGTTTAAAATTTATCAATAATTAAGTTTAAACTCTTTTCAAAAAATAGCCAAATACCCTGTTAAATTAAAAGATGAAATGAAACTCATAGAGGGTTCAGTAGTTTATATATTTTTAAAATATTATAGCATTCAACAAAGCTGTACAACGGTCACAAACATCAAAAATTCTATAAAATTAAATTCAATCCACATTGTAAATAATTGTTACAACATTTAAAGCGTTTTAATTGATCAGTAGTAACTATTACACGATTGAATCCCGAGACAAGATGCTAGTCAATTTCTAACCCAAATAGAATGCTATGAGTAATAATGTAACAATAGCAAGAACAGAACTAGAGGCAGGAATGGACCGTTCAAAAATTCAATCAAATGGAAATAAAACAAGAACTCATTTCCTAGAAGGAACATAGACTAGTTGACTACACTAATTGATCAAATTGGTTGACTAAATTCTTTCAAAATACTCGGCAAATGTTTCAAATATATACTTCAACTTGGGGTCGCATTAGCATCTTGACTAGGAAAGGAAGACAGACCTATTTGCACTATATTTTCACCAAATTTTGTTCTGATCAAAACAGTTTTTACACGCAAATGTGCTCTCTCACTGGGAGCATTCGCCTATAATGTAACATTTCAGATTCGAATTTGAGCATTGGGTTTAGTTGATTCCACAATGACAGACGAAGCGGTCGTTGTGTTGAACGCGGCAATATTAATTAAACATTGTTATTTACGCAAAAAAAATAAAAAAATAATAATGGAAGAAACGATATTGATTTTAAAACCGACGAATTACAAGCGACCGCGACACGGTCAATTACAAGTGGTGCGCATTGATGTTACAAGTTGTATCAAAATATTACAGATTGTAAAATTACATGTAATCAAAAAGATTTAATATACAGAATATATAAAGTTAAATATCTTTGTCTGTAATGCTCGAATCTTTAACGTTACATTACAGGCGAAACCTACCGGTGAGGAAGCACCTTTATAGTCTTATAAAAAGCTGTGGATATAATAAAAAAATTCATTACGTTATTGAAGAACGAAAAAATCATAAAAAAATTAAAAATGTTGTGGGCATCGATAAGTAATATTTTTCCTGGGATGTAATATTTTATCTATGGCGAAAGTCAATATAGTGCACATAGACCTTTACAATGCATATTGGCTATTATACAATTTCATAAAATACCTCTAACAAATATCTCTATAATATAGTCATTATATTTAAAGTACATTCGTCGTAAAAGGATATTTTTAGAGATTTATACAATAAATTGTAAACATTTATATATAAACTTTTTAGAAAATAAAATATAAGAAAACCGCAACAACCTCAGACTATTATTATTCATAGAGTGTTATCAAATTATTAATTTTGTTAAGTAGATATATAAAATTAAAAACCTCTTTTAAATATTTTTATTGGTTTTTTATTATATAAGATAAGTATATTATTATATTCGACATATATTTTGCATACAGTCTTATGTAAATACTAAAACATTAATTTATAAAAAAAAAAACGTTAAAACCGCCTTGATGACACTAATAAATATTTTCAATTAAGTAGTGTAACTCTTAAACCATGTTTAATGTTTAATAGCCACGCAAGATGGCCTTAAAAAACATAAATATAAAAAGATGAATTTTGCTTCTATTTTAAGACGCATTTAGATTAAAAAAAAAAGAATATGTTGATGGGATGGCGGTGTGTAAATAACCACCATTTTAATGCGTGTGCGGGAGTGGTTTTATGGGTATCGTGTGGTATTGGCTGGCGCTTCACACAAAATTAAGAGAGATCGAGTAACAGTACCTGCTCGACGGATGCATCCAGTCCTCCAGGTGAGAAAGTTCAATTCGGAGCCAGTCACCAACACAAATTATTGTCCACAATGAAAACACTCCTTTAAAATTATAGTGCGTTGCTAGCATAAAGCGTTTTTAAAGAAATTATTGATTATAAGCGAAGCGAGCGGAATCGCGTCCGCAATGGACGGCGACAAGCGAACAACTGCTGCCCTCTCTCGCCCAAAACTGCGAGAAGGCCAGCACAACACGCACGATTAATTATTTGCAATCTAATAACAATATTTAAAATTAATTGTTCAGTGGAAAACAATAATTATATACACTATTAAATTTGAGCGAAGAATCTAAACAAAAAATTCAAAGCAAAAATGTATTCTTTTTACATTTTAAATGTAAATAAAGTTTCTTTTAATTTGTTCCGTGGAACTTTTTCGAAAATCAAATAATCTTCGTTGTCATGTCAGCAATAAATATCATTTTCACTCTTTAAATTACTTCGTCAAAATAAATTAAAATTGAACATTCTAAACCGATGTCCAGAAATCACATTTTATATAAAAAATAAAATCAAAAAAATATTTGAAATTTCAATTAAAACTGTTTTTAGAACGTCTTTCTAAACACGCCTAAAGGAGTGCGACTATGAACTATTATATTTAAAGCGAAGGACGAATTATTGTCTTGAATCTTATTATTTGATGTCTACACATAATTTGACACACTATTATTTTGAGAGACACACATTCAAATACACATTTATATAACTAATTATTGTTCTATGGATATGCAATTTTTAAGATATTGGTTTTTTTTATTAGTAATGAACTGGACATTATCAATCTATACTACTAATAAGATTGTAGTGTCTGTTTGTGATGACGAAATAATTGCTTTTCACTAAATGTATATTCAAAGTAAATACGGTATTTATAAAAATAAAATTGTCTGTCCTAATGTCTGGTTGTTCCGGTAATCTTCGAAACGGCTGGACTGATTTTGCCGGGACTTTCACCGACAGATAGCTGATATTATAAGGAGTAACTTAGGCTATTATTTTATTTTAGAAAAATAAATTATATTAGGTGGCCGGGTTCAGCTAATTTAAAAGTATAATATCTACTTATAGTGATGATCTTGTGATTTTGACATCTGATTTCTAATGGCCGTGTTTATGTAACGTAAACTATTAATTTATTTTAACTCCATTTCTTTTTAGGGTTCTGTACGTCCAAATAAAAAACGGAAACCTTATAAGATCACTCATGTGTCCGTCTGTCCGACCATTCCCCCCCCCCCCTTATCTCCGAAACTACTGAACCTAAAATTATGAAAAAAATACAAAAATTAGTTTTCTACTTATAGATTATAGGAAAACCTATAAGAAGTCCATGATATTAAAATAACATGGTAAATCACTCAATATTGTGCGGATAGGTAACATAGTACGGAACCCTCTTCACGCGAGTTCAACTCGCACTTGTTTAATTATGAAATTTTATTTTATGACAAGGTGGGCGGCTGAGGCCTGGGCGGACAGTAATAGTTTTTAGAGTTTACTCCTTAAGAATCGATTTTCATATAAGGCCCCCCCTATGGAAATTTTACGAGGAGTAAAATTAATACAAGCGTTACCTAAAAAGCGTTACGTTATCCGTCACTTTGACATTTGTGCAACAGCTGACGAAACCAAAAGTAGAAATCTTTTATTGAAAGTGTAGTCCGCGTTGAGGAAAGGAACGATAGCGCGTTATAACCTGCCGGTGCGGCGCAGCGACATCTGTCGTCGAAAAAATGAACTATTTGAACTTAGAAAACGTAGTGAAATCCGTGTATAATATAACTTTTGTTGGACATCTATTGATGTATACATTTAATGTATAGAGTTTAAGGAGTGAACTCCGGTCGTGTATCAGAGCTGACACACACATTTTTCTTTTGCTATCGTAATGGACACACGCAATTACACATCTAGCAATAAAACGACTGATTCCAATCATAGTATGGCAGGAATTAAGGTTGAATGGGTGATTTGTACACAAATAACCGTGTATTGAATCGTAAAATACCTATAATTATACGTATAAAATCAAGTTAGGATCTGAGTTCTGACAAACTATACAGAGCTTGGTTACACTTAGCGGAATATTAGTAGGATCAATTTGCCTTCGACTTATTTTAGTTTTAAAACAGACTTTATATTTGTGATTGCACACCATGTTTCATGAGCATATACACATTTTTTATGTGTGAGCATATACACATTTTTTATGATGAATTTTGGAAGAAGAGGTGAACTGATGGTCCACTTAGTGGTATGTGGCTACCGTGGATATGTATTTATGTGTTATGCAAGTGCGCGGTAGACCTTTAAGATATTTAAGGTACATAAGAATAGTTTTATTCATACTGTATTAACGCACCGAAATTCATCAGCGCGTGTTGCAAACGTAACGCAATAATTATTTCCGGCCTCTACTTAAATGCCTCGCCATATTCTTACATAGTATAAACTGAAGTCGCTGCCCGCGTCTGTCTGTCTGTTTGTATGTCCGCCAACTCCTCCTAAACCACACAATGGATTTTGATGCAGTTTTCACCATCAATTAGATAATTTTTCAATGAAGTTTGATAAAACCCAATTGGATACGTGCGAAGCTGAAGACGAGCTGCTAGTTTCTTTTATAAAAGTGAGCAGATTCATCATTTGATGGAAAATGATATGTGATTCATGGGTTATATGAATAGCGTCATTAGTCAAGCATATATAAATATGTCCTTTTAAAGATATTATAAAAATATTCGTCCAAAAATGTTCTTAAAGTGGTTTTCTGTTAATTTTTCTCTACAAAACATGTTTTGCAGCAATGGTAATACATTAAAAATACTAACAATGTTAATAATTTTAATAAAAAAAGAAATTTTAATAAAGAAAGCTCTGAATTATTGTTCGAATAACATTGATTGATATTAATTTAACCCTGTATATTTTCTAATAAAAACTTAAGTTTTTAAAGCCGCAAAAAACAACAAAAAAGCAAGTGTCTTGATTGCATGTTTAAAACAGAAAATATTGAATCTAAGTTAAGAGTTGATTAGTGAGTGAATCTTTATCCACATATACATTATATCATCAAATAACTTTAAATAACTTAATTTTTTTCGTGTCTTATTTATAACCCGGAAAAAAAACCCACTAAATCGATAGGTTCGATTAGATTCGATGGAGCAATCCTATAAATGCTAATTCTTGAGAATGTCCCCTTACGAAAATTACAACTTCGGTATACGTAATCTGCATAAAGTGTCTAAAAAATATATATAAGAAAACAAAAGTATTGAAAACTAATTTCAGATGTAATGTGTAAAGAAATATAAAGAAATAAAGATATCTTTAGATTTATACAGGGTGGTAATTTGAGATGGGTCAGTAAGGGCAGCTACCTAAACCTTTGTAGCTAGAACAAAACACTCTTAGGAGACTATCCATAATTTTAATAGTTATTCCCATCGGCATTCAAAGATTTTGAAAAAACGGTACAGTCAGCGGGAAAAAGGTCAATTTTCACGTTTTGTTTTTATAGCGCTAATCGATTCTGTTACTTATAAGGATCAATTGACCCTACGGGACCACCTGAGCTTAGAGTACTAGAAACGTCAAAAATCTCAAAAAACTACTGCCATACATTTCTTACGGAATGAGATTGAAAAATAAGTTCAAATATTGTTTTTAATTAAAAAAGGCGGCAATCACTACAATTGCCAATCTTTAAAAACAAGTAAAGATCGTAAGTAATAAATCTACGATAGTAGTTGCTCTAATTGTTTGCCGTTTTGACGGTTTCCGCAATGAGCGTGTAACCGCTGATATTTTGTTTGCGTTAATTCCATACACCGTTGTAGTGACAATTCTTGAACTGTAATGTACCTAATTTTTCTTGTAAATTCCATTTTTGAGATATCCCAAAAAAATATCAAGAGGTCTCAACGACCACAACGACAGCATTTGTATTTGTACTTTTTCCATATCTTTAAAATTTGGTTATGGGAAATGAGTACTTCGGCAGCGACTTCAAAGCTTCTACCGACTTCTACGAGTGTTAAAATTGCAACCGCTATTTTTTATCAAGATCATTGTTGTCGTAAGGATTTCTCTTAAAGGAGCTACACTCTACAAGAATATTTAGGAGATTTTTTTATAACTTTTGATATAGGGCATAGGGTATTAATAAGCTTCTAATAAATCTATGCGATCTAAATTTGAAACCATTTTTACTTCAATATTTTCATAATTTAGCTGACATGCAAGAATAATAATAAATAACATTTGTTTCTAAAACAATGTTTTCCTTCCAAATTAAAATTAATTTAAAATAAACATTGCCTAGCCAGTTTCCATTGTAGTGATTGCCGCCTTTTTTAATCAAAAACAATGTTTGAACTTATTTTTCAATCTCATTCTGTAAGAAATGTATGGAAGTAGTTTTTTGAGTTTTTTGACGTTTCTAGTACTCTAACCTCAGGTGGTCCCATAGGGTCAATTGATCCTTATAAGTAACAGAATCGATTGGCATTATAAAAACAAAACGTGAAAATTGACCTTTTTCTCGCTGACTGTACCATTTTTTCAAAATCTTTGAATGCCGATGGGAATAACTATTAAAATTATGGATAGTCTCCTAAGAGTGTTTTGTTCTAGCTACAAAGGTTTAGGTAGCTGCCCTTACTGACCCATCTCAAATTACCACCCTGTATAAAGAAATCATCAATTAAATACTAATCTAATTGGTTAGTCCTATTGATTGATAGATTGATAATCTGCTTATTTATCTTTCATCACATATTTTTATTCCAGAGCATAACTTAATTAATTATCTCTTTTAATGAGTTATTATTTTCAAGGTATGGCTGGCCCATTTTTCATCTACAAATCTAAAGTTTTAATCTACACATCTCATGCCAGACGATATATTTAGAAGAAGTGATTATATAACACTGATTTATATATATATATAACACAAAACTATATTTTTTCCAACTACAATATTTAACTTTGTAAAATAGTTCAAATAAATTTAAAAACTTAACAGTTCTCACAACCATTTTAATTAGGTACTTACTTACTTTAGCAAAAAGTTTCCCAATATTTCAGTTGATAATACAGCAGAGTAACGTGAAAAAATATGCGTCTAAATATTATTTATAAAATCTAAAGATGAACCAGACTATATGACAAAATATCTTATAAAACATAGTTATATAGGAAGTTCTGTCCTACAATCCTGAAAAGAATCTATCAATAACAAGAGAAAAAATTGTTTTAATTGAACTGGAACTTAAAGGTTAGTCAGTACTAGTCTTTATTTTTAAAAATTACTAATGTGACTAAGGGTGTGTCCAAATGTGTTTTAAAACATACTTATACAGCATGTTTAATATGTGTGGACGATATGTATTATAGAACAAAGTTATATAACATTTGCGTGTGAGTCACGACATAGCGTTTACTCATGATGCGACCGAAACAATTGTAGATGTATTAGATAAGATTGTTATATTACATTGTTATTTTAATGTGTACGTAATGTTTATGCACTTATTTCATGTTGCAATGTTATAGAGCAATATAAAACAACATTATAGAGCATGTTAATTAACATTATAAAACAAAAGTTATATGACATGTTATTATACTTTACAATCTTTGCTAAACAAAGAATCATTAACATACGAGTAAATGCATATTTTTTTCTTAAATAAAAATACCTCCTTTTTTTAATTAATATTAAAAACCTAATTAACACATGCAAGTAACATAAAATTATTATTTCATTAATTTTCTTAATAAATAAGTAGATATGAATCAGAGGGGATATGTAAATATTTTTACGCTCGATATAAACTTCGTATAACATTAAGACTCTTTGTCTTTAATGTTTAAGTTTAATATAAATTAAAAAAAATAATATTTTCTAAATATATTTTACAGAGTTTAATAGTTTTATAAATATTAAGTATAATTCAGAAGAAAAAACCTGTTATGAATAATTATTGAATTATTAAAACAAATCGTGTCACGAATATTAAAACACGATTAATTTAATATAATCGATAAGACGTTTCGTTGTATATTCGCACAGTACGGATTTTAAAACTTGTAATAATAATAATTGCTCTTTGTAAATCTTGCATACATACAAAAATAACGTGCAAACCAAAAGGCACGCTTTCACAAGATGGTCCTAATACAAAATTAATTCATAATTTACGGTAACAATTTTTATGGGTAAAATTATCCATTCTTAAATAGACAGTGAAATAGTAGGTTTCAAGTAAACATTTTAAGCGTCAGTCTGTTTTTAACAGAGTCGTGAAAAAAATAGCCAAGATGATGAAAGACTCAGAATACCATTACTTTTGTCATCTTTAAAATATTATAAATATCAATTAAATATCTATACATAACTTTTAGTACAAAAATAGTATGAACTCAGAATAGTTTAAATCCAGGCTTCATTAGCGCTTAAAATAATCAGAAATTCCATGATGACCTGTCGAACAAAGTTTAGTTCTGATTAGGACTCTAATTATTCCGGAACGTCCCATTTCTTATATATAAAGTTTTCCTTTATAATTATATTTAAAAAAAAATTAAATCAAAAATTCAAAAGGTTCAAAAAGTACATTAAAAAATTAAAAGTACACACCTATTTCTTAATTTATGCTAATTGAATTTCTATCAACGATATTTTTGGTCTTATATATTTTAGCTTCCTTCATTATCAGCATTTTCAGATCACACGTACATACAGTAAACCGGTGTACATAACGTTGACACAATTCGTTATAGCATACCTAAGTACCTAAATAAATTACAAACATTTCTCATTCTATTTTGAGACCCATCAATGTATTTAATTAACAATGAATCTTTTTAGATTCCATCTACAACACACAATACGCTTTATTTTTAAATACGACTTTTTACGATATTTCGGAGAGATATGTCAAGGGTTGAACGCGATAATCGTATTTACAAAACTCCATCTTCATTGACCGATATCAGATAGCTGCGAATCACAACGATGTAGTAGAAGTTTTCAGCTGAAACGCAGTTGGAAAAGGTGTTTATTTATTGGAGGTTGTTTATCTTTAAAAATTACAACAACATTTACAGACAATAAACAAAAATTCACAACTGAAATCGATATTAACAAAAAATTAACAAATCTCTGGAGCACACAGTTCGCTAGATGTCTTACTATGTAGTTTAAATAAATTTGTCACCGAGACAATTTAATGTTTTTTTTTTTAATTTGAAGTTGTAAGTTGCTAATTGTTACATCCACCCGCTTACAGAAGACCACCGTGAAAGCCGTGAAATAAATGCATATGTGCTGTTGTGTTTCGGTGAGTGAGTAAGGGACACTAGAGCCCATTTCCCTATCCCTTCCTAATCCCTTATCCTTAATCCTATGGTCGGCAACGAACTCGCAGCACCTGTGGCGTTGATTGTGTGTTATTGGTGTTTACGGTCAGCCTGTCTAACGGCATTTAAACATAAAATAAAAGCCAAATTTTGTGGTCGCGTAAGATTGAGAATAAGGTATTGAGAAGACATAGAGAAATTGGCTAAATCTAAATTTAAATTCATTTATTGTTTACTTAACTTATAACTAATCTATAAACTCACCTAAGTATAGTATCTGTGAGATGACATTCCCCGCGTCCATGTGGAACAGCGTCTTTAGGAATCCAATTATATACAACACTAAGAAAATAACCCAGAAAATGCAGTATTTTTTTATTAACCCGTATTTATCCTGAAAAATTACAAAATTTATAATAATGTTTGGTCTACACATTGTCGTCAGCACATTTGCATTGGGTCTAGTGTTGCTTGTGGTAGCAACGCCATAACGTGGCAATTGCTATGACAACTACAAATTGTTCAGTAATACTTGTACTGTTCTAATCTTTAATATATAAATATACTTCTGGTATCCTAATGTAACTAATGTTTAATGTGTAAATATACTTCTGGTATCCTAATGTAACTAATGTTTAATGTGTAAATATACTTCTGGTATCCTAATGCAACTAATGTTTAATGTGTAAATATACTTCTGGTACCATAATGTAACTAATGTTTAATGTGTAAATATACTTCTGGTATCCTAATGTAACTAATGTTTAATGTGTAAATATACTTCTGGTATCCTAATGTAACTAGTGTTTAAACTAGTGTTTACGACACGCCGATAAAAAGAACATTAGAACCAATTTCAATATAATTTGACGTTTCCATAATACGTAATTCAAAATACGCAGAATCAAATCAACAAAGACTTCATCGTCGTGTGAAAGTTGAAGCTAGTCAGCTTCTCGATATCCCAACTAATATTATTATAAATGTTGAAAGTGAGTTTGTTTGTTTGTTTGTTACGCTTTCACACCTTAACTACTCAACCCATTATCATGAAATTTTGAATACACGTTATCAGGGATACATAAAATTAAGGTATCTTTCATTTAGAATAAAAGTACTGTTCCCGAGGGATCAACGCATTAGCAAACATACCTATTTATAATAAAGCTTCTTTATAAATAAGCCTAAAGAAATACTATAAAAATAAAGTATCTATACTTAATATTATAAAAAGCAATGATTTGTATGTATGTTTGTAATGAATAAACTCAAAGACTACTGCACCGATTTAAAAAATTCCTTCATCTATAGAAAGCTAAATTATCAGCGAGTAACATAGGCTACTCACCTTCCCCCTATCTCCCCCTTTACCCTCCTCCATACAAATGTACGTTTGTAATGAATAAACTCAAAAATTACTGGACCGATTTAAAAAAATCTTTTAGTTATAGAAAGCTACATTATCAGCCAGTAAAATTTTATAAAGAGACCGGACGAAGTTGCGTGCAACAGCTAGTAATATTATAAGTTACTAACGACGTATTTTGTTCAAGTTAAGTTTGTGTAGAATTAAAAACTTTATCACTTAGTGATAGGTGCGAAGTGATGACTTTATTAAGTATTTATTTATTTTTATGTCTGTTATTTAAACTACGATAGTATCTACGTTAAAAAAATTCTGCAAATGAAATACCTTGTGTACAGCGTAGACGAATATCAGGTCTATGGCGAACTTGACGAACTGTAAGACCAGGATACAAATGACTATAGTGTATACGACGGATAATACTGCCGTATCGCTATCCTCGCGTTTCGACTGAGCATCCATAGCATCCTTGACGTCCACCGCGAACGTTATCAGTATTACAGCAACCATGAACGTAAGCAACTGAAATGGAAACGTAATATATACTTAACATAATATACACTGCAAATATTTTGTATTTAATTATTTCAATTTATTATAGCATTTTGTATTTTTCTAATAACTAATGCGAAATTTTGTGAGGATGGATGGATGTATGTTTGTTTGTTATTCTTTCGCGTAAAAACTACTGAACGGATTTGGCACACAGATAGTTGGCACTTTTATCCTGGAAAAAGTTGGCACTTTAGGGATCGTCTAAAATATAAAAAATGATGCCACAGTTCCCGTGGTGGCATATACATCGTCGCCTTAGTGGTGAAGTGAGCTATTCCACACTAAACTGGTTCCAAGATAATGACAATTGAAATAAATAAGCATTCACAAAAAAAAATGTTTTTTGTTTTATCTTCTCTATTTGTGTCGATTTTAACAATTTTTTGTGAGAAGGTAATAATTAATGTGTTGAAATCAAGGAAGTTCGATTTAAGTGCGCTTTTCTTGTTTTTCTTTTTGGCTCTAGTTTCATTTAACTCCTTTCACGTCTGAAGGAAAAAAAGCAACTTCTATTTGAGCTATCACTTAGATCTCTTCGCCACTAGAATCTCCGTTTAACGCTGAGTATGATAATGTTCATAACTCAATTTGGTCAAAAGTGTGTGTTAGCTCTTTTCACTACTAAGGCGACGACATTATGGAAATAAAATAATATATTGATATTACTTACGGAGTTAACTAGACCCAATACAATGCATCCTGTTCTAAGGTCGAAAATAAAACAGAATTTGTCCAAAACAGGAAGCTCCATTCTAGCCTGAAATTATATGACAATA
Source organism: Bembecia ichneumoniformis (assembly GCA_910589475.2). Taxonomy (NCBI): domain Eukaryota; kingdom Metazoa; phylum Arthropoda; class Insecta; order Lepidoptera; family Sesiidae; genus Bembecia; species Bembecia ichneumoniformis. The sequence continues at coordinate 15,534,607 of OU342535.1, forward strand.
TTAGATAACTAACACAACAGAATAGGCACGATGACGGTATTAAAGGATCAAAGAATAAATGGTTTTGGAGAAAAATATATGTTGAAAGGAGTCTAAAAAATTACTCATTTTTTGTATTAAAATTGAGATTAATGAGATTTTCAATAAAATAGAAGTATAAATAACTGCAATCGACCATGTTAACTGAAACACCAACCAGAGCGAATCACGTCACGCCCAGGTAAGTGCCATCGTGTTGCTTGACTTTGCTTTGACAGAATGAAAAATCTGATGAGATGTCGGTGACGTCACGGTTCATCAGACGCGACGCCATGACACCTGAGAGCGTTTTCGCGCGTAATTCAAAAAATATTTTAAAACATTCAATAATTCGCGTTGAAATTTGGTTTTTTACTGAAATATTGTTTTTTTTCGGATATGGTATCTACATTATGGAAGGGAATTTCAAAATCTGTCATCATGCCTATTGACACAAATGACAACAACTATAGTGTATAGTTTAAAAAAAATTAACTTCATTTTAGTCTTAAAAATAACAAATTTTTCAGATTAGATTTTAGACGTTTATTTCGCGCTAATTCTATGCTTTTAAGGTCCATTGAGAGTATCTCCCTAAATTGATACATTTCTAAGATTAGGGAGAGATACATTCTAAGATAGGATTCTAATCTTAGGGGAGTTATAAGACCAAGAGTCTTATATAACCGTATTTCTTATAACCGAGTTAAAAGAATTATAAGAATCTAATGGATTATCCGGCCCTGAATAAGACAAGACAAATGGACCCTTAATAATAATAATAACTTTATTTCAGACTTCATTGTGTCCATAGCTTTTTAAATTATATTACTATACATTGTAGAAAATTAAAATTAAAATTAAAATATAAACTAACAATATACATAATGTGCAAGTATCATAGAAAATGATAGGTTCTATCATTTTCTATTAAGGGTGACGTGTGACATCACCCAATGTTTTATTATTGGGCAGTCCATCTTCCCAGCAATTACCTTCAACAGTGTGTCGGGGCTGCCCCGTACTCTAGTCATCAGAGATGCTATTCTCATTCGCATTAATACTGGAGAAGACAAAATTTTCCCGCGAATTTTCATTTGTGGACAAATCACCTAAATTAATATTAGCACTGCAAGCTTGCCGATTCTGAATGTCATATCTTTCGTTTTTAATGGATTAATTTATCATTCTTTGACATTCTCATATAAAAGTGAGAAAACTTGAATTTCCTTCAAATTTATACACCATAAATCACAGTACATTTTAGCTAAATAAGCAAAAAAAATATAAGTACGTACCATTTTTATTTTACGTATTGATATTGCTGTGTAAAGAGTTTAAGAAGTGCCACCACAGCCACAAAATATTCAAAATTCACTGACACTTTTATTGCAACGGACGAGTGGATAGCATTTTTTAAATATATACCATTCAGGAGAGCTAAGTGCAGAATGGAACTTGTAAGGAGTTAAGGGGTGGTCTGTGTGCGTGTTAAGAATGGCTGAGAAGAATTTAAAACGTACAAGACCAAAAAAAAAAAAAAAAATTAAATATCTAAAGAGAAAACTAGATCTCAAAATTAGGTTTCTGTTTTAAAAAACACATCTTAAGAGTTCTATTTCTCGTCACTTTATTGTCCATCAGTGCGACTCTCATCCAAGCGAACGGTACTATAGAAAACTATATGTAAAAAAACACATATATATATTTTTAGATACAATCTCTTATTTCTAAAATATCTTTTTAGTAACTCTTACAGTAGATGATTAGATCATAACTAAATACTATTTAAGTTTAAATTAGGACTATATCGACGTATGCAAATATAGATAGTAATCAAAGATTTTCAACTGTATAGATCGGGCAAGACGAAAGAATCTACAATGTGACATTTAGAACCATGTGGTACAAAATCGCTGAGTGCATCGAAAACTTTACAAGGCTATTTAGCTGCGCCATAGCCATCCTGATCACGGCGATCAGGATCAACGTTTTCGTAGGAAAATTTTCGCAATGCCCTCTCTATATGTTCTATATATTTAATCTTTTCGATTCATACCGCCTTCCTCTTTCTTCTATCGGACATGCAGACGTACGGCTGGTTACCATCCTCACCTTGTCGAGATCCCTCTAATTCGGACCAAGCGCTTTAAAACATCTTTTGTGATGCGCACTGCTAAGGATTGGAACTCCCTGCCGGCGTCTGTATTTCCGAGTTCATATAACCCAAATCTTTTCAAGGTTCGAGTGAATAGGCATCTTCTGGGTGAGCTCGCTCCATCTTCGGCCTCATCCTTCCTATATGGATAGATGCTGGTCAAGAGCAAACCCATCTATAGTAAAAAAAAAAAATATTAGTACAGTACGCCCTACTGTCCGCGAGTTAACGTATAACTCATATCTTGTGATTGAGAGACAAATAGAAGCGCCGCCATTTTCAATCCTTTTCTTTAATTGACTGGGATATATTTATAACTAAACATTCCACATACACACACGTTCTTTTCCAATATAACACCATACAGGTCGCAAATTTACAAGTTTACTGTGAATTTTTACCTTATTGAGATTAAAAAACTATCATAATATGTCTACCATAGTGCGATGTGTTACTGTTTTTAAATCGTTTATAAACAGTTAAACATAACTTAAAACTACTCTGTTTTTAAAATTATATTTAAAAAAATGCAAATTAATATTAATTTTTTATTAATTACCAAAGATAGTGTAAAATTTTAGGGGATTTTTTTCCATTTCTTTTAAATTCGCAGTGAAAAAACAGCTTAATAAAACTAAATCTATAAAAAGAATAGAACGCATTCTTCGCCTTAACTAAAGAGGCTGTACCGATCTTGCGCAGAGTGCCTGTCAAGCGCGGATCGATAACATTTGGGACAAAACCCTTACTGCCTTCGTTTTAATTCAACCAATATCGACCTACAGCAATACGCTGTGAACTCCTTTATTAACAGCATGTAAGCTATCTTTTAGTCGCTGAACTGCTCCTAGTTCAGAAACCAGCAAATATATATCTTATTACTTCACTTCATAAATACAAGTGGGCTCAAAAATTGAACAAATTATATAACAGTGCCTACCTATAATTGTATTTAATGACGCCTGAAGTATTTTTACTATCAATCACGTTTGTTACGGTTAAAATATTGCTATTAATAGAAATCAGGCTTTTATATTTAAACCAAGATAATAAATATTTTACCGTTTTACTAAATCCTTTAGAGTTTTGAAAGTTTATTTTAAATATTTTGTTATGAAATAAGTTAAGAAAACTGTTATAATAGATATATCTCCGTCGGAAAGCTAACGGTCCGTCAAACACAAGCGATAGGAATTGCAATAAGGAGGACATAGGGAAATGTGCTCTGCCATACCTTACTTACTCCACCAAAACACAACAGCACTCGTGCTTTTATTTCACGTTAGTCTTCTGTAAGGAGGTGGTTACTACCGCCAGAAGGACTGCAGTGTGTCCTGCCATTGCTACTAAGTTGTTTAAATAGGTCATAGGATAAATCTAGAATGCTGTCTTTTATGTTCATTTAAGTAACAAGTACACTTAATCATTAAGTACGAGTAAGTAATGGGTATATTAATAAGTGATTACACTTATTATATTTCCCATAATCTATACAATATAATAAAATCGTAAACAAGCCGTAACGTGTCTGTACAATACTAAAAAAAAAGGCTATTAGTAGATACACGTTGTGCTTATGTTACCTAGGTCAAAAAAAAATAGTTTTTAGAATTTTTTGTCTGTTTGTGCACGCTAATCTCGGAAAAGACTTAACCGATTTGAATGCGGTTTTCACTTATGTATTGTAGCAAGTTTCTCATAATATTTAATGTTTGTTTCATTCCAATCGGTTAATAAACAAAAAGTTATGTGCTATACCGAATACCACGCGTACGAAGTTACGGGCTCAGCTAGTATAATAATATAATTTCAATACTAGCAACGAGTGAGGTTAAAATCAAATGCTGTGACCTTGAAGGCCAAAATTAATTAGCATTCGTCAAATAACGCGTTAGTACCTTTATACATTTGCATAAGAGGATTGAAAACATCTATTCTTAAATACAATTCACCGGAAGGAAGTCGCTTATCAGTTTAGTAACATTAATTTACATACAATAAATTTCTAGACGAATTAAAATCAGCCAGGGTTATGCATTAGTAAGTTATTTAGTTTATTTTTAAAAAAAATATGTCTTCTTTTACTCGTATAATAGGATCGGGGGAAAGTTTCTTCGCGTAATAATTCGCTTTTATTTAATATATGTGCCATTTTTTTCGACGACTTTTTGCCTTCTTCTAGGTAGTGACATGATCCCGTAGCTGTAGATATTTTGGGACTTCTGATCAAAAAAACGCGACAAGTAGTTTTGGCAGTCCTCTCTTGACGTTAACCTGACACTGCCTAAAGAATTCTGAAGAGACCGAAACAGGTGGAAATCTGAAATCTGATCAGGGCTATGTGGCGGATGCAGTAACACCTCCCAGCTAAACTCTGTTAATTTTTGCTGAGTGGCTAGCGTTGTCGTGATAAAAGACCACACCCTTTCTCTCAACTTCTTGCCTTAATCTCATAAGTTAGGTATTGGCAGTTGAGATCCGAATCGGTGGTTCTGCCCGCCCGGCGGAGGTTTTCGTTTTTTCCAAAAAAAAAATAGGTACATTTAGTGACTGCTCTCAAACAGTGAAGGAAAACATCGTGAGCAAACCTGCATACGCAAAAGAAGAAATTCTAAGGCGCATGTGAAGTCCACCAATCAGCACTGGGCCAGCGTGGTGAAGCACTCGCCCTTGTTGAGAGGGTAGGCCTGTGCCCCTACAGTGGGGACATATAATAGGCTGTTGTGTTTCGGTGAATGAATCAGGGTCCTGGGGCCATTCCCTTATTCGCTTTTTATCCTTTACCCTATCAAGGTCGGCTGCGGAATTGCAATCCCTATGGCATTACTTGTTTGAATAAGCGATGGTAACCACCAACCATCAAGTTTACAAAACCTGCTGGCATTTACAAAAAGTGTTGTCTCATACGTTTATTGCGAGATTATTTATTTTGGAAGCAACAAATACATAGTTTGGCAATACTTCATATCCCAACTTATTTGTGAGGAAATGAATTTTAAGTATCACTTACCTAAGTTTTTTTATGTAAAATAAAAGAAAACCTGTTTATTGTAAGTATCAAAAGAAATAAAAGTCATCACTTTTATTTCTCTTAATACGTTAGTTTAAGAATGACGCACAATATGCACAAATTGCATACCTATTATGCGTCATTCACAGGTCAACCAACTTTTGACTCAGTTAAAGTTTGAATTATTCTAATATTTGCTAAGTACAGCGACCTCATTTATTACGAAACATGTCGAAGTTAGCAAAATAAATATAAGCATAACATACCGTAGATAGATGCAAATAAGGAAGATACGTGACTCAATATCCCCGAATGGATCTTCTAAACTGAGTCCAGTGGACACAGTTTCATTCATCCCTCAAACAGCACCGTCTTGCCTGTCTACACGTGATAATAATACGTACACAGTTAATGGGAAAAAAGGGGCCTTCCCGGGCCTTCACTTTGTGCTAAAGTCACTCAAGACGAGAAACCAAGGCACAATATGGAATCACTTACCATTCGTAAGTACATTAAAATTTAATAATTTCGAAAGGTGAAGGAAGCGATAAGGTGAAGTTGAATGTGGATAGAAAGGCTATATTAGTATATTAGTCTCTCTCTATATATATCCGATAAATCGATATCGAACACGAGTTCGATAATGGAATTGCAGGTGTGGGAGTGAGTTTAGCCCATTTGTTAATTAATGTAAGAACGTACAGTATCTTCACCTTCTTGGAGTTTACTCCAAAAAGGTGAATCGATTTTCATATAAAGCCCGCGCCGCGGTATGGAGATTTTATAAGGAGTAAAATTAATACAAGCGTTAACTAAAAAGCATTACGTTATATGTCACTGTCACTTCGAAATCTGTTCGACAGCTGACGCATGTTGAATGGAAAGTGCAGTCCGTCCGCGCTGAGAAACGAAACGATAGAACGTTATAACATGCCGACGCGGTGACATCTGTCTTCGGAAAATGAACTATTTGTATTTATAAAACGTAATGACATCTATGTATATTATATACGAAGCAGTTCTACCCAAATCCGACAGATGTCGCCGCTTCACCATAGAATAAGAATACCTGCATACATACCTTCAGTATTATAACAGATGGCGCGTTTATTTACCTACTATATTTTCCCATTGCATAGTCAAAGACAACCGTACTTAGGGAGTAAACTCCAGTCTTGCGTCAGAGCATCCACTTTTTTTTAAATTGAAAACGAATACTTAGAAGCAGTTCGAATACGTTATAAAACAGTTATTCACTCTGTCAATTATGATTTTTTTGTGGCAACCCTATTTGTAATTGTTTGTCTTGTCAACTTGTCAAGAAGGCTTCCTTGTGTGCACAGAGCAATATAATACTAAAGAATTAGTAAATTTGAGAAACATGGAGAATGGAGGTAAGGAGGACAAACTTATATAGGCTTCAAATTGAAAACGTATCAAGCTACAGTCATTAAATAGTGGTTTATAAATTGGCCAGAATGGCGCTTGTGTAGCAATGGAGTTTGGTATGAAAGTATGAAGTTGCCTAATTAATGAAACCTGTTAGTTATGAGCCTTACTCTAGCAGAGTAAAAGATATATGTACGAAACAAACATATTATTTATTATAGGAAGATATATTGTTAACAAGTTATTCTGAACATGGATAATTGGACAAGATAAAAAGAGCAACGTATGGTATGAATATTTAGGTAACATAAAATAATAACAAAACATATATTATGTACTCTGTCATAAATAGAGTAAAAGTGTTCTGAGTGATAAATAACAATAGAATGCTACTACAGCGCCTCGTATTTAATTGTGGGCGACCGACACTTTCTCATTTATAGAGTTGGTACTCCTTACCTCAATTCTCCATGTGGAGCCGCTCAATAGCTGTTCTTTAATTGAAAATCTTCTTGCAACACAAATTAAAATTTCAATATTGCCAATTAAAAAAATATAAAATTATAATTTTATAATATTAATTATAAAGTAATAAAATATGAAAACCACAAAAAGATTAAATATAGAGAATATATATAGAGAGGGCATTGGGAAAAAAATTTTCTACAAAAATATTGATCCTGATCGCCGTAATCTTGTAAGAGTTGTAACTTCAACAACCAATCACCGGGCTTTATTTCTTTCGTTTCGTAAGTACGCAAAGGGAGCGTTTGCAACAGTTTGCATCTTGGCTAGGCCCCCAGGATGGCCATGGCGTAGCTAAATAGCCTTTTAAAGTTTGGCGATGGACTAAGCGATTTCGTACCACGTGGTTCACACTAAATATCACATTACGGATTCTTTCGTCTTGCCCGATTCATACAGTTGAAAATCTTTGGAAAACCACATTAGATGGAAAATTACGAAGACTTTAAATAAAAATACACTTAATCGTATATAATAGGCATGATGACGGTATTAAAGAATCAAAGAATAAATGGTTTTGGAGAAAAATACATGTTGAAAGGAGTCTAAAAAATTACTCATTTTTTGTATTAAAATTTAAATTAATAAGATTTTCAATAAAATAGAAGTATAAATAACTGCAATCGGCCATGTTAAATGAAACACCAATCAGAGCGAATGATGTCACGCCCAGGTAAGTGCCATCGTGTTGCTTGAGTTTGCTTTGACAGAATGAAAAATCTGATGAGATGTCGGTGACGTCACGGTTCATCAGACGCGACGCCATGACACCTAAGAGCGTTTTCGCGCGTAATTCAAAATAGATTTAAAAACATTCAATAATTCGTGTTGAAATTTAGTTTTTTGCTGAAATATTGTTTTTTTCGGATATGGTAGACGTGTATCTATATGGAAGAGAATTTCAAAATCTGTCATCATGCCTATTGTACTATTGTACATTAGTTTTATACATATGTGTATTGTTAGTTTAAACTTTTATACTAAAGAATGGACTTACAAATTATCTATAGTATTCGACTGTTCTGTGGCTGTGTGTATGGTTGGTTGTTGGTTAGATTGGTTGGGCCTTGAGTAAGTAGTTAGTCAGTATAATATTAACACGATGCGTGTGAGGTTTATATTTATTGTCTGTGCAACACTTGTTTTACGGGCTTCTTCGTATAGGACGGGTAAGTTTTTTGATAGTTTTTTTAATAAGATCATTTTTTTTAATATAAAATATCATAATGTATGTAGATACTTTTTATAACTACTGTTTTCGAAAATTATAGAACAATCTTCTTTTTTATTTTATTAGCGCGCGTAAGTGTAAATTGTAAGTGGGTATCTAACTATAGTGGTTTTTTTACGTTAAGATAGTCAGAAAGGCTGACAATCCACTTGATGGTAGGTGGTAACCATCGCCTATAATATAAGGGATTAGGCAGGGAAATTTTATTTTTAACTACTTACTTACATTATTTTAACTACTTATATTACAATTCAGGGGTCTAATATCAAACACGGCAAAGTACGATTTATTTTGTAACAAAAACGATTGTGTTTTATTATCTATTGCTATCAAAAACGATCTATTAATTGCTATCAAAAAAAACGATAATTTAATATCTAGTATAATTAATTTCTAAAATGTGCAGAATTTGTGACATTTTCGCGGGTTGAATTCTCGTAATTACTGACCAAGATCCAGAAACGTTTTTTCATGAAAACATCCTACCTATAACGTACATTTGAAATCGGGATGTCAATAGCCTACCATCTATAAAGGTTTATCTAAAATATTGAAATTGCTAGCGTATGTTTTATTATTTTCGCGAGTTGAATAAGTGGCGTGAATGTGTTGTGTCGCATTCTATCTTCGGTTATTCGCATTACAGTAAGATGAGACAACAAATTCTCCCAAATACCTATTACTGAGTTACCACGCTCGTACAGCGCCATCTTAAATTTTGGTGTTACTTACTTGTATTTTTGCCAATGGATGATAAACCTCAAAATTTTGTGAGATGTTCGGATTACATCCAATTTATAGTAACCAATTATACTATCCAATTTATATTAGGTTTTAAGTCCTTGTCGTAAAAAAAAAATACCTATTAAGCTCCAGCTCGGTCGCCCAGGTACGAAAAACTTATTATTTTCTGAGTACGTAATATTTTATACCTATAACACTAGCTGCTACTCGCGACTTCCTGTGCATTGAAAAATAATAAAATAACGCCTGACTAAATATGCGTAGGATGAGCAATGTAACACCTAACATCTTTATTGCAGTTATAGCTTTTTTTTTTATTAGATCAGGGTAGCGCTTGACCACTATCTCACCTAATGTGAGGTGTAGATGTGGGCGAAGGTGGACCACGCTTACCCAGTAAATGCCCATTTACCCTGGTTTTGAAGACCCCGAGGTTGTAGTTCTGTGGGAACACAGACGCAGGCAATGAGTTCCACTCCTTAGCAGTCCGAACAAGGAAGGTGGAACTTGCTTTGCCAGGCGTTAAATAATCCCTCGGGAACAGCACTTTTTTCTGATAACGTGTATGCAAATTCAGCGGTTTAGGCATGAAAAGGTAACAGACAGACAGACAGAGTTACTTTCACGTTCATAATATTAGTATGGATTTAAGTTTTGAGTCACATTTATGATTAATTTCAAATAAAAATTCAGAAACATTGACCACTAGTATTCGCACACAGAATACATAATAGTACAAGTAGGTAATAGCACTCGAGACATAAGAATAAATAAAAACACGTAGAACGGAATCTTCTTTGTCAGAGTCATAAACGCCGCCATTTATGTAACTACTTCCCCCTTCACTTCGTTACGCCTGTCGCTCTGTCGTCCAGGCTTGACGCCAGGGTTGCTTACGATTAAAGATAATATCACTAAAATATAAGTTTTTCTTTACATTGAAACCATTATTTTATTCTAGTTTTATAAAATATGAGCTTTATATAATTACCTACATTGTTATGTTACGTACCTACATTAAATATACTTATAAATAATAAGTTATTATAAGACAGTACCATACCAAACGAAGCCATTTAAGTTTTCTTAAATGTTAAAGTCGACAGACAGGCTGACGGTCTACTTGATGGTAGGTGGATACCGTCGCCTATAACACAAGCAACGCCACAGCTGCTGCAAGTGCGCTGCCGACTACAGTAGGATTGGATTAGGGATTAGGATGGGATAAGGAAATGGGCTCTGGCATCCCTTACTCACTCACCGAAACACAGCAGCACGTATATGCTGTTATTTCACTGCGGTATTCTGTAAGGAGGTGGTTACTGCCGCCAGGCGGGCTGCCCAAATGATTGCGAAACGCAATGTGCCCTACCACTACTTTTTAAATCCAGACCAGTCAATTTTTGAAAATTACATTAAAATTTCCAAAGTTGACCCCGCCGGGAATCGAACCGGGGCTCCTGAGATGTTAGGCAAGCACCCTTGCCACTCATACAACGGGCCGTTAATTATTACTTACCTACAATTATAAAATAAAAACATACAGGCTCACGTAAAACTATTAAGTAAGTTTATTCGTGAGGAGACGCCGACTGAGAATCCCGTTTAACGTGTAGGTTAATATCGTGACTTTGAGCGCGACCGGAGCGGGAATTTCCGTTCTACGTGTTCTTATTTATTCTTATACCCGAGACTTTAATCGCGTCCCTCGGGAACAGTACTTTTATCTGAATAAAAGATCCGCTATGTCCTTTTCTGTACCCTTAGCTGAATTTTCTGTCAGTATACAAAAATTCACGATAAACAGTTGGTAGTTAAAACGTGAAAGCGTATATAAGAAACAAAAGATCATACTACCTACATATTAAAGGAATTTGCCTTAAAATGTTTTACAGATCAACAATTTTGGAAAGAATTAGCGAAAGACGAGTTAGAAGAAGCACTTCGGGTGAAATGGAACATGAATACGGCGAAAAACGTGATAATGTTTATAGGGGACGGCATGGGACCTAACACCGTGACTGCAACTAGAATGTATAAGGGCGGTGAGAGCCACAGACTGTCTTACGAGAAGTTTCCACACGTCGGCTTGTTAAAGGTAAAACATACAATAAACTTTAATTTTTCTTCGATATTTGATCTACTACACTATTATTATAAAAACAATTGATTTTTAGTGTGTTTGTTTATATACACTGGATAAGCTCAAAAACTACTCATTATTTGCACATGCGCTACGAAAACTATTGGTTCATAAAATAATGTACTCGTCCGAACCCACAAAAAAATTCGGAAAACTTAAGTAAATAAGTAACTTATATAGTTAAGTACAATTTCCGTTTTTCGAGTTTACTCCTTAAGAATCGATTTTCATATGGCTTTAGTTTACGATAGTACACTCGCTAGCGAGGACGTAAAACTTGTATGGAAAATCGTGAACTGTCAATGTCAAATTGTCAATTTTCCATATAAATGTTTTACGCTCTCGCTAGCGAGTGTAGTATCGTAAACTCATGCTAGAGCCACCGGTATGGAAATTTTATGAGTAAGTAGTAAAATTTATACAAGCGTTATGTCATCTGTCACTTTGACATTTGTGTGACAGATGGCGCATGTATTTATGTTCCTTAATTCTATTCTCTGGGCTTATAAATGTAAACGTCGAAATCTTGTATGGAAAGTGTAGTCCGCCTTAAGGACAGAAACGATAGCGCGTTATAACCTGCCTTATAAAACTTAGTGACATCTGTGTATACCGAACGTAACTAACATAACTTTTGTTGGAACACGTGACATCTGAGTATGCAGAATGTAACTGAATAATATAAAGTAATTTGGTAATGAGCTGACACACCTTTCGATTCAACCGAAACACGGGTTGAATCGAAAGGTGATGGACATTCGTATCACGATATTAATCCTTATCCAACTAAATAGTTTCATAATCTAGGTTGTGTGCCTGTAAATTCCTGTAATTTCCTGTTTAAATTTTATATGCCTGTTTATGTGCCTGTAAATTCCTGTTTAAATTTTTCGAATCGGACCTTTTAGACTAGAAGTTACGACGGGCATAATAATGCTAAGAGTAAAACACTGCGAGTGCGACGGTGAATTTTTTCCAGTCTAATAGTTGATTTTTGGCAATATATATAAATAAAAAAGGATTTTAGTAAAAATTTATATTTTTATAACAACTGTGCCTCGAGTCTCCCTCGAAACATGGTTGTTAGACCCGTAACAAAATTTCGGAACCCGAGAGAACCCAACAAAAAGTGCTGAACTTCGCCCCAGGAGAGGTCCCGGGACCCAAACGCTGGTACGGGTTGCTAGAGCTGGTTCTCCTTTCTGCAAGGAAGGTTCACGAGTGGAGTACACGAACCAGTAAGCGCAGCGTAGTACGTTTCACCCACAAGATGGACTGACGATCTAATAAGGCCCGCGGGTCGACGCTGGATGGATCCAGGGTGCTTCTGACCGGTTCTACTGGAAATTTATAAGAGAGGCCTGAGTCCAGCAGTGAAAATCCTACAGTTAAAGAGTGATGATGATGATGATCCTTTATTCCATCAAGGGCAACAGCACTCTCACAATCCTTGACATCTGATATTCTTATGGCAGACTCAAGTCAATCTGCCTGCTATTTTATTTAAAGGAAAGAAGTACCTAAGCTACTCAATCAACATTATGTTAATGTTTATAAGGAATTATTGTAATGTTAAATAGAAAAGTTAATCTGTTTACTTATTAATAGGTACAGAATTAAGTGGTATTTATTTACATTATTTTATTAGACTCAATCTCCAGATGTATGCGTTCCATCGCACCCTTATAGACATTTTATACAAATGGCAATTGACCACAATTGAATAATGTCATTGAAGCATTGAGCGATACAAATCATACATATGCTTGAAATAAATTTAGTGCAGTGAAAACTTTGTCATACACTTTGTCATACACAGGTGCGCTGCCCATAGTAGGATTAAGGACAAAGTAAAAGGGATGGGCTCTAACATCCCTTACTCACACACCGTGCTGAAATTTCACGGTGGTTTTCTGTAAAGGGCGTGGTTACTGTCTAACCATACTTACGTCATACAGTCGGGCAACGAATGTTCTTGCGTAGAGCAACGTTCGGCGATCTCGCTTCAGTTTGCAAGCTCGAACATTGAGCGTTGCCAGACTGCAGTCAGGCAACGAATGTACTTGCGTAGAGCAACGTCCGGCGAACTCGCTTCAGTTTGCAGGCTCGAACATTGAGCGTTGCCCGACTGTATGACGTAAGTATGGTTAGACTATGGCGAAACACTGTGTGCTCTGCGTCAAAAACTGCATTATACCACTGCATTTCAGTCCATTGGACCAAATCTCAAGAAGTATGTGTTGGATACTTGTATACTAAATTAGATAAACCAATTAAGTATCATCAAATTGCGATGAATATTGCTTATCGTCAATATAACTTCTAATATAGAGACATTTTACAACCTTTTTGCTGACACGAGCATCAATAGTTGGCAATTTATTGCTGAGTTGAACAAATTTTATACTCAGGTTTCCATTTGCCGATAAATAGCGTATTTAATTATGAGGTAAAAATAATAAACTGATAGAAACATTAGGTAATTGCGCGGGTCCATAAATCAATCCTTGATTCAGCCCTTATACTTAGGGCGCACTAAAAGTTTCCGGAATGAACAAGAAAAAGTTACTATGAATGGTCAAAAATTAATTTATTGTTTCTCAAAATATTCTCCGTTAGCGAAAATTTATGCCACTTCTCCGCGGTTGACGAGCCCGTTGGGTGAGAGGTTAGGGTGCTTGCCTTAACGCTCTTTTGTATGGTTCCCGGGTTCCATTCCCGGCAGGGCCAACTTTCCAGATCCAGACCATAGAATTTGACTCTGGTCTGAATCTGGAAATAGTGACAGGGCACACTGCGTTTCGTAGTCATTTGGGCTGCGTCTGGCGGCAGTAACCACCCTCTATACAGAAAACCACCGTGAAATAACAAAAAGAAAAAAATAGCACAATATGTACTGTTGCGTTTCGATGAGTAAGGGATGCCGGAGCCCATTTCCCTACCCCCTCCAAATCCCTTATCCTTAATCTTACTGTAGTCGACAGCGCACTTACAGCACCTGTGGTGGTGCTTGTAGGTTTAGGACTTACCACTAAGTAGACCGTCAGCCTGTCTGGCCGATCTTAAAATTAAAAAAGAGACATCGGAAACATGTTTTTCAAGTCGACAGCCCCTTCTGGTGATGAAAACCGTTAACCGCATAACTGGTTCTTAATTATTGGGAACAAAAAAAGTCCCAAATTGCCTGGTAGGGACTGTATGCAGGATGACTTTTTCACCTTCCAAAATTCGTTTGTCTGTCTGACCATGTTAGAACTGACATTATCATGGTGCAATGTAATACGGCGTTTACGGTTATTTTTACGGAGTTCGTCAATAACTTTCGGCAAACAAATGTTCGTGTACCAGTCATTATTCACGGTACGACGGTTCTCCAAAGCAACAGCAGCCACGCCCCCAATTTTATTAAAAAAAGAAGCAATCATCTGCTTAGAGGCACTTTGCACGCGCGCTACTTTGTTAGGTTTCGGCTGATCTTGAAAGACCCACGTTCGATTGCTGCTTGGTTATGGAATTTTAGTAATAAATCCATGTTTCGTCACCTGTTACTATGTCCGACATCAAATTTGACTCCTTCGTTGAGTCTGGTAAGCATGGCATTGCACTAAGTTACGCGGTCCGTTTTTTTGAGCCTCAGTAAAACCGAGAGCAGAGTTTTTTCACACCCAAATATATTTCACTCATGCCTATGCCTAAGAATGTCCGCATTTCGCTGAAACGGTTCATTAGTAGTGATAGGGCACACTGCGTTTCGCAGTCATTTGGGCAGCCCGCCTGGCGGCAGTAACCACTGAATACCACCGTGAAATAACAGCATATACGTGCTGTTGTGTTTCGGTGAGTGAGTGAGCCAGAGCCCATTTCCTTATCCCTTCCTAATCCCTTATCCAATCCTACTGTAGTCGGCAGCGCACTTGCAGCACCTGTGGCGTTGCTTGTGTTTTATAGGTGACGGTAGCCACCTACCATCAAGTGGACCGTCAGCCTGTCTGTCGACTTTAACATTAAAAAAAATTCAATTCTGCAAATTGACATAGTAGTTACCTGATTTTACTTGATCATCTTTGAATGCTTTAATATTGGGACGTTAACTGTCATATATAGTAATAATAGAATTTCGAACGACCTCTTAAATATCATAATTAAATTATTCCGCAGACGTATTCGGCAGACAAAATGGTACCAGATTCTGCGTGCACGGCCACAGCCCTGCTATGCGGCGTTAAAACGAATCAGATGACAATAGGTCTCGACGCCAGTGTCAAACACGGAGACTGCAGTGGGTCATTGCAGCCAAAAGCCAGGCTAACTTCATTAGCTGCTCAAGCTTTGAAAGCTGGAAAAAGTGTTGGTTAGTTATTTTTTGTGTTACTACTTTCTCATTTATATAAAGTTTATTAGACAGTATAGAAGTGGCACTTGATGGCATCATGTTGTTATAGAAACACAAGCAGCGCGACAAGTGCTACAAGTGTGCTGCCGAACTTAGTAGGATTAAGATTGGATAGGGAAAATGGGCTGGGATATCCCTTACTCACTCATCGAAACACAACAAACACACGTACTGTTATTTTACGGTGGTTTATAGAAAGGGGATATTTACTACCACCAAACGGGCAGCAATGAGAATATAGTTATTCTTGCCTTTCTAACTAGTGAAGATTGGCGATCAGCCTGGAATAGTCCTCTCTGTCTTTGGTTCGTTGGAGCAGTTCAACTACATTAGCTATCCTGGTCCACTACTCTATGATGTTCTTCAACCACGAATTCTTTCTTCGCCCAACTTTTCTCTTTCGAACGCCTTATCGTTACCAAGCTTAAGCAGGTCGTGTCGCTCCTGTCTAAGAACATGACCAATAAAAAACAAAACAAAGTATCTTCTAATAAATAACATGTAAACCAAAGGAATCGCGTTAATGCACATAATCTTGAATATAAGTGTAATATGTTGGCTCGCAAATTTTTTCCAAAACTAGACAAAAAATGCGAAGATTAGATCTAACTATGGAAATTTGTGTTACGGCTGAGTTCCAACCATGAATGGGGAGTTTTCTATATGAAATAAGTGAGAATTGATTGTTTTTTTTTTGTCTCGCCAACGGGTTCACCTGGACCACTTTAGGAACTAAGGGTAGGTAATACTTAGGAAGTGAAAAAGAATGAGCCAGTTATGAAACGAAATTGGGGCAAGTTGTCGTATGCTTCGTGTATAAATATTTCTCGGCGATGTGAAAATTCGTTGCTAATTTTCACATACATAACTGTTGACAATTATGACAATTTTCCCCGAAGTAAAACGCTTGACATGCTCGCTACAAGTAAGTTCCTACATAAATTAAAACAATGAGGTTTGAGAGCCATACTAAAAGTGTCTAGATTTTGATAATTATAAACAGAATATATTTAAGACTATAATATATTTAAGGATGTATAAACAAACAAAACATCTTAAAAAAAAACATGTTTATTTAAATCTTAAATAAACATCTTTATTGCTGTTATATATTTGCCAGGAGTTTAATCTTTATTTTTAGATAGCTGCTGGCCTCTGCATAGCCCGCGTGGATCATAAAGCAATAAAAATTAGAATGTAGGTTTTCTCGGCCGGTATCCATATGAGTTATGGGTTTCCGGGATGATGGCCCAGGTCTGTTGGAAATTCTTCCAAACGTTTCGTCAACAACTGCGGTTGACATCCTCAGTGGTGTAGTCCGTATTAGAAGAAAAAGTACATCACATCACTGCACCGCAGTTGTTGACGAAACGTTTGGAAGAATTTCCAACAGACCTGGGCCATCATCCCGGAAACCCACAACTCATATGCAATAAATATTGTTAAGCATTAACAAACGCACAGGTGTGGTGACGACAATGCGGGTAACCCACGCTACTCCCTCCCCAATGTACGCCCATAGCGCTGATCGCCAGTGGGAGTGCGATAGCAAGATGCCTGCTGGAACAGAACAATGCAAGGACATCGCCAGGCAACTCGTGGAAGATTGGCCTGGAAAAGATCTTCATGTAAGATAATAAAAGTGTGTTTATTACATTATGTTATTGATAATTCTTATTCTTACTCACATTCTCATGAATAGGGGATCGGACAAATTTTCAGAAAGTGTTTTAAATTAATCTTCATGGATATTTATTCCCATAAAAAATACTATTTTATTTATTTATAGCCTTTTAGGTACTCAAAATCATGTTTTAATATTGTTTGTTTGAAAATGCCGCCAAAACGCCACGATAGTTCATCTGAGAGCGCGTAACGTCATTTGTGGTCATATCATAACAAAACAGCTGCATTGGCAAAGACAATGATTGCCCACAAATGACGTCACGCACTGTGATCGGTGTTTCAGTATAAATATTGTAAATGATAAAATTTTATTTCTTCATTTAAAAATATTTAAATGAATTATATTAAATTATTATTCCATAAATAATCGTAAAAAATTATATATTTTCTTTCTAAGTACATTTTAGATTTTAATCTGATTACTGTCCGATCCCCTATTAGAAGCCACATATTATTCAATAGCATATTAAAAGTAAAATAGTATTTAACACAGGTAAATCTATATCATTTACTTATATATCCATCTTGAGATCCACATTTTATTACAAACTATATGAGCCCGCAACTTCGTACGCGTGGTATTCGGTATTGCGCGTAACTATTTTGTTTGTAAACCGATTGGAATGAAACATTGTTAAGATATGCAACCTCATATCTTATGTCAGTGACCTAATCTGAGATCTGCTCTACGGACCGTTGCTTAGGAACGGTTTGTTTTATTTTATATAATTGACAATTATGTCAAGTGCCAATTGGGTGTATCTTACGTTATTTTACCAGTTTGTTGTACATATTAAACTACCGTAATATTTATCGCTTTCCATCTGATTTTTCCTTGAAACATCCTCGGACAACACGAACGATAACACAATCGTTCACATGGTAGCAGAGCAATGATATAATCTAGCGATTACCAAGGAAGATGTCAGTTATAAAAATCGAACCACTAGGAAGAGATAATTACGATACGTGGGCGATACATGCAAAAGCTTACCTTACGAAATGTAAGCTTTGGAAGTATGTTACAACTCCACTAATCAACAATCCGAGTCAAGAACAGATAGAAGCAGATGATTTGACAAAATCCGAGCTATTGCTGCTCATATCAGCTTCTGAATTAAAGCAAGTAAAAAACTGTGCAACTGCTAAGGGAATCTGGGACACACTTGAAGGTATTTACGCTAGTAAAGGTCCTGCCCGAAAAGCCACACTTCTGAAACAAATTGTCTTGGCAAAATTAACAAACAATGGGGACGTAAGAGAGCACTTAAAGAAATTTATGGACAATGTTGAAAAACTCAAAGATCTAGGCGTTGAGATTAATAGCGACCTACTGTCCATAATCATGCTCTATAGTCTTTCTGATGATTATGAAAACTTCCGGATTGCAATCGAAACGCAAGAGACTTTGCTAAGCCCGGACAGACTCAAAATAAAAATAATCGAAGAGAGCGATGCCAGATGCCGCAACGCAGACTACAGTGAACAAGGATCGTCCAACGAGGAAGTATTTTATGCAGCCTGTAAAATTTGTAAAAAGAAAGGCAACATATTTAAACGCAAAGCTCACAAAATTTGCACGAATTGCTGGCAGAAAAATGCCTCTAAGAAGGTCTACAAATCTGACAAAAATAATTTTACTCAGCTGTATAAAAACGGAAAGGGAGCTGCTGATAATATTTGGGTGTTAGATAGCGGTTGCACCTCACATATGACATATCAGAAAAACTTGTTTAAAGATATGAAAAGTAAATCCCGAAAACTGAACTTTGCCACTGATGAGATATCCGCTGATATAAAAGGCACAGGTGTTGTACCAATAGTTACTCAGTGCGGATCACTAACTACAGCTACAAACCTAAGAGACACACTGTATGTACCCAGTTTGAATACAAATTTGTTGTCAGTTGGAAAAATAACGGACGCTGGTTGCTCCGTTCACTTCACCAAAAATAAAGCAACTGTGAACAATCCTAAGTACGGTACAACTATTATCGCCGAAAAACACTCAGACGGGCTCTACTACGTTAAACCTGAAAAACCAGAACAACGTAATAACCTTACCAATGATAATGTTCCAAAAACAAAAATGAACAACTCAACTACAATGGAAGAATGGCATCAAAAACTTGGGCACATGAATGCCAAAGATATGAAACTCGCCCTCAAAAATGGCCTATTGATTGGACTCGATTTCGATGCCAACGAAACTTTATCTGAATGCGAAACCTGCATCCAAGCAAAAATGCATCGAGTGCCTTTATCTTCGGAGAAAACAACTCCAAGAACGACGGAACGCTTACAAATAGTTCATAGTGACGTGTGCGGTCCTATTAACACACGCACACTTGGTCAGAACAAGTACTTTGTCACTTTTATCGACGACTACAGCAAATACTGCCAGGTCTATCTTATTAAGAACAAAAGTGAGGTACTAAGCAAGTTCAAAGAGTTTAAACAACAATCTGAAAACTTTACAGGAAACAAAATAACATTTCTACAATCTGATAATGGCACAGAATACGTAAATAACGAGTTTAAAAGATTCCTCAAACAAAACGGGATACAACGCCGACTATCAGCACCTTACACCCCACATCAGAATGGTGTTGCTGAAAGAAAAAACCGCACTCTAATAGAGAAAGCGAGAGCCATGATTTTAGGTTCTAAGGCTCCACGACATCTATGGGGTGAAGCACTGTTAACTGCAAATTATTTATCAAACAGATCTTTGAATCAGGGAATTGAAGGGGCTACACCATTTGAGAAATGGGTTGGCAGGAAACCCTGCATAAATCATTTGTATACCTTTGGAGCAAAAACATTTGTGCTGCTGAAAGGCACAAAGACGCACAAATGTACACCAAAAGCAATCCCTGGAATGTTTACAGGATATTCTGAGATATCAAAAGCGTTCAGAATATACCTACCTTCAAAGAAAACCGTTATCACCTCGAAGGATATTAGAGTTCTAAAGAAAATGTACTTTGAAGAAGACACCAAAGGCATGGAAAAACTTACTGAAAATTTGAACGAACATGACTTGAGTGATGATGACAGTGAAAACAAAACAGAAATATTTTTTCAAAACAACAGTGTACTGCAAATGCAACCCCAGCAACAGCAAAACGATGCACAAAATAATGATGGCTTACAACATGATTACATTCAAAACGCTGAAAACATATCTAGTGAATATGAGTCTGCTTCTGAGGATGGAGATGACATTCGTGATGATATAGAAGAAGTGAATGATGTTTTTACTGAAACAACTACTCATGAAAGTGAACATGAAGAAATAGAACCAACTCGCATGCAACTTCGTGATAGAACACGGATTGAACGACCGAAAAGATTCGATGACTTCATAATGGCTGCAATAGAAGCTGACAAACCTGTAGAACCCCAATCATATAAGGAAGCTATGAAGTGTACCAATAAAGCTGATTGGTTGGATGCCATGCAAAGTGAATTTACCTCGCTCAACGAGAACCATACCTGGGATTTGGTAGATCTGCCAAAAGGCAGAAAGCCTCTGCCCTGCAAGTGGGTCTTCAAAATAAAATCAAACCCAGACGGTTCAGTAGACAGATACAAAGCGAGACTAGTCGTAAAAGGATTTTCCCAGAAACCGGGCATAGACTACGACAAAACTTTTAGTCCAGTAGTTCGACTGAGCACCGTACGAGCCGTATTGGGCCTGGCTGCTCAAGAAAACATGGTTCTGCAGCAGTTTGACGTTTCGACTGCATTCTTAAATGGTTCAGTAAAAGAAGAAATCTATATGATGCAACCTGAAGGCTATAGTGATGGCAGCACTAAAGTCTGTAAACTAAAAAGAAGCCTATATGGTCTTAAACAGGCACCTTTGTGCTGGAATACATGCATTTCAGAATATCTTACTGAATCTGGCTTTAGACAAAGCACAAAAGATCCCTGTCTCTACATTAGCGAACAGGTGCTAATAGTTCTTTATGTAGATGACGGATTAGTTGCGTCAAAAAATGAAAAATCTGGAGCAGAATTTATTAAACAACTGAAAAGTCGGTTCAAGATAACAACCAAGCCAGCCTCGTACTTCTTAGGGATGGAGTTACAAAAAACTAAGGATGGCAATATTACAGTTGACCAAAAAGCTTACACTAAGAAAGTACTAGACAGATATGGAATGGCAAACTGCAAGTCTGTGCCAACACCTGCTGTAAAAACTACTCAACAGGAAGAGGAAGACGGAAGCGAACCTGATGCCACGAATTTTCCATACAGACAGGCAGTAGGCTCTCTAGCATATTTGATGATAGCTACAAGACCCGACATTTGCTACGCAGTAAGCGTCGTGTCTCGGCACTTAGATAATCCCAGAAAGTTGGATATCCAAAATGTGAAACGGATTTTTAGATACTTAAAGGGAACTATTAATATGGGACTGACATTTAAAAAGTTCAGCACAGAAAATATGCTCATAGGATACAGCGATGCTGATCACGGTGGAGACCCCACTACGGGCCACTCTACTACCGGAATGGTTTTCCTATTCTCGGGACCAATAATGTGGAAGAGCCAAAAGCAAAATACTGTGGCAATTTCATCTACAGAGGCTGAGTTGATCGCTCTTACTGAAACTGCCAAGGAACTAATTTGGTTGAAAGGGATTTTGGAGGATATCACCAAATTACAAGAAGTACCGGTGATTAATGTGGATAATGAGTCAGCCATAAAGCTTTCAGATCACCCTCCTCATGAGTTCCACCGAAGAACGAAACACATAAAGCTCAAGCATTTCTTTGTGAGGGAACTTGTAACTAATAACGAATTACAAGTTATGCAAGTACCAACTGAACTTCAACTTGCAGATATGTTCACGAAGCCCTTATTTGGACCAAGATTGAAGGCACTGTGCAGCAAAATTGGAATTAACAAAACTTATTCCAATTTTTAAAAGTTTGGTGGGTGTTAAGATATGCAACCTCATATCTTATGTCAGTGACCTAATCTGAGATCTGCTCTACGGACCGTTGCTTAGGAACGGTTTGTTTTATTTTATATAATTGACAATTATGTCAAGTGCCAATTGGGTGTATCTTACGTTATTTTACCAGTTTGTTGTACATATTAAACTACCGTAATATTTATCGCTTTCCATCTGATTTTTCCTTGAAACATCCTCGGACAACACGAACGATAACACAATCGTTCACAAACATACATTAAATATTATGGGAAGCTTGCTGCAATACATGAATGAAAATCGCATTCAAATCGGTTAAGCCATTTCTGAGATTAGCGTGCACAAACGCACAGACAGACAAAAATTGTAAAAACTATTTTTTTGACCTCAGTAACATAAGTCTACAAATTGTTTGTCTTGAAAAAATCTTTAATGTTCGTTTATGAGTTTATTTTATTATACGTATAGAAGATATATATATAGATGAACGTCATCAAACAGGTTGACGGTCCACTTGATTGTAAATGTCTATTAACCACTTCAAGTGGTCCACTTGTATGCCGGAAGCCGAATTACCCTTGTCTGCCAGCGCTTAAATTTATCATTTCAAGTGCCATTTGCCATGATTTATATATATATATATATATACAGGTTGTTCAAATTTCAACCATTTTTACCGATTTAACTACCGACTCTGACTGACCTAATTGTTCTCCCTGAAGGAGTCATGGGGGTTCTAATACTTATTAATAACGTGGATCCACGTTCCGGCATACAAAGAGTTAACATTAACCCCAACCATCGCCTTTAGCACAAGCAAACTACAGGTTCGGCATATGGCCTGCCGACCTTACTAAGATTAAGGATAAGGGATAGGGAAATTGGTTCTGGCATCTCTTAGGCTGCGGTTACGAAACGAGCGGAACGGGGCGGGCTCGCGGCACGGACGGTGTCTCCGCCGCGTCCGTCGCCCCGCTCAGTCGTGTTCTAAACCACCAAGTAAGCTCAATACATTTTGGACCGCAAGTCAGCAACAAATTTTCATGACCAATTTCCTCTCGGGCGATAATTCGTAAAATGATTCTGAGAGTTGTATCATGATGCCTTGTGAACGTCAGCTGCGACTCCGTAAAAATCTATAATATGTCAATGTCAGTGCATTTGAGTATATACTTGCTAAGTCTATGGTGCATTCACTTCTATAAAAGGTCTCAACCCTTCGATCAACAAAACACAGAAATCTGAATAATATAAGACGAATTTATTAGACTACTCGCGGGTAATTATTTCACGCGAGCCCACGAGTTACCATGTCTGTTTTTTACCTATTATTTCTTTAGTCAATTCGCTCACAATAGGCGATTCTGTACAGTTAAATATAAAAACTAAATAAATATTAAAGTGGAAACTAAATATTGATTTCATATAAAACAAATTATTGTCTGTATAAATTACTATATTCGATTAATAACAACAATGAAATATCATATCAGAAAAATGTGACAAGAGAAAATGTTGTGTGCCGTCTCAAATTTATCGGAAACATGACGTCGCCGACTCGCAATGACTGCATGACTGCAATGCGCACACGCTTCGGTATGCTTTGAGAATGCAGTATAAAGAGAATTAAGCCGTAAGTGTAGTAAGTTGAGGTTACAATTGCCTCGCATAGATTTGCTAACTCACTCGTAGAAATCAGTTGTTGTATTTGTATACCTATATCTAGATTTTGTGATAATGACTACGTAATCTAATCACACTAGTGCTTGACACACAATACCAGTGTGGGCATTTATATCGAACTAATTTAAATTAATTCATTTAAATAAATCAAAATTTAATGTATGAATTACATACTTTATGTACATTTAAGTACATACAGTACTTAAACTTATTATTTGTTATTAAAAAAATCAACTATGAGCTAGAGGTCTCTTTGCTAGTTTTTCCAGTATATAGAATACTAGCTGGTGCCCGCGGTTAAGCCCGCGTTGAAAAATAAAATAATAACGCCTGATTAAATATATGAGCAATGTAACGCCTAAACATCTTTATTGCAGTTATAGCTTTTCCAGGCGCTAGGATCCCTCGGGAACAGTACCTTTTTTCTAGATTAAAAGTACCTTATCTCCTTTCCTGCATCCCTGACAACGTGTATGCAAAATTTCATGATGATCGGTTCAGCAGTTTAGGCGTGAAAAGGTCACAAACAGATAGATTTACTTTCACATTTATATTATTAGTATACTAGAAGAAAACCCGGCTTCGCTCGGGTGTAATGTGACTCATAATGTACACATGTAAGTACAAAATGTAGGTAGATATTTCTGTAGTTATCGGTTCTCAACGAATATTAAAGGCAAAGCGGCATAGATTTCACTCAATGTTTGCGGCAAGACGTTTCGTTTTACACAGTCACATGAGTCAGTTCTTTGTAATGACACTTTGTTTTTAAAATGAATGGTGCGACGACGTATTGAGTGGCGAGGCGTATGTGCGCTAGTATGAATGAAACGGAACGTTTTTAACCACTCAAGATGTCACAGGTGTCAGTGAGTGACGTTTCGCTAGAGTGGCCAATATGGCGACTGCGATTTGTCTGTCAGCACCATTAGAATTTAACAAAATACTTGACAATCCGAATTTTGCGGATATATGTTGTCGACTCGAAATCTTTATTTTTTTATGTTTTATTATTCAGGTAAGGTTTCAATCGAGTCTACCGTACCCCTTGACGAAATTATTAATATAGATTAATATAGATAGTATGGAGAGTATGAATAATGCATTCTATATACTGGAAGGTAAAAAGAAGAAAAAAAACACACACACACGCACAAAAAGCATAAAGTACCAACCACAAAGTTTCCAATAAGTATAATTTTAATGCCAATAGTATGGTAGTTGCCAATGCATGCCACTGCAAGCCATTGCCAGTGGCTCGCCTTAAATGGGCACCCAACTCAGCATTTGTACTGTTTATGTTATTAGCCACACTAAGCCGATCTTCATAACATAAAAAAATGTTTTGCCCAAATTAATAGTGCTGTAGGTTTTTTTTAAACAATTTTAAAAACATATATTCCAGGTAATTCTCGGAGGAGGTAGACAAGCGCTAGGCGCAAATATTAACACTACAGAGGATCCGTGGTCTTGCAGCCGTAAAGACGGAAGAAATCTCATCAAGGCTTACGAGAAAGACAAACAAACTCGTCGACTTAAATACACCTTAGTTTCAAACAATGAGGAGTTGAAGAATTTTAATACTGAAGACACAGACTACCTTTTCGGTGAGTATTTATAATATACTAGCGTTCCGCCCCCGGCTTCGCCCGGCGTGCAATTTTTATATATAAGAACATTCCCCGTTTATCCCGTCTTTCCATTAGTGAAAACCGAATTAAAATCGGTCTACCCGTTCACGCGTGATGCCGTGACTAATGGAAATAGGGATTCATTTTTATATGTATATATATAGACTAGCTGGTGCTAGTATAACTATTCTAACTATGTAGTATAAATTCATTAATTGTAAAAGAGTATATACGCTTCAGTGAAAATGGTTAATTTGTTTATCCTTGATGTTTATCATTAAATTGATAAGGTTGTGCAGCATGTCATGTAAAAAGTAATTATGTTTCATAGAGATATTTGATCTCCTCCATTTGACCCCGTCAATTGGTGCCATAAAACTATGTTCTCCTTTTATGTCGGCTCAATTCTCGACAAAGTTTTCCAGATTCTTTGTCGAATTTCTGTCGAATTAAATTTTTGAATTTTGAATCATACTGTCCCGAAATTCCCGCATATCAGGGTTAATTGCATACTTTATTACCTTGGTAGTTACACTAATTATTATCCCGTCTAATCTACATATACATATCGTAAACGAGCCATATCTGTACATTAAAAAATATGTTTAAAAAAAAAACAATTTGTACATTGTATCTATGTTACCGAGATAAAAAAATAATTTTTAGTGGGTGCGTTGTGCACACTACCTATAATCTTTAATCTCAGAAACGGCTTAACCGATTTGAATGCGGTTTTCACTGCCGTATTGTAGCAAGCTTCCCGTAACATTTCATTCCAGTCATTTTACAAACAAAAAGTGAGTTTACTTTTTTAATTGTTACCTACGCTTTCACGCCTTAATTACTCAACCGACTATCGTGAAATTTTACACAAATGTTGTCAGGGATATAGAAATGGATTCCGATTAAAAATTCAATGCCTAACAAAAATAAATAATGAAGATTGAATAAATGTTTTAAACGCCTAGAAAAGGTGGCGCGGACAAAGGCTCAGGCATACAAAAAGGGACATAGGGTCCCTTCCATCCTGAAAAAAAGTGCTGCTCTTGAGATCTTCTAAAAATTAAAATTTAAACGCCTGACAAAAACATATGAGAAATAAAGCATGAATTAATGTTCTAACCCCTAATAAAAAGAAGTGGTAACTTTGACGAGTCCATTGGATGAGTGGTTGGGGTGCTTACCTTAGCGTTCTGTTCTAGGGTTCCCGGTTTCGATTCCCGGCAGAATTAACTTTGAAAAGTTCATTTTTCAAATTTGGCTCCGGTCTGGAGCTGGAAAGTAGTGGCAGAGTATACTGCGTTTCGCAGTCATTTGGGCAGCCCGTCTGGTGGCAGTAACCATTCCCTTACAAAAGACCACCGTGAAATAACAGCATGTGTGCTGTTGTGTTTCTGTGAGTAAGGGATGCCAGAGCCCTTTTCCCTATCCCTTCCTAATCCCTTAACCTTAATCCTATTATAGTCGGCAGCGCACTTGCAGCAGCTTTGGCGATGCTTGTGTTATAGGCGACGGTAGCCACCTACCATCAAGTGGACTGTCAGCCTGTCTGCCGTATTGGAATTTAATATACAGTTGCTCCCGATTTTTATTTGGATGATGATTTACATTTTACAGGAATCTTCGCAGACAGCCACATGAACTACGAGCACGAAAGGGAGAGAGGGCCGAGCGGTTCGCCATCAATTTCTGAAATGTTTGAAGCGGCTCTCAAAGTTTTAAGTAAAAACGAAAAGGGATTTCTTTTAATGGTCAGTATAATTTTTTAGTCTTTAAAACAAGATTTGAACTTATACTCAATTGTATAAAAATAAATGTATCTGTATATAGATAATTACTTAAATTAAAAGTATGAAAATATACATCTATACATACAATAAAATCGTAAACAACCCGTGTCTGTACATAAATTTGTATATTTCATTTTTTTCAAAAAAACAATTCGTACATGTTATACTTACCGAATTTTTGTCTGTGCGTTTGTTCGCGCTTATTTCAGAAACGGCTTAACCGATTTGAATGCGGTTTTCACTGATGTGTTGTAGCTAGGTTCCTGTAACACTTAATGTTTGTTTTATTCCAATCGGTTTACAAACTAAAAAGTTATATAAATTTAAATATTCACGTCCAACATTTTTTCGATAAAAATGCAATAAAATATTTTTTTTATCATCTGTAAAACGATGATGATTGAAATTAAAAATAGTCAGTTTAGGCGATCTTGATAGTACCAATTTAAGTTGATCTCAGATCTATAATGATCAGTCATATTAAGTAGGGTTCAGCTTAGGCTGAGATTTCTTCATAGGTATATAATAAAATCGTTCTTTGCCACGCCTTGCTTTGTGCACGCTAATCTCAGAAACGGCTTAACCGATTTTCATGTAGTTTCCACTGTATTGTAGCAAGCTTCCAGTAATATGTAGTGTATATTTCATTCCAATCTGTTTACAAACAAAAATGTTATGCTTTATTCCGCGGGCACAGCTAGTATCTAATAAAATTAACATTATTTGCGCTCTACAAGCATCATGCATATATTTCATTATAAATTATCATGAAGCCTTCATAAAACTAATATTTACACAAATATAGCGGTAATAAAGTAATTACAGCGACACAGATTGTAAAGTATAAATAAACTACCTAAAAATTCAAATTTATCTCTAATTAGGTATACATTATTCTGTAAAAGGCAATGACGTCATACTATAACCAAAAGATTAAATATATAGAGAGGGTATTGGGATTTTTTTCCTACTGTTCGCGCCAATACCGGTGCTCATTTTGTATTTACCCACCTTCATAATATTTTAATTGTTTTGATTCGCTGCAAGGTACTAACTAGTTGGTCTCGATCGATCTACGCCGACGGACGGTCGCTAACTCATCGCTCACGCGCTTTTTTACCAAAATTCCTATCGCTATACCATCACGCTGGTGGTCCCCTTACCGCCTTCCGCATCGCCCAGAACCCATAGAGTGCTCGCCGAAGATTACTGTGAAGTGCAACATACGCTGGCCAGCAAGAACGAACTATATGTATGTGAGTGCCTGTGTGTGTACGTGTACCTACCTAAGGTGTTAGATCGAATCTAGCGATCTTGCAGCATCATCTCCTGTAAGTACTTACATTTAAGTTAGACATTCTATGGTGGTCTGTCTGCCATTTGTGGCAGTTGTCTTATTCAGCCCGCTCATCTACCTTTAGAACTTAGTAACCATATATTTTGGTCCTTTTCGAACCGGATGAACCAGTGCTTATTTACCTATGGTTACTGAAAACAATTCTAAACAGTACATCAGCTTACTGTGTAATTTCGCTTAATTTAATTTTCAATTTATTTTCGCTCAACCGCCATCTCGTTCAAATAACGCTCACTCGCTCGCCGTTGTAGTTCACGGCACTTATTTCTTACTTCTCTGTCCTATATTCGCTATATTACAATTAATATTCCTATTTCTATAATTAAACTATCTTTCGTTATAATTCATAATTATGTCAAGGCCAAAGGCTAAAATCAACGAGGCCAAAAGGCAAGCTATTTTCGAACATTTAAGTTCTCTTTACTCTAAAACTAAAACATTAACTATGGCAGACACTCGTAGTAAACATGAATTTCTAGCTAAGGCATCCAATATTGACAGACTTTATGATCAATATAGTTCTTTGTGTGATGAATATAACATGTTGTGTTTGGAGGAGGACCCAGCTTACGCTATTAATTATCAATCGTGGAGTTCTTTCGAGGATGTTTTTTCGGCAGTTAAATATTTTAGGTCGCAAATAAGCGACAACGGTGAACCAAAGGGCGCGCCGAGCCAGCCCGGCGACGGCCACGAACCTACCTTCACAATAAAATTACCGCCAATAGATTTACCCTCGTTTGACGGAAGGCCAGATAATTGGTCTTTGTTTTATGAAATCTTTAAAACGAATGTGCATGAAAATTCTAAATTATGTAATTCGCAACGTATTCAATATTTAGTTAGTAAGATAAGTGGTAAGGCGCTTGTTATATTCGCTGGTGTTGTACCTAACGCCGAGAATTACCCCGCTATATGGCAATCTTTAGTGTCTAAGTACCAAGACGAGCGCGCTTTAGCTGTATTTTCTTTGAATAATATATTTGAAATTAAAAATGTAACGAATAACGTAAATCAATTAAATAATTTTATCGAAAAGTTTTCATCTTCAATAACCGCTTTGAAACAACTTAAATTAGACGATTTAACAGATTTTATATTTTTATATATCGCTCAAAAAAGGTTAGATTCTAATTTGATTCAAAACTTCGAACAAACTATGAGGTCCACCAACATTCCTACGTCTGTACAACTAATAGAATACGTACGACATCATGTTAAGGTGCTCGAACGCACGAGCGCAAATAGCACAAGTGCTGTTCACACAGGTACCTACAACAAAAATGTTCGTCCTAATTTAAAATCGCATACCTTTACTGTAACGTCCAATAATACTTCATCTTCTTCTATGTGCTGCCCTGTTTGTAAAAGTAATGAACATAATCAGCTATATTTGTGCCAACAGTTCAAGTCGTTAAAGGTCAATGACCGATTCGCTTACGTTAAAACTAATAAGTTTTGTACTAATTGTTTAAGTTCGCAGCACACGAGTTCTAGATGTAATTCGAAGTCTACTTGTCGTACTTGCAAACTTCAGCACCATACTTTATTGCATTTTGATAATTCAAAACCTAATTTTACTAATAATAATTCCGCTTCTGATAATTTTACGGCAACTGTACTTTCTCAGTGTCCTCAGTCGTCCTCTCACTTAATTGTGACTGAGAATACATCGCCCGACTTAAATCGCCCGCCAAATGAGTCCGTTACTATGCATATTTCACAACCGCGTAATAATAACAAAACTACGACAATTTTGTCAACCGCAAAGGTGATGGCTTACACAGATATAAATAATAAACAAATAATTAGATGTCTACTAGACAGCGCTTCGCAAGACAATTTAATAAGTTATGATTGTTGTCAGCGACTTAAACTAAAAATTTCACCTATTTACAATGCTGTGGTTAAGTCAGTAGGTGCGTCAAGCTGCAATATTTTAGGCAGCGTTTCGCTCAACATTCAGTCGCGTTTTACTGAAGATGTTTACAAGGTGCGCTTTCTGGTTATAAACAATATAGTGGACAAGTTACCAGCAAGCCATGTTAATATTTCAGAAATGGCGTATTTAAATAATTTGCCCTTAGCGGATGACACCTGGAATGTGCCTAGTGAAATTGATGCTATTTTGGGTGCACAATTGTTTCCGTCATTTTTGCGTCATAATTTTTCGTCATCAAACAACTTAATGTCTCCCCCCCTAACTTATAGTAATGCAAATTCGGCTAATCTCGCTTATCAATCTAATAATGTCGCAAATAATGAAAATAAAGTTTTTGATATTTCCGAGGCTAATTCAGCCGCTCGCTCCGCTTCAACTACGCTCCCTGTTTTAGAAACTTCGCTTGGCTACGTCGTGATGGGTGAGGTCCCAATTAACTCACCAATAGATGTCGCCTGGTCCTTCGGTCCTGTCACCAATGAAGAGTTGAATGACAGTTTAACGAGATTCTGGGAAACTCAAGAAATATTCTCCGCTCCTGCTGAAAATCCCGACAATAATTATTGTGAAGAGTTTTACGCTTCTACAACTACTAGAACTACTTGTGGCCGATTTATAGTCTCGTTACCGTTTAAAGGTGATCCTGCGTCACTAGGTGGCTCGCTCAAATGCGCTCAACGCAGACTTCTGTCGCTCGAAAGAAAGTTTCGCACTAATCCTCAGTTGCGTCTCGCTTATAATGAGGTAATTACTGATTACTTAAAAAAGGGTTACTTATCAGAAATTCCCTTTTCTACTGATGGTTTTATTATCCCGCATCAAGCTGTAGTGCGTCCTGATAAGGCAACTACCAAAACGCGTGTAGTGTTGGACGCCAGTGCCACTACAGATACTAATATTTCACTGAACGATATTTTGCATACTGGTCCAAACTTGCAAGCAGAATTATTCGCACTCATGCTAAAGTTTAGGCTATTTCCTGTGGCAATAACCGCTGACGTGCAACAGATGTATCTTCGCATATTGGTTCACGAAAGTGATCGCAAGTATCAGAAGATCTTATTTCGTTTTAGTGAATCTGAACCTGTTCGCATGTTCCAGTTTAACTCTGTTTGCTTCGGTCTTTGCCCAAGTCCATTCCTGGCCATTAGATCTTTACGCCAGTTAGCGGCAGAACATAACCGTTCTTTACCGCTCGCCGCTAAAGTTGTCCAATCAGACATCTTCATGGATGACGTCACCACTTCTGTAATGTCCACAGAGGATGGAGTTGAACTATTTCATCAACTTATTGAGCTCTTCAATAATGGTGGCTTCAGTCTTGTCAAATGGGCTAGCAGTTCACAAGAGTTAATGTCAATTATGCCAGAGTCGCATCGTGCCGCTATTGAATTCTCCGATACTGACTATACTAAAATATTAGGCGTACAATGGCTTCCCGCTTGTGATACCTTCACTTTTTCAGTTAAACCCGCAGATAATGGTTGTTGTATATACTTACATGTCACGCACCCTAATGGCGCTATCTCGGTCTCGCTTGCTTGTTCTAAATCTAAGGTGGCTTCACCAAAGATCGCTTCGCTCCCTCGCTTGGAACTTTGTGCAGCAATGCTGCTGTCAAAGATGCTCCGCTATGTATATGATAATTTTAATGATCGCTATCCTGTCAAGGACATTTTCGTATTTTCTGATTCTAAAATCGCTCTATCATGGATACAATCGCTGCCACATCGTTGGCAAGTTTATGTCGCTAACCGGGTCAGCAAAATCCAAGATAATATATCGCCAAATCGCTTTTTCCATATTGATGGTAAAGAAAATCCGAGTGATTGCGCATCACGAGGGATTCTTCCATCACAGTTAATTGACCACGAGCTTTGGTGGAACGGTCCAAGTTGGTTACAGAAGCCCGTTAATGAGTGGCCAATCCAACCCTTTAGGCCAACTGATAATGACGATTTACCTGAAATGAGGAAATCCAATACATTTGCTACTGTGGTTGAATCTGAGGATTCACCGCTTTATGAGCTCGCTTTAAAAACTTCTGATTGGTCAAAACTGCTTCGCACTATTGTATACATTTTACGCATGCTCAAAAAACTTCCACGTGATAACTTTATAAAGGCATCAGATTTGGAGGTTTCTGAAAAAACTATATTTTTTATTCTACAACATAAGTATTTTAAAAATGAATTTATTGCTATTAAAAATAAAACTTTAACTTCTGTCGCTATTCGCAGACTGCATCCTTTCATTGATGATAATGATCTGATACGTGTTGGTGGTCGACTGACCTATGCTGACATTCCCTTTGAGAATCGCCATCCAATTTTGTTGCCGCGACGTGATCATATTGTTGATTTGCTTATAGATCATCATCATCGCGTCAATTGCCATACTGGCTCTAGTCTACTTATGTCTTTGCTACGTCAACGTTACTGGATATTGTCCGCTCGTAGTATTATTCGCAAACGTGTTCAATCCTGTAATACATGCTTTAAGTGTGCACCGCGTTCGCAAACGCCTCTGATGGCTAGTCTACCCTCTTCGCGTCTTCTAGAGGCTAAAGCTTTTACTAACACAGGAGTGGACTATGCGGGACCCATTAACCTTACTATGACCAGACATCGTGGCGTACGTACCACAAAGGCGTACATATGTTTGTTTGTGTGTCTTGTCACTAAAGCAATCCATCTAGAGATTGCTTCAGATCTCTCCGCTGAACCGTTTATTGATGCGTTTAAACGGTTTATCTCAAGACGTGGTCCTGTCGCTTGCATTTACTCAGATAACGCTACTAATTTTATAGGCGCCAAACGTCATTTAAGCGAACTTTACGATTTCCTAGATTCAAATGCAACAAAATCGGCTTTTAACTCAGAATTCGCGAAATTCCGCATTAAGTTTCAAACTATACCCCCGCGTGCCCCCCACTTCGGTGGCCTTTGGGAGGCAAATATCAAGAGTGTAAAGACACATTTACATCGCGTTATAGGACAACAAATATTGTCCTACGAAGAATTGCTTACCGTACTCACTCAGATTGAGTGTTTGTTGAATTCTAGACCGTTGGGACTTTTATCTGATGAGCCTCAACCGGAAATACTAACGCCTGCTCATTTTCTTATGACTACTCCGCTAAGAAGTTTACCCGCTTATGATGTTGACGCTGATAAATCTTTAATTTGTCGCAAACGCTTACTAGATAGCTTAGTCCAAGGTTATTGGAAAAAATGGCGGCTGGACTATCTACATACGCTTCAGCAGCGAATGAAATGGTTTAAGAAGAGCGCTTCAATCAAACTAGGGACAGTCGTTTTATTGTGTCAAGATGACGTACCGCCGCTGCGTTGGCCTATTGGAGTTGTGGAAGAGTTGTTTCCTGGCCGCGATGGGGTTGTACGGGTTGCGTCAATACGTTCGCAGGGGAAGATATTTAAACGTCCCATCGTAAAGCTGTGTCCTCTTCCAAATCAATAGTGTCTTAACCTTTTATTATTACTTACATATTATTCATTAGCTTAGTTATAACTCATGTATATATTACTTTACGCATGTTTTTTTTCACATAATGTCTGTCTCTATTTACATTTGCTATGCTATTCAACTTTAACAATGGAAACAGTATATTGCTCATTGAAATCCTTCGGACTTTCAAGCCGGGGAGTATGTTCGCGCCAATACCGGTGCTCATTTTGTATTTACCCACCTTCATAATATTTTAATTGTTTTGATTCGCTGCAAGGTACTAACTAGTTGGTCTCGATCGATCTACGCCGACGGACGGTCGCTAACTCATCGCTCACGCGCTTTTTTACCAAAATTCCTATCGCTGTACCATCACGCTGGTGGTCTCCTTACCGCCTTCCGCATCGCCCAGAACCCATAGAGTGCTCGCCGAAGATTACTGTGAAGTGCAACATACGCTGGCCAGCAAGAACGAACTATATGTATGTGAGTGCCTGTGTGTGTACGTGTACCTACCTAAGGTGTTAGATCGAATCTAGCGATCTTGCAGCATCATCTCCTGTAAGTACTTACATTTAAGTTAGACATTCTATGGTGGTCTGTCTGCCATTTGTGGCAGTTGTCTTATTCAGCCCGCTCATCTACCTTTAGAACTTAGTAACCACCTACAAAACTATTGATCCTGATGGCTGTAATCAGGATTGCCGTGGCGTAGCTAAATAGCCTTGTAAAGTTGGCGATTTTGTACCACGTGGTTCTAAATGTCACATTACGGATTCTTTCGTCTTGTATGCAGTTAAAAATCCCCGATCTAAGTCCCCCCGATCTATGTATGCAGTTAAAAATCTTCGCACTAAGTATAACGATATTTTTTCTTCTATACATTTATCTATTTATAAACGCCGAACAAAATATTCCATAACTTTTAAGTTTAAAAGTAGGTATTTACGATTACATCATCCACAAATTGCAATAAATGAAATTAATTAAGTGTCTACTTGATTGGCAGTGAGTATATTGCGTTAATAATGGTACCTCATTACAGAAGACAATCGTCGGGAAATGCTATAGGTACTTAATCCTGATATTATAAATGCGAAACGGCTGAACGGTTTTGGGTGAAATTTGGCACACAGATAGTTTATTACCTGGATTAACATATAGGATACTTTTATCTAGGAAAAATGTTAGGTTCATGTGGGATTTTCAAAAAACAAGCTACAGCGCGTATGAAGGCACAGTTATTAAATAAGTAAAAAATAAGTAACTACTGTTAGCCCGATATATCCAGTGTGTAATTCATCATTACTCGTTTCATTTCTTATATAATCAGCAAGCACAAATAACGACTTCATGTATAAGTTATTTATTTATGTACATTTTCAAGGTAGAAGGTGGCAACATAGACATGGCTCACCATCGCGGCAAAGCAAAGAAGGCCGTCGACGAATCATCAGCAATGGAGGACGCAGTACAACTGGCCATAAATGTGACAAACGTCAGGGACACTTTACTTATTGTGACCAGTGACCACGGACACACTTTGACAATCAATGGATACCCTTATAGAGGGTCTAATATTTTTGGTAAGCCCAGTATTAGCATCGTATACACGAAACACCCCATTCTTGTTTAGAATTCGTTAACATTTTCTACCAAATTTTTTTATTAGGCATTTAGTATCAGCTAATCAAATATCAAATAATAACACAAGTCTGCGAATTTTTTTTTTTGAAAAGTGTTTTTGTTAAATGGTTAAATGGTGTTTTAATTATCTTAAAAATAAAAGAAATCCGTATTATATGATATGTACCACGTCACATTTATCAGATTTAGATGATATAGTATTAACGATACAAAAAAGAATAAAACAAAAATTTAATAAAATGAATGAGAATCATTTGAGAATATTTTGTAAAGTTAGTTTTATTGAGTCTATAGATATTAATGAAAATAAATAATAGAATAAATAATAGGATGGTCGGTCATAGAGTATAAAATAGGAATGTAGATCATGGAATCAATTTTCCTTTCTAAAAAAATTGATTGGCGGATTGACGTCAAAATTGCGTCCTGTCCGTTATGAATAAAATGATGAATTTATTTAAAAAACTTTTTCATCGCTGAACATGTTTTACTATGAACATAGCAAATTAATTTTAAAATTTTTTTTAAAAAATTTATAAGTGGAATAAGTTATCATTGTTAATTATGTAGAAGTTAACAACAATATTTTTTACCTGTAGAATCTAAGTGTCTGTAATCTCGAATCAAATGCCTGTTTTTAATCTAAATGCCACACCTTGCAGCGCACTCGCAGCACCTCTGGCGTTGCTCATGTTATAGACGACGGTAGACGATGTTAAGGTCGACAGACAGGCTGACCTTCAAGTGGACCGTCAGCCTGTCTGTCGACCTTAACATAAATAAATTACGTTGTTGAAACATTAAGACCCAACAAGGATCTAGGATTCGACGAGCTCATTAGTTTTTTTTAAACGCCAATAAATCTTTCTTTCTTTCTGTAGTCCTGTCTGACAACCTAACAAAAAAAAAATTAATACTACGCCACAGAATAAATAATAGTACTAGCGTACAGAAGTTGCACTTCTTTCACATTCAATGTGAGCGACGGTAAGCAATTATATCACGGCACACACGGAGTGACAGAGGCCTGACTTGACTATGCTTGAATTAAATGGAGAGTACCAGAGTTACTATGATTCAAATATATGGACAAAAAAATATTTATTTGTCCCGCTGTTCTGAAACATTTCAGGTATAGCTGGAAAATCACCACACGATGGAATCAACTACACAACTTTGTCATATGGGACTGGTGGCCCATCCGCATTCAAGTACCAGATACAAAGCGTTCAAAACAAATCTGTTATATCAAGGAAAGATCCGAGTTTAGAAAAAACAGATGACTTCGAATACGAACAAATAGCTGCGGTGATCGTAGACGAAAACACTCATGGAGGTGGGGACGTAATTATTTATGCGAGAGGTAGGTATTTACAAAATTATTATGATAATTTTATTTTATGATAGTTACAGAACAAATTTAGTATCATAATATTTTTTTTATATTAAGATCGGCAGACACGCTGACAGTCCACTTGATGGTAGGTGGCTACCGTCGCCTATAACACAAGCAACGCCAAAGCTGCTGCTGCAAGTGCGCTGCCGACTACAATAGGATTAAGGATAAGGGATTGGGAAGGGAAAGGGAAATGGGCTCTGGCATCCCTTACTTCACTCACCGAAACACAACAGCACACGTGCTGTTATTTCACCGTGGTCTTCTGTAAGGGGGTGGTTACTGCCGCCAGACGGGCTGCCCCAATGACTGCGAAACACAGTGTGCCCTGCCACTACTTTCCAGATCCAGACCAGAGATAAATTTGAAAAGTTCATTTTTCAAAGTTGACCCTGCCGGGAATCGAACCCGGGATCCCTAGAACAGAGCGTTAAGGCAAGCAACCTAACCACTCATCCAATGGGCTCGTCGACGTAACAATTTTCTTGGCGACTATACCTACTATGCGCGGCCGCCCGCAGTGATTGGTTTCAGTCCGACACAGATTGAACGCTGAACGTATTGTTGTTACATGGTCCCTTGTATTCCCAACAGCCTGGCGTGCGGATCTTTATATTAGAAGGTGCTTATTATTAATTTCTTTATTCATTCACTTTCTTTTCAGGGCCCTGGTCTCATCTGTTCCACAATGTCCATGAACAACACTACGTGTATCATGCCGTGTCTTACGCGGCTAAAATAGGAGACTATGCGGATTCTCGCGCAAATTTACAAACGACAACAAATTCATTAATTAGTTTATCCTCATTTTTAGTTTTTCTAAAATTTATATGTCAATATCATTAAATAAAAATATAACTTTATTTGTGAAAAACATTTCCATCAATTCCTACCTTCTAGAAAATACTTATTAGACTGATGTAAAATACAACGCAATAATTTATATTTAGGTAGATCAATATTTTATAAAAACAGTTTATTAAATTAAGACTAAAATGACTTTTTGTCTTCTAAATAATAATAGATTTTGTAAATTAACATTTGTTTTATTGTCCCAAATAACTACATCCAACAAAATTCTAAAAACAGTATTTATATTTATTACAACAATTAAAAAAATGCAATAAACATTTCCCTTCAAAATTGGTCAGATACTTATAAAATATACATAAATGCCAAAAAAAATAACATCTACCTACTTGCAAGTAGGTATTTTGTTTTTTAAATATCTTTTATTTGCTAAAATAATAAGCTTTTGTTTAACAAAAGTAACATTTAGTATAAACAGAATAGGCCCTGTTTAGGATATGTACTCATAAATATATTTTTGAGAACTCTAATGACAATGGAAATATAAGTTAAGTACTTTATGAAAACCCATTTTAAAACTAATAACTAATTCTTCTAGTTTTCTTAGCCGCACGGCTTAAACTTTTAGTAGAAACCGAATTATATTTATTCTGGGTCATTATTTTAAATGGAGATTAAAATAAAAGCAGCAATAATGAAATTAATGTACTTCGCATTAAAGAGATATTAAGAGTGTAAGGTTTTATTGTTTTTGGAATAAAAAGTAATTAAAAAGTAACTACATTGACCATTCTGGTGACGTCATGTCCGCGAGAGGTTAACGTGGAACGAGAGTTGACGCCAGGGAGGTGATATGGCGCCATGGGCATTCTCGGTCGGTCAGCGGTATCGAACGGTTGTATTTTGCAGTTAGTAAGTCGAAAGTGTAATAAAGTGTAATTGTTATGATAATGTAAGTGAATAGACAAATACACCATGGTAAAAAGCAGAAGGTGTTGGTTATTTCTAAGTAAAAAATTGCACTATTTGGTCTGGTAAATAGCCAAGGTATTTCTTCAATATCCTACATGGCAGTAATATAATCTCAAAAATGGGTAAACGTCTGTTTTTGCCCTCCATTCACACTATTAACATGCCCAAAACCATTGAGTACCTACGCGATGAGGAACAA
Source organism: Bembecia ichneumoniformis (assembly GCA_910589475.2). NCBI lineage: Eukaryota > Metazoa > Arthropoda > Insecta > Lepidoptera > Sesiidae > Bembecia > Bembecia ichneumoniformis. Next base: position 15,573,747 of record OU342535.1, read on the forward strand.
CAATTAAATACTTCATTTATAACCTGTCAACGTATGAACAACCTTTTAAATACTCCGTAGAGTATTCTATCCAAAGAAAAATACATACATATTCGTTTTCCTGTATACAAAATATAATTACATGTATAACCCAGTCAAATAATGCAAGGGATTGAAAATGGCTTTTATTTGGCTCTCGCTCACACAGAACATTGCTGTCTATAATCGTACATGTCGGTATGGTCAAATGGATTTATTTTGATTTGCTAGGATTTTCTTTGCCATGTCGTACACAATTTATATATTATTGATTCTCTTTCTAAACTTATGGGAACTTTACACGAGCGACTAGTCGCACTATTATCGCACGTCAAAAATCGATCGTTTAAATGGCAAATCGGTAATGATTTCGACTGTGCGTCGATAGATCAGTTAATCAGTGATAAACGATTTTCAAAAAATAAATAAAGCTATTTTATTTTCAAACATGGAGATATAGTTCAAAATTGGACATAAGGTATACTTAATAATAAAAAATATAAAATTAATAAACAAATTTACATGCTAACTGTTAACTATAAACCTGCAGAGTGTCGCCATTTTCAATCCCTTTCATTATTATTTTTTAACAAAAACTTCGGTTATAGTAAAATATATTATGCATGTTTCAAAGACTCAACTAATGTGTAAAAAAAGGTGACATTTTTCACGTGCACATAATAACGAGCGCCTTATAATTTCCTCTTATATGCAATATGCCTTCAACTCTTAACACGAAATTAGCTGCTTCCACCAGCGAGATATTTCTTGAGGACGAACCCGACTACTAGAGCTCCAGCCAGCGCCAGTAGGGCGTACTTCAGAGGAAAACTGTAAAAGAAAATGATGAAAGAACAATAAATAAAATCGCTCAACTGGAATTCCTTGTCCATATAATGTTAATCACCATATGGGTAAAGCGATTGTTATTTATATATATTATATGTACATAAAGGTCATCAGACAAGCTGACGGTCCACTTGATGGAGGGTGGCTACCGTCGCCTCGCCTATAACACAAGCAACGCCACGGGTGTTGCAAGTGCGCTGTAAGGGAAAGGACTCTGGCATTCATTACTCACTCACTGAAACACAACAGCTGTCATTTTACGGTGGTCTTCTGTAAGGGTGTGGTTACTGCTGCCAGACGGGCTGCCCAAATGCCAGATCCAGACCAGAGCCAACTACAAGTTCATTTACAAAGTTATTGAATTTTCACACGCATCGCCAATGCCTGGAAAATCTGTACAACCAAAATAAGAGTAAGAGTATCTACATTTATCTTCAAATGATAATAATCTTACCAAAATTATAAATGAGTAAATTGGTGATGATGATGTTCGGATGTTTGTTACTGTTCACGTAAAAACTACTTAATTTGATGAAACTCTACCTTAATATAGTTTATACATAGGGTTGGTTATACATATCAGGGTGGTTATACATAGTTTATACATATCAGAAAACAGATAGGGGTGCTCTGCTCAACCGGTCGATCACGAGAGCTTTTTGACTCAGACACAGGAAATATTGGCCGATATTGTTCGATTCAAAAATTTTCTTTGATAACATGATTCACAGTTAAGCCAAAATAATCCCTTGTTACTTTTTTATATAGGAATAATGCCCCGCTAAGGCGGCTTTATCAAAGGAACGAGCGGTATTGTCACAGAAATGCCGCCGTGCGCGACGTCTTTGATTTCCGCCGATTCTTCTGTAAACTTCTAGCAGTTACCTACACCTATGACCTACCTAAACTACTTAACTATCTGCGAGCAAGTACATGAATCACACACAATTTGAAGCATTTGCCGAGTCGATCGCTTGTAGTCTAAAAATTTTGAGGTAGATCGCCAGCAGATCAAGTATGAGCACCCCTGGGCTACATTTTATAAAGGTACGTACTACACAATATAATCGCAGGTACAACTAAATCTAGAACAATTTTACAATATTAATGTCAGATTTACCCTCCATCGCTTTCGCAGGGCAGACGTCGCCTAAAAATAATAATAACGAATGAAGATTTGTTTACAAAACTATAGTAAATTTTACAAAAATGTCCGCTAGGGGAAATTAAAGGGGGGGGGGGGGGGAATTAAAATTTAAAACATCAAAAATTGGTTAAATGAAAAAAAAAAACAAGAACAACATAACAACACAACCTTCTCTTTCACATGGCAGACATTGCCTAAAACGAATTATAACTCTTATTATTAAAACACATTAAAACAATTATTAAACAATTAAACAATTATTAAAACACATTATTTTCTTTAAAAAAAATGTGTGTCAGACGTACGACTGGAGTTTATTCCTTCAAACGTATAAAATTTTCCTCGTATCAATAGATAACTGGATACCAAATTACTTTATATTATTTAGTTACATTCTGCATACTCAGATGTCACGTGTTCCAACAAATGTTAGTTACGTTCGCTATACACAGATGTCATTACGTTTCATAAGTTCAAATAATCCATTTTTTCGACGACAGATGTCGCTTCGTCGGCAGATTATAACGCTCGTTTCGTTGTTCAACGCGGACTACACTTTTAAGTTTTCGACGTTTGTTTTTAAGCTCGGAGAAACCCTCTGATGTTGCTTGTTATACTATAATTATAAGAGTCGCTATAAAGCGATAAGGCCGCCTTTTGTGCTATTACTTGTTGTTTCTTTCTTTTTTTTTTATTCTTTTTTATGTATTATAGTACAAATAAAGAGTTTTAATAATAATAAATAATAATTATTAGGGAACATAAATACATGCGTCAGCTGTCAAAGTGACAGATAGCGTAACGTTTTTTAGTTAACGCTTGTATTAATTTTACTCTTCATAACATTTCTATACTGGGAACCTTATAAAAATCGTAAACTCTGTAACTCCAAAAAATGCTTGCAGTTGCCTTAACATAAGCAAGATTACACTATAAGTGTACTGCCGACCTTAACAGGATAAAAGACAGGGAGGAGATAGGGGAAGGGCTCCCCTATCCCCTTCCCCCCTAACTCTATCCCTTAGTCATTTTAAAATTCCAAAATCTGTCAGATTTTTAGATACACTTTTTAGATGTCAGATAATCAAATTATAAAGAGGGGGATAAGATTTGATTGGCGCTTCAGTCGTACAAACTCGTCTGTAGTCAAATCTTTTTTTTAATGTTAAAGTCGACAGACAGGCTGACCGGTCTACTTGATGACAGGTGGCTACTGTCGCTTATAACACAGGTGCTGCAAGTGCGCTGGCAACAATAGTGGGAATAAGGAATTAGGAAAGGATAGGGAAATGGACTCTGGCATCCCTTACTCACTCACCGAAACACAACAACAGCACACATGCTGTTATTTCAAATTCGTCAAAGTTAGAAATTCAGAATGAGAGAAACGGCTCAACTTGAATAAAATTTTTGAAATAAAATTGTCTCAAATATGTGTGTTCTCTTCGTTACAATATCTTCAACTGTATTTTATAGGAGACTTAAAAAATAAAAATAAAATAAGGAAATCAATGTAAACCTTTCGCGAGGTACTATTATAGCCGGCACCCTTCTCTCTATCTTTGGACTTGCCGGAGGTCTTGTGGGGCTTACGGGTGGCGAACGGATGCTATTGAAAATTCAACATAACATTTTTGAGGTTGCAATACTCAATGACTTAAACTTTTTACTTAGTAATACTTGATGAACTTAAAAAATACATACATTTTCTTGTATTAACTTATTTTAAATGTATTTTTTTAAATACAGTATTTATCAAAAGCTGGAAAATAATTCACTCAATATGTTTGTATTATTTGAAGTGAACTCAGAAACAAAACACTACAATTTCTATTCGAAGCACAAAAATCGACACAATCTAATCGAAACGGTTGGACGAAAAAACTATAAAAATGACGATAAAACTTTATTTAGAAATCGTCTTAGTTAGAAATAAATACCCACATGTTTAAAAACATATCAAATCAACCGATGTTAGAAAAATTTATGACAACTTATTACTTTATTTATTTTTATTTTTTACTCAAAGTACCACGCAAAAAACAGACGTGGCACTAGTTTCAATTTTATTATAACGTCCCATTAAAAGACTGATAACCATTTTCAATCCAAAAACCGCTAAATATATGAAACATTAGTTTTATAAATAAAATAAAAAGCCAATACGCACAAACAACATGAACACACGTGAGTGGAAGGTACTAGCCACGAATACTGGGTTGTGACATGTACAGGAGATGTCGTTGTAGAAAAAAAAATCATCAGGCTTCCATACTGAGATTTTTTGCGTGGTCCTTTAGCATTTAAATCTATTAAATATATTTATAAATTTAAATACCTAGGTAAATTTATAGGTGGTTTTATACCTTATAAGCCATATAACGCATGCACGTGGAATATTAAAATCAAACACCTAGACCTCTATGCCTATTCAAAAATAAATGTAGTGAGTTGTTCTCAATAGTTCAATATTTAACATAAAATTGTTGACAATTATTATTACTCAACAAAATACAAAATAAAATAAAAAGTTAAATGCACCTAGAAGGTGATCCGTCATAGGTCCTCCACGTCTTATCACTCTTCGGTGGATCTGAGCAACTAGTGGGGAAAACATTTATAAATCAATATTAAGGAAATAATAACTAAGATATAAAAATGGCTCATGCTAGTCGTAAACCACTTTAAAAATTAAAACAATATTCATAAATTGCTTCTTATTTTTTTTCTTTTTTGTCTAACGATCTAGTACTTTTGATAATTTCTTTTTATCTTTTTAATTTGAACAAAAGTCTATGTTCAAATAAAAACAAAAGTTTTTGTTCAATGTTATTATTTTTAATTGAGGCAACATTTCAATTATATCAAAATGTTAGATGGAGGGGAGAGGAATTATTAAGGTAGAATTTTTTAAGGAGAGGTGTATGTGTGATGCATCTATTTTTATGGTCTTTGATCTGATCCTTTAAAGTGACTAACTTTTAACCTCTGAGCCATGTAAACATTGGTTGTAACCCTTGACAGCTAATGATTTAATGATGATTTAATGATTTAATGGCTTTCATCACTTTATCTCTCAATTTCAACACCGGTAAATAGCAATGAAAGTACTTTCAAATTTCAATAAATGAAGATAGTTAAATAAAAATTGTCTAAAATTAAAAGATGATATTAACTTTTGGTAATAAGCATCAAAAATGTAGTAAAAAATAAGCGTCTAAAAACCAATGTCATCAATAAATTGAATTTGGAACCCACTTTTATAACCGGCCAGTGATTATGTTCAAATTATTAAAATCTTTATTTTATTTTATTTTTAGTCCAGAAAGAATCAAATACACCCGATTTTTTTTTGCAAATTGGTGTGCCTACGTACATATATTTTTTCTATAACTTCAACGGATTCCCACTTCCATTATTTATCAATAAATGAAGACAGTCACCATACCAATGTAAAAAGTACTTCTTTATTGAATTATCAATAAATTATGCTGTCAAAACGGAGTCCGAGAAACAACTACATAAAAATTTCAAAACAGTTCTGTGGCGCCAAAAGGATTCTTTTACGAATGCCAGTAAGTCCTTTGATTTTTTTGCAAATAACTGGTATTTTATTAATTTTTAAGCTTGAGATTTACAAACATACATAAGTATATTCTACGGAATGGAGAGTTGGACTCTAACTTGAACATTTTGCTCAAAATTGTAATCATGGATTCAGAAAATAACAAATACTGAAGTTCTGCGTCGAATGGAAAAGAGAATGGAGGTGTTGGGGGTGATAAAGGAGAGGAAGCTGCAATATTTCGGGCACGTGATGAGGGGCGAAAGATACCGTATTCTTCAGCTAGTGATCCAGGGCAAAATACAAGGAAAGCGTAGCAGAGGCAAGAGAAAGACATCCTGGTCGAAGAATTTGAGAGAGTGGTTTGCTTTGAGCACTCGCTCCCTCTTTCATGTAGCGGCTTCCAAGGTAAAGATAGCCATGATGGTCGCCAATCTTCGCAGAGAAGCGGCACGTTAATAAGTATAGGAACCCGTTCACTTATTGTGAATGTTTAAAACAATTATATCCAATCCTGTATGTCCATTATCGCAAAGTTCATTTACTTTCAAATTAGATAAATAAGTCCTACAGGCCGAATATTTGAGTCTCTTATTACAATAGAAGTGGAAAATCGTGTAATTGAATACTCTGTAAATAGGCACATTCTATATAAATTAAAATATAATAAAGAAGCTCAATAAATAATAATTGCAATTAAAACCTACAAGGAAATAAAAAAAAAGTGGATTCTTTTACACTTACCATTGCTTTGCAGTAGAAAATTTATTTTTTTCCCCTGAAGCCAGTTCGCCGATTTTATACTTTTTCATTATTTCCCTGTAAGAAGTAAATAAATGTAAATTAAAACATATTCTTGATAATCTATCTATATAAAGTTTTACATAGTATTATAGATAATAAAACACAACAAAAGTAAATTAATCTACAACTGGTTCTGAAGCTGTCTCTATGGGGAATAAATGTACAAGAAACCTTCATAATTGATCTTTATTTAAAAACAATTTATATAAAGATCAATTTAAAAACAACAATATTAGGTAAATCGTTGCAAATCTTCTTGGGCTCTGATCTTGAGCAGGCGTCTTTCGCATATACAATTGCGAAATCCGAATAAGCAATACGGCGCAACTGCTTCCTCTCTTGTACAAAGTTATCATTGTGTCTCGCTCATTCTGTGGCTCCCCTCCCCCTGCATCGCAGTAACCGATATTTGACATATTGTGATATCCCCAAAGCCCAAGAAGATTTGTGCTGATTTTACATGACATTCTGTTTTTATGTGAAACATCTGTTGCAGTTGGTGAGACTGGCTGTTGGCGTGGCGACGCCAAAATCTGGCCCACACTTTGGCCTCCCTTATTCACCGAAAGTTCTGTATAGGGGTGGTTACTGTCGCTAAACTGTGCAGTTATCGACGCCGATGGTGTGGCTACTGTCGCCAGATTAGTTTCATTAATATAACCAAATGGTGTGGTTACAGTCGCCAGACTGAGTAGCTGATTCCGCCAGATGGAGTGGTTACCCCTGTATGATACATGGAAATTCTTTGTCCATCTGTCCCTACTGTGTAAATGTACAATCAAACAAAACTCTTCCTTTTAGTATCACACACAAATGGCGTTGATAGAGAACAGGATTAAGTTACAGGATTTACCAGCTCACATTTCACTAACATTTCTAAAAATTGACTATCTGTAATTTCACTTAACTAGATTTAAGCAATTTGAATTATGGTGTCACAAAGAATATATTATTCCTGTCTTTATTTTGCGGTTTCAAATTCCTGTGTAACCAATGTTTTTTTGCCACTGATTTTTTTAACAGATTTGCCTATCACCTATTATAACAATGAAGACATTATTAAAGAGAGCACTTAAAACAGTGAAACAGTGGAGATTTGTGGAAAAGCATCCCTCTGATAGGATAAATGAAAAAAAAAGTCCATCTATTTCAGTGTGGATACATTAGTTAAGGATAGATAGAACTGACAATATTTTCCATCGATTGGGCTTTATTATAACGGAAGCTTCTCTTGTTTAAAAACACTTTTAAAAAAAAAGTTCGCATTTGTGTTACGATAAAAGTTTCAACATGTATAAAACACACCAACATTTATGAAACATCAATTTAATATTCTTGATTAATAACCAGTTTTGAAAAGAAGATTTTTCTTTCATTTTTATAGTTGGTTATGAAAGCCAGCTATGATGAAACATTCTTATTTAATAACCGGTTATGGAAAAGCGACGAAAACAAAAATGTTTACTACACACAAAATATATAAGAACATTTACCGAGCGTCATCACTGTGGCCAACATCCTCGAAATCAATTGTGCCATCTAGCCCTGCATGTGTTAATAATGCTTCTACACCACCTGGATGCTGTAAATATACAAAAAACACACATAGATTGGAAACCTAATAATAATTGTAAGACCTTTTTCAAAGTTGCCGCACTTAAAACATCCTATAAATAATCCTACTAGTCAGCAATGCACTTGCAGCACCTGTAGCGTTGCTTGTTATACCTACCACCTACCATCGAGTAGACCGTCAGCATGCCTGTCAAGCTTGATATTAAAAAAAACTTTGATATTTTTAAAACTTGGCCGCTACTAATTTTAATAGTTATTAATTTATTGGCTACAATGACAGCTACTTTTTATTTACTTTACACGACCTTCAACACTGAAGAATACTACTGAGAAGTTATTGGCTATTATTATTAAAAAAGTAACTGTTTAAAATATAAGTTAATAATTATCTTCTATATATAAAAATGAATCCTCATTTCCCTTGGTCACGGCATCACCCGTGAACGGATAGACCGATTTTAATTCGGTTTTCACTAATGGAAAGAGGGATAAACGGGAAATGCTCATATATATAAAAAATTGCACTTGCCCCCAGCTTCGCCCGGGGGCGGGTCGCTAGTACATATGTATATATAAGAATTTTCGGTGGAAATTGTTGGGATTGTGTTTCTCTAGTAACTAGTTCTATTAATTTCAAATAAGGACTTATGTATCCAATTTACAGGCACACTTATAACATTTAATTGTAGCTGCAAAAAAAATTAAGTAGATAAAATAAATAACCTCATCCAGATATTTAGTAACATCATAAACTCCGTTATGTATAACAATCCAAGTACTGTTCTGATTATTATGTTTAGAAACTTCTGAGAATGTATACAACTTGCTCATATTTAAAGTAGTTTTAGTAAGTTATTAAAAACAAAAAATACTTCAAAACAGCGCAAAATGCAACTTATCTGATTCTGTCTGTCTGTTCTGTCTAATGTCAATGTCACGACTTCAATCAATATCAAAATCATATCAAAATATCAATTTAAAAATAAAATGACGTGACGACCACAGATTATTAAATAGTACAAGGAGATGAATGCCTAAAACATGGAAGTAATATAACAAACTATTGCCAATAACGCCAGCTGAAAGAGATGTTCGAATAAATCTCATATAAATCTTCACGCGTCCCTTTCTAAGAAGGGTGACCATGTTGATAAAATATTGTGGATTTATTATAATTTATTAATGCTCAATTAGGGCACCAACAATAGTAAAATATGTTTAAGGTTGATGTTATTTAAATAAATGTAACAATGAAGTTGGTCTTCCGTCCAACTTCTATAATCAGTGCGTCATGCGTATGGTGGTGAAACGTGACCTCACACGGCACCATAAGTTTGAAATCGCTCAGTTAAACGAAATTACGAAATTTGTCGACGTAGTTGAGAGAATTGGCAAGCTGAAGTGATAACGGTGAGTCGGTCACAAGTACCGCAGAGTGGATAATTGATGAGGTAGACGAGTTTTCGAATGAAGGTAACAACAATTCGAAGATGCAGCGTGGGACATGGGAATAGCAGGTGGACAGACGATCTGAAGGAGAATGCAGGAAGCGACTGGATATTAAGGACAAAGGACCACGTACAATGGCGAGCCTTGGGAGAGGTCTATGTCCAACAATGGAGAGACACAGGCAGGGTTGAATAGTATTTATGTAATTGAAAAATCAATACATATTTGCTATTTGTATTTCAATTACTTCCTAAAAATGAAATCTGTAATCTGTAATCTGTATTTCAAATACCTGACGCTGAGGTATTATCGATTCAAAATATATTTTAACATAAATACATCTAGCGATCTAATTAATGGGTGCGTTCTGCAAAAAATAGCGTCCGATAGCTTTCGTAAGCAGAGGTAAGAGCGTAACAAGAGGCTGTTTGTCTGACTGTAAAAATTTAGTGTTCATGAAAGAATATTCTTCTCTTTTCCTGATTAATAGACTGGGTTAGATTAGTTGCATTCTATTTACATAGCTCGCTAGACGACGATAGACGAGTCATTAGTTTCTCCTTTACCTTATTGTATTTCCATGTAGCGGGCGGATTTTTAACAATGTCTTTTTTTCTGTTATAAACCGGCAATCTAAATTCGCTATAACTGTCCCTCTAACTGAGCAAACCACAATGTCGGATCTTCAGGCCAAAACGGTGGAACTTTCACATTTACACTATTTACACATCCTGCCGACGTAGAGTATTTTTGTTCACTCGTTTTTCATACGTATATATCCACGCGAGATTATTTACAATATAATTATAAAAAACGAAAATATACTTTTTTACCTGTTTCAAGTGTCACATTGTCAACATTAACACGGTAAATATGGAAAAAATTCTTGATATATTTTAAAATGTTCTTTTTTCTTCGGGGTCACCATTTATGTGGGCGTACATGATGAAGATAATAAAATCCACATATTATTTACATTGATTTAATACAGAACTGGGTGACTGGGGTAGATTTTTAAAAAAGAAAGAAATGATCACAAGATTTAATTACAATAAAAATAATCATTACAAGAATATTAAAAAAAAAACTAACAATATGATATGCGCGAGAGCAACTTCCTACACAACCAAGAGCCTTCCGTCGAATGTCTCCATGATGTCGCCTATAGCCGGTCGCTGCGCGGTTTGCGCGTCTTGCTCCGCTCCTGCCGTCCCGCTACAGATTCACCACGGCAAAAGCGCCGATGAGTTCTCTAATAATACTTTAATCCCTTTTCTTTTAAGCACTACCCCCCAAGAGTTGTCACATTGATCTGAGTAGCGCCATGGAATATTAAGGGCGCGAAGTTTCTTTGTCTCGGACTTTTTTTTTCATTTACGGCTTCTATGCAATCGGTCATAACGCTACCTATAACCCTCTCCATAATTAATAATCCATAACCCCCACATAAAATATAATGCTGCTAAGAGCAAACTACTTGTATTTAAATCAGGCAAATTTCTGCATCCATCCATCTTCATCCTGCTTTACGACATACCTACATACACGATGCACGATGACAAACGACAGTGAATAATTTCGACGTACGTCAATAATTATTACTAATTAATTATTTGTTGTATTTGCATGATCAATTTTCCATCAGCGCGAACTCGTGCAGATCTATGGACAATAAATAACGCTGACGTACGTCAGAGTGGTTTTATATGTCGTGCGTGTTTGATTGTGTATAAATTTGCTGTACGGTACAGTAGTGAGTAGGTAGATTTACCATTTAGAGCTTGTGTCGCAAGGTGACGGCACGTCTCACATCTTGTAAAATGAATCATGAAACATTAACAAGATTTATTTGAGTATATTATGCACGTTTATGATATATTTTTTTCATCTAAAACCTCTTTCTATTTTTCTCTCTTCTGCTGCTGACAACATTAGGAGAACTCCCATTTTTTTGGATTAGGATAAAACTGGTAGCATTATAAAAATCACGTGTGCTCATTTAACTCGTTCGATTACATCTAGCCTCGACGACGGGTGGAGAAGTAGAGACATGTGTCGTCCGCGAAAAGGCGAGAATAGAGGTAAGGAGATTCAGCTTTATACATGAGCAAGTGTCGAACGGCTAACACTAAATAGGAAGCGCTGTAGTAGCATTGGGGTGCAGCGCAGTGGTACCAATTTATTTATGGTTGTTCTATGAACTACGCAACCAACCAATTATATCAAACACCAATGCAACACAGGCACCATTCTTGCCAATTTATGAACCACTATAGAATAATTGAAGCTTGCTAATATTAAGTTCAAGTTAGTCCTCTTTACCTCTATTGTATGGATGGAACATCGACGTAACATCCAAGTAGACGGCTAAAACCTATTTATTCACAATGCAAATGCTTCTGACAACTAACTGAGGTGCGCGGGTGCGGGGTACTGAACGTCAGGTGGTCCGATCAAGGTCACGACGAAATTCTATTGGTCGTTACTACCCATAGTAACTTCTATTGGTCGAACATTACCGGGCGTGGAATTATATATCTATTTCTCTAATGTGTTGTCTGAATGCGTTCGCCCTGTACTAGAAGTCTATTTGGATATTTCGTCGATGGGATGGAACCTCTTTTATCTATTATTTATGTTATGGAATGATAAGACGAAATTTGAAATGGTCTGTGGCAAGGGTATATGAGTGATAGTGACACTTTATACAACACTTTGGTTGGTCTTTTGGTCTTTGACACTGGCACTAGTGGCACTTGGCAGACTCAGGACAACCCGATGGGGCCATAACAATATCAAAATTGGAATTTCAAGAAATAATCAAAAGTTGTAATATCGGAATAAAATAATATAAAAATCAGTATTATAAGCAGAAGTGAAATCGACAAACTGACCATTACTGTGGATCCTTTCGACCTGACTAACCTAAAATCAGTGCCTAAAAGAGATATAAAACATAACTCGACGTCCATTTATTGTAAATCGATAATTATCCTGCTATAAATGTAATAAATTTAATGGCTGATGAGATAGACTATAACGATATTTCAGAACAAATATTCCTTTGTGAAGAAACGCAATACAAGGAGAGTTACGAAGAAGGTCATAAAGTTGGCATACAAACGGGGAACCCCGAAGGCTATCATTTAGGATATCACAGGGGAGTTGAGTTAGGACGAGAATTAGGTAGATATAATACGTAACATATTATTAAGTTGACTATATCTATTTCGATTAATACTGCGCTGAATGTATTTATCTGCAGTGGTTTTGTCATTGTAGTAAGTAATTTTTCAGAATGCATGAACGTGTTTTACTAAGAGTACCTACCCAATTTTCTTTAACCTCATCGTCACGAGCCTGTGTCTCTTCACTGGCTCGCCACCACGCATGGTCCTCTGTACTGCGTCCTCTGTAAGACTAAACACACCCATTATATGGCCCTGAAATTAAACACTATTAGGGAGTAACTACATTAATTCAGCTTGATTCATCTTTTTTTTGTCTAAGGACTAAAGCTGAATTGAGGTGAATAAATGTAGTTGCTCCCATAGGCTTGTGATTATGGGGTAACCATACAATGGACAGGGCGTGAAACCATGCACACCCAGACAAGAACCAACTTTGAAAAGTTCATTTGCAAAGTTCACTCTGTTGGGAATCAAACCCGGGACCACTAAGTCAGAGCATTAAAGCAAGCACCTAAACCATTCTGGCAATGGAATCTTTAAAGTCATTAAAAAGCTTAGGGTCTGCACAAGCTCTATAAAAGACCAATTTAAATTGTTCTTTTGTGTTTTATAATTGTTTTTTGACCTGCTCAATTGGCATAAGGAAAATTATTGGGTGTATCTGGAGTGATATAACAATTCCTTAGCCACCTTAAGGGCTAAGGCTTATGGCTATGGCTGCTTATGGATGCCAAACTTGGGCTTTAACTGAAAGGTATGTGAAAGCCTTGAAACTATGTCAAAACAGAATGGAGAGAAGTATGTTAAAAATAAAATTAAAAGACAGTTATTAGAGGAAACACCAAAGTAACAGATATCAAATATATAGTGAAGAAATTAAAATGGAAATGGACATACATTGAGGAGTAAGAAAACAAATGGTCGAAAGACATAACTACATGGTACCCTCTAGATGGAAAGAGAAGAAAAGGAAGACAAAGAAAAAGATGTGATGAAGAAATCAGGGAAATGGCAGGTGCACTATGGAGAAGAAAGGATCGTGGAGAGTGCTAGGGGAGGCAAAGGCCTCCCCTAGAATTTTAAAAAAAATGCAGAAATTAGTTTTCTACTTATAGATTATAGGAAAACCTATAAGAAGTCCATGATATTAAAATAACATGGTAAATCTCTCAATATTGTGCGGATAGGTAACATCGTATAGAACCCTCTTCATGCGAGTTCAACTCGCACTTATCCTTTTTTTTTTTTTAAATATATTGTGTTGATATTTGCCTCGTTAGTGCTACACAAAAAGCAAAATACATATTTTTATTTTGTATATGAAGTACCTTTTTACAATTGTATTTTCTATATTTTTTTTGTTAAATACTTTATACAAATATTTAGCATTTGTAAAATGAAAATAGTTTTATTAATTTTTTAATTGATATACTTATGTTATTCTTAAATTCAAAATTACTTTATAAATACAATAAGTACTTGTTTAACGAGTTCTGCACCTGTTTGACAACTGTTTTCGTTTGCTGGAACGACTAAGAGGCTACATAGAACATGAGAAATGAATAGGTACTTGTGTTAAAATCAGTAAAATAATGTATTTTATTTGAAAAAGCTATTTTGAAACTATGATTTTGCTTTTGTATTTAAAATTTTAAATACTTTCATTTAAAAACAATATTTATATATTTACTAGCGACCCGCCCCTGGCTTCGCCTGGGGTGCAATTTTTATTGTACATAAACATTCCCCGTTTCTCCCTCTTTCCACTAGTGAAAACCGAATTAAAATCGGTCTTCCCATTCACGCGTGATGCCGTGACCAAGGGAAATAGGGATTCATTTTTATATATAGAGACTAGCGACCCGCCCCCGGTTTCCCCCGGGGTGCAATTTTAATATATATATAAACATACCCCGTTTATCCCTCTTTCCATGAGTGAAAACCGAATTAAAATCGGTCTACCCGTTCACGCGTGATGTCGTGACCAAGGGAAATGGGGATCCATTTTTATATATAGAGATTTGCAATAATAGAATAAACAACCATTTGCATTTTGAATTTAAATACTTTTTAAATTAACTCTAATAAACAACAGCATTACATATATTTACACTATTAAATTTTTCAGGTTACTATTTGGGTGTTATCGTCCATCACATAGACAGTAATGAGAAATCTTGGACAAAATATCCAGAAAAGTTGCTAAAACAGCTCATCAAGGTGAAAGAGCAAATAAACAATTTCCCAAAAGAAAATTCTGAGGATGAAGACATACTTGGTATGGCTGAGAACATCAGGTCTCAATATAAGAAAGCTTGTGCTTTATTAAAAATATCTTCAGTTAATCCTTATGATGGAGGAGTCTCCTTTTAAAGACAATTTTGGTAAGTTCCTATTGTATTAAAATAATTTTATCATTACTGTTACACACAGATTTTACTGTCTAGATAGTAATCTATCTACAATAGATATTGCTTTAAGATACCAATCTCACTGTAGATTCTGAGCCTATTTTTAAGTATGTTCTAAAGATGAAATTGAAAAATAAAGGGAATACATGTCATGGAGAAGTAAAAAAAAAGATAATTGGGAATAAAATTGCGGGATAGTTGTTTGAATAGTGATGAGAAAGATGTACTTAAATCTGTACATAAAAACAAAGTCTCCTGCAGCATCTGTCTGTATGTATGTTTCTGATAATCTCAGAAACTTCTGAAACGGACTTTCATGCGGTTTTCGTCTATCAACAGAGTCATTCCTGAGCAATCTATTGATGTATAATTCGTTAAGGTTTTATCCTTAGGTTCCCGAGGGTTTGTAAATTGCAGCATACTATGCACAGGTGTGTCACCAAGCAGTTCTACCCAAGTCCCATAGGTGTCACCGCTTCACCTAATTCTATTGTGGTATAATAGATGCTGCTATCAATAGTGTTATATTTCTTTTTCAACTCTGACGAAGTCGCGGGCACCAGCTAGTATTTTATAAAATGTAAAAATTGTAATATTGTAAATAAAAGAAGCATGATTGAGTACTATCACAGGGTTTCTTTAATTTTATTGAAGAAAAACGATTCTTATACATCCCAGTGAGCCTGGTAAAACCCCTGATGGTGCCATAAGGATGGCACAAGAAGTTGAAACAACATTTAATTAGTACCTACTTATATTAATTTATTTTCATTTACATTAAAATATAGATTCCTGTTGTTGTTCAGAGCCATATTCATTTCATAAAGAAGTTTCATGTAAGTTTCAACTCGCCCAAAATGTTTCATCAAAAACTGTCCAATAATCTTAACATAAAAAAGAATATTGTACTTACTAAACCAAAATGAATTAGAAAGTTTCTTGGGAGAAGAGCCACATAGCGAAAGATGCTTACCATAAATACAGATTCTACATGAACATTCACATACTTATTGACTGTTTCTTAATACATTTGCAGATTCAACCAAGGCTACAATGCAAGCAAGAATATCAAGTCTCCATCGCCAGATCAATTCAATTTTAAATTATCTAACACCTCTTCTGCCACTCGCCAATTGCCACATGGTTGAATTCTTCACGCACAACCATTGGGAGAAGCTATTACCCAGTTCCTTGAGAAACCAACTCGATGATGTGAACATGACTGTTGCTGTTGACAAGTTTTGGGTTGGCGCTGAAAACAATAAGAATGATGGTCTGTTTTTTTTTATTAATAATATGTATAATGTGATAAACCTATAATAATAGAGTAGGTGTTGACATTTGTGAAGAAATTCACAACACTTTTTTTTTGCATTAGTATCCTAATTATTATAAATGTAAAGTTTGTATGTTTGGATGTATGTTCCAAACGCAAAATCGGATTTAGACGAAATTTGGCACAAGTATAGTTTATTACCTGGACACATGGATGTTAGGTTCCCGAGGGTTCGTATAAATCTAAAATTATAAAAATGGGCATCAAAAGATGTCTGATATTTTCTCAAGTGTTATATTTTTCATTTTTCAACGCAGACGAATTTTAATTTATGACTGCAATTAAATTAATAAAAGTCTAAGGACATCAATTAATTTAATTCTAATTGAATGTTAATTCTCAGACCTTAAAAATGACACCAGGTATGTAGGATGAATGTGAAGTACACACTCCCAACAAACAAAAAACTTAAATCTGACTTACAGAGTTATGATTGTATGTCAATATTAAATTGAGTTATACAATAACTGCCTAATAAAACTTTTGAGAATGTGTCTCAAACAAGTAAATAATAATTAGTGGAATGTCGCTTATAGACCTGAGTAAACTTATAAAGGTATTGTGAGGGACAAGATGAGAATAGTGGAATGAGAACATTGTAACACGACAGCACATGTGCTGTCTTTTTCACAGTGTATTTTGTAATAGAGTGAATACTGGCGCTAGACATGTTGCCCTTGACTGCTGAACCCAGCATGCCCTACCCCTCAGTAATTACAAATTGGATAACTCTCAGACCCCTTTGACTAGTTTAAAATGTTTCTTGCTATCTGAAAGAGCAAAAAGAGCTGTTACTGCCCTGATTATTATTATTAAATTGCTTCTATTTTCAGATGATTGCGAGATCAATAAATGGATGAGAAATGCTCACTCCAATTGCATCCAAATAAATGATGATTACTGCATAAGCACAGAGAGATTGCAAGCACATATCGAAGCTTTGGGTGGTGAAAAAAAGCCAGAGATGTGGGTTAAAGAGTTCATGTCTGACAAAAAGAGTTATGAGGTAAGTTACTTAACCTATATTAGTAGTGGCAGGACACACTGCGTTTTCGTAGTCATTTGGGCAGCCCGTCTGGCGGCAGTAACTACCCCCTTACAGAAGACCATGTGTGCTGTTGTGTTTCGGTGAGTGAGTAAGGGATGCCAGAGCCCATTTCCCTATTCACTCCAAATCCCTTATCCTTAATCCCACTGCAGTCAGCAGCGCACTTGCAACAGCTTTGGTGTTGCTTGTGTTATGCTCAATTATTTTTTAAAGATATTTGTTGAAAATTCTTCAATAGTTCCTATATCCAGTCAAAAAGTTAAATAATCGAACATTTACATATCTATATGTACGTATATTATTGCTCTGCCCTTAATGGCATCAGAGGTTATTCCAGGCTCTCTGGGATGTATCAGAATCGATTTTCATTACGTGTGTTCTATTTATGTTAATGTTGGCAGTCCATTTGATGGTAGTTAGCTACTTTTGTCTATAATATAAACCATGCCAGGAAGATTGCAAGTGCGCTGCCGATCTAGAACATAAGTTGTAGGCATACCCTACTCACTAATCAATATCAGACGAGCTGTTATTTCGCAGTAGTTTTCTGTAAGGGGATTGTTACTGTCGACAAATAGGCTGCCCATTTTATGATTGCGAAAAGACAGAGTGCTCAGCCACCACTGTGATATTTCGATCTTATATTCTGTTTACTTTTTTTTTCTCTGCAATCTGCAATACGATGGTTGTGTCTGTCTTTAATTTATTTATACATTCACTCAAAATCCACAGCTCTCAATATACAGTTAACTAACAAAAATAAAGCGTATCTAACAGCCAATTAAGGATTTTACATCTGTATAAAAGGAAAAAAAGCAATATAAAGGAAAAAAAGGGGAAAAAATTAACAAAATACATAGCTAAGTCATACACCATCACATATTATACATACACATGCAAGCCTATTACAATACTACTCACATACAAATGCCACAGTGCTCATTGTCTTAAATAATAAAAATATATAACATAACGAATGTACTTGTTAGCAAGTAAGAATGTTGCCAATGTTATTTCTGAATGCACGCAACTAAGAACAGAAAAATCTGCCAAGGAGAATTTGTCATTGTACGATCTCTGAAGACGGCGCAAGACTGAATTTTGAGCATAATTATTAGGCCCTATTGTATAGTTTTAAGCATAACTATAAAATAGGCGTGCATGCTACGATTACGTATCCAGTGATACGTTCATAAATACTATTACAAAAAAATATTTTGTAGATCTCTTCTCTTAAGGTGGAGACAAACGCTAAATACTAAAAATATTCATTGTTTAATGAAGATGTTACAAGAAATAGACAACACAATTGCTTTGAAAAATATATATATTATACTTAAACATGTGAGGAACCAATTGTATTAATAAGAATTTTCGTTAAAGTAATAGAAACTCCACAAAAAAAGTTAGAACACAAGAAGAATTTGACTTTTTATTGAAAATTCTCAAGAAAACGGCTTATTGCGCGCATATGAATCCTGTACCTGTTAATAAGTTAATGTCAGTTTAAAAATTTGTATTAATTTTTTTTTATTTTTGTGTATTGTTCTAATAGTTAAAACTAAAAAACACCATTTCTAGGCCCATTGAATTGTCTCCGCCGCCAGCGAGTTCTATTGTAAATTTCATTTGCCTAAGTGAAGCCCTTAAGACTTAAGAATGTCTTATTTCGTTCCTTCATCATTAAGCTTCTCACAAGTTGGTTTCTATGAAAACGTTTGGTATAGACAAGCAGTGTGTCCCTTATTTCATCCTTTACTGTCTTGACTTTTAGATCGTGGCGGAGTCAATTATTTGTTATGTACCAAGAGATGTCTGGGACATTACGCACAAGACATTATGTTGGATGATTTCAAAAATTGGCGAGGATTTAGCAGAAAAGTGTTATTTTCGTCGCCTAATTTGACTTGTTAGAGTAAAATTAAAACTTAGATAAAAATACAGAGCATAATAAATACACTATATTTAAAAAAAAAAATGAGCAGATTTATATAAAAAGTTATATTTTCATGCTGATATTTTCTGAGAAAAAAATTACTGCTCAAAAAAGCTTTTTTATTCACAGTAATAAAAACTTTCAGCGGCAACTACATTATTTTTTAAACCTTTCAAATTTAAGTCCGTTCAGTTATCTCCGAGAAATTACTAAAATTTGTTGTGCAATATTGCACCTTAATTCAGAGGTTGGAAAAAAATGTGTTCAGACTGAGGTTAGTCCTTGTCATAATATAAAATTATCTTGTGTCGATAGGTGGCGATAATGTCGCGGGTAGTTTCCACGGTGGAAAGCACAGCAGGCGTGCGGGGATCTGTGTGCGTAGAGGCGGGAGGGGGTCGCGGACATTTGCCTCTCGCCGTCAGTCTTGGTTATTTGTTGCCTACACTCACCCTTGACTGCGATCACAATAAGATTGAAGCTGCCAGAGAGAGAGCGGTTCTAATGCAGGTATATAAATATACTCTTAATTTTTATTGTTAGTGTTTTAATTTCTAATTTACACAAGAAATCGTAAATTCTCACGATATTCACATATATTTTGTATTTGTTCTCATACTAAAAAGTGGCTACCTACAGATTTGTTTGATTTTTTTTAATGTTAAGATCGGCAGACAGGCTGACGGTCCACTTAATGGTAGGTGGCTACCGTTGCCTATAACACAAGCAATGCCAAAGCTGCTGCAAGTGCGCTAAGGGCTAAGACTACAATAGGATTAAGGATAAGGGATTGGGAAGGGATAGGGAAATGGGCTCTGGCATCCCTTACTTCACTCACCGAAACACAACAGCACACGTGCTGTTATTTCACGGTGGTCTTCTGTAAGGGGGTGGTTACTGCCTCCAGACGGGCTGCCCAAATGACTGCGAAACGCAGTGTGCCCTTTTTTTTATTTTTTGCATGGGAAAATCTGCGAGCCAGATCCCCACCGATCATGGGGACATCGGTGAGGTACGTGGGACTTCTACCCACTAAAAACCCACGGTGCTTCCTCGCGCCGTCTATGGGCGGGGGGGTAAGGGATAGTGGAAAACATGTATCTGCCTCCCCCGCCAGACGAGGCCCGCGCACTTGCGGGCTCCACCTCGATTAGGCGCAGAGTTTGATCTCCGCGCCGTGGAGAGACGTACCGGAAACACACAGCACGTCTTCCCTCGTTGCCCGGTGTTGTAATGACGGCGGACAACCCCATGTCCACCGCCCCCGGACGAAGCGGCACGAGCCGCCCATTCTCACCTCTCGCAGCGGGCAGTAAGCGAGGGGCTTCACCTCTGAAGCACCCCATTAGCTCTTCTCTGCGGCACAACCTACCACAGAGTCGGAGGCCGCTTCCACCTGAAACTCTCGGATAACCCCTGCTCATGTGGCCGCTCATCTCGACGGCATTAAGGGTGGGCGGCCCAAAGGGGGTTTCCACCTGACATTTCCACAGCAATCGCGGCAGCCCGAGAGACGGACTCCACCTCGTGTTGTCGTCGCGGAAGAGTTACTAGGCCGGGTGACGAGGCCGAGTGTTCACTCTTCCGGACGACTGCGAAGGGCGGTTACTAGGCCGGTGGCCCTAACCGGGTCTTCACCACCCCCCACAAGGCCACGATTGCGGTACTCTGACAGACGGTCCTTCCCTGCCGTAAAGCTCCGTCTTCGCGTGCGTTGCCCGACTACCACTGAGCGACAGAGCCATCCGAAAGAATCCGCCCACTGCGACCCACGCCGGTCCTCATGCGCAAAACCGAGACCCATACCTCGGTCCGACGAACAAGGACCGGGGGTCCGTCTCTTACCGGCCCAACTGTCAGCTTCAACGGTCAGCTCCAACTGACCGTTGAAGCCTCCCAGCAAACGCTCCGCCACGAGCTCCGATGTTCGGAGTTCGCTCGGAGCCCTCAGGGTGTGCTTTCTTAGTTCCCCAGCGACAATCCGATCAGCCAAGTGAAGGCCGGTGACCCCACCGACCCCTGCAACCGCCCGGATTGGCGAGGGTTAAGCCCCCCCACCACGACAAGGTCCTAGCACACCTAGGGGGGGAACGCAGTGTGCCCTGCCACTACAATATTACAATACAATATTTGTACCAAAATACGACATCTGTCCAATATTAATCAAAATACTTTTGAATATTTCTCTTGCACCCTTTATTATAACTTCAAATATATTAAAACTAATTAAATATATCGATGTCTAGATTGGGTTTCAGAAGCTCTAGTAACTTGTGACAATTTCTAGAAAACATTTTTCTGTGCCTAAAATACTAGCTAAAATTAACCTAACCTTTTAAATATTTATCCTGATAAAAATTGTATCAAGATCTGGAATATCTCAGGGTTCGACAGCTGTATATCCAAAATGTTGTCAAAGTTCATAAAACCTCAATTCAGTCAGTGAATAAAAGCGGTCGAGTTTTCTCAAATGGCGAGTGCCTAAATCAAGAAAACAAATCGCTGGGAGGACGTACCGATTTATGGGTCCTTATCTATATAGAATTTTAAATAAAAAATTAAATATAGCTCATTTAAAAAAAATATTGGTTGACTCTCTTAAGAACTTATTAGTATTATTATGAATCGGAAAATTTGATTAAGGTAAATGTGTTCTATTTTTAGGGTTTTAAACAAAAATCAAATTAGATTCACCAGTTCACTAGATACCGTTTTTATTCAGTTTTGTTCTATATCTTAATTTTTTTAAACACAATCATCATTACAACATTTTAATCTTATATTGAACACACAGCACAGAGATTTTTTTAACCACAGACTACTTATTAAACAGTTTCTGCGTTGCCACAGCATATATATTAAATACTCAATTACTGACAAAATGCTCCTGTAGCTGACACTATTAGACATAGACCAAAGTATCAAATTTATAAAACTAAGAATAAACATTTTTAAGGTTTCTCTAGTGTAATAATAAGTAATAGTTATTATAATCTTGTGGTTTACAATATATTTATTTATTATATATGTGTATGTTTTAGTAATTAACATTGATAATATACTTATATGTGTATGCTCCTAAACCTGACATAAAAAAATATGTAATGTGCTGGTACCTGACATTAAATTGACCGATGCCTGACACAATGAAAATCTATATAAGTATAAAAATGAATATATGATGAATCCCTATATATGTAAATTAATATGTAAAGTAATTAATCTTCATCAAAACACTAAAATAACAAATAAAAATGTTATATCTTACCTTGATGCGTCCTAAGGATTGGAACTCCCTGCCGGCGTCTGTATTTCCGAGCTCATATAACCCAAATCTTTTCAAGGTTCGAGTGAATAGGCATCTTCTGGGTAAGCTCGCTCCATCTTCGGCCTCATCCTTCCTACATGGATAGATGCTGGTCAAGAGCAAACCCATCTATAATAAAAAAAAAAAAAAAACAGTAAGAAAATTTAAATAAAACGTTGAAAAACTGACACCTGTTCAAAAATGTTTTATTTTTGATTTGCTTAATGTTGCCGTGTTAAAGAAAACGTTGCCAATATTGAAATTAAGAATTCCCAACTATTTTAACATATTTTCAAGTTAAGTAAAAGGTTTGAAACCACTAATTCTGTATATTATATCCTGAAGTGTCAGGTTTTGGTACACTGTCAGCTACAGGTACATTTACCTTACCTTTTTTTGATTAAATGTTATATTTCATCTATAACATGCAAACATACTGATGCAGAGCCTAACAATCACAATCTTCGCATAACTAGATATTCTAGAGCTTGATATGGAATTATAAATGCGAAAGTGAGTTTGTTTATTACGCTTTCACGCCTTAACTACTCAACCGATCGTCATGAAATTTTGCATACACGTTACAGAATGCTCCAGAAAAGGACAATAGGATACCTTTCATCCAGAAAAAAGTTCCGTTCCCGAGGAACACGGACGAAGTCGACTGCAAAAGCTAATATTAAAATACACTTATATAAATATATATTCACAGAAACAATGGCATTCTATAACAAAAAAGACGAAAGACCCAATTGAAGTGAAAGTGCAAAAGAAAGCAAACAATTTGCACCGATTCGCAACATGCTACATTACAAAGGACACAGACTTGTGCTCTATCGTTAAAGAACAGTTCCCGGAATATTCTAACGATTGCAAACTTTTATTGACCGGTAAGCAAGTATTAGTATAATATTATTGTTAACTAGTTTTAGCACACTGCTTCACCCACATCCTTCCTGACGGACAATCCTGAATGTTCTTTAAATCAGTTTCGCACTACGTTACTTCCAAACTTGGAAAGTTTATCTCATGTGAGTATAGAGGGACAAGATCTTCTCTTGTATAACGCCAGTTCAATCAATATAATGAACTAGCTAAATTCGGCCAAGCTTCGCTGCGGCCCATACGGCGCGGCGGTGGAGTGCGCGTGGGGCGCGCGGTACTGCGTATATATAATACTATTTATTGTAGCGTGATATTATATAGCCTATAGCCTTCCTCGACAAATGGACTATTCAACACAAAAATAATTTTCCAGTTCAAACCAGTAGTTCCTGAGATTAGCACGTTCAATGAAACAAACAAATTAACATACAGCATACAGTACATGTTTATTAATTTAACATCTTAATTAAATTAATAAACATACATACAGGACACTTATTAGCCCGACAAGAAGTTCCCATGGCATAATATTTTACATTTTACTTTCAGGTCTAGATGGCGCCTTACATCTATTTTGAATTTAGTTCTAGCTTCTACATCATTTAACTAGATGGCGTCATGTACGTTTAGGTACAGCTAGTATTATAAATGTAAAAATGAGACAAATATCCTAGCTAATATTATATTTGTTGAGTTGTTTGTTTGTTACCCTTTCACGCCTTAATTACACAGCTGATCATCATGACATTTTGCATACACGTTGATAGGGATACTGAAAAGGGCATGGGGTACGTGTCAACCAGAAAAATAAATAATTAAACGCACGACAAAAATATACGAGCAATAAAGATTGAACAATTGTTTTTCAACACCTAAGAAAAGGGGGCGCTGACGAAATCGCGGGTAAAAGCTAGTAAAATAGTAGTATAAATGTAAATTTGTGAAATTTTTTCATATATGTAACTTAGTCTAACTCCATATTCCCATTTTCCTATCCCGTCCTAATCCTTTATCTTTAATCCTACTGTAGTCGGCAGCGCACTTGCAACACCTGTGGTGTTGCTTGTGTCATAAGCGACGGTAGCCTCCTACCATTAAGTGAACCATAAGCCTGCCTGCTGATCTTAACATAATAAAAAAAATCCTGGATTCCAATAATGCATAGCTAGTGTGATAATAAACATTTTAAGGCGAGGACTTGAAAAAGCGTTATTTTCGTGGCCTAATTTGACTTTTTTTAGAAAATTAAGATTAAAATACAGAGCATAATAGACTATATTTAAAAAAAGTTTGAATGGGGCAGATTTATACAAAAAGAATAAAAATAATAATTATGAGAAAAAAATTAATAAATCACTGTCCAAAAAAAGCTTTCGTGTCACAGTAATAAAATTATTTCAGCGACAACTACAGGCCTGAAATAAGCTTATTAATTAACTTTAGTTCTGTACTAAAGATTAATCGACTACTTTTATATCTTTTTTCATATTTTACACAATATTTAAGAAAAATGTTCCAATTTTAAATCTGTTCGGTTATCTCCGAGAAGCTACAAAGATTTGTTGTGCAATATTGCACCCTAATTTATCTTCGTTTTTTTATTTTTAGTTTTTAAAATATATGGGTTAATATAAAAAGATAATTCGTTACGACCAGGTCTCCACACGTGTGGTAACTTAGGCCCGGACTCGCTAAGACTGTTTGTTGGCCAGCCGTCCATAGCTGCAGTGGTTAACGTGCCTTGCTGCTACCATCATCTAAACGAGGCAGTGGACTGCGAACTGTTTGATGTTTTCCAGAGGGACTATGGAGGCTCTTGTGATGCCGGACAAGGATTTCCTATGTCGCATTATTTAAGGGGTGAGAATGAATACATAGTTTTGTCAGTTGCTCTTTACATCAGTGCCCCGATTGTAATCGTTTTCATACTACTCACGAAGTTAATATGTAGTTAGCTTTTTGTATGGGAAGTTGAGTAGTATGAAAACGATTACTCTAGGGGCACCGTACACTGTTTGCTGAATCGACCAATGTCCTTTTAAAATTAAATATTATTAGAGGTCGTTAGGAACAGTTCCATTAAAACACTTTACCATTAGGAACAGGTCTACCACACAATCCACCAATCATAAAACTTTTTGCTGTCGGTAGTGGATGGCGTTCTTGTAAGCACTGGTAGATGTCCATTTCCAAACAAAATGAGGCCCAAACGTCGTCAACTTGTCAAACAAGTCTACTTCTTTGGAAAAAAAGTATGATAATTTTTTTTTAATCTGCAATCATTTTTCGTAACTATAGGCAAATGTGTTATGTTCACGAATGTTATGTCGAGTGTGCTCTCCATTGAGGATATATATTTTATTTTAGATATCCTTTCTTTTCAGACTTTTTAAATCTGACAATTTCATTGGTTCTTCTCTGATTTTTTTTTGAGACAAATTTTTTTTGAAATTTCTTCTCTGATAGTATTCATTTCCAACTGTTAAGGTTGAACTAGTCGACACTTTTTCCATACAAATTTCGGGGGGGTTTTACTCCACTGTTTGACATTGTACATCAAAAGTTAAACCTGATATCGTTTTGTCTCATTATTACTTTTGTCTGTACGGAAACAGAATAGTAAAATAAAAAGCCGTTAAAAAGTTATTAGCGAACAAAGATTAATTTTTCTTGCTAATTTTAACGTAACTTTGGGCGTAAATAAGTAATAAAAGAAGTGTAAAATCTCCAAAACAAAATCGGCACCGACAAAGCTCAATTATCGACGATTTCAATAAACTTTAATTATAATTATTTTATGCAGAATTTTTTTCATAAAACTCCATTTTTCAAAGGACTCTTCGTTTATTTTTACGCTCTCGGTTTACTTTGAATTATCGTGCATTTCACTCAGTAATCTCTGTCGGACACGATGCTAGGTGAGACAGCGTGCTTTTTGGCCGCGCTCACGCGTGACTTCGAGCCCGCGGCTAGTTCATCCTAATGGATTTCTGCACTGGTAATAAACCATAGTAAATTCACAGTTTGCATTGTCGCCTTTTTCATCCTTTGCATGATTGAAACATTTGAGTTGCATGGATGGGCCTATAGTTGAATGCTGTATAGTCAGATTGGTTGCAGAATCCTCGATCAAGATGTATCCTAAGTATGGGACAACGCATACTTTCTCTATGGGGCAATGCAGTGTTTTTAAGCAACACCGAAGGACAGACTTAGATGCACACCCTCTTATCGTGCACAGACTTAGCCGCAATTGCTTTAATTTTCCACTGGCATAGCCATCATGCAATTTCATCTATACTCTTTTGTAATTTTTGATTGGAGCAGCCCTAGGTGCTATTAGTGTACTGCGGACCTTATTAGGAAGAAAGATTAGAAGAGATAGATTTTTGTTGGTCTTTTAAGAGGATATGTAAGAAAAAAGTGTTTCTTTGATTGCAATTATCTCAGGATTTGCTTAGCACAGAATTAAAATTTTCTGATATAGGTTATTTGACTACATAATTCAACATTTGTTTAGAGCCAAAACACGATAGCTTAAAATTTTCTCGACAGAAAAAAATTCTAAAGTAACCCCTTTAATTTTAATTTATCACAAATTGTATTTAAACAGTGCCATATTAGACTGATAAAAGTTAGTAAACACAAAGTAAATACAATTCTTTATCATTTGTTTAGACTAAAATATGTTTGTGTGATTTACTTTTTTTTATAATTGATATTTTAACAACGGGCGCTTACGTTATTTGTTTCGAGACGCAAGAGCGCTCTATCTGTTTCTTTTTCGCACGTGGAGAAGCAATAGTGCTTGTAACTGCTTCGTGTTACGCCCAGTTGCTCGTGGCCATAGCCGACGACGGACCTGTGCTTGGCGCTCTTTGCTCCCGATAATAAAGATAAATATTGAAATATATGTGAATAAACTTTATAATAATATTATTAAACTTTATAATTCGTCTTAGGGATAATTTAGTGACTAAAAACATTGAAAGATGGGAAACAAACAAGAATTTCAAAATTATAAGAAAAGAAAGTCGAATTTGAAACGTTTAAAAAAAATACAAGTAATTTGAGACAAAAGAAAAGGTAAGAACGTTCATTTTTAACAATTTATTACGCTCTATGATTTTTAGTAACAAAATTTGTATCTTTGTTTTGTATGTATTAGAATCACATTTCCCAATATGTGCACCAGATAGCAGCATGAAAGTACTTGGATTTTTATATATGATTTTTTTATTGGTTTTATCACCGAGATTAGAAATCGAATTGCTAACAACATATAATATAAACAAATAAATAAAATTTACTATCTCTTTGTAATGTCAATATAATAGCTTTTTTTTTAATGCACATACTTATAACAATAATATATTTTTATTTGTTTATCTTTAGATAAGTAAGCGCTTACACATTATAATTTATTCTTTTTTGTAACATTTTTTTACCCATTGCAGATTACTACGCGAAAATAAAATATGTAATATCAATGCCACGAGCGCAAGGTTCAAGCGAACAAAATCAAGTGGAGTCGCCATTACCTGAGAAACTTCATTCTTTTTCGCCAACATTAGAAAATAATAAAAGGTAAACCGAATTTTATAACGATGAATTCAAACATGTAAACCGTGATAATAATGCAAGGGAATAGACAAACTGTATTACAATTCGAAATATTTTTTCTTCTTGAATTGAATCAATCAGCTAATACTTTTTTAGTATTAATTAATTAATTAATTAATTAATATACCATAAAACCGAATTACCACTACTTATCATTGACATTTTTGTTCTGATATGAAGGAGTCACCTGGGGATTCCCCTCTGTAGCGGATCGGAGAGGGGATTCCCCAAAACCACCCAGGAAAATCCGAGATGTTGAGGATGTTGACCTGTTAAAAAGTCGGCGACGGGATCTCGGAAACTATCAACCCGAGAAGGACCCGGTTTTGCGGAATGTCATAGAGGGTCATCGGGGGTGACCACATCGCGACCCCCCCCCTCTCCCCCCATACGTTTTTTTTACGCTCCATACAACCGTCCGGATTTTCGAATCCCCGCAGCTCCGAAACGGTGAGAGTTATGGCGGCGGTTACTTTGGCGGATGACCAACGCCCGTGGAAGTCCGTCGTCCGGGACTGTCGCCCTCCCCCCACCTCCTCCCCTTCGGACCCCCTCCGTACAAAATCGCACTCTGTTAGGGATCTTTCGCCGCTAGAGGAGGGCGGCAAAGGTCATCGGAGGGTTGCGAAAGTACGAAGCCTTTCAATTAGTTACCGTCACCCCGCCCTCCGGATCCTCCCCCGCCCCCTCAGGCCCCCCCGATCGGGACTCGGAGGCGGTTCGACTGAAACATCCCGTGTTTGGGCTTTTTCGAATGGGCACGGCGAATGGATTCCGATGGCTCCGACGGGATTTGGATTTAGCTCACTCGACCTCCCCTCCACCTCCCCCTCCATACGAAACCAAACTTCAAAGAGGTTCTTTTATAGAAAAGAGACGGCGGTCGATCCGCCGCAGCGGCGGCGAGGGGTATGTCGGAGCGACGAAAAGTGAAAATTTTGACACCCCCCTCGAACCCCCTCTGCCGTAACTCGGAAACGGCGCGACGCAGCCGGGTCGCGTTTGGGGTCTTCGGAGACGTCTCGGGGAGACGAACTTTTTGGTCGCTACAAAATTTCGAAATTTGCATTTTTGGACTTTTTCGTAAATATCTCTGGAGCGGTGCGTCGCAGACCGCCCGTGTCGGTGCTCATTTGAGAGGTCTCGGGGAGATGGATTTTTTGCAATAGACCAAATGTCACAATTTGACAGTCACTGTCTATTCGGTAGACCGTCGGTGACCGTAGCGGGCAGACACCCCGTGTTGGGTATCATTTGAATGGTCTCAACGAGGACGATCCATTGACACCATTGCTCTCCCCCCTCTCCCCCCTTCGGACCTCCTCTATGCAAAAAACACACATCAAAGAGATTCTTTCGCCGACGAAGGGACGGCGGTCGATCCGTCGCGGAGTGGTCCGGAGCGGCGGCACGGGGTCTGCCCGAACAAAGTAAAAGTGAAAATTTTGAACCCCCCTCGAACCCCCCCGGTCGTAACTCGGAAACGGCGCAATGCATCAGGGGTGTGTTTGGGGTCGTCGAAGAAGTCTCGGGGAGACGAATTTTTTAGTGGAGACGAAATTTCGAAATTTACATTTTTAACTTTTTTTGAAAATATCTCAGGAGCGGTGCGTCGCAACCTCCCGTGTTGGTACTCATTTAAGAGGTCGCGGTGAGACGGATTTTTTTAGCATAGGCATTTTGTTTCGTTACTTGTGTTATAAAGTAACTATTGCTACCTACCATCAAGATCAATACCATCAAGAATTATAAAAAAATAATGTCAATCTGAAGTTAGTAAGGAATAAAAAATTGTAAAGTAAAAGATAAAAATGAAATTGGAATGTTTAAATTATGCTCACTACTTTCTAATCATTTAAATCTGTTTAAAGAATATTAAATTTAAAAGAATTATTTTGTTACAGTTTTAGTAAGTATCATGTAAATGCATAAAATAAAAGTAGTTCCAACAACATAGGTATTAGTTTATTATTCTTGCTGTAATAATTAATGAAATAGAAATTTTAATATCAAATTTTTCTACTAAATAAAAATACGAAATATATTATGTGAATAAGAATATATACATATAATAAGCATATATAACATTTTGTATATTTTTTAATTCTTTCATACTTATTAGACCCTTAGTAGACCCACCATGTTGGTACTTATGTAAGAAGAGGTCTCGGGGAGAGGAATTTTTTGGTCACGACGAAATTTCAAATTTCACATTTTTGGACTTTCTCGGAAATAGTAGCAGGTAGACCCACCGTGTTGGTACTCATATAAGAGGTCTCCGGGAGACGGATTTTTTGCAATAGACCAAATATCACAATTTGACATTTGCGGTCTACTCGGTAGACCGTCGGTAACTGTTGCGAGTAGACCCCCCGTGTTGGGTATCGTTTGAAAGGTCTCAACGAGGACAATCCATTGACACCCTCTCCCCCCTCTTCCCCTCCCCACCCCCGAAAGGGCTATCCCCCCGCGGGCTGCGCAGCCCGCGGCAACGAGCGGAAGCTAGTTTGTATATGAAGCCGGTTTCATTTTTTCTATTTTTATAGACTAGTAGGGGCCGAATTCTGATGTATTAATTCTTATTTGTACTTCCATTGATTTACGCTAACTTTTTTTTTTTTTTTTTCAGTAATCCGTGTTCGAGTACTCGAACCATTGAATCACCTATTCATCAGGAATCGGACAAAGTATTGACAGAATTACAAAATGCTGCAGATATATTTCATAAGAGTAATTCCATGTAAGCACTTGTGTAAACTCATTTCAGTAACAATCGGCTAAAATTTAGCAGTGAAAGTTGAAACTACATTTATATGGTCTATTGCTCAAAGAATTCTCAAATTCAATACTACAAAGTAATAGCATAGTACACCCAGAATAGTAGTTCATCTCAGGCATGTCGGCGAGTTATTAGCCTACTTATTACTTGTCACTTTATTTTTTAGTTAAATATTATTTGTGTATTATGAGTAGCACTGAATTTTTATATATACCTATATTTTTTATATTATTATAATGAAATGTTTTACTAATTCATAAATGAGGTATAAATAAAAGTCCTTTTAATTTTTATGTATATGGCATTTATTAAAAACTTACAAATTTGA
This sequence comes from Bembecia ichneumoniformis, assembly GCA_910589475.2. Lineage (NCBI taxonomy): Eukaryota > Metazoa > Arthropoda > Insecta > Lepidoptera > Sesiidae > Bembecia > Bembecia ichneumoniformis. The sequence goes on from OU342535.1 coordinate 15,604,998, forward strand.
AATAGAAAAAAATTAAAAAAATATCAAATGGAGAACACAAACACATCCAAATATTACTATAAAAATTCAATAAATCAATAAATCGGGCCAGGATTTCCAAAGTTATAGCGTTGTAAAATTTCACCGCTTTTTAAAATTTGCGTTCATTCGCGCACCACCGCGATGACGTCATACACCTACAGTCCTTGTCCGATTGCAAGTAATGCTGAGTGTTTATTTTCATAAAATTTGATTGTTGTGGTTTGTAGTTATTATTTTAAGTGTTTGTGTTAGCAATTACTTTAAATATTATTGTTATTAAATAAACATAGTGATGGAAGAGGGTTTTGTAAAAGGACAGTCGGACCTACCAAAAGTCGACATTTTTATGGTTGCGCGATATTTGTCTGAGAATGGTGATTATGTAGCCGCTGAAATGCGAGGAATAAAACTGAATAAGTAAGTAAATGTGTAACTTCTCATGTACTTATGTTAGTATTTCAATCAAGTTTTATTAAAAGGCAACTGTTTGTTTTTGTCGAGTGTCAAATGGCAGGGGGACAAACATTTTCTTAATTTCATTTTTAAATATTGCCTTTTTTATTAGGTACAAAACCAAAAAGTTCATTTCATCCTTTATAGCAAATAAACTGAGTGATGTTATTTAGTTTGGGTGTGATCAATGTAAAGGATGTATTAAGCATTTAAAGTATTGTGTATCTTTTATGTAAATTTTTTTTTATAAAATTTATTATATATATACACATTAGTTTCTTTTTTAAAACAAAAAGTCATCTCCAAGACCAACTCAACCCTAGGTGCGTGTCGAGGCGCGCGCGCCACTCGCGAGGACATTGGCCTGCACCCTGCACATTCAACTACAGTTTTAGGTTAGGTGTCTATTTCTTAAAAGAAACACTTTTGGATGTACGTCGAAATGATCTTCATAACAATGCACGTAACTAGAGGCTTTAAGAGGATCTGCTCTTTTCACAACTTTTAACCACTTTTTCCGAATATTACCGCCTGGTACATAAAAAAAAACAATTTTCGGGGTGATTTTACACTGGAGTTGGTACACATAGGCACAATACAATATTTTTTAACCTTTTTAGTGATCCAATATAAATTTTTTTTATTAAATTTATAGCGAGACTGCGAGCGCAACGAGCTAAAGTATGAAGGTATGTTATGTAGAGTCAGGGAGTGACGTCATACGTTAGCGCGGTCGCTTGTCGGATTTTGCCGCGGAAGCCGTTCTTTAAGGTTTAATATCTCAGTCATTTTTGAAGATAGGAAAAAAATAAAAACAGATTATTTTTTCTCGAGTTACAGGTAACTGTTATTTTATTACTGTTTTATGATAAATATAATTTTCAGCTATTATTTTGATGATGAGCTTATACCATCAGTTAACTTGTGTATATACCATATTTACGCTAGGCAAGCATAGATTTAATTACTTTTCTTGTAATATTATTTTTAAAGAAAGCTTTCGTAGAAAACAATCATTCCGAGAACGTTTTTGTAAAGTTTGTATAAAATTCAACAATAACTTTAATATTTCTTTTTTACACTTTACAATAAAGGAAGTATGTAGTTAATATTATGAAATTAAAACATTTTAATAAAGTTGCAAATAAAAGCGTTTTGAAGCAAAATACCGCAACAAACGAAGCTATGTAACTATCTCTATGTATTCAATTATGTAAATATGAAAATATGGCAGACCTGCATATAAATAAATTAGCTGAAGTTATAAAAAGTTTCTCTTTTTTAAATATTCCCATGGAGTTTGTTTAAATACTAAAAATTTGATGTATTTTCTGTGATTTTAGTGATGTTCCCGGAAATGATGAGTTGTTCACGAAATGATGCGTGTGTTGCCTGAATGAGGATGTGAATGCATTTTAGGGTTATTATAATAAAATCAAATGTTTACAAGTTATTGTTATTTAGTTATTTGGCATAAGGTTTATTCTAAACATAAATGTAACTTTACTTAGCTTAAATCACTTCTTTACAGTCTTTTGATGATGTACCCTGCCAAGTACAATTCTTTATAATCACATTAAACTTTATGTTGATGGTGATAATGAAACCATTAATAACATGTAATAGTTCTAGTAAAATTGTAAGTAACATTTTAAACAAAAACAAGTTTTCTTAATTACATTAATAGAACACAAGAATATGTGAAAAGATAAACATTAAAAATTTTCGAAAACTTCAATATCAGTATCGAAGTAATAATACTCTCGATTTCTTTCTCTTTTCAGTAATGGCGTAGGAATGATATTAATTATTTGCTCGAATGCAATATATGATACATAGTTTGACACTAACTTAAATTTTTTGGCACTGTTACGCGCTGAACTCAAGAAAGTTACTAGGATTTATCCATCATCTTCATCGACACCTGTCTGACAGATGGCAACATAATATCTGTAATTGATATTTTTCTTTTGAGTAGGTACTTTAATTAATAAAAATGTTCCAGTGGATATTAAATTAGGATGTAGGTTTTCCTTGCCTTGACTGTAAGATGTACCAGCTTCTAAAACAATCTCACGAACTTTAGCATCAGACTTTAGAATCGACGTATTGGTCGTCCTCTCTTTTGGCAAAAACTTTTTGGTCATATAAAGCAACTTGTACTCCTTACTATATCTCCACTAACACATTTTTGGAAGGCTTCCCTGTCTTTGGAATTTTTTTTCAAACTATCAGCTTTTTCTTGTAATTGTGTAATAAGAACTTCGTTAAATAATAGATTCTTGCGTACTTCAGAAGGTACGTCGATGTTTTTAATCAGTGCGTTAACTTTGCTGTTAGGAGTAATAGGTATTCGAGCTTTCTCCTGTACTTTTTTTCTTTTCATTTTAGTCTTTTAATTAAAGTTTTATATTTACGTTTAATTTTAGCGATTGTTTTTTCCTGTTGTTTTATTTTACGGTATGCTTTAGCTCTATCTTTCCGCACAATTTTTCTTCCTACTGTTTTCCTCACTGAAGGTGTTGCAGATATATCATCATCGGAATGTGGCGGTGTATTTATTATTATATTTGATAATTCCTTCTTCTTTTCTGTGTATTTTTTTTACGCTTCTTTCCATTTTTTTCTCTGCTTTCGCTTTTCTCTCTCGGTCTTCTAAGCAATGTTCTTAACTTTCTTTTCAGCTTTTTTTCTGATAATATGCTCTATCTTTAGCCCTTTTAACCTCTCTGTTCATCTGTCATCTTATCTAAATATTTTCTTTTTCTGGCATTAGTTTTTTCTCTTTCGCGCAAATAGGATGAACTATTTTTGTTAAGTTGCTTTTTCGGACGTTTTGTTCTTTTTCCAGCTTCTTGAGACTCCATATTGCTAAAAAATTAAACATTTAATTAAAAACTGTATTTAACACAACATACACTAAATTTAATAATGAATAGTAATAGCAGATTGCAATTTAGTAACTAAACAGTCATTTCGGAAACGTCATCATCATTTCGATAACGCTCCGTCATGTCCGGTAACGTTCTCGAAATGACCGTTCCCGAAATGACTTTTTCAAATTAAAGCGGCTATTTTTACAGCAGCCATCTTTGACATCATGTCTGGCTTGGTTAATGTAAAATATTTGAGGTTATAATTTCTTTTAAACACTATAAAACGTAGTGTTTTTCAATATTCCAAGGTAATAAATGCATTCCCGGTATGACGACTTATTGATGTACGCACTGTAAATAATGAATCGAAAGATACTTACTACTTATTTTTAATTTTATCGGCGAATAGTTCTCATAACAGCCACTTTGTTTACATCTTCCCCTACAACTGTGCCATAGACACCTAGAGGCTGCGTTCAATAATACATTTTTTTTCGTCGATTAAAACTGCGTTCACTGAAATGATGCTTACATTGTCGGACATAATATTTCGACTTTTTTTTCTTCAATTTCTTTTTATTTTTTATTAATGTTTACCATAACGTGATATCAGATAAAATTGAGGGCCAATAAGTAATGAAAACCGTTAAATTTATTTTATTTTATGTTGATTCCCAGAGTTTGTTTCTAAGAAATGTTACTTAGGACGCGTTCTCGAAATGACTTTTTGTACTTATTTCTTTAAATAATTTTGAATATGTTTAACTTTTGAAGTATGTTGTGTGATATATAGTCAATGTGAACACATTTAAATATTTACAAACATTAATTTATTAAAAAAATATATGAATTTAATCATTTATTTACTGGCGAAGGTGATTTGCCACCTTGGTGATTTTGACCCACCTATTTTGTAGATATCCTGAAAAAAAAAACATTGGTGTTCTCCATTGCACTAAAAAATAAAGCGGCGGCGGCGGGCGCGAATGTGCCGGGAGCGAGCGGATGCGCAATTACTTGTACGCGCGTGACAAGAAAATTTAAAACATTAAATGTTATAATTATAATACATATATGTGTAAACATTACAAACTTATATTGTCAACGCCAACAAAGAAGTGTGATAAATAAAAATGTGGGTAGATTGATAATTAGTACTGGCAATAAAAGCTGGTGTTCAATCACGGACGGGGCAACATTCTAAAGTTACATTAGCCACTCTATATACCTACTATTTTAGATATTTTGGATAAAATAATGTATTGTGTTGTGTGTTATTTCTAATATCTGCCAATTATATTGTTCTAATTTGTTGTTTAAATTACTGTAATCATTATATTCAAAATATATTCAGATTTATAAATGGATTTTGATTAGAAATACAAAAATGGTTAAAATTACAGACTAAGAATGAGATTGCTAGTGATTAAAATTGATAATAATTAAGTGTAATAATAGTGTTAATAATTAAAATTAATATTAATAAGATTTTAGTCAAAAAATACAAAAACAAACATTCTCAAATTTTTTTCACTTAATTAAAAAAAAAAAGATTTTTTCACTTAATTTTTTTGCCACTTGGATTATTATTTATTATTATTAGAGTTACATATTGTATAATAATAGCAAAACATGTACACTACTAAGGCGTAGCAAATTTAGCTGTACCTAATAAAAAGTACTACAAATAAATAAATATTAAAGCGCGATGCGACTCAATGAATTCTTTGTTTTACTTTTACACACAGAATGCCGTCTTGTGTTGAGGGGAGCGGGGCGCATCGATCTGGACTCCGCCCCGGCGGGCGGAGACATTTTTTTCATTTTTATTTTGTGTATCACCTTAAGATTGAAATGTGATTGGGATCTTTCTGAATAGTAAAAACATCTTTACCAATAATTCTTTTGTCTAAAATTGTTTTTTGTGTATTTTAGGTTATAACTTGGGTCGCAACGCTCGAATGCTGGCCGCACAGTCCATAGACCGCGTGCTCGACCAGAGACAATTACCTTCCGAAAGCTTACTCTATAGAGCTTTATTGCAGGTGAATTTCATTCTAATTTCTCTTTTGCCAGAATATGTTATTTTTTGTCCTTTGTCTATACTAGTGAAAAAAAGAGGAGTTTTTTAAGTCGCTTAACTCTGTTACTATGTATTTGAAAAATTGTGTCTCTGTTGTATTTAAAAAATTCAATTTGGAATTGTCTAATTTTTGAGAAAGGCTAAACATAATGCTAAGATCATTTCGAGCCAGTAGAAAGAAAAAAAATCAGAAAATAATAATGCAATACAATGCGATGTGTCTATGGCCAAGGGCGGCCAACTGACGAGAACCGAACATTACCCAGAAGAGCCGAAATGTGCATAACTATGTATTTTATTCTATTACAATCGTTTATTTTACTTATGATTTTTAAACTATTAACCGTTACGTTTATTTGCAGGTTATTATAAAAAAACACAAACCAGACTTTCCCCTGATTGAAGGGAAATTAAAGAGACTCAAGTGCAAAAACTTCCAGCAATATTTTAAAATGGCCGACGATATTTTAAATTTGGAATTGTATGACAGTTTGTCTGGCCGTTATTCAAATGAAAAGTACGATTGCCAGTGGAAAAAAATAGTTTTGTTCTACTTAATGAGGTTGTGTTTAGCGCAAGTCGTCGAGAGTGTGATATTGTTGGACAGAATGTCGTTTTTGATGGAGAATGGTTTTAGTAATGTTTATTTGGTTAAGTTATTTGATCCCATACGGTCTCCAAGGTGTCACAGTATTGTTGCTATTAGATAAACATTTTTTTTAATAAATTATGTGTAATGGGAAACTTTTATTTTTATGTCATTATAATGTCCTCTTTTGCTGTACACGGTATAAGGAGGGGGAGGGGGTGGGGATTATAATAGAAATGTCTTCGAAGATGTTTCCTTTCATCGTAATAATCACACATGAAATCCTAAATAAAAAGAAAAACATTCTAAGAGGTAGGGTTAGACATTTTTAGGGTTCCGTACGTCCGAATAAAAAAACGGAACCCTTATAGGATCACTCGTGTGTTCGTCTGTCCGTCGCTCACAGTCAATTATCTCGGAATCTACTAGACCGATTAAGTTGTAATTTGGTACACATATCAATTTCTGTGACCCAAACGCAGAAGTATGACGTGAATAGATGAAATCTGTATATGGGAGGTCATTTTGGGGGGAAGGTGGAAAATTTTAAAAAAATAATTGAAAACTGCTTCGTGTGATATATCAAATGGAAGGTCTTGTTGTGAAGATCTTAAATGTATTTTTTGTAATTTTAAAATAAATTGTTTCCAAGTTATTCAAAAAAATAGACGAAAATTAACCATCCCCCCCTATCTCCGAAACTACTGAACCTAAAATTTTGAAAAAAAAATTACAGAAATTAGTTTTCTACATATAGATTATAGGAAAACCTATAAGAAGTCCATGATATTAAAATAACATGCTAAATCACTCAATATTGTGCGGATAGGTAACATCGTACGGAACCCTCTTCACGCGAGTTCTACTCGCACTTGTCCTGTTTTAATTAAGTTTTACTTAATGGTAAATGACTCTCGTCGCCTATAACACAAACAACGCCACAGGTGCTAAAGTGCGCTTTCGAACATAGTAGTAGGAAGAGATAGGGCAATGCGCTCTGTCTTCCCTTAATCTTTCCCTTCTAATTTTTCCCTTAGATTAAACACAGTGCTGTTTTTAATCTAAGGGGGTGGCCACTGCCGTTGACGAACAGCCCAAATGACTGCGAAACGCAGTGTGCCCTGCCACTACTTAAATTAGGTTAAGTGTAGACCAAGTGTAATAATTTATCATATCTCAAGGTCTCCATAGAACCTCCCAAACGAGGTCACTCCTAGACACAGGGGTTCAGAGGATATATGCGGAGTGCAGTGACGCTCGATTGAATAGCTCTATGTGAGGTTATTATACTCCCTTATTGAGGTTGTCAGACATGGGCGCTAACAGAACAATTGGCAAACAAAAATGACAGGGTGAAATTAGAAAAAATAAAAATCAAAACAAATTTTAGACGCTTGTAGTGTTTACAAAAAGCTAAAATAGCAATGGTCAGGACTTCTTATGCGGGAATCAAAAGAAAGGTGGAAGAAAATAACAGAGTTGGTACCCCAGGGACCCCAACCGAGACAGAATTCTGAAATTGCTATTCATATTTTTTATGTTAAGGTCGTCAGAGATGCTGACGATCCACTTGATAGTAGGCGGCTACTGTAGCCAAACAGAAGCAAACGCTACGGGTCTTACCAATGCGATGCTGACCATAGGAGCAGTGGCGTAGCTACACTTTCAGCGCCCTGGAGCAAAATTTTTCAAACGCCCTCTCATTTTTTGAACGATCGATTGTAACATTGTAACTTTGCGAACTTGTAACTAAACATTACATGCATGTAGTTAATCAAAGTATTATTATTATTATCAAGAAAAATATGCTGAAAGATTACAGATTCATTATCATTATTTATTAAAACTAAAAAAAAATCATACACAAAATCTCAAATGATTTATTTCGAGGTTTGTGTATAATTCCTCATGTACCCATATGAGAGAGGCGTCTGAAAAATCCAGACCGGAGCCAATTATGAAAACTTTATATAATCTAATTGAACCTAAGTGATATTATGTTGATTCTTATTTTATTGGTAATATTTATTGTTTTTGTAAATATCTTGTAAAAAATATATAATTTAAATAGAGGGAAAAATAATGTTAACTTTTCTGTAAGCATCACAAACAAGAATCAGTTGTATATGTCATCGGAAGATAACAAGATCCGCAAATTTATAAATTTCATATATATATATGTCGCAGTCATCTGGTTGAATCTGCTATTTGATTGAATGACTAGCGCGTTCATTGAATGACGACATTTAATTGAATGACTATAGGACAACTCGTCAAGTCGTTGAATGTAACGTTTAACGTCTTGACTGAACGTCATTTAGCGAAGTCGTTGAATGGGATATAGCCGACTTTGTAATGTTTGGTTAAGGTGCCCATGAGTTCGCAACTAACCTTACTTTAAATAAAAATAAATGAATTATAAAATGTTTCCTTAAATCAAATTGTAATATTTGATTAGGGTGAATTTTGGGACAATTAAAAAAATACTGATTTATAAACTGCTGAGTTTAAAATAATAAAAGATTGTAGCATGATTTCCAAAGCTTTACTTAATCTCATATTTTTGCTTAGTATAAAAAAGTAAAAAATCTAGAAAAAATTATCATATTATTTCAAAAGTAATTTATTAAAATTCATTCAACGACTTCGCTAAATGACGTTCAGTCAAGACGTTGAACGTTACATTCAACGACTTGACGAGTTGTCCTTTAGTCATTCAATTAAATGTCGTCATTCAATGAACGCGCTAGTCATTCAATCAAATAGCAGATTCAACCAGATGACTGCGACATATATACTACGTTCGCGGCCAGGTTCTCGGTTTTAAGCCAGGTTCTCGGCCATCGATTGAAAAAAAATTAAACACACTGAAGACTCACCTACGTAATAAATTCTAAACGTAAGTTAAGTTCTTTCTTGAGAGTCTCTCCATACAAAATTTTATCAAAATCATCTCGACTCAAGCGTGTTACATAATTTCGCGTTTGTAATACATTCAATAGGTAAGTTCTTACGCTAGGAAGTTAATTAATTCATTTCCACTAGAAGAACTATGTTGAAATAATCACGGACGTATTAAATAACAAAAGTTAGAACACTTCCATTGTTTGCTTTTGAGGAGGAAACATCAAAAGCTTTTGTGAGGCTTGTTATGAACTATACCTACCTAGTCGTTTTCATCTCAGCTGAAAACATGTCTGCCACGCGAGTAATTTTGATTCCTAAACAATAATTAGGTATTATTTTTAAAAAAAACTGTTTTTTTTAATACAGAAGTTAAACATACATAGTTAAATAGTTATATCTATCGCTTACTGCAGATCTGCAGACCTATATAAATAAAATCTTTATTTACGCAAACACATGTCTTCTCCGTGTGAGGTCTCCCTGACGTTGGCGATCATTCTCGAAAAACCCTCTACTATATCATGCGCAACTCTGAATAGCATCTCCACTCTCGCATTCCAGTCCATTGACGGATGCTTCTTAGCCATGACATCGGTCTTCTGCCTACTTCTCTACGCGCTTCATGATGAAATGGAACATATGGAACCTCTCACCGCTCAGGAAGCAACTTTACGAACCCTAATGTTTGCCGGTAGCTCTCTGTTAGTATGAGCTATTCGAATATGGAGACTCTGTCACACCACGAGACACGCGGAGCATTGTTCATGGTGTTTAATTTTTAAAGTCTTCGCTTCTGATCCATACAACACGTCTACAGGGTCTACTCGTACAGTATGGAGTATGTTCTATCCGACAAAGGCATTTTTTTATGTTAAGTTCGGCAGACAGGCTGACGCCACTTGATGGTAGGTGACTAACGTCAACTATAATACAAGCAACACCAAAGCTGCTGCAAGTGCGCTGCCGACTACAGTAAGATGAAGGATAAGGGATTAAGAGGGGATAGGGAAAATTAGCAGCTCACCCCCAGCTTCACACCTAATTTTTTTTAAAGTTAAGGTCGGCAGACAGGCTGACGGTCCACTTGATGGTAGGTGGCTACCGTCGCCTATAACACAAGCAACGCATAAGCTGCTGCAAGTGCGTTGCCGACTGCAGTAGGTTTAAGAATAAGGGATTAGGAGTGGATAGGGAAATGGGCTTTGGCATCCCTTACTCATTCACCGAAACACAACAGCACACATGCTGTTATTTCACGGTGGTCTTCTGTAAGGGGTGGTTACTGTCGCCAGACGGGCTGCCCAAATGACTGCTAACCGCAGTGTGCCCTGCCGTTACTAAATATAATGGAGCACGGTTAATTAAAATGAAGAAGACAACCTTACATGAGTGTAGTTTTACACATTAAATTATACTTTAATATTTTTTTTACTTCCGATCCTTTTTTTCCACTCATGTTCCGTATTCATTACTGTGATCCAAATATAAACAAATTGACAAATAATCATTATTGTCATACATTCCCAAGACATCCGTACTTACATTAAAAGTTCGAAAAGAAATTGCTTTGGTGTTTCTTTGATCAAGAAATTTTGTAAACAAACTGCCCCTCAGTTTCCTGTAAACATGCAAATATGTTCACTGTCAATAATCTGTAGATTTATTTACTGTAACTGTTATGAACCTGAATAATGAAATCTTATTTTCAAATGAACTCGGAGGATTTTTATGAAAATTTAATTTTTCAGCTTTGGTCTAATGTTTTTGTAGAATTTTCAAGAGTAAAATTGGTTGATGTAATAATCAGATGTTATTTATTACTGAAATCTAACTTGTTCGAAAATTTGTATTTGTTTAAGCTAGGGAGTCCGTTGGATGAGTGGTTAGGGTGCTTGCCTTAACACTCTGATCTAGGGTTCCCGGGTTCAATTCCCGGCAGGGTCAACTTTGAAAAATGAACTTTCAAATTTGGCTCTGGTCTGGATTTGGAAAGTAGTTGCAGGGCAGCCCGTCTGGCGGTAGTAACCACCCCCTTACAGAAGACCACCGTGAAATAACAGCACGTGTGCTGTTGTGTTTCGGTGAGTGATTAAGGGATGCCAGAGCCCATTTCCCTATTCCCTCCTAATCCCTTATCCTTAATCCTACTGTAGTCGGCAGCGCACTTGCAGCAGCTTTGGCGTTGCTTGTGTTATAGGCGACGGTAGCCATCTACCATCAAGTGGACAGTCAGCCTGTCTGCCAATTTTAACTTAAAAAAAAGCCGCCCTCGGCTTCGCACGGGTACAATATTTTTCGCAAATTATGGTGTTTAAAAGAAAATTAAAACCCATTGGGTGGTTTAAAAGAATTTAGCAGAAAAACAGTCAGAAGCGGACGAAATATGTAAAATAATATAACGCTTGATATATAGCCCATATTCATTCTGAAGTTCTATTCTAACTATTGGTGAGTTTAAATTTTAAACCGTTCCCATTAGTATAACTTAAAAAAAACTAGAAAAACTTGTTATATATTTAAAGTTAAACCAGTTGCTATTGGTATTTTAATGTTTACTTAATATTTATTTGTTTGTATAGAGTTTTACAAATATTTGTTGATAATCAAGCACTAGCGACTCGCCCGCGGTTTCGCAGCGATGCATTTTTTTTTGTTGTAAATACACAAATCTTTCTCGTTTATCCTCATTCCATTAGTAAAAAAAAAGTAGTTTAGAATTTAACGGAGAAACAAACTAAAGCGGATAGCGACTTAATTCTATAAATAAGTATAATAAAATCTTAAAAAAAAAAACAATTTGTATCTGTTGTACTTATGTATGTTACCGAGGTCAAAAAATAGATTTTAGAATTTTGGTCTGTTTATCTGTGGGTTTGTGCACGCTAATCTCAAAAACGGCATAACCGATTTGAATGCGGTTTTCACTGCTGTATTGTAGCAAGCTTCCCGTAACATTTAGTGTTTGTTTCATTCCAATCGGTTTATAAACAAAAAAGTTACGCGCTACACCGAATACCACGCGAACGAAGTTGCGGGCTCATTTAGTTATCTAATAAAAGCGAAGCTAAAACAACTGATTCGAACATTAAAACCGGCGATTGCGCAGGCAAATGATAAATCGCAACTTATTTTGCCTTGCTCACACGACTTGCTTTTACAACAATGTTCGTTCACTGTCGCACCTGTACAAGATATGGAGGAATACATAGGTACTTCGTTTTTAAATTAACTAGGTATAATAACAATAATTATTTAGAGCTATCATTAAACGAAAGAAATATTTTCTTAAAATTCCAAAATGGAACCAAACTATATCCAGTATAAACACAAGGTTCAATTCTAATGTATTTAAACCACATGTAGGCGTTGATTAATTAGTCAATCTTTGGGAAAACGCCTTAATCCAGGGCCGTATTTTGATCGCAGCGTAGGCTGCTAGAATAAAACGTACCTAACAAGTATTTCATATAAAATCTTTGTGTGAAAATTTTCGTAAATAGGTACGTCTTTTTGTGATGGTTAACAGACAAGCTGACTGTCCATTTGATGGTAGGTGATTATCGTCGTCTAATAACCTAGAAACTAGGTGATCGACATAGCAACAAGAATCCCATTCCCTATCTCCTTTCCCTTAATCCTACTGTAGTCGGCAGCGCACTTGCAGCAGCTTTGGCGTTGCTTGTGTTATAGGCGACGGTTAGCCTCCTACCATCAAGTGGACTGTCAGCCTGTCTGCCGATCTTGACATAAAAAAAATCAGAAAAAAGGCCTAAGCCCATCAGTGGACGCTTATGGGCTGATGATAACTGGGACAGAAAATCGCTTATACAAAATTTTATCCTTTGAACACGCGACCACTTTACACACAAAGTCTCCTAGAGTTGTTTTAATTACATTAAAACACCACACAAATAAATAAAATTGAAGTATCTGTTCGTAATGTCAAAATAACTGCTTTTTACTAAATGTATATCTATGTTGTATTTATAACAATAAAAAAAAAATTTCGTCTGTTTATTAAGGCTAATCTCCGAAACGGCTGGACCGATTTTGACGGGACTTTCATTGGCGGATAGCTGATGTTATAAGGAGTAACTTAGGCCACTTTTATTTTAAATAAAAAAATAGTATAAGCAGTGTTCAGTTTCGGGCGCGCCCCACTCGCACGCCACAGCTAAGCTTCGCTGGATTCAGCTATTTGCAAATAAATGGTCCCTATTCTTACGCCTTAGAACTACACGTCAATACTACAAGCCACTTACTATCTAGACTGTCAACCTGTCGCGTAACGCTATCAATTAAAAGTAATAAAATTTGTGAAATCGTTATTTGTTATACCTATAAATAATTATTTAATGTTTGAACTAACGGAAAAAATGTTCTACTACGGCTCTGAACGCGAAATTCTGTCTCGCGCTTTTGCGGTAAACCGAGGTAATACATTCCTTTAATGATCATTTAAGGTTTAAACTTATTTAACATAGCCAAATCAAATACTTCGTGATTATACAGATATTATTACACTTTATTAAAACCTGAGAGATTCTGTAAAAATTGCTTATTGTTTAATAAGAATACTAATAATAGGTTGGGGAAAAAGTTTCTTCGCATTTTGTATGAACATTCAAGACATTTTTTTTAAAGTTTAATTTTATTTAAGGCACAGGTATATGTATGTGCCATTTTGTTCGATGACTTTTGGCCATCTTTTATGTAGTGACATGATATCGTTGCTGTAGAAATTTAGGGACTTCTGAACAAAAAAAAAAGCGGGAAGTCAAAGAAATTTTATTACAAGTTTATGCATACTATATGCGACTTGCATACTATATGTTTTGCGGCTGGAGTCGCCTTAATATGACTGGAAGAGTTATTATTTGACGCAACACTCATTATACTTCATTTTTTTTTTTTGTTTTAAAAACTCCCTTGACAAATGCAAGCTAAACGAATCAGCAGAATTCGTACCGGCCATTTTAAAAACGTTTAATGACAGACCGGCCCTTTTGTGCCGGTACGTATTACAGATGATTGGACACGCAGGAAAGGTGAACACCTTTCCTGCGTGTCCAATCATCTGTAATACGTACCAACTTCAATAACTCCAATAAGTTCATAACTCCAATAAGTTCAAGAACTTGAATCTTGAATTTGAATTTATGTAGAAATGAAAGAATGGTTGTGAATTTTATTTAAAAACTCTAGTCCCATAAACAAACCAAGCGATGCTTTTCTTACTGAAAGAAAGTCTATTTTCGTCCTCAAAGGATAAGTTTATTTTATGAACACTGTGTTCTGTGAATGAATTTTCTAATCTTTTTACTAGCTTTGTAGGTAATAATAGTAATAATCAAACTACTGATAAGTTGTTCCTTTTTTTTTGAAAAATTTAATGCTATCTGTTTTTTAAAAAAAATGATTAAACACAAGCTAGCCTTTATAACTTTGTCTAAAAAATGTTTTTTTTTTTTAATAACTACAATTAAAACAATAATAGTCCAACCAACGATAGTTCTATAGAACCGAAGCGCGCAGAAGTCCTGGGTGCGCGTTGATTTTTCAAATATTTATTTTATTCATTTCAAATTAGTGATTATTCATTAAGGCGATAAACAATTAATACGGCTGTGATTGCATAAGAAAACGAGAGCGCTCTTGCTTATGTCGTAAGGTCGTATGCGACAATACGATTTTTTATTAAAAAACTATAATGTATTTTAAGAAATCCAACTGTAAAATTAAAGTGTATGTTTATACTAATGTTCATAGAAAATTTGGAGGTATGAATCGGTCCCGTTTGCCTGTAAAATGTAAATCTGTGTTTTAAAAGAGGTTTCTTTGAAATTTTTTCCTCTGTTATAAAAGTTTACCAATCGTGTAATCCAACTGACAAAATGAAGTCAGTAACATGAAAAAACAGATTACCAAACAACTCTTTCATATGTTTTGTCATTGCTGAGAAAAATCTAAATCCTTGCCACCAAAATTTCCAATTCTTCGCCTTAAAGATTACAGATAGTATTATATGTACTATCTAAAACTATAAATTTAAACTTTATTAACTTAAATAGTAAAATAAAAGAAAAAGGATTTGTTTGTATCGTGTGCCTGTGTTTGTGAGCGCCAACAAAATCACCTGAAGATAGTAAGTCAATGCCAAAAAGCCAATTTCAAAGAATAATTTTTGCATAAGAAACGATATTGCTTGTATTCGAACAGATATTAATCATCGAATATTTCTGGATTATACCTTCATCTTCATTTGCTTAACAGTGAAGGAAAGAATCATGATGATACCTGTCTCTCTGAAAAGAATAGATATGTTCAAAGAAAATTAAGAAGATTTTCAAAAGGTAAAATACTGACGGCCCGCAGCGGGCTAGGGTATACAGTAAATTAATCGATGCCTGCTTCTTCAGATAAAGAAGAAGCCTACTTCCACCAGTGATACGCTGATACACAAAGACATTTCAACCTTATTGGAAAATTAGCAGCTCACGCCCAGCTTCACACCTAATTTTTTTTTAAAGTTAAGGTCGGCAGACAGGCTGACGGTCCACTTGATGGTAAGGTGGCTACCGTCGCCTATAACACAAGCAACGCATAAACTGCTGCAAGTGCGCTGCCGACTGCAGTAGGTTTAAGAATAAGGGATTAGGAGTGGATAGGGAAATGGGCTCTGGCATCCCTTACTCACTCACCGAAACACAACAGCACACGTGCTGTTATTTCACGGTGATCTTCTGTAAGGGGGTGGGTACTGCCGCCAGACGGGCTTTCCAAATGACTGCGAAATGCAGTGTGCCCTGCCACTACTTTCCAGAGCCAGACCAGAGCCAAATTTGAAAAGTTGATTTTTCAAAGTTGACTCTGCCGGGAATGGAACCCGGGATCCCTTTTTTTTTAGGAGGGGAAATGCATTTCCGCCTCGCCGACGGGGACGGTCGACGAGGGGGTGTGTTGGACTCACCCGACGCAACGAATCGCCCCGCCGCCGGTCCTACCCACTAAAACCCCTCGGCAGTGATAATGGGACCCGGAGTAACAGCCAGGCCTTAGCCGGGAACCCTAGAACAGAGCGTTAAGTATAGTTTACACGAAGTCAACGCTGGCTTCCAGTGAGACTGGCAGCCTGCGTTGGCTTGTTATTGGCCTCGTATAAACAGTTTTTCAAGCCAAGCCAGCGCTGGCTGCTAACGCTGGCGTGAATAGAGCACTCGCCTATTTTTCAAGCCAGTGACTTGCGCCCCCGTGCCCCGCAGCCCCCGCGCTACCATTGCGGACAAGTGTAATGTTGTTTGTTAATGAACCTGTGCACACCGCAAGAAAAATCCAAGAATCCCTTGGCCTCGTCTAAACAAGGCCAGGGCAGCGGTGGGAAGTCTCTAAGACTGGCGCCACTGGCTCTGTATAAACTAGCCTTTAAGGCAAGCACCCTAACCACTCATGCAACGGGCTCGTCAAAAATACTTTTGACATTATCAAAAATCCTTTCTTAGCGGATACTTACGACATAAAATAAACTTATGTTACAAATTTCAGCTTTCTATGTGTTCGCGCCAATACCGGTGCTCATTTTTTATTTACCCACCTTCATAATATTTTAATTTATTTTGATTCGCTGCAAGGTACTAACTAGTTGGTCTCGATCGATCCATGCCGCCGGTCGGTCGCTAACTCATCGCTCACGCGCTTTTTTTACCAAAATTCCTCTCGCTGTACCATCACGCTGGTGGTCTCCTTACCGCCTTCCGCATCGCCCAGAACCCATAGAGTGCTCGCCGAAGATTACTGTGAAGTGCAACATACGCTGGCCAGCAAGAACGAACTATATGTATGTGAGTGCCTGTGTGTGTGTACCTAAGGTGTTAGATCGAATCTAGCGATCTTGCAGCATCATCTCCTGTAAGTACTTACATTTAAGTTAGACATTCTATGGTGGTCTGTCTGTCATTTGTGGCAGTTATCTTATTCAACCCGCTCATCTAATTTGATACCGTTAGAACTTAGTAACCACTATGCTTAGTAGTTTTGTCTGTGCGTAGTCAGGACAAAAGATTTTATGAGTGTAGAAAACCATAGACTCATCAACATCAACTTAATGGTAGGCAATTTTAATAGCAAAAGGTCAAGAGGTATGTTAATTTCCTATGTTTATTTTCACTGTACGAGGTCTGTATGAATATGAATAAGTATTCCTTTGAAGTAGTATATATATAAAGGAGATCGTCCAACATTCTGACGAGATAATATTGCACTGTTTATATAAACTTCAGAGGAAATCATGGATTTAACTTCAGTTGATTTGAAGTTGAGATAATCCTCAGAGGCTTCCAATTTACTTTATTAAACAGGTCTTTGCGTGTGCAACATATAAAGTTATGCGAGTTTGTTGGAGTTTACCCGTTAAGAATCGATTTTCATATAAGGTCCCCAGTACGAAAAATTTATGAGGAGTAAAATTAATACAAACTGTAAAGCGTTACGTTATCTGTCATTTTGACATTTGTGTGACAGCTGACGCGTGTATTTACGTTCCCTAATTCTACGGGCTTATAAAAGCAAACGTCGAAATCTTGTATGAAAAGTGTAGTCCGCGTTGAGGAACGAAACAATTGCCGGCGCAGCGACTGAACTATTTGAACTTATAAAACTTAGTGACATCTGTGTATGCCGAACGTAACTAACATGAATTTTGTTGGAACACGTGACATCTGAGTATGCAGAATTTAACTAAATCTTAATATATAAAAATGAATCCCTATTCCCCTTGTTCACGGCATCACGCGTGAACGGGTAGACCGATTTTAATTCGGTTTTCACTAATGGAAAGAGGGATAAACGGGGAATGTTCATATATATAAAAATTGCAACCCGGGCGAAGCCGGGGGCGGAACGCTAGTAATATATAGTAAATAGGTATCCAGTTATCTATTGACACGAGGAAATTTTTTAATATTTAATTTTATTCCTTTAAAGAAGAAGTAAACTGCAATCACGCATCGGAGCTGACACGCAGTTACTTTTTTTAAAGCTACTTTTTTTACTTTTTCGGACTTTATAAGCTACTTTTACTTTTTAAGCTACTTTTTCGGAGCTACTTTTTTTTATTTGTTACGCTTTCACGCCTTAACTACTCAACTCACCCAGAAAAATCTATCCACACCAAAAGGACACAACTCAGCTTAGGCTGCAACATAGTTACAGCGCTGATTTTCAGTTGTGCCCTTGCCGATGTCTCATGACACGCACTGGGACCACGCCACCAGTGCGGTGCAAGTATTTATTACAAATATATTTAATTATAAAATAGTTATTATATTTAATTATAAATTATTAACTCCTGGGTTGTCCCATGCAGACGCCCTCTGCAAGATCTATGGCTCCTAGCAGAATATCAGTGTTGTGGTGTGGTCTATATCGCAACCTCAAACTAAGTACAATTTTCCTCACATTATTTATTTATTTTATATTTATTTTTTAATAACTCTTTTTGTATTATATGTTACGTATTTTATTTATGGCTTATATTTGTATTTTTGTACGTTTGTATTTTGCACAATGTTTGAGGAATAAATGTTTCTTTCTTTCTTTCACTACAAATAAATCTCGTTAAGTTTTTTTTTTAACTTAAGTTTTTTTAAGTTAAAAAGTCACAGTGTACGAATGGAAACATTATTTCCAACTTCACGACACTTAACTAAGTACAATAATTGAAAACGTCCGTCCATTGGTTAATCCATTAGAAGACTGGTTACGGTTTGCTTCACACGGTAATTCAACTTCTAAACTTGCATCTGGAATTCACTTTGTTGCCAATTCAAATGGGAATTAAACGCTTTATTAATAAAGTTTACAATAGACAAATGTGTCTGTGATCAAAGAGGAAACAAATTTAAAGTGACGTTGGAGAATCTGCTTCCTCTTCCTTTAGAGGCTTTGGAAGCTTTAAATCGTGGCGATCACAAAATCTGAATATCTATTTTAATCACACATAGGGGGGTTATCTGTGATTTTAAGACAACCTCAGACCTAATAAAAAGAAAAACAGAATTTTACGGACAACATAGTAAAGCCGGTTTTATAAACATGTGTGCGTACGTAGGCCGGCTATAACCTCAATTTTTATTGAAAACTAGATCAATGGTGGATCTGGCGAATGGATCTTATACAAACTATACAAACTTTACAAACTAAGGTTACTAATTTAAATTAAGTTATATACTTAACGTTTGCCTTCTTCTTAAAGTGCCTCTGCATCACTGGCGGTTGGCCGTCAGCTCCGAAAACTTGTGCCTCTCCTGGCCGCCTCCTGGCCAGGCGGAACAGATGTTCTGCACAGTGCAGACTGTGCAGAACCTTTTTCCGCCTTCCAGGGCGTCATATCCTTTCTATTCCGAAATGAACAACTATTGCTCCGTAACATGTCGCAGATATTCAATTTGCGCTTTTCGACAGTCTATTAACTATTTCCAGATCAGAGCGCGTTTAGATGATACGAATTACTTCGTGAGTCAGCCGCGCAATCACCACACGGCGATCGGTTGTTACGGAATAATAAGTTTTGTGGGAACGGTATAAAATTGATTTATAAAGAATTTGAACAGGAGAGTGCACCGACTGATCGCGTTGACAAGAATTTGAATGTTGTTGCGTAGACAGTAGAGTTTAAATTATGTTACGCGACTACTACGAAGATTTTCGCGTCCGTCTAACTGCAGCCTCATACCGCCACGCTGAAGCACTTATTTAACTTAAGAAACTCTTAAACAAAAACGTCTCTTAACACAAGACTGTTGGTACCATCGGTGGATTAAATAACCGAGGACAGAAAGAAATGTTACTAGTCACATCGAAAATTGTAACTAAAACGGTACGAATCACTTTTTTTTTATACTAAGATCAGCAGACAGGCTGACGGTTCACTTGATGGTAGGTGGCTACACAAGCAACGCGAAAGCTGCTGCAAGTGCGCTGCCGACTACAGTAGGATTAAGATTAAGGAGGGGATACGGAAATGGGCTCTGGCATCCCTTACACACTCACCGAAACACAACAGCACGCGTGCTGTTATTTCAAGGTGGTCTTCTGTAAGGTGGTGGTTATTGCCGCCAGACGGGCTGCCCAAATGACTGCGAAACGCAGTCCTTAACGCCTTTAACATCTGGAAAGTAGTGGCAGTACTTTCCAGATGTTAAAGGCGTTAAGGCAACACTCATCCAACGGGCTCGTCAAAAATAATGCTAAGTCAAGTCATAATAATGCTAAATATGTCAAAGTCAAGAAGATAGTTCAAAACAATGCTTTAGCATAAAGCAACACGATGTTTAGTTATTAGAGAATATTTTATAACTGGCTGCGTAGGTACCTAAAAACATGTCATTATCAAGGCCAGAGGCGAATGAGATTTATAATTAAGTCCCGTACCAGACATAAAGGTTTACTATCCTCGGCCAAGCATAATGAGTTTGCGCTTTTAATTAATATGCATTAATATTCCTGGTAAGTAATATACGTACGTAAAATTATACGTAATAATATACGTAGGTTGTTTGTGTATGGTTTCCTATAGGTGAAGATTCAAAATTGAGGGAAATCATCGATGAAATTTCAAAAAAACTAAATAAAGATAAAGAATTTATGGCCCGTGTAAGATTAGATCGAGTACGTTCTTCACTTAGTAGAACTAGTGTACTTGGTAACGGTGCCTTCGCTCACTAACTGCGAGTTCAACCGGCACAACCAAAAATGCAGCAACACTTTCACAGAAGTCGTCTGTGAGGACTTTTTATTAATATATATTTTGTAACTGGCTGGTTCCCGCGATTTCGCCCGGTTCAAAAATAAAAATATAACTCCTGATATATTTATTGCTGTTATACTGTTGTCAGGCGTAGGATTTTTTTTTATAATTCCTCGGGAACAGTATTTTCGTGGACGAAAGGTACCCTATCAAACCAAAATATGCTATGAACAAAAAGTATACTCGACAAAAACGTTTTATTGAAAAAATTTATATAAAGGTTTATTTTTTAAAAGTATTTAATTTGAAAGTTAGGGTTGTTATATTTAAAGTTATTGGTCTTTTAAACTTGAAAATTTAATAATTTATATAATATTATATTGATAATAGAGTTTATATTATTATATTACATTGATAATATATATAATTTATATTGATAATAGAGTATATTTTGTACATAACAGATTCTAGCTGCTACCACATAGCATTAGGTCGCAGTTCGACAAATAGTGCTAATAAGTACTCGTAATTATAATATATTTCAAGTAAATCAAAACAAGACCTAAAATGAATTTATATATATATATATATATATATATATATATATATATATATATATATATATATATATACCTGGTAAGTAATACGTACAATGGTATATGATGTTTTATACAGGTTTATTAGATCTTTCCATTAGTGAAATCATCATCATCATCATCATCTTAGTTGTAGGTGGTTGTAGGACAAAGGCCTATCCACTAATCTTCCAAAAGGACCGGTCAGAAACAGCCTGAATCCACCTTAGACTCGTTGCCCTTATCAGGTCGTCTGTCCACCTTCGACGTCCTACGCTGCGCTTGCCGGTCCTGCCTCCTGCTACTTCAACTTACATATTATATATACAGCCGGGCTAGTATGTACTAGCCCTCTACTCTAGTATGTATAGATTTTCAATGTATTCGAACTAAGATGTGTGAAATGCAAGCTAAATAGTCTGTCGAGGGTACCTACCTACGCCTGGTGGCACGTTGATACCGCCAACCATAGACTATTATTATATATTGTATAATAATAATAATAATATAATGTTATTCAGATAACAAGATTAAAAACATAACGGTGTATGCGGCCAGACAGCCTTTAACATCTGTGCCAGAAAAATAGGCAACTAAAGTTTAACATTTTGTTGAATAGACATAACAAAGTGATGTTTCGTGATGTCACTCCCATTGTATTTAAATGTGCATTATGACTGTGTTATGGTCCACATTTTTAAATGTATTTCAACAAATACTAAACAGACATTAGCAAAAATTCTTGCTCCTCTCCAGCTCCTCTCTTAAGGAGGGACTCTTAAGGGGGAATTGGAATTATTAGAATTTTATAAAAGTGGAAGAGAAAAAAAAACACTTTTAAACAATATTTGAAATACTTTTTAATCGTACATTTTACAATGAACAAAACCGAATATTGGTATATTAATGACCAGGATTTTTTTAATAAACAACCAATTTAAAATTAAAAAGAAACAGCAAAAAGGCTATGTGAAAAGTGGCGAGAAAAGTGAATTTCCTGTCTGATTAAACTTTTTGCGCAAAAAAGCTATTACGGAAACGAAAAAAAAAACTTGATAAATATTATGGGGACTCTGCTCCGTCGATTAAAATGATTCATAAGTGGTTTAGTGATTTTCGCTGTGGTCGTATAACCACAAGTGATGCTGTGCGTCTAGGACGCCCAGTTGAGGTCACTACTCCAGAGATGATCACTAAAATCCACGACATAGTGTTGAACGACCGAAGAGTTTAGAGATAGTCGAGATAATAGGCATCTCAGACGAACGTGTGCGCAATATCTTACACCAACATTTAGATATGAAGAAGCTCTCCGCTCGATGGGTGCCGCGTTTACTGACTGCTGACCAAAAACGTATGCGTGTGTGGAGGCGGGTTTGGCGTTGTTTCAACGAGATAAAACTGAATTTTTGTGTCGTTTTATAATAGTAGACGAAACATGGATCCACCACCATACCCCACAAACCAAACAACAACCGAAACAGTGGATTGCTACCGGCGAACCAGCTCCGAAGAAGGCCAAAGCAGTTTTATAGGCCAATAAAGTGATGGCTACAGTTTTTTTGGGATGCACGTGGAGTAATCCATATTGACTATATAAAGAAGGGTAAAAGGATTAATGGCGAATATTATGCGAATTTATTGAACCAATTTAACACAATTTTACGTGAAAAACGACCACATTTGGCTAAGAAGAAAATCCTCTTCCACCAAGACAACGCACGAGTGCACACCTTCGTGATTGCAATGGCAAAACTTCATGAGTTGCGCTATGAGATGTTTTCTCACCCACCGTATTCACCAGATTTAGCCCCTTGTGACTAGTTTTGTTTCCGAATTTAAAAAAATGGCTTGGTGGGAAAAGATTTGGCTCCAACGAAGAGGTCATGCACGAAACCAATGCCTATTTTGAAGGGTTGCCTAAGTCGTATTTTATGGAAGGGATCGAAAAGCTAGAGAAACGCTGGGTGAAGTGCATTGAGACTACGTTGAAAAATAAATATTAATAATTTAATTAATTTTACTCCTTGTTTAATTTTTACCAGACTTATCACTCCGCCCTAGTAACTTGACAGAGAAATTTATCTAATTCCTAATTGGTCTATTCTCGAGAGAATTGACAATTTCCTCCCAATGATGTGCCTTGTAGAGGTAGATTGTGTGATTGATAGTGGGTGGTGATTATAATAAAAGTTAACGTCTTTATCTAACTAATATAAGGTAAAAAAATTACAAGAATTTTTTTTGAGATTTAGAAATTCTATGGAGTTTATAAATAATAATAATAATAATAATAATTTATTTATTTGGACCAACAAGGATCATATTACGTTAGTAACAACTTAAAATCTATGTTAGTATTACATATGTTTATTAGTCAGTACATTTTAGGTAAAATACGAATGAAAACAGCTACACAGTCTGGTTTTTATATAACATCTGCCGAATAGGATAAAAATTGGCTAGATTAAAGACTAGAGATATTGCTATTGCTGTTTAGATAAAGATTGTTTACCTAATTCAAATTATTATTGAAGCAGTGCATTGTCACAGTTTTACAATGCATTGTGTATAAATAAGTATTTTTTTTTAACTTGTTATAAGTAATGAGCTGTTAACGCTGAGTTTAACAAGATATAAAATTTTAGAATTAAAAATAGTCATTAAAAGAAAAGGAGATTTGGATGTCTGCCTGTGTGTCTGTATGTATGTGCGTGCGTGCGTGTGTGTGTGTGCGCGCCAGCAAAATCCTGTTTCAGATAGTAAGTTAGTGTTGTGACTTATTGGATGCCTTTCAGTAAAAGTTCAATATCGTCACACACGCACACACACACACACGCACACACACACACACACACACACAAACTTGCCACAATACATAAGTGAAAACCGCATTCAAATCGGTTAAGCCGTTTCAGAGATTAAAGGATGATACATATTACACCGTACCGCCACCGGGCCGTGCGCTCGCTGTGTTTTTTTTCAAAGGTCGGGGCACGGACACGGCCCGGTGATGCATGAGTTGGTTCATAGAAAAGCATGTGTAAAATAAGTCCACCTTAACGTGCACAAACAAACAGATAAACAGACAAAATTTTTTGACCTCAGTAAAATAAAGTGTAGGTACAAATTGTTTTTCTTTTTTAATTTTTTTTTTAATTTTTACGTATGTACAAACACGGCTTGTTTACGATTTTTTATATGTATAGTGATATAGATTATAGAAAATAGCTCATCCTGAGAAATCCATCGATTGTAACAGAAACATCCATTCATTCATAATTCAGAGAAAAGTGGGGAGTTTTTATATAATGTAATGATATCACTCGCTGGAAATAATGTTTTGATTAATTTCCACCAACCAGAGACAACAATGATTCATGACGTGAGACATTGTCGTTGGTGTTTGAAATCACATGAGACAGTAGCATTAACGTAATTCAAGCGGAAGAAACAACACTCGTCTCAAGTATAATGTAAAAGGTTTTTTATATATTCGCTTTATCTCTATAATCCATGGAAATCGTACCATAAAAGGGGTCTTCACTTGCATCAAATCGGGCAGTTCTGATTTTTTTTATATGTTGTATGTAATGAGGTGGTAATGACAAATATAATTTTTCCACCTCGAAAGCCTTCCGGAACATTGTAAAATTCATGAAAAACCATAAAATTTTTGATCATTTTTCAGTTTTTGCCATTTTTTACCACCAAGGACCTGTTTTACGGTAGAAGTCACTATGAATTCTTTTAAAGTAGACTAAATTTGCAACAAAATGAGAATAGTTGGGTCTCGATAAGCTGAATAGTTTCAAAGATACAGCTGTTCAAATGTTTGCAAAATTTCTTAAATAATACAATTTAGAGTTTAGGGTGTCTGTCAAAAATATTTTTCTACTAAAGGTGTGCTTTTTATTATTTTTATATATAGTATAGGGTATATAATTATTTATAATAAAAAAAAAACAAAACCATAATACTTTGCCGTAGTTAAAAATAGTTCTTCCAAGTTACGCTGTGGCAGCCAATCATAAATCGATGTTCCCAAACAATATTTTTCACTACATTATGCATCCCTGTTGTTATCGAGTGAGGTTAGAAATCCTGAAATCCTGGATGCGGAGCACAAGAGGCCTCATTCCTCAACTAATGACGAAACCACCAGCTCCTCAACCCCTGCTAAACATGATTTCCTGCAACTGCAAAAAAGGTTGTACCAGCAGCTGTGGTTGCAGAAAAGCAGAACTCAAATGCTCGGCTGTTTGCAACCACTGCAGCGGCCAATCTTGTGATAACAAACCAGACCTGATGTGTGATGACATTGACGAACCTACCATCGATGACCCACCATCAGATGACGATTTCGACCTGCCTGAGCTGGTCGTTGACGAAATGCTACCGAAGCAAGCTCCCAAAAGGTGTACCGTCGATTTAGAGGTTCAGCCTGGTCCATCAAAGATATACAAGAAAAACTAATAATACAACTCCTGTGACGACCTCAACTTCAACCGCCACATGCAAAGATAATATGTATAACACAGTCTTTAAATTTTTATGCTGTAATTATTTCTTTTTAAAATTATAATGCTTATATATTTCATAAGTCGTATTTCATTTTGTTTACTCACCTCAGCAACTTTGAACAGCTGTAGCTAGGGAACTATCAGATCTTAATACATCAAATTGGTCTCGTTTTGTTAAAAAAATTGTCTTCTTTAAAAAAGTATATGAATTTATGCCGTGAAATAGATCAATAATTGACCACATTGACGAGAACGAGTAAAAACTCGAAAAAATTTTTTTTTTTGAAATTTTGAAAACATTTGAACAGCTGTATCTTTGAAACTATTCAGCTTATCGAGACCCAACTATTCTCATTTTGTTGCAAATTTAGTCTACTTTAAAAGAATTCATAGTGACTTCTACCGTAAAACAGGTCCTTGGTGGTAAAAAATGGCAAAAACTGAAAAATGATCAAAAATTTAATGGTTTTTCATGAATTTTACAATGTTCCGGAAGGCTTTCGAGGTGGAAAAATTATATTTGTCATTACCACCTCATTATATACAACATATAAAAAAATCAGAACTGCCCCATTTGATGCAACCCAAAATGTACCAATTCCATGAACTACTATCTATCCCTTTTTCTTAGGTGTTAAAACATTTATTCAAACTTTATTGCTAACTAGTGACCCGCCCCCAGCTTCGCCCGGTGTGCAATGTTCATATATATCCACATTCTCCGTTTATTCCTCTTTCTATTACAGAAAACCGAATTAAAATCGGTCTACCCGTTCACGCGTAATGCCGTGACCAATGGAAATAGGGGTTCATTTTTATATATTTTTGTCGGGCGTTGAATTTTTTATTTTTATTTTAGATGATCTCTCAGAAACAAAACCTATTTTTTGAATGAAAAGTACTCTATGTCCTTTTCTGTGTCCCTGACAACGTGTATGAAAAATTTTATGATGACCGGTTGAGTAGTTACGGCGAGAAACCGTAATAAAGAAATTCATTTTCGCTTTTTTTTATTAAATCAATGTAGCGCTTGACCACTATCTCACCTGATGTAAGGTGCAGATGCGGCCGAAGGTGGACCACGCTTACCCAGTAAATGCCCATTTACCTTGGTTTTGCAGACCCCGAGGTTGTAGTTCTGTGGGAACACAGACGCAGGCAATGAGTTCCACTCCTTAGCAGTCCGAACAAGGAAGGTGGAACTGAAACGCTTCGTGCGTGATCGAGGTACATCGACCACGAAGGGATGAAACCCTTGCCCACGCCTAGTGCTCCGCAAGTGGAACGGTTCCGGTTGGATTAATTCGTACTATAATTAATTCGTTTTATAATGTTGGTCTCTCATGAAAACACAAGCCCTTATTTTCTACAAGCTGGTGTCCGCGATTGAAAAAGAAAATATGACTAATATAACATCCAACATCTTTATCGGTATGACGACGGCGGTGCCAACAACGGCGACAGTGACATTTTTAATATGTTTAGGCAATCCCTCGGTAACCTTTTTCCGAGATAAACTAAGCTAATAATTGTATAAGAACTAAGCTGCAGAGCCTGGAACGCAAAATTGCCTGTCTGTATGTATTCTATAAGATCTACTTCGGAGAGTGTGCTCGAGAGCTGCATGAGATCATACCGCCTTCCCCTTTCTTCTATCGGACATGCAGACCTACGGCTGGTTACCATTCTCACCTTGTCGAAATCCCTCTAATTCGGACCAAGCGCTTTAAAACATCTTTTGTGATGCGCACTGCTAAGGATTGGAACTTCCTGCCGGCGTCTGTAGCCCATCTGGCGGCAGTAACCCAGGGGCGGATCCAGGATTTCATTTTGGGGGGGGGCATTCTGACAAAGTTCGGAGTTAGGGTTAATATCACAAGTAATTTTTTTGTGTATTTTTTTACTAGTTGAGATGCATTATGGTTGTATTGCAAATACTTTTAACCCGCGTAATCGCGTATTTGAACTGTCTCAAATGTCTGACATGAATTATGAAACTTTCGATAACTTTGATTGATATTATATTATTCTATATTCAGTTCATATATGAATTGAATTGTACTTGAACTGAATTGAAAAGTTAAGTCAAAAATATGGAATTCCTGGGTCTTTTGGGGGGGGCCATGGCCCCCATGCCCCCCCCCCCCCTGGATCCGCCAATGCAGTAACCATCCCCTTACAGAATACTACCGTGAAATAACAGTACGTGTGATGTTGTGTTTCGCTGAGTGAGTAAGGGATGCCAGAGCCCATTTTCCTATCCAGTCCCTTATCCTTAATCCTACTGTAATCAGCAGCGCACTTGCAGCACGTTGCTTGTGTTATAGGCGATGGTGGCCACCGACCATCAGTCGGACCGTCGTCGGCCTGTCTGCCGATCTTTATATAGAAAAATATCTTATATGTATTAATTTAAGATTTTTATGTCTTAATTTCGTTTTAGCATATAAAAGCGTAAGGTCAAAGATATTTCACACTCATAAATTGGAGAGCCCGTCTGGCGACAGTGACCATCCCCTTACAGAAGACCACCATGAAGTAACATCATGATTGAAAAACGTATGTAAGGAATGCCATTTCTCTATCCCCCACTAATCCATTATCCTAGATACGACTAAAGTCAGCGGAACACTTGCAAAACCTATGGTGTTTCTTGTGTTCATAGGATACAGTAGCGAGCTACCATTAAATGAACCGTCAACTCGCCTACTAGCCTTTCAGCTAGCAGCCTTTTGCTAGCCTTTTGACGAGCCCGTTGGATGAGTGGTTAGGGTGCTTGCCTGGGTTCGATTCCCGGCAGGGTCAACTTTGAAAAATCAACTTTTCAAATTTGGCTTTGGTCTGAATTTGGAAAGTAGTGGCATCATAGGGCACACTGCGTTTCGCAGTCATTTGGGCAGCCCGTCTGGCGGCAGTGACCACCCCCTTACAGAAGACCACCGTGAAATAACAGCACGTGTTTCGGTGAGTGAGTAAGGGATGCCAGAGCCCATTTCCTATCCACTTCTAATGCCTTATCCTTAATCCTACTGCAGTCGGCAGCGCACTTGCAGCCGTTTAGGTGTTGCTTGTGTTATAGGCGACGGTAGCCACCTACCATCAAGTGGACCGTCAGCCTGTCTGCCGACCTGAACATAAAAAAAATAATTAAATAATCTCCTTTGTCTCACTCTGAAGTACTTATTATTAAATATAACTTCTTTTAATTACCCATAATGTCATACGTAAATTAATTATTATATAGGTTAATTGTTTTGTTTTCATGAATGTAAAGTATACATACCTTTATTAAGGTATATCTACCTTAACTAACTGTAGCATACGTCATCGTTTTTCTACCCTTTGCGGCTATAGTGGGCGATATGTAGTCGCTAGGACGTAAATTGGGACAACGAATTGGCTGGAATATATTTCATGATTTTTTCATTTCAAAATTCAAGCTTCGTATATATTTATTTATTAGAAAAAAAAATTAATTAGAGGCTAAATCGATTTCGATTTATATTTCTTTATTCTCATTAAAGCTTATAGCTACTTACATGAGAAATTCTGATAAAAAACTTAAATAGGTAACGATACATTGAACAGAGAGACAAAATTTATTTATTTATTATCTCATACATGATTCAATACACAATGTTTACAATGTCTGTAAACCATTATTGGTAAATAATACTAAATAATAATAATAAATAATAATAATAAAGGAAAATTAAATCAAATTTGATCACTGCTATCTAAACATGACACTTCAACAGCTTGGATATAAATTCTCCGAAAGATTTTGCCTGTTTTATACCCAAGGGTAATTCGTTAAAAAGTTGTGCTCCCTCAAAAGTAAGAGTTTTCTTGCCATATACTGTAGTTCGTAGTTTTGGTAAAACCACAAGATCTTTTTGTTTTAAGCAAAGTAATATCGGAGTGAATTGATTTATCTTCGATCTTCGAACGAGTATACATATATTAAATTTATATGATTGACTTAAATTCATTAATTTTATTTCTTTATAACTAAATTAATAAGTTTATAAATTAAAAAAATATATAAATTTAATTTCACTTTCTGTACTTTCTTTTTATCTTTATTCATAAAACTAGCCTTTGCTCGCGACTTCGTCCGCGTATCTTTAAAAATTATTACACGCTGATAAAATGTAGCTTTCTATAGGTGAAAGAGTTTTTAAAATCGGTGCAGTAGTCTTTGTGTTTATTCATTACAAACATACATTTTTATAGGGGGTAAAGAGGGGGAGATGGGGGAGGGTGAGTAGCCTATGTTGCTCGCTGATAATGTAGCTTTCTATAGGTGAAAGAATTTTTATAATCGGTCCAGTAGTTTTTGAGTTTATTCATTACAAACATACAAAAATACATGCATACATACAAATATTTTCTCTTTATAATTTAGTATGCGTACACATAGATAAAATGGGTTTTTAGTTGTAAAGATTCATACATATTTTTCATTCGGCCTTTATGAATGTAAATGATTTAATGAATAAAAAAAGATTTATACTACAATGTGTATGGTAACGTTAGTTCCCGTGTAATAGATATTAATATGTTTGGTTGATATATATATTTATACATATAATAAAAAATCTTAAACGAAACGTCTGTCTGTACATTAAAGATTTTTTCAAAAAGACAATTTGTACTTATGCTACCGAGGTAAAAAAAAATAGTTTTTAGAATTTTGTCTGTTTGTCTGTGCGTTTGTGCACGTTAATCTCTAAAATAGCTTAACCGATTTGAATGCGGTTTTCATTGTTGTATTGTAGCAAGCTTCCTGTAACATTTAGCGTTTGTTGCATTCCAATCGGTTTACAATCAAAAAAGTTACGCGCTATACCGAATACCACGCTTACGAAGTTATATATAAGATTGTGTTAACATATATAAGTTTTATGTTATATGTGTTGTAATATGTGTTATATTTTATAAGTTATATATAAGATTACGCTCAGCTGTTATATATAAGATTGTGATATGTGCATAGGATTTTATGTAAATTGTATTCGTTCATTGACAATATTAAAACTCCTGATTACTTGCCGACACGCCACACCGTTTCACAGAACCAAATATTCTCTAATTACTTAATTGTCGTTCCGAAACGTGCCCTGTTACGTTCTACGGATTAGGGCGGGCGGTTCGCGCCCTTAGCTAAAAGGCGGGCGCCAGCAACCATTCTCTTCACTTGCTATTCAGTACCCAACGATGAAACCTGCCTGCACGATCGCTGTGCTAACTCTGCTGCTGGCCGGTTAGTTGCAAAACTTTTTCACATTCCAAATTTAAATTTTAAACAACATCAAATCGCACAGTTCCTTTGTCACACGTTCGACAGAAAATAAAAGTTATTTTTCAAATTAATTCGCGTATAAGTTTTGTTTAAAAAAAAAATACATATTTTTTCTTTGCTGTGTAAATATTTTAATGTGTGTTTCTGGAAGCCACGGGGTAAGTAATTAATTTGTAATTAGTGGAGTGACTTTGAACTTAACGAGGTACTTACTGACGTTATTGTCAATAAATTGAAAATTATCTTCAAATAGAAATTATGCTTTAAATTATGCTAGGGAAAGTGATATTAATCAAAGTATATTACGTTGTTTTCTGAATTCTTTTTTAATTTTCACTTCTAAAAGCACTTTCAACTGGAAACGATTGAAAACATTTTTTTTAAGAATTCAATTCAAATATTTCTAATGAAAAAAAAAATTTATGTATTCAATATAACAGATAAGGAATCTAAAATATCATTAATTAAATATAAAATAGTTATATACATGTCAGATTTTTTTTTTTCAGTTTTATTGTATGTTTTTTTTCTGATCGTTCACTTTATTTTAAAACTCAATATTTTGACTGGTTTATTTTCTTGCTCTATATCTTGTTATCCTTTATTCGATATTTCTACAAATGGGTTTGGGATATTCAAGTGTGAAAAAGTTAAAGTTACGGGCCTAATCAACAGGTTCTTAAAAAAGTAAAAATTGGTATAAGTTTTACTTATAAGATAAGATACCTATAGATAGAAAACTTATAAGATAAAAAATTTTTTGTTACAAAAATCATAATAATGTTTATAAAACTAATTATTCATTTAAACCAAAATTTACTAATGAATTTACTTCGCTATCAAGCTTTTAGAGATCAAACACAAACGGAAATTACTTTTCTATATTTTTTTTTTTAATAAAAATGGTTTTAGACTGAAATCTAAATTAATCTTAAATTTAATATTAATGACTTGACAATTCAATCTATACCATAGAATACAACAATAGTACAAGTATCTATACTAATAAATAAAATTGAAGTGTCTGTTTGTAATGTCAAAAGGACTGCTTTTGACTAAATGCATATCAAAGTACATACAGTACTTAAAAATATGTTTTTATTTTTATTTTTGTCTGTCTGACTGTTTGTTAGGGGTAATCTCTGAAACGGCTAGACCAATTTAGACGGCAATTTTACTGGGAGAGAGCTTACCTTATAATAAAATAACTTGGGCTACTTTTATTTTAGAAAAATGAAAATATTGTAAACATAGTACCGTGACCAGTACAATAAAAATAACACTCAATGCTTAAAAGAGATTGAAAAAAAATATATACCTACAAGTATCTTTGAAATCCATAGGTATTATTATCGCTTTATGAAAAAATTTGAAGAGCCCGTTGGATGAGTGGTTTTAAGAGCCTTAACGCTCTGTTTTAGGATTCCCAGGTTCAATTCCCGGCTGTATCAGCCTTAGAAATGAACTGTTCAAAGCTTGCTTTGGTCTGGATCTGGAAAGTAGTGGCAAGGCACACTGCGTTTCGCAGTCATTTGGGCAGCCCGTTTTGCGGCAATAGCCACCCCCTTTCAGAAGACCACCGTGAAATAACAGCACGTTATGTTTCGGTGAATGAGTAAGGGATGCCAAAGACCATTTCCCTAACCTTTCCCAATTCCTTATCCTTAATGCTACTGTTAGTGCACTTGCAGCACCTATGGCGTTGCGTGTGTTATAGGCGACGGTAGCCACATACCATCAAGTGGACCGTCAGCCTGTTTGCCGAAGTTAACATAAAAAAAAAATTAACACCAATAATAATTTAAAAAATTGTGAAATTACCAAATACTTCTATGACGTAAGGAAATATTAACCCTGTTAACAAATAAATTACAAATATTACAAAGACAGTGAGAGGTCTAATTATTCAAAAGGTGCATTTTTTAGATGAAAATAAGCTACATTATCTATGATGCACACTTACTCCGAGCGAACTTGGCATCCGAGTGAAGCCAAGTTGTCTTATTATATTATAGTAATTTATATACTACCAACCCCGGCTTTTTTTCTATAAATGAACACAAACCTCTCTAGCATTATTTCTATTAGTAAAAAACTTAACAAGTGCGAGTTGAACTCGCGTGAAGAGGGTTCCGTACGATTTACCTATCCGCACAATATTGAGTGATTTATCATGTTATTTTAATATCATGGACTTCTTATAGGTTTTCCTATAAATCTATAAGTAGAAAACTAATTTCTGTATTTTTTTCAAAATTTTAGGTCCAGTAGTTTCGGAGATAAGGGGAGGGGGGGGAATGGTCGGACAGACGGACACACGATTGATCCTATAAGGGTTCCGTTTTTTTATTCGGACGTACGGAACCCTAAAACCGTATCAAAATCCATTGGGTGGTTTAGACGAAGTTAATGCATCCGTGCAAAGCCGAGGGCGAGTATAAATGGGGCAAAATATTTAAAAGTCAACATTTAAAAATGGAACTCTTTGGCTGTAGAATGCAGTTTGTTTTATCTGGCTGTCACTTGTCTTTAAATTGTGGCGTCATTTTAAAAATTGCGTGTTTACATCACCATTTTTTTTTGCGTGGGAAAATCTGCGAACCAGATCCCCACCGACCATGTGGGGTATGTGGGTGGGACTTCTACCCACTAATAACCCACGGTGTTTCCTCGCGCCGTTTCTTAGTATGATTTTCTACGGTTTTAAATGTAATTTGACAGCTCAGGTTTAGCATGAGATTCGGACATCCTTAGACATAGGCATGAGTAAAATATGATCTATACTCCACATACATTTAGGTGTGAAAAAGCTTGGATCAAAATGCGGACCGCATGCCAATTACACCAAGTGACACAAAGTTAAATTTAGATGACGAAACATAAATTTATTGCTAAAATCCCAATCCCACTCGTGCGTTGTCTTGGTGGAAGAGGATTTTCTTCTTAGCCAAATGCGTCGTTTTTCACGTAAAATTGTGTTAAATTGGTTCAATAAATTGGCATAATATTCGCCATTAATCGTTTTATCCTTCTCTAGGTAGTCAATATGGATTACTCCACGTGCATCCCAAAAAACTGTAGCCATCACTTTATTGGCCGATAAAACTGCTTTGGCCTTCTTCGGAGCTGGTTCGCCGGTAGCAATCCCTGTTTCGATTGTTGTTTAGTTTCTGGGGTATGGTGGTGGATCCATGTTCTACTGTTATAAAACGACTAAAAATTCAGTTTTATCTCGTTGAAACAACGCCAAACCCGCCTCCGAAGTGGTCACACGCATACGTTTTTGGTCAGCAGTCAGTAAACGCGGCACCCATCGAGCGGAGAGCTTCTTCATAAATCTAAATGTTGGTGTAAGATATTGCGCACACGTTCGTCTGAGATGCCTATTATATCGACTTTCTCTAAACTCTTCGATCGTTCAACACTATGTCGTGGATTTTAGCGATCATCTCTGGAGTAGTGAACTCAACTGGGCGTCCTAGACGCACAGCATCACTTGTGGTTATACGACCACAGCGAAAATCACTAAACCACTTATGAATCATTTTAATCGACGGAGCAGAGTCCCCATAATATTTATCAAGTTTTTTTTTTTCGTTTCCGTAATAGTTTTTTTTTTGTGCAAAAAATAATGTTTAATCAAGACACGAAATTCACTTTTCTCCACCTTTGCAAAAATTTGTTCAATTATTTTTCTTTAATGGCTGTCACAAAAAAGCTAACCGGCGGTACTGGCTGAAAATTTTAATTCAGTCCTTCAAAACAGTTTGGATAATTTTAATCCAAAATAGATTTTTACCAGGCATCACTCCGCCCTCGTATAAAATTTTGTAATTTTTTTATTTTTATACATACTTATATCGAAAACTATCATTTATCGAAACTCAGCTTCTTTCGTACGAAAATACTTCAAATGCTTTTTAATTCCAATTTAAGATGTGATTTTAATACTAGAATAATATAATATAAAAGAAAGGTTAATGCAATTAATTTTCATTATTCGTTAATATACAAATTCTTCATATATTTCAAATGCCCAACTTTTGGAATCTTAACTGACCTTAATATATATATACATGTCATGTCTAAATAAAAAGAAACAGATCATATAATAAATGGTAACATAGATAAACATGTTATTACTGAACTACTGATCACATGTCAACGCTGCGGGACATTATTAACTAATAATCAACCATTCGAATGCTTCGAATGGTTGATTACTAGTACTTATTCTTTATTTTGTTCGCGACATATCGACGCCCAGATATCGCTATTGCAAGGAACGTGCATGGTTAGGAGTTTGGTCTGCGTGTGTATAGGCGGCAATGAAAGAATTAATTTAATTTTTGTCTTTGTTGACATCATAAATAGATCAGGATAAATAATAAAACAATTAATTTGCCAAGGGCGTCGCCGGGGGGGAAGGTGCAGCTGCCCCCCCCCCCCCCCCCCCCCCGAAAGAGTTGCAAGTGAAAAGCTCTCGACTTTACCTACAATTTAAACTTTTTTCTCTCTCCATATTATCTGCTAAACACCCCCCCCCCCCCCCCGGGCCTGGCGACGCTCTTGTATAATAATATCCCCATAGATCAATCGAGACCAACAAAATGTGAGCTATCGAACACTTTTTTTTTTAAATAAATTAAACAAATATTTACAAGCTTTAAAAAATAAAAACTAACCCCGAGCCCAATACACCAGCAACAGTACACCAAATTTCAAATAATTCGAACCAGTAGAGTTGAGTGAGTGAGTGAGTGAGTGAAATCCTTATTCAATTAGGAAATGAGCTGATTAGGAATCAAAGGTCTGAACAGATATTCATAATTATAGCTAAATGTCACCTTTCAAACAAAAAAAAACCGGCTCCATTTGGATCGGTTTTCATTAACCGCCTATTCGGAATGCAGATACTCGTATAGCAATTATTATAGAATAAAGGCACGGTTCGCTTCGGTTTGTTCTTCCAAACCACACAAAGGATTGCTATGCACAAGGTTACACTGCGGAATCCAATCAGGAATGAGGAGACCCGTAATAGAATGATTAGTAAGTCGAAGTGGCAGTGGGCAGGACATTATCATTTGACGAGCCCATGGGATGAGTGGTTAGGGTGCTTGCCTTAACGTTCTGTTCTAGGGTTCCTGGGTTCGATTCCCAGTAGGGTCAACTTTGAAAAATGAACTTTACAAATTTGTCTCTGGTGTGGATCTGAAAAGTAGTGGCAGGGCACACTGCGTTTCGCAGTCATTTGGGCAGCCCGTCTGGCGGCAGTAACCACCCCCTTACAGAAGACCGCCGTGAAGTAACAGCACGTGTGTTGTTGTGTTTCGGTGAGTGAAGTAAGGGATGCCAGAGCCCATTTCCCTATCCTTTCCCAATCCCCTTATCCTTAAGCCTATTGTAGTCGGCAGCGCACTTGCAGCAGCTTTGGCGTTGCTTGTGTTATAGGCGACGGTATCCACCTACCATCAAGTGGACCGTCAGCCTGTTTGCCGATCTTAACATAAAAAAAAAACATAGTACGGAGAGCCGACGACGGCCGCTGGACGTCCTACGGACCGGCAAGCGCAGCGTAGGACGTCCACCCACAAGGTGGGCAGACACCTGATCAGGGTCACGGGTTGACGGTGGATCCAGGCTGCTTCTGACCGGTCCTTTTAGAAAATTAGGGGGGATCCTTATGTCTAGCAGTTGACATTTGGAATAAATTAATTTTTGACCATTCATAGTAACGTTTTGTTATTCATTCCGGAAATTTTTCACTTGTTCCATCATTCATGTGAAATTGGTTCATTTATTAGACCGGTCAATTTTACCTGTCAAGCTTCTCTTTCGTGTACAAACCGTGTAAATCTTATACGTATATATTTCTGACTTGTGTTTTAGTACTAAAAGTTTAAAAGCGCTCTATTGGCGTTTAATTTTCATGTTAATTTTCTCAAAGGTTACCTTGTCATGGAAATAATTTAATCGGAAATATGCTTTTCGGTAACTTGCTTGTTTACATTTCAAATAAACAATAAGTATAAATCAGCAGCTCTAAACTTCGATTCCGGTTCTAAAATAGCTTTCACCACTAAAATAAATTTCACCAATACTCTACCGTTTGAGAAGTTTACATTTTTCACTCGGTTTATACTCCATTGAACTTTTTTTTTTACAGTGTCCGCTATATGCGTTGTAAATCATTCGTATTACGTTGCTTCTTTTCTCATTGGAAACTCTTATGTTTTCTGAACCGGGTACCGTTGATGTCGACTCTTCTTCGAAGCCCTCCATATCTTGTGTAAATGCGACAGTGAACGAACATTGCTGTAAAAGCAAGTCATTTAAGCAAGGCAAATTAAGTTGCGATTTAACGTTCGAATCAGTAGTTTCAGTTAAAGCTTAAACTTAGTTTTTATTAGATAACTAAATGAGCCCGAAACTTCGTACGCGTAGCGCGTAACATTTTTGTTTGTAGACCGATTGGAATGAAACAAACATTAAATGTTACGGGAAGCTTGCTACAATACATAAGTGAAAACCGCATTCAAATTGGTTAAGCCGTTTCTGAGATTAGCGTGCACAAATGCACAGACAAACAGGCAAAAATTCTAAAAACTATTTTTTAGACCTCAGTAACATAAGTACAACGTGTACAAAATGTTTTTTTGAAAAAATATTTAATGTACAGACACAGAACGATTTTTATATAATGTGATCTATTGGCACGGGTGGTACCTCTTACAAAACCCATACAACAAAAATAGGAATGGATCTGGGTCTACTTCCTTGAAGGAACATATATCTTCAACTATCTACTTTCTTACTTTTTCCGTCTTTTCGACGCCTTATTTTTCACCGAAACGATATTTTTCATGGTTGATGATGATTTTCACGGAATCAAATTTTTTTCAATAAAATAAGATTTTTAATGAAGGTTAGCATTTATTTTTATTCTTATCACAATAATTTGCTCATTTTAATACACAGGTAAATGATTTTCCTATGTTCAGTGAACTGTGGTGGTCGCCTCGATTTGTGAAATGTTGTGTAATAGGTACTTAAAGATTTTTAACTGCATATTAACTAGGTACGTATCAATCTTATGTTATACTTAAAAAATCGTTTGTCCTGACTGACTCTCAACGCACTGTCAAAACTGCTACTTCTAGAAAGCTCAAATTTGGAAAACTGGTTTATTTTATAACGTAAGCATCTGTATCCTATCTTAACGTAACGTAATCATATCTTAGGGGACTAAGAGACGAACAGGACGCAGGCGGCTGGCGCACGCCCGCCACCTGGACCCCTGACAGGACTAGGGCGGTAGATGGGGACTCTACCGCCCGCTTCATCCTGAGAGGCACGTCGCACCTTGGCAGTTCGGGTGCGCCGTCCAAATGAGCCGTGTCCGGATGCGGACCCCCGCGGTGGAGTTGCGGAAGAGTGCTCGTCCGACCTCGCAACTTCACCAATAGCGGATGAGAAGGACGCCAAGAGGTTTAGTCGGTAGGTCTACCCCACTACCATCTCGGGGCAGGAGTCCGACATAACCCACCGGTCTGTCCCCAGACGGGTGGGTATCCATGATGGATCCCTCTTGTAAAAATTAGGTACCTTAAGATTAAAGATAAGATATAAAATTATATAATGCATAATATATAATTTTATATCTTATCTTAAAATTTTTGTAATTAAAATATATTAAAACTATATAATACTAGCGATCCGCCCCCGGATTCGCCCGTGGTGCAATTTTTATATATGTGAACATTCCCCGTTTATCCCTCTTTCCATTAGTTAAAACCGAATTAAAATCGGTCTACCCGTTCACGCGTGATGCCGTTACCAAGGGAAATAGGGATTCATTTTTATATATAGAGAAGATAAAATTATATAGTTCACGTTAAATTGGGCACGACTTGCCCAACTTATTACTGAGTAAATAACGACCAATCGCAATTGGTCTAATCTGGCGACAGAAGACCAGCGTGAAATAACAGCCATTTTCGGAATAGCGTGTCTCGCTTTTCTATATTCTACGCCTCTATAGGCGTTCTAACTAAAGTACCTGTGTATGAAAATGAAATCTATTCAGATTATTTTTAAATCTTGGCAAAGTATGTAATATTATACTTCTTAATCTCAGCCATATCCTCCTCTTTCTTTTTCTTGATATAACATTCTTGCTAATAACGGACCGTCTCGTTCCGATGCTGCTCCTTGTCTTCTTCGAGCCCCTTTTTTTTAAGTGTCAAAACATTTATTCAACCTTTATTGCTCATATACTTTTCTCAGGAAAAATATATTATACTTAAACACGTGAAGAACCAATTATGTTAATTAGAATTTTCGTTAAGTAATAGAAACTCCACAAAAAAAGTTAGAACACAAGAAGAATTTGACTCTTATTGAAAATTCTCTCGAAAACGGCTTATTGCACGCATATTATGAATCCTGTACCTATTAATAAGTTAATGTCAGTTTAAAAAATTGTATTTTTTTGTGCATTGTACTAATGCTAAAAAAAACACAATTTCTAGGCCTGTTGAATTGTCTCCGCCGCCAGCGAGTTCTTATGTAAATGTCATTTACCCAAGTGCAGCCCTTAAAAAATATTGCTATTTCTCTGTTTAAAAAATACATGTATTTTTGAAACAAATAATAAAAATACAATAATAAGCCATACAATAATAATGTTTAGCCATCAGTCTTAAGCAACTCCATTAGTCAAATAATTAACTGATTTATTTAATCAAACATTAATACCTAGTTATACTAATAAATAATGCTTTAATTTTTTATGCTTCGATATCCAGTTATCTCGAAAGGCATATTATAGCAACATTTCGACATCGTCATAGAAGATCTCGTGAAATAAGTAGCTACTTACTTATTTTTAATTATTATTTAAAATTTTAAATTTTAAAGACCTTATATCAAGACAGTGTCAGTTTATTAGTTAACACTTATTCTACGAAACTGCTCAACCGATTTTAAGGAAATTTTGTAACGTATTGGTTGGTTCCAGCTTGAAAGATGCAATTTATAAATATGTTTTTTATATCATAATTTATAAAAAAAAAAGTAAGATAAAGTTTCATAATTAAAAAACATTCATAATAACTTATAACGTGCTATTTTCAACTGTCTTACTCTGAAAATACCTAATATACCTAATAGGGGATCGGGCAGTAATCAGATTAAGGCCCCGTAGGTGATATCGCGCCGCTCGACAATAGGTATTTGACGCGCGGCGGTGGCGCCGCCATGTGATCTTTCGTGAACTAAACTACGGACAGCGGTTGAGTCGGTGTAAACGGTTTTGATCCTTTCCATATATTTTTATAGTAATTAATAAATTAGTAATGTCTTTTTTCAATATTTTTTTCTCTTATATTTATTAAGAATTATACAATGTTAGTTACTTTATATTAGTTTAAATATTAAATATTTTTGAGTATGTACCTCCATTACTGATACATATGTGTGAAAAAGTAAATCACTAATAGTAAAATCGTAGAGAAAGCCAATTCATTATTTATTATTATTTTATTTATCGTTTACTATTATTTCATTCATTATTATTATTTATTGTGATTGTTTATTTATTATTTTTTGAAAATTTTATAATAATGCCGGAAATCCGAAACTATTAATAAAATTAAGGAAGGTACCTAATAAAGCCATAAATTCTGTTACAAATGAAAATGCATTTATTTTTTTATGAAGTAAGGTAATCATAATTAAACTTACGTATACATATTTATTGAAGCCTCAGCAAAAAAAAAAATCTTTTCAAAATGGCCACCTTTAGCTTTGATAAAGGTCTTTATTCTACACTAAACGCAACAATTAAAGGATATAAAAAAAAGTTCCAAATTTTTAGGTGATTTTCAACAGGCTGTAACTTCGAAGAAAATGGTCGTATAGAGCTCATTAAAAAAGGAAATTTTAGCTTCAAGTTTCTAGTTCTTGAATCCAAGCTTCAAATTTTTTTCTCGTTGGCGATTTATGAGTAATAGCCAGATAAATCAATGTTAAAAAAAAATTCAAAATTTTTCTCGTCTTGAAAATGGTGTAAAAGCCGTAATAATTTTTTTATTGTAATGGCACAGTAAAGATCTTTTAGAGAATTTAATTCCCTATAACTTGACCTCCTCATGAGCTCTGTACAATGAAAATACATGGTTTTTTAACCAATTTCCAAAAATAAGGAGGTTTTCAATTTTGATGTCTTTTTTTGTATGTATGTTACGTGATATCTTCGCCAATTGTAAACCGATTTTCAAAATTCTTTTTGGTTCATATAGGGTTGAGGTGACAAAGCGTTCAATGACAAAGCGTACATTTTGTCATTTTGCTTGTTGTAGTGTTCTTCAATCGTGGAAATGTTTTCTTCAGTAACGAGGATATTTCTGTGTC
This sequence comes from Bembecia ichneumoniformis, assembly GCA_910589475.2. Lineage (NCBI taxonomy): Eukaryota > Metazoa > Arthropoda > Insecta > Lepidoptera > Sesiidae > Bembecia > Bembecia ichneumoniformis. Next base: position 15,646,489 of record OU342535.1, read on the forward strand.
TTTCACCGTCGTATCGGGACAGAAGGCGTTTTGATCGAGTCACTCTCTTTATCTGTAGGGATTGATTTAGGGCATGTCCTGTATATCGACAATAGCACCGAGCTTCAGGTTTTGTTTTAATATACGCGACAGAGTCCTACCCGGAATCTTCATTTCTCGCAATAAGATTTTTATTTCCTTATGGGGTTTCGGCGAATTCTGGCTTTAACAGCATTAACAGCCTTTGTAGTTCTAACAGGACGCGGCCCTCCCAATCTTTTATGGTCATCGACAGAAGAAGTGTTAGTATATCTGTCGATAGTACGATATATACGAACATACAGCTGATACCAAGCTTCTGAAGTGTCTTGAATATGACCGACGGCTCCATACCCACTCTGTGTAAGGCTGCAATCCTATTTTCTTTAACACCCCATTTCATATTGTAATTTGATAATAAACACGAAAAAAATATGTGTAATAGGGAGAAATCAAAAGAAGTTTTTGACATAAGTGTTTTCCAAATTGAAAATGAATAAAGACTTGAAAAAAGAAAAAGTTTTGTAGCTTTTTCGCGCTTATAATTTGTTTTCTTGTTCCACCTGCAGTCTTAGTCTATGTTGGCCAAGTTTCAGATCGCTAGGCTTACGTGAAGTGGCTGAAAAATTGATTCAGTTTTGTTTGCAGACAGACAGACCAAAAGTAAAGGATGAAACATATTACACCGGGCCGGGCGCTCACCGTGTTTTTCTCAACGGCCGGGTTTGCTATTTGTCACCGTGCCGCCGACGGGCCGCCACCGGGCCTTGCCCATGCCTTTCATTTCCAAGTACTATTATACTATTTTGTATTAATATTACTATACTAGCTGTGCCCGCGACTTCGTATGCGTGGTATTCGGAACAACGCGTAACTTTTTTGTTTTTAAACAGATGTTTTTTTTTGTTTTTCAACGAAAATATGAATTTCGAAATTTCATCGTGAACAAAAAATTCCTCACCCCCAGACCTCTTAAGTGAGTACCAACACGGGGGGTCTGCGACGCACCGCTCCCGAGATATTTTTGAAAAAGTCCAAAAATGCGAATTTCGAAATTTCGTCTTCACCGAAAAATTCCTCTCCCCAAGACCTCTTAAATGAGCACAAACACACAGGGTCTGTGACGCACCGCTCCCGAGATATTTTTGAAATTCTTTTTTGAAAAAATATTTAAGCAGAAATATATTATACCTACCAGGAATAAATTAATATACATATATTATTGAAAAAATATTATACCTCGAGGCAGTCAGCCTCGGGTTAATTAATTAATTTATTTATTTATAATTTTAACAATTTAAAAAAGAAACTAAGTATACATTAAATGATACCACTAAAAAGACTAATACCCGAGCGGGCCTCGCGAAGCTGTCTCCGAGCGCACGGTGAAAAGAAATATTTTTTTGAAATTTCGCGATTGGAGCGCACGGACACGGCCCGGTGTAATGTGAATTGGTTCATACAAAAGCATACTAGCATCTTCACCGGGCTCCGGACGGGGCACGGCCCGGTGTAATATAAATCATCCTTAAAGGTAGTAAAAATTATGTCCATTAAATATTTTTTTGCACCTATCAACCTTCTGAATTCATGAATTTTTTTTTCATTTCACAATGCCAAAGGCACTGTTTTTTCTCTCACGCGTCATTGTTAGATCAATAAAATATTGGATTACTTATAATTCTATTCTATTTTTCTTCGATATATAGTTTCGTAATATATAGATATATAGTCTTCGTAATAAAGAAAAAACAACGAATATCTGAAATATAAATTACATACTATATACATCGCAATTATACTTTATAAACAAAAACATAGTTTTCATCAATATTTAGTAGACAACAAAAAAAATATAAAAAGAAAACTGTCAAAACATTTTGGTTGCGCTATATTGTTTGCCCGGTTCGCCGTTCGATCGCTCGATGTGGTCACGTGGGCGCACAACGAAAAGCGATACATCCTCCCTCTAGAAGCGCTTGGCGCGGACTGACCGGCTAGGGAATGTGTCTTCTAATATATTGCAAGATTTGCGTGTTTTTACGAAATTTTTTTTTAGTATTTTTTGTAAATCTATTTATTTAATTTTTTGCACACAAGTAGTTGATGATGTAAAGTTTACAGTGGTATTTTTATTTTTAGCAAACAACATTTAGCCTATTCAGAAAAATCATCAGTTTTGGGTGGATATTTTCGAAAATTGCACTGCGTTTTATATTTTATTTTTCGAAAATTTTGTACGAAAATAAAAAATTGTTTCATTCATTCCTTAGAAGACTTCTATGCCAATGCACAGTATTTTTTTCGTTAAGTTTAAACTACAATGTCGACTGAAAACAGCAAAAAAATTGAGTCCCCGAACATCAAATTTTCTGAAACGGATGTTAGAACATGATGGATAAATCGAAATTACAGAAATAAAACAAAAATGTGGCTCATTTATTCCATTACTATTGAAATAATCTTTCTAATGACATATTACAAAGTACTCAACTCTGTTTATTTTATGAAAAATCTCTAAAATAAATTGACTGAAATCGTTGCAAAATCACCATAGGCCTCTTAAAATCTAAAATCTACTTAGAAAGAAACTATATAATTTTTTACGATTATTTATCGAATAATAATTTAATATAATTCATTTAAATATTTTTAAATGAAGAAATAAAATTTTATTATTTGCAATATCTTTAATCTATACCGAAACACAAATCACAGTGCGTGACGTCATTTGTTGGCAATCATTGTCTTATGCCAATGCAGCTGTTTTGTTATGATATGACCACAAATGACGTTACGCCCTCTCAGATGAACTATTGTGGCGTTTTGGCGGCAATTTCAAACAAACAATATTAAAACATGATTTTGAGTACCTAAAAGGTTATAAATAAATAAAATAGTGTTTTTTATGGAAATAAATATCCATGAAGATTAATTTAAAACCCTTTCCGAAATTTGTCCGATCCCCTATTTACCTAAGATACCTAAACGAAATTAACAAAAAAATTATAAAATATAGATTGTAATCTTCGATTAATATAATAAAAATGAACAAAATGAAAACATTAAAGTAAGTTGAAATATAATTAAATCGCAGACAAATTCGTCCCTTTACTCATAGCAATTCGAAAAGTCATTTGAAACGCTTCCGAGTACTTATTTAAGCGAAATTTTATAACTGTTTCTTAATATCATTGTTGATAGACTGTTAACGTTATTCAGGCGAACGTTGATTGGAATTTTCGGAAAAAATAAAAACAAATTTTAACCAATGAATAAAGTTTTTTTTTTTTTTTCTTTTTTGCAACCATTATTTAAAATGGACCATAATTTAAAAATATTAATTGCACTTTTTCTCTATTTTCTATCACAATTATTATACACACAATATACCTGGGGTTATAGAGAAAGATTTTAAACTCGTTTAAAAATGTCATTAAATCTGATAAAATCATTTCCTAAGTTTGTGAAAAAACCTTAAGTTTTACTAAGCATAAAATAAAAGAATGACTTGGATTTAATTCTTGTTTACATGTCAGTCTACATGTATAGATTCTTAATAATGAGTCCTCTAATGTAACACCTATAAACATACATGATACAGAAAGGTTGATTTCGTTTGATTTTTTTTTTAAATGAAAGTTGATCCACTTGACTGACTATGACTACCCTTTTAATGGTATGTGGCAGGGCACCCTGCGTTTCGCAGTCACTTGGGCAGCCCGTCTGGCGGCAGTAACCACCCCCTTACAGAAGACCCCTTACAGAAGACCACCGTGAAATAAGAGCACGTGTGCTGTTGTGTTTCGGTGAGTGAGTAAGGGATGCCAGAACCTACTGTAGTCGACAGCACACTCGCAGCAGCTTTGGCGTTGCTTGTGTTATAGTGAACCGTCAGCCTGTCTGCCGACCTTAAAATTAAAAAAAATATGGCTACCGTCAACTAAATATAATATATATAACAAACAAAGTTAAAATTGTCTCATGTGCGCTGACCAACCCAAATAGTGTATAGATTATGGACAAAGTGGTGATAGGGAATCGGGAAGCTACGTCATCGCTTCTGCTGCAATATCTGAAGACCAAGGTCTAAGATCAGTGAGATTTGCCAATGATGACGTATGGTACTGAAACGTGGCCTCTCACTGATCCGCAAGTTTAAAGTCGCTCAGCGGGCTATGGAGCGAACTATGTCGAAGTTTAAAGACCAACCATAGCTGAAAAACCATTAAAGACCAACCATAGCTGAAAGAACAATCAAGCTGAAGTGATCACATATGTCGCAGAGCGGATAATTTAACCGATGGAGTAAACGAGTTCTCGAATGGAGGCTACGAAAACACAGCGTAGGACGCCCTGCAGCCAGGTGGACGGACGACCTGAAAGGCATCGCGGGAAGCAGCTGGATGCGAAACGCAGAGGACCGTTCGTGGTCGCGAGCCTTAGGAGAGGCCTAGATCCAGCACATGGACAGTGGAAATGATGATGACGATCCATTACCCACTTAACGAAGACCGCTTTTACACTGTGTTACATATGGTCACAAGGTACCCAGTTAGTCACATGATGACTTCTATGTCACTACCAAATGAATACTGATAAGAATATATCAAAAATTCATTTAAGAGAATTGGGACGATTTGATTTCATTACACCTCAAGAGATATGCCGTGCAAAACCTTCTTATTCGAATTTCGCCCCTGTGTCCAACGTTTTAAGGTGGATGCAAGTTTCAGTAGCTTTCTCAAACTTTGTAACCTCAATAATTGCAAAGTTTATTGAGAAAAACGTCTCCTGTTAACAATGTGGATGTGGGATGCCTCGGGCATCCTCTTGCGACATATTTTTTACATAAAACAATTTCTTTAGTAAAAGTAAACAGTCGTCTTGACAGAAGACTTCAATTAGATATACTTTATAAGGTAAAATATTCAAAAGGAAGTTACGATAGAATTAAAGGAGAAGTGACATACATAAATTGGTTACCTACGTTTAAATTCATGAAACAATTTTAACATCAACATAATGTGTAAAAGAAAGGCGTGTTTAGTTACATCATTTATAAGTCGAGAACGGCTGGACGTATTTTTATGATCTTTGATTTGTTGAATTTGATTAGCAGAATAACTATTAAAAAATCTGAAATATTCACGAATTGTGAATAAAATTCATTTTCTCATTTATTTTCAATTCAATTCACTTATTTTATGACCATAGATAATATAGATATTTTGATGAAATTTAAAATTTTCTTGGCCCCATGTATGGTCTGCCTGAATGGCGTACAAAACTAATATTAATAACAATATGAATATCATCTAACAATTTAAAGCAATTATAATAAAATCCAATAATCCAATAACACAAAATTACCATTACAATGTCAGAATAAAATTAATTAAGTTGAACATTTTATAGTATAATTATTATTTTGATAATAGAGTGATACAGAACATTTATTATAAATACAATATACATAATTATATTAAATTAAAATAAAAACTAAAATTACCTAATTCCATTTTTATATTATTAGTTTTTAATCAATTTAATATTAATTTATTTTTAGATTAGATAATTTTAGTTTTTATGTTAAATGATATGTAAATAATTGTAATAGAATAAATAAATAAAGTATATTTAAAAATAAATTAACACTAAATTGATTAAAACTATAATAATATAAAAATGGACCCTATGGCATTATACCAAGTACGCTGGCAGCATTTCCTCGTTGAATGGCCAAACTAATACGTTGGCCGAGGAAAGTGTCAGCTCTTCGGTCTCCCGTCGCATCAATAAGCCTCTTCGAGATGTCTTCGAAGAGGCTCATTGCTGCAGGGCCCCACGGACCGAGTGTCTGGACTCCGAATGGTACAAAACCATATTCGGCGCCGAGGCCACTATATTTAGACATATGTATATTAAATTTATAATGCATCAGAACATTATTATCTTAGAGCGTGTCATTTAAAAACTCATCCAGAGCATAATATGCTTTCCCTACCAAAAAATCCTTTAGCTTTTTCTTAATTAATTTTGTATTTGAAATGCTGGTGATAGTAAAGGGTATCTTATTAAATATTTTAGGAGCCAAATAAAAAACTAAAAACACTCACACTAATATTTTGTTTATTTTTTGTTGATAAGTCGAGAACGGATTGACAGATTCCCATGATTTTTTTTTGTTCATCTCGGCAATTTTTTTTGTTTATGTTTAGGCCGTTAGACAGGTTGGCGGTCTGTGAGCTGTGACACAAGTAACTTCACAGGTGTTCCAAGTGCGCTGTCGGACATAGCAGGATTAAGGATAAAGTGATTATGAAAGGGATAGGGCAATGAGCTCTGACATTCCTTACTCACTCACCGAAATATAAAAGCACACGTGCTGTTATTTCGCGAAGGGTGTGATTACTGTCGTCAGACGGGCTGCCCAAATGACTGCGAAACGCAGTGTGGCCTTTTTTTGCCTGGGAAATTCTGGTACCAGACCTCCACCGATAATAAATAAAAAAAAACGTATAGAACGCCATGTCTGACAACATAACAGATACAAAAGCAATGATACACGAATTATTTCGATTCACTTCAAAAGGGAATTAAATCCATTTAATTGCATTTAATGCAAATCCATTGCGCTAGCGCTCGGTGTCCACATGGAGTCCACGACAATGACATTCCGATCCCGCTGTCCAGTTGACAACTGACAGTTGTCATTGCTGTTTACTCTCGTTAATCAAAAGCGCCGTCAAATTTATTTTTATTTATTTACTTTATATCAACCATAGAAGGTTAAATAACTATAAAATTTAAAATTTAGATAATTACATAAAATATGTACATAATAATAAAATAAAATCTTACACACTAAACAATAAACAAATCATGACTTGGTGGTCAATACATGAATCATAGAGCAATGATTCAAGTACTGACTGACTGAGAAAACAAATGCATGCGATTTTCTATGAAGAATATTCAAATAACCGTCATTGTTTGAAAATAAAATTTAACCTGATAGATGGCGCCACAATCCGGTTACTTACGGAATTATTTTCGGGTTTCTGCTGGGTCAGCTAGTATTGTTTCGTTTTGTTTTTTACTATGGTATTACTTGGTCGCGGTTATCTATATGGCAACTTCACTGTAAATATGCAATAGCACACGAAAATGTACCCGCCATCATATGGATCTTCAGATTTGCGTTAAAATATGTAGGTACAATTAAACTAATGAAGAAACGACTTAACATAGCAAGCATAATCCCTTACGGGATATCGAATTAAGTGAGAAATATATAAGGACCGGGATAACAAATACCTAATTAGAATATTCTAAGTCAAATCATGAGATAAAGTTGTCACGAGATTATGGGGGCTTTAAGAAGATAGTATAAGACCGGCCGGCTTAGTTTTGACGCAAAATCAATTGCATATTAAAAGGGATTCAACCTCCTCTTAACCTGAAATACTGGTTTTTCTATTCAACTATTTTTTTTAAAGTGGGATTTAATAATATATTAGGCTAAATAATACTACTACTAGATATTTTATTAAAAACTAAGTTGACTCCGCAACTTCGCACGCGTGGTATTCGGTATAGCGCGTTACTTTTTTGTTTGTACACCGTTTGGAATGAAACAAACGCTTATACGGGACGCTTGCTACAATACATCAGTGAAAACCGCATTCAAATTGGTTAAGCCGTTTCTGAGATTAGCGTGCACAAATGCACAGAGTATTCTAACACACAAGTATTCTAAAATATTCTAATAATTTTTGTTGTACTCGGTAACATAAGCTTTTTTTTTAATATTTAATGTACAGACACGGCTCGTTTACGATTTTATTCTTTGTATAGAATACATAGATAAAATTATTCAATTTAAACTTTGTTTTTTATTGTTTCGTTTTGTTTTTATTAAGTAGTGCGATAAATGAGGATGGTGTGTGTATATAATTTGCAAAAAATGCATCCTTGCAAAATCGGGGTCGGCTCATGGTTTGTATTTAGGTATAATTTACAAATGCATCCTTGCGAAAACGGGGCGGGTCGTGGTTTGCGTTTATAATTTGCAAAAAAAAAATGTGTCCTTGCAAAATTATAAAGTAAATTCGCTGTCCGCCTCTGTTTATCCGTCTGTCTGTTTCTCCGCTAACTTTTTCCAAACCACCCAGTGGATTCTGATAAGGTTTTCACTGATGAAAAGAGCAACACACACAAAGAAGGTTCGTGTATATCATTTGCAGAGAAAAATTGTAAAACTAGGAACACATAGCCAGTTTAATATGAATGGACAATTTTTAAATTTATTGAATAAACCCCTAGAATCTCGAGGCGTTCCAAATTAATTTTTCATTGAAATAAATTAACATTTTGTTCTTAGTGACTCATTCATTTTAACCTGAAATTGTCAGCTTTAATTTAGTTGTTCAGCTTTTCAAGTAATTATATATATTTTAAGACCAACATTAAGATTGTTTCGTCTAACACCAGTGATAATTTTTTATAACCTTATCTATAGAAATTTCACCCTGTCCTACAAATATGCGAAAGAATGTGAGACCGGATGATTTTACGTAAAAACTAGTAAACCGATTTCGATGAAACACAGAATTATTTATTTAAAATATTATTTAAGTAGCGGCAGGGCACACCTGGCCTCCACGTCTGGCGGTAGTAACCATCCTCTTACAGACCGTCCATCCACCGTAAAATCCACCAGCTTGTGTGCTGGTGTGTTTCGGTAAGTAATTAAGGGACGCCAAAGCCCATTTCTCTATCCCTTCCTAATCCCTTATACTTAGTCCTATTGTGGTCATCAGCGCATAAATTTGTAACACCGAAACACAACCGCACAGATGCTATTATTTCATGGTGCTCTTCTTAAAGGGATGATTACTATCGCCAGTTGGGCTGCTGACTGGGACTACTTTATTAAAAAAACGACATCTGCATTACGAAGTTGTAAGGTCTAAAAATAAATTCACAAGGTAAATTCTTATTGTCTTTATAAAGCAAAAAGATACATTAATAATAACATCGGGATATAAAAACAGACCTTTATTCGCCTGTCATGTACAAACGATAAAATGTATTAAGAAAAGTGGGTAAAATATTAAGGAAGTTCTTGATTAAAAAAGCGATTTTCTGTGTCACTTACAAACTTCTTAAACAAACTAAGTATTGTTCGTTTTGAACGAAATTAATTGAATTTTTTGAAGTATAATGGACAATCTATTATTTTATCCTTGTTCGTAACCCTGTTTTTTTTTTCTTATTAGAAAATCTTAATGTTTAATGGCTTAAACGAACCTTTTACCTTTTTAAAATAATAATTATTACTTACATGTCTAACTTCGTCGTATAGGCTACCTAATTATACAATGTTATTATACTAAACTTATAATTATATCGTATAATTATACGTTGACATCCAGTTGCTTCATTTCTTTATTTTTATAGTTTTTATTCAATGAAGCATTGAAATATTTTCAAATTAAAATACTTTGGAAGAAAGTATAAGGTCACCGGCAAGTCTGGCGGCAGTAACCACCATGTTACAGAATCAATTGTGTGAAATAAGGACGTGTCTGTACGTAACTTCCTTGGATCTATCTGCAAATCTAGAATAGAAATAGATACAGTAAGATTTCAAGGCACGGTCGCAGTGTTAGCGGGAAATGTTATATTAAATGCGCGTTATTATTTTTTTAATTATATATATATATATTTTTAATAGACTTTAAATGTCGTTTCTTTGTTTACAGAGCAACACATGTCTATTTATTTACAACTTATAATAAGTCTTATATTATACGAATGATAATAACATAATGAATGAATAATGAATAATGAATGAATGAATATACAGCTATAATGAACTTTTCAAATTTGTCTCTGGTCTGGATCTGGAAAGTAGTGGCAGGGCACACTGCGTTTCGCAGTCATTTGGGCAGCTCGTCTGGCGGCAGTAACCATCCCCTTACAGAAGACCCCCGTGAAAACAGCGCGTGTGTTGTTGTGTTTCGGTGAGTGAAGTAAGGGATGCCAGAGCCTATTTCCCTATCCCTTATCCTTCATCCTATTGTAGTCGGCAGCGCACTTGCAGCAGCTTTGACGTTGCTTGTGTCATAGGCGACGGTAGCCACCTACCATCAAGTGGACCATCAGCCTGTCTATATATATATTGATATTTACCGTCTTCAGAGGCTCTAGTATGAGTTTACGATACTACACCAATACTACACTCGCTAGCGAGAACGTAAAACTTTTGTATGGGAAATCGTGAACTGTCAATGTCAAATTATCAATTTTCCATATAAATGTTTTACGCTCTCGCTAGCGAGTGTAGTATCGTAAACTCATGCTAGAGCCACTGAACTAGAAAGTTAGCAGATTGATGTTTACTGGCAAAATTTATTAAAAAACTACAATAGGGAAGTTGCATGTTTTGTAATTTAATTATATAATATATATTATTTGCTCTTCTTAGTGTTGATTAAATTTGGTTATTATTAATACTCCATTTTTATATTGTAAATAAACATCAAATAATCAAGCTAATATTTTATTATTTTTAAGGTTCCGTACGTCCGAATAAAAAAACAGAACCCTTATAGGATCACTCGCTTGTCCATCTGTCCGCCCACCCCCCCCCCCCCCCCCCCATTATGTCCGAAACTACTGAAACTAAAATTTTGAAAAAAATACAGAAATTACTTTTCTACTTATAGATTATAGGAAAACCTACAAGAAGTCCATGATATAAAAATAACATGGTATGAGTGATTTACCATGTTATTTTGATTTACCATGTCACGCGAGTTCAACTCGCACTTGTCCCGTTTTTTTTTATTTTACATTCTCATTTTGAGAATTTAAGCTACCTACTAACAGAATGATATTTGCTTCATTCTCTTATCATATTCTTTTTATATATAAAATTTTTGCTGATTTTTGCGAACCCTGCTGGCAACACTGGCAATACAAAAATTTATATCCGCGCACTTCGCAAAACAGAGATAACAATTTGCATTGACACAATTATTCAAATTATCCGGAATAAAATAATACAACAGGGATTGTGGAATAATATTTCCTGATAAGTATAAATACAGTTTCTGACTTAGAATAATTAACGAATTATTGTGTTATATTTTGAGGGATGAAAAGGGTAAGTGGAACGTTTACATTTGCGTAACAATAGACTTAAACATAATTTGGCAGAGTCGCTAGAAAACGAGGTAAATCGATAGTTGCTTTTGTGTCCCCGGATTTTGTTTGAACGTTAAAGAAGGTTCTCGTTCCCTAATAGCCTAGTTCACAGGTTCAAATTGGTGTTAATTTTTTATAAAGCTCATTATAAAATACTAGCTGAGCCGGCGGACTTCGTACCGCCCTCAGAATCAATAAATGTTGCATTAACTTATTAGCTAAATTAAATTCTATAGGGAAAATGAATTAAGTTGCATAATTGTATCAAAAGGAATGTATACAAAAAACAAAATTAAATTTATTTTAATTACATTTAAATGAATGTAGGTAATTCTCTATTGAAGCGAATCGCAATGATGTGTGTATGATATCTTTTACTCGTATGTACTACGGCGGAGTGATAGTTGTGGTAAAAAATCTATTTTGGATTAAAATTATTGAAAATTGCATGGAACCTCCTTGTTCACTACTCTTTTGAAGGACTAAATTAAAATTTTCAGCCAGTACAGATGGTTAGTTTTTCTGACAGTCATTAAAGAAAAATAATTGAACAAATTTTTGCAAAGATGGAGAAAAGTGAATGTCGTATCTTGATTAAACATTATTTTTTGTGCAAAAAAATAAACTATTACGGAAACGAAAAAAAATACTTGATAAATATTATGGGGTCTCTGCTCCGTCGATGATTCATAAGTGGTTTACTGATTTTTTCTGTGATCGTACAACTTCACTATGCTGTGCGTCCAGGACGCCCAGTTGAGGTCACTACTCCAGAGATGATTGCTAAAATCCACGACATAGTGTTGAACGACAAAAAATTTACTCAATGTTATTTAATGCGCTTTTAGATGGGAAAATGGTTGTGCCATTTTCACAAAATTTAGGTATACATATGTTGAAAAAAATTTGGCATCATTTTCTTAATAATCAATTTTTTGTTAACTTATAAAAATTAAAATAAACATCTTTTAAAAACTCTTATTAAAACTATTATTAAGCACTTCGTAGATACTAGCTGAGCCCGCAACTTCGTAGGCGTGGTATTCGGTATAGTGCGTAACTTTTTTGTTTGTAAGGATTGAAATGAAACAAACACTAAATGTTACGGAAAACTTGTTACAATACATCACAGAAAACCGCATTTAAATCGGTTAAGCCTTTTAAGAGATTTGCGTGCACAAACGTGCAGACAAACAGACAAAAATTTTAAAAACTATTTTTGTGACCTCGGTAACATAAGTACAACGTGTACAAATTGTTTTTTTTTTTTTAATATGTATAATATACACGTACGGCTCGTTTACGATTTTTTATATGTATAGAATTGATACATATATATAAATATACAAGAAGAGCTTCACGAAGTAAAAACTTATAGATTACACTATTATTTAAACAATTATGCCGTTTTCAGTGCAAATTCAAGTTCGGAAAATAACAGTTAATTAATAGATGCCTAACCTTTTTTAAAATAAACTTAAAAATTATTTTCAAACTTAAGAATACATCTTAATTTAACCAAATTTATAAAGAATATATCTATTAAAAATAACAATGAGCTATTGTACATATTTTTAGGAGCTTTATCAAGAATTAACACCAATTTGAGCTTGTGACCTAGATGAACACTTAAATTAATGATCAACTAATGAAACGCCATAACGAAAAAATGTCTTTATTAGTTTTTCGATACTGAGGTAAATTTAATCAGTTAAGTAATGGTTTTTTTTTAATGTTAAGATCGGTAGACAAGCCGAAGGCGACGGTCCACTTCATGGCAGGTGGCTACCGTCGCCAATAACACAAACAACGCCAAAGCTGCTGCAAGTGCGCTGCCGACTGCAGTAGGATTGAGGATAAGGGATTAGAAGTGGATAGGGAAATGGGCTCTGGCATCCCTTACACACTCACCGAAACACAACAGCACACGTTCTGTTATTTCACGGTGGTCTTCTGTAAGGGGGTGGTTACTGCCGCCAGACGGGCTGCCCAAATGACTGCGAAACGCAGTGTCCCTGCCACTACTTTCCAGCTCGAGACCAGAGCCAAATTTGAGAAGTTCATTTTTCAAAGTTGACCCTGCCGGGATTCGAACCCGGGAACCCTAGAACAGAGCGTTAAGGCAAGTACCCTAACCACTCATCCAATGCGCTCGTCATTGAAAGTAAGTTAAAAATTAACTTGAAGTCAGAGTTTGTGTTTTTGTTGTATTACTGTGATTGAGGAATGGGTGCCAGAGCCCATTTTCGTTGCTTGCAGCACATATAAGCGTTGCTTGTGGTAATAGGAGACGGTAACCATCTACCACCAAGTGGACCCTCGCAAAAAGAGAATACAGAAACCATACATAATGTCACCATGAAATAACTGTGTGTTTGTTGTTAACATAAGTATGTGGCAAATGCCTATTTATCTATTATTACATTATTTATATTATATATACTACTAGATGATCCAACAGACGTTGTCCTTCCAGAACCCGAAAATAATTCCCTAACCCGATTGTGGCGCCACCTATCGGGTCAAATTTTATTTTCAAACCATATATTAAAGTGATGCGTCACTTCATGTCAATGAACGACGGTTAAATTATTTGAATATTCTTCATACAAAAATACTAAAATCGCCATTCAAAAATTGGGAGGGTGAAAAACACTTCTCGACCTATTCTCATACCTACCAAATATAACTCGCCGTTTCGGAGGAGTTTTGTTACAAACACTGTGACACGAGAATTTAAAAAAATATATTGATAAATGAAAGAAATGAAAGAAATTATTGCATTTTCATATTATTTATGCGTTTCGTTGAAAGTTGGCTTGAAATATTTTCTTTACTAATTGAAAATTCCCCTTCATATGAGCAATTTGTATTAGTTCTATGAAAACGCACTTTGCTCGGCTGTGATTTATCGAGGCGTTTATTGGAATTTATAATCTGGGAATGTTCTAGTTTCGATTTGTAGCCATTTTCGTTATAAAAATTTCTGCTAAGCGGAAGTAGAATAATTATGTAAATTTCTCTTTTTTATTTGGTTCCAACTCTCTTGTGTCAATAATGCTGTCATGACCCTGGTGATCAATGCCTGCTCAATTGGTCGATTTCGTTCGTCTGTATACGATTTGTTTCGATGATTTTACCTGCGTCTTTTTTCTCATCATTTTTCCTGCCTAACTTTCTTCCCCAATTTCTTTCTGTGCCACTCACAATGCAATGTAAGTATATTATTATATTTATAATGTATATTATGTATGTAAATATTATGTTTAAATTTTTTGTTAAATTTCGCAAGTGGCGTTCACTTGTAAACGCATTTGTTATAAATTATTTAGATTATTTAAGTACTCACTGTAATTGTAATAATGTAGTTAACGTAAGTGAACCTAATAAATAAATAAATAATTCGAATCGGACCTTTCGTTTAGAAGTTACGAACGGGTATAAGCATAATAAAATTTAAAAAATGGCACGGTGTGAGCGAACAACCCTACGTTTAGTCAGTTAATTACCTACATATCTTATTTTTTGTTTAGTTTTAAATATTATTTTTTGTCATTTTTCATATATAAATATTTATTATTCATATCTTAAGATGACGTTCACTAGAAGTCGCTAAGCAAATGAATTCGCAGGCATCGTTTAGTTTTAAGGGGGAGACAAACGCTAAATACTAAAAATATCCATTGTTTAATGAAGATGTTACAAGAAATAGACGAGACAATTGCTTTGAAAAAAATATATATTATACTTAAACATGTGGAGAACCAATTGTATTAATTAGAATTTTCGTTAAAGTAATAGAAACTCCACAAAAAAAGTTAGAAAACAAGAAGAATTTGACCTTTATTGAAATTTCTCTCGAAAACGGCTTATTGCACGCATATGAATCCTGTACCTATTAATAAGTTAATATCAGATTAAAAAATTGTATTAATAAAAAAATTTTTTTTGTGTAACGTTCTAATGGTAAAAACAAAAAAACACCATTTCTAGGCATGTTGAATTGGATCCGCCGCCAGCGAGTTCTATAGTAAATGTCATTTGCCTCGGTGAATCCCTTAAGTATACATAACGTGTTCCCTTTACTTATTTCTAAACCACTTTATGTAAACTTTCCCTAAACCCATTAAAATAACAATGGAGCATGGCATCGGGTTAAGCACTTTTAATGATTTTCTCTCGCGTGTGTGCAAATTCATATATTCTTTGTTAGCTTCACGAGTAATGTTGATTTAATAAACTTACTTTAAGATAAAGCAATAAGGACCATAGTATACCTCTAACAAAGTATGTATGGGAATAGCTGCGCACATCACCACGTTTCAAGAAATTGCGGTCTCGCAGAAAATTTTTTAGTTCTATTGATATTGCTCCTTTTGTGAATAATGTCTTATCCACATTTAGCTTCTAATAATAATTTACTCTACTGAGTAAGGTTCACATCATTGTCTCATATTCTTTGAAGTGTCATGATTTTATTATCGATTACATTAATGTAGGTTTTATTGACATTCCTCCTTTTGTGAATAATGTCTTACGAGGGCTATTCCAAAAATTGTTTGCCACAGAGTAAATATTACTCTGTCTTATTTTTTCCTGAAACTATTTTAAATGCAAAGCTCCTTTCAATACAAACCTCCTTGGTGAAAATCATTGGCTGGCTATAAATGGTTATTTTTTTAAATATTTTTAAAAATTATCTGTCGTTCTTCTTTGTTTGCAACAAAGGACGTCTCGCGGGAATCTTTTTTTTATTATCTATTACATTAAGGCTGGTTCTATTCACATTCCTCCTGTGTGAATAATTTCTTATTCAGATTTAGATTCTTAATGACTAGAGTCCACATCAATGTCACATACTCTTTGAGGAGTTGTAATCCACTCCAGTTTGAATCCCTATAAGCTTAAGGCCTCCATTACTAGAAGGGTGTAAGTTGCAACTTAAAAGTTTATAAAGGTGACATTTTAATATTGATCATGACGGTAGACGCTGGGTTATGTGAAGCAATGAGAGATTTTATTAGAAGTAAATGATATTATTTATAGTTTAGCGGAAAGGTGAAATTCACTACTACTAAGGACGCATTTAGAACGGAACGAATGCAAATCACATCATAAAGTCATAAGGGTCTTGAATGAAGAAACAAAGAGCTATTGTAATAAGCTTATTGTTTATATGTGGGATGTGGGAAGGAGAAATACTCTCAGTATACTTATTAAAGTGAGACAGATTTATTTCGATATATTCCAACAGACTTGTTTAAATGTCATTTGGGCATTAAAAAATTAAATAACAAAGATATTCCTTATAGGACCAAATTTCAGTCATTCATAATAGTCATTTCTTTTGAATTTACTACCAATTTTGGATGCAGTTTATATGAGGAGAACTGAAAAGAAATTTCATCCATACTTAATGTGAAAGTAAATCTCTCTGTTACCTTTTCACGCCTAAACCGTGAAACCGATCATCAGCGATGCAGGAAAGGACATAGCTTACCTATCATCCAGAAAAAAGTACTGTTCCCGAGGATCATCTAACGCCTGCAAAGCTATAACTGCAATAAAGATGCTAAACGTTACGTTGCTCATATATTAAGTCAGGCGTTATTTTTTTATTCTTAACCTTAAGTTTCACACAGCTTTATCAGTTAACTAATCATTATACAAGTAATATAGCCTCTTGTATATAAATTCTGCTTATTCAACATTCTCACAATACTTATCTATACTATAAGTCTTATCTAATATTATAAAGCTGAAGAGTTTGTTTGTTTGAACGCGCTAATCTCAGGAAGGTTTGAATTGAAAAATTTAGAATAGTCCTTTTATCGAGGAAGGCTATAGGCTATATAACATCAGGCTACGATAAATAGTACTATATATAAGCAGTGTCCAGTACCGCGCGCTCCATGCGCACGCCGGCGCCGTATGGGCCGCAGCGAAGCGTGGCCGAGTTCAGCTAGTTACCTATAAATTTCAGGAATTATTTTTTGTCAATATCTAAAAAGTATTTTGCACATTCAGGAATTATTTTTTTTTGTCAATATCTCCAAAGTTTTTTGCACATGCCTAGCATGTTTTTAAAATTTAATTATCTCTATCATTGAAATAGTTGGCGTTATACACGTTTTGGCTACTTTATTAACAAATCACGCGGTCGGAGTCGCTGGAAAAGCTGAAAGTAACTCTGTCTGTCTACTCTGTCTGTCTTTGACGGCCCGTTGGATGAGTGGCAAGAATGCTTGCCTAACGTCTCAGGGGCCCCGGGTTCGATTCCCGGCGGGGTCAAGTTTGGAGATTTTAATGTAATTTTCAAAATTGACTCTGGTCTGGATTTAAAAAGTAGTGGTAGGGCACACTGCGTTTCGCAGTCATTTGGGCAGCCCGCCTGGCGGCAGTGACCACCCCCTTACAGAAGACCACCGTGAAATAACAGCATATACGTGCTGTTGTGTTTCGGTGAGTGAGTAAGGGATGCCAGAGCCTATTTCCTTATCCCCCTCCTAATCCCTTATCCTTAATCCTACTGTAGTCGACAGCGCACTTGCAGCACCTGTAGCGTTGCTTGTGTTATAGGCGACGGTAGCCACCTAACATCAAGTGGACCGTCAGCCTGTCTGTCGACATAACATAAAAAAAAACTCTGTCTGTCTGTTTCTGGTGCTAGAAACTTATTCTACAGTCATACAACTAGCCTACAACATAGCATTTCATCTAGTCTTATTAATAGTAGAGTAACCACTGGCAACTAATAAGGGATAAAAAATGTAAATCAAATGTAAATACGTGATTTCTTGTAGAAGTAGCAGACTGCTTGCCACAGTCTTTTTTTTTATGTTAAGATCGGTAGACAGTCTGACGGTCCACTGGATGGTAGATGGCTACCGTCGCCTATAACATAAGCAACGCCAAAGCTGCGGCAGGTGCGCTGCCGACTACAGTAGGATTAAGGATAAGGGATTAGGAGGGCTTAAGGAAATGGGCTCTGGCATCCCTTACTCACTCACCATTATTACAAAAGATCTTTTCATATCTTAATGTTGAATCATTTTTCTTATGTTATTTAAATAACCCCAAAATTTGTCAATCTTTGACATGGAATATCTCCATCGTTCACGGTGTTACATTACAAG
This sequence comes from Bembecia ichneumoniformis, assembly GCA_910589475.2. NCBI lineage: Eukaryota > Metazoa > Arthropoda > Insecta > Lepidoptera > Sesiidae > Bembecia > Bembecia ichneumoniformis. Next base: position 15,664,860 of record OU342535.1, read on the forward strand.
ATATAAGGCATCAGCGAATCCCTGTTATTTGCCTTATAAATGTGTGATACACGACGCCAGCCAATAATACTCGGAGAGGCTCCCTCCGAACACCGTCATTTTTTTAATAACGCAAATCTTGAGAACTTCGATCTTGTTGGGGATGGAATTAAAAAATTCCCATCGCTTCCACTGAGGAAAATCTAGGATTACGTCAATATTTTTATTTGCCTTGTCCACACCTATTATAATAATATAAAAGCGAAAGTAACTTTGTCTGTCTGTCTGTTACCTTTTCGCGCCTAAACCGCTGGACCGATCATCACGAAATTTTACATACACGTTGTCAAGAATGTAGGAAAATACATAGGGTACCTTTTATTCTGAAAAAGTACTGCTCACGAGGGTGCATCTGACGCCTGGCAAAGTATAACTCCAATAAAGATGTTAGGCTTTACATTGATATATTTAGTCAGGTGTTATTTTTTATTTCTCAACGCGGGCGTAGCCGCGGGCACCAGCTATATGAGCGTCGGTGGTGCAGTGGGAAAGACGTGGCCTATCATGTCGAGAGGTCCGAATTCGATCCCCGGACATGCCCATTTACCATTGGGTTCTTTTCTAAAAACTTAAGTGCATTTACTGTCTGCTCTCAAACGGTGAAGGAAAACATCGTGAGGTCACCTGCATACGCTAAAGAAGAAATTCTAAGGCGCATGTGAAGTCCACGAACCCGCACTGAGCCAGCGAGGTAGACCATATAGCTCATGCGCCCTTGTTGAGAGCGTAGGCCTGTGCCCCTCCAGTGGGGACATTTAATAAATAGGCTGTTGTTGTTGATAATAATGATGATGATGATGCTGGTGGTGGTTTCTAAGATTTTATTTCTAAGATTCTCACTTAACCTTTTTAAATTTGCGGAAAAAATATATAAGGAAAATACCTATTCAAAAATAATTAAATAAAGCATTTCTCCTCACCTAGCCCACACACCTTTTTAGAAGAAAATTTAAGCAACTGAATTATATATTTAATCAACCACGAAGCCCCACCAACCCTACATAAATTAATAAATGAAATACAAGAACCAGGGAGCACTGTAATACGTACAAGTCTAATTAGGGGGGTGAGGTACTTGAAAATTATACCAAAATATTTCACACATCTGGCAACATCCGAATCTGAATCTTTTGGATTCGGATAGTGGGTAAACGAGTTTAAAAATCCCGGAAAACAAATTTTTCTGACCCTCCAGCGGTGTCGATGACGTAATCAATATGGCCGCCAAATTTTTGTGATGCGATTCTTTATTTGTCTATATAACTCGGGTTTGCATTTTGATATTAACCTATATTTTTATGGGTTTATGTACCTAAATGATAGCATACCGTGGAAAAATAGTCACCCGAGTTATATAGGGAATTTGTTTCAAAACGACTCGTTGTGCAGTTTTGTGCTATGCTACATTGTTTTGGCAGATTTTCAGCAAGTGTTTGTGATAAAATAGAAGTCATATGTACTGTCCCAAATGTAATTTTTTGATGAAGAAAAAAGTATAGGAAACTTTTTCAGCTCAATATAACGGATTCCAAGTTATTTAGCAAAGTGTCTCAAAAAATTAAAATATATTGTATTTTTTAAATATAGAACTATATTTAAAGAACTATATTTACATAATACCAGAAACATTTGTAACTTTACAAATGTTTCTGGTATTATGTACCTAAATGATAATATCACATATACCGTTGGAAAGCGGGTTTTCTCCTGAATAATAATCACTAACAATATAGAACTGCGTGTAGAATCGCATCCCAAAATTTGTCAGCCATATTGATTACGTCATAAACGCCGCTATAGGGACAGAAAAAATTGTGTCCCATGCTCTTTAGTTGGTCTCTCATTGGTTGCCAGATCTGAAACATTTTCAGCAACCTAACCCCATTAAATATGTTGTGGTCTCTTTCAAAGTGTGCAATAATTGTTTTATTAAAATTGGTGAAATTTAAGATTGGTAAAATAACCTATTTGGTAAAATAGATAATTTAAACCTTAATCACTGGACCAGCTTTTCATCTACCTTTCATAACCTTATCATCAATTTATTCCTTTTAACAATATGATAACGTTACAAACTTCATAAATAGAACCAGTTTGCGGTAAAGACCAATAAATTCCAACTTCCTCATAAGAAAAATCCAATTTCAACTTAATTAGCTGCTAATGGAACATCAAAAGAAAATGTGTGAAAGAGTTTTTCCACAATATGCTTGTTTACAATCTCGATATTAATTGACTCAAACGCAAATGTTGACTCAGCCTTAATTTTATTTAAAGCCTAGGTGTAATTAAAAGGTTGAATGTTTTGCGCCATTTCTTCTAATAACTGAACGCTATTTTCCATGGTTGCAAATATCCATGTGGGATAACTTTGATAATAATTGATAATAGACAAATACTAGTACATGTATGTTGCCAGTTATGACATATGGCGTTGAAACGTAGTCTTCATCGCTCAGCTATGTAGAGGGCTATGCTCGGGGTTACACTGCGAGATCGAATCAGGAATGAGGATGTCCGTAGAAGAACGAAAGTTACCGACATAACCCGGCGGATCAGCATGTTGAAGTAGTAGTGGGTATAGGGTTGTCAGGCCTCAAAATCGAAAATCCGGACACAGGCTCATATTTAGCCGGACATTTTGTCACAAAAGCCTGACACACTAATTTTTAAAAGAAATAGTTCTTTTCATTTGTGCATTTATTATTTTAAGACTTGCTCTACTCTTTATTATGTATCACATATTGTTTTCTTAAAGTAATTTGTAAAATCACGAATCATGTGTGTCCGTGTGATTCTGGCCGCTGCGGGGTTGACCAAATCCTAACAAAAGCCTGACGGGCCGGACTTATGTATATATATTTGACCGGACACGACTGTAAAAAGCCGGACACCTGGCAACCCTAAGTGGGTAGGACACATAGTACGGAGAGCCGACGGCCGCTGGGGCCGGAAGGTTCCCAAGTGGAAGCCACGGACCGGCAAGCGTAGCGTAGGACGTCCACCCGTAAGGTGGACAGACGACCTGATAAGGGCCGCGGGTCGACGGTGACTCCAGACTACTTCGGAACGGTCCTTTTGGAAAATTAGGAAGGTCTTTGTCCAGCAGTGGAATCCTACGAATGGACCGTTTTTGATAGGTTTTTTCGTTTGTTTGAAAGCTGACTTGATCAAAATAGTTTTTAACCATAATTTACGAAGATCTGTTCAAGCGTTTAAAGATCATCAACTTATTTCTTAGTTGGCGAAGGGATCTCACTAACTTAAACGGGTTCGAATTTTTGAAATTCTGTGTACTGTATTTCCATGACATGGTAACTTTAACCTGATGCTGCAGCATCGAGTAGTCTGCGGGATATCTAACTTCTCAGTAACTTACAAACTTACGTGTTTATGCTCATTAGAATGTCGGGTGTTATTTTATAATTTTTAATTTCAGCTTGTTTTTATAAAATGGAACAGGTATTTTCGCGGGATGAAGGTATTTTTTTTTTTGTTTCGTTTGATAAACCCACACTAAACCGCACAAAATCTGATATACGTGCCTAACTATAAACATCCTAAATTCAAATGCAACTAGTGACTGAAAATTAATTTAAAGTAATACAGGGTACTAAATGATATGTCATTCTAAATGTAAAATCTAGAGCAAGATTAATTACACTTGCTATAGATTACACATTTTACATCTTTTCTAAGCCTATTTTTCAATTAAATGACAAAAAAGCTCATTTTCCATATTGACGACTTCCATTTGACGACCTGTTGGATGAGTGGCAAGGATGCTTGCTTAACGTCTCAAAGGCCCCGGGTTCGATTCCCGGCGGGATCAACTTTGGAAATTAATGTAATTTTCAAAATTGACTCTGGTCAGGATTTGAAAAGTAATATTAGGGCACAGTGCGTTTCGCAGTCATTTGGGCAGCCCGCCTAACAGCAGTAACCACCACCTTACAGAAAACCACCGTGAAATAAAAGCATGTACGTGCTGTTGTGTTTCGGTGAATGAGTAAGGGATGCCAGAGCCCATTTCCCTATCCCCTCCTAATCCCTTATCCTTAATCCTACTGCAGTCGGCAGCGCACTTGCAGCAGCTGTGGCGTTGCTTGTGTTATAGGCGACGGCAGCCACCTATCATCAAGTGGACCGTCAGCCTGTCTGTCGACCTTAACATAAAAAAAGCCCCTCTCGATTCCTTATCCATAATCCTACTATGGTCGGCATCGTACTTGCAACACCTGTGCCGTTGCTTGTGCTTGTCCATTAAGTGGACCGTCACGTCAGCTTGTCTGTCGAGCTTAAGCTAAAATAACCTGTCGAAATTCTTTTGAATTGTATTAATAGCTTTCCTCAGGCGATAAAGACGAGAATTTTCAAATAAATTCGCTGTTCACTTCTTCTGAAATTTCTCACTCATTGAAAGTGCATCCGTGCGAAGCCAGAAGCGAGTCGCCAGTTCTAAATCTTTAATATATAAAAATGAATCCCTATTTCCCTTGGTCACGGCATCACACGTGAACGGGTAGACCGATTTTAATTCGGTTTTGACTAATGGAAAGAGGGATAAACGGGGAATGTTCATATATATAAAAATTGCACCACGGACGAAGCCGGGGGCGGGCCGCTAGTATATTATACAAATTTATTTGTATAGCTTTTTAAACAAACCTACAGCTCGCAGCAGAGAGATAAGTATGTAGTTAAAAATTAAATCCGACGAAAAAATTACGATGACCACGCTTTGTCCTCGCGTTACTTTACCTGTTAAATTTACACGTTACAAAAATAATAATAAAAATTTAAATGCATACTCATGTATTTTTTCCCTTAGTCAACAGCGTTTTAACTTGCTAACTCAGAACAATATGTAGGGAATTGAATTTGACGAGCCCCTAGGTCGATTGGTTAAACTGCTTGCTTCAACACTGTCTCGGGGGCCTCAGATTCGATTACCAGCAGGGCTAACTTTGGAAGTTAACTTTACATTGACTCTGGTCAGGATTTGCCAAGTATAGTGGCGTTTCGCAATCATTTACAGAAGACCACCGTGAAATAACAGCACGGGTGCTGTTGTGTTTCGGTGAGTGAGTAAGGGATTCCAGAGCCCATTTTCCTATTCACTTCAAATCCCTTATCCTTAATTCTACTGTCATCGGCAGCGCAGTTAAAGCAGCTGTGGCGTTGCTTCTGTTATAAGCGCCAGCTATCTTGTGGACCATCAGCCTGTCTGATGACTTTTACATAAAAAAATATAATTATTGTAACTCTTTGTATCCTGATCCAGACTGCTATTGAAAACTTAGTGTAGACTTAGATACCAATACTATTGAAAACTTTATTTATGACAAGGACCAGATTTATGACAAGGACCAAAATGAGCGCAACCTAATAACCTACGAATTAAGGTGCAAAATTGCACAACGAATTTTTGTAACTTCTCGTAGATAACCGAACAGATTTAAAATTGGAAGGTTTTTCTTAAATATGTAAAATATGAAAAAAGAAATAAAAGTTTCCGATTAAAACTTTAGTACAGAACCTTAGTTAATTAATAATCTTAAAAAATAATGTAGTTTTCGTTGAAAATTTTTAGTACTTTGACGAGATCTTTGGAACAGTCTCCCTTCTAAGGTGTTTCCATCTAGCTACAATATGGGCTTCTTCAAGCGAGCAGTAAACAAATTCCTGCAAGGTCGGCAGCGCACATGTACCCCCCCTGGTGTTGCTTGTGTCCTTAGGCGACGGTAGCCACCTACCATCAAGTGGTCCGTCAGCCTGTCTGCCACCTTTAATAATATAAAAAAAAAAAAAAAAGAGAAAGCTTTTTTTTTGGGCAGTAATTTACTATTTTTTTTTCTCAGAAAATATAATTTGTATATAAATCCGTCCTATTCAAACTTTTTAAATATACTTAGTTAATTATGCTCTGCATTTTTTATCTAAGTTTCAATTTTACTCTAACAGGTCAAATTAGGCGACGAAAATAAAGCTTTTCTACTAAGTCCTCGCCATAAAAATATATTTGCACAGATCTAAAAACTGACAACTGAAATTACAGATCTGTTTTCAGCGGATGAGTTATGAAAAATAGAATAGCGACATCGCGTGACGTCATTTGGAGGCAATAACATTTTAAATAAAAAATTGTCATTTCTTGAGGTTGGGCTCTTCCGTGACGTCATTCTTTTGTTCACCTCACATTTTTAAAACGAGCTACGTGACTTTCCCTCTGTTATTTTAATTTATAAGCGTAGCTAAGGAAACCAACAATTCTTCACTGTGAAGAAAAGACTAAAAAGATCTTTTGACAGCTAAAAGAAACAACATATGAATTTAAAAGCGGGAATGAAATACCGATTTACAATAATTTCTAAAGAATGTCATTTCTATTTCTATGCTAATATTATAAAGAATTAAAATTCGTTGTAGGAGGTTATCTCAGAAACTAATTATCCTATTAAAAAATTTATTCACTTATGGAAATCTACACTATAGAAAAGCAGAGATGTGAATTATTTGATATTACATACCTAATAGGTTGAGGAAAAAACTTTCATCGCATTTTATATGAAAACTCAAGCCTTTTTTTATTTTCATTTAAATAAACCCTTTTGTTCCATGACTTTTTGCCATGTCAGTACATTAAATATTTTTCCAAAAAACAATTTGAACACGTTGTACTTATGTTACAGAGGTCAAAAAAATAGGTTTTAGAATTTTAGTTTGTTTGTTGTATGTCTGTTAGTCTGTGGTTTTGTGCACGCTAATCTCAGAAACGGCTTAACCGATTTGAATTCAGTTTTCACTGATGTATTGTTTTCAGTTTTCAGTTTCAAGCTTCCCGTAATCCTATCCCCATTTCCTGTCCCCCTCCTAATCCCTTATCCTTGGTCCTACTGCAGTAGCTTTGGCGTTGCTTGTGTTATAGGCGACGGTAGCCACCTACCATCAAGTGGACCGTCAGCCTATCTGCCGACCTTAACATGAAAAAAGAAAACAAAAAAAAACATACGAATTTGTTAGAGAGCAATGGAATTTAGCTTGACATAAAAATAAAACATTAATGGGACAACAAAATAATTTAAAATAGGAGTGGAAGAAAGAGTGTAAACAAATTAAAGTAGAAATAGTCTGTACCCATAAAGAGGAATAAAACAAACTAAAAAAAACTTGTACTCGAGTTGTACGGAAGGAATGGAAAAGAGAAAAAGGCAGACATTTAAAGAGGTGTGAAGCTAACGATAGGGATGTACGTACATAGGGATCTAATGAATGCCTATGTCGGAGCACAGCCTGGCCAAATAAGTGCAAATGCTGAGGAATAAAATATATACTATTGTATAAATAATATACAGACCCACTCATGTAGATTTTTTTTTTTTTATTAAAAATGGGTTTGCTCTTGACCAGTATCTATCCATGTATGAAGGATGGTCTAATTATATACTCACACACAGTCAGACAAATTGCTAAAATGCCTGGTCGCCATTTTGGTGACGTAATCTCGTGACACACTCATTACTGTTAGCAACTTGTTAGCTGTATGTTTAATTGCGTATGACGCCACGTGTATATGACAAGGTTCCTGCGCATTAACTATTTACAGGGATCCCCTTTTTGTTTGTTATTTATTTATGTTAAAGGCGGCAGACAGGCTGACGGTCCACTTGATTTCCACTTGACCAAGAAGAGTGGACAAAATTGGATTCTAAGGCTCAAAGTATAATTGTCACTCGTTTAACTGAAAAATCAATAGTGCATGTGCAAACATGTGAAACGTCCAAAGAAATTTGGGATAAGCTGTCAACGATCTATGAGTTGAAGTCCGATATTGCGTTACATATATTACAGCAAAAATTTTTCGAAATGAAGTGTTGTGGCGAGGATATTGCAACATATATATCTAAAGTAGAAAATTTGGTGTCACAGATAAGACAAAGCAAAGGCGAAATGCCTGATAATATGGTGATAACCAAAATTATTACTTCATTACCAGACACATACAGAAACTTTGTGTCCGCATGGGACAGCGTACCAATTGAAAAAAGGACACTGAGAGAACTAACTATGCGCTTAATGATTGAAGAACAAAGAAATTGTAAAGATACTAATAAAAGTGAAGCTTTTAAAGTTTTATCCTGTCGCCTATAACACAAGCAATGCGACAGGTTCTGTAAGTGCGCTGCCGACTACAGTAGGATTAAGGATAAGGGATTGGGAAGGGTTATTGAAATGGACTCTGGAATTCCTTATCATTCACTGAAACACAACAGCACACGTGCTGTTATTTCATAGTGGTCTTCTGTAAGAGGATGATTACTGCCGCCAGACGGGCTGCCCAAATGACTGCGAAACGTAGTGTGCCCTGCTACTAGGTACTTATTGTTTCTTTTTTTTTTTTAAATACAAGCTACGCTCATTACACTAATATAAGTAATTCGTTGCATGTGTAAACATATTATAATTAAAATATATAATATTATATATAATAATTAAAGGCTATTTATATATTTTATTTTTTTATATTTACAGGTTTTACTATTCTCAATCGAAATAAAATATAAGTTAAACAATAATTATAATGGCAACATTATCCAAATCTCGATAACACTATTACTGTTTGGTTTAAAATGCAATTATACCCCGATCATCTAAATTTTACATAGTCCCAAACGATTGGTTGCTCTTAGTGTGATTAAAATCTTTTAATTTAACAACTTTGAACGGTAATTTAAGGACCTCCCTAGTGGTTGAGGTGTGAAACCTTTTGTGGCACTCGGTTATGGACAAGCCACTGCAATTACTTAGGCAGTTGTCCCACCAACGACGAGAAAACGACTAACTATCGGCTATTTTCTCGCTCAAGAAACGTACAATAGATATACTTTCTGTGTGAACAAAAGAGATGCATATACAAACAGTTGATCGCTGACTGTTCACACTGCCGGCGAGCACTCGCTTCACTAGTTTGTCGCTGAGCGACAAGAGCTATGAAAGATAACACTCGCTCGGCGATACTCGCCAAGCGATTAGAACTCACGCCGAACCACCGCCAACCAGTGGTCATTTCTCTACAGTGCGTATCTGAAAGTACACGTTTTTTTTTAATTTAATATGAATATCGAAAAATCATTTGAATTATCATTGTTATCTAGTTCAGACGACGATGATGATGAATTCTATGATAGGATTTGTGTAGTGGCTGCGGCAATTCTGAATTCTGAATAACTGCCGCGAGCGAGTGATGCGAGTAATCGCCCGCCTCACTCGCACACTCGCTTATAGCCGAGCTACACAAATATCGGAACTACGCACTCGCTCCCCGCGTCTCGCTAAACTCGTTTCTAGTTCTAGCTCTACTCGTTACTCGTTAATCGTTGCCGGTGAGACAAGTGCCTTACAGACGTTAATGTCTAGTTTGTCTACGCTTCTGTTGCTGTAGCGTGATTGCAACCTTTTTAATTAATGTTGCCAATTATTTTTATGAAATAATGAACACTTTTTACATGGGGTAACGTTTGCAGCCTCGGCCCAAATTTTGATACTGTCAATTATGATGCGTGAAAAGAGCTCTATTATTTCTTTAGTATTATCTTTTCCTTATCTTTACATAGTATAAATTGAAGTCGTTTCCCGCGTCTGTCACTCTATCTGTATGTTCTCTAACTCCTCCTAAACCGCGGAACCGGTTTTGATGAGGTTTTCACTAATGGAAAGAGCGTTAAACGAAGTTTTATATGGTTTTCATATATAATTTACAAACCGTTGCGATTTAAACAGTTATATAGAGTTCATCTGTATTGTTTTCTACTATAAAATTCATATTAGTGAAATATGAATTTTATAGTAGAAAACTAAACAGTGAGATATATTTAATCAAAAGTAGGTAGAGTTATCATGACGTAGGTAGATAGGTCATATCGGCGGAAATCAAAGACATCGCGCCTCGTGGCTTTTATTTGACAAATACCGCGTGTTAATAAAGCCGCCTTTCGCTGCTAGAAGGAGGTTCTACTGTGAATCAAGTCTTCATCAAACGAAAATTGTGAATCGGCCGATATCGGTCAATTTTTCTCTAGACCGACTCAAAAAGTTTTCGCAATTTTTCGACCTGTGAGTACCCCTGGTTTAAAGGATTGTATTAGGGCCAATGAGAGTATTTTGAATGTGAAATAACGCACACTCTATATAATAGCTTCTAGAAAAATTCTTTATTTGTTTAAAAAGTATTGGTACTTGGGAATAAGACAGGAGAATCAATTTCTCCACTTACGTAACAAAAAAAAAACATATTAATGAGAGTTTGTTTACCAGGTGCCATGGCAGCTGATGCGCAAAGCCTAGATCTCTTACGAATGCTAGCAGAAAAATCATGGATTGGAGTGGGACCTCACCACCGCTGGGAGAGAGGCCCCAGGATCGACCTGGAGCTTGGCACTACCGGCCTTGGATCCAACATCAAACCGCAAGTTGCAGACGATGATAACTCCAAGCCGTACTTTGATGATGACTTAAGGTACCTTCAAATTATTTTTAAGCATTGGTAGCTCAGTGAGTAAAATGCTCGTCATTTGACTTTGCATGTTTGAATCCAGTTAGACCTTGAGCTTAAATACTATTTAAATTGTGGATTAAAAATAATGATGATTGTGATGTTTTTATAATACAAGACTAACAATCTTCGTAACACATGTCTTGATATTTGATACAGAGTAGAAGTGTGCCCAATAGTGGGAATGTATAAAATGAATATACTTAGACCAATATACAAATACATACGTACGGTTGGACTGTATCCGCAAACCGGTTGTATCTCTATTTCTCTCAGTGCCTCTTCAGTTCTGAAGGTTGGCCGTCCACTCCCTGAACAGATGCTTGATTGAGGCAAATCCAGTCTACTCCCGGTTGTTTCGTAATCATGACTTCTTCCTTCGCCCAGCGCGCCTTTTCCCTTCCACCTTACCCATGATTAACTAAAGCAGCATGTACCTGTCGTGTCTAAACCGGATGTCTAATTTTTCAAAAAAGCATTATCTGTGCTATCTACAGCAGCGTCTCGCAATCATGAATTGTGCAGCCTTTCTGGCGGCATTAACCACCTTCTAACAGAAGATCACAGATAAAAAAGGATGCCAGGCCCACTTCTCTATACCCTTCTGATCCCACTTCATCCTTCATCCTACTAAAGTCTCTGGCGTTGCTTCTGTTAATGGGCAACCGTAGCCACCTAGCATCAGGTGGACCGTCAGCCTGTCTGTCGACCTTTAAATTAAAAAATAAATTCTTTGAAATGTGAGTTCGTAGACAACAAGACTTAAAGCAGTAACAATAAACTTTCATGAATCAAATATTCAAGAAGTAATCAGTTTGACAAGAAATTTTTACACGTTGAATTATTTCACGTTTTCATAGCGTCGAGTCCCCGCTGTCAGCAAAGTTAAAATTGTGAATAAATAATTTGAACACAAAATTTTGGTTGGTATTTCGTTGCTTGAAGGTATTTAAGTGATTATTTTAAGTTATTTTTGTGTAGGCAGAAGTCAAAGATTTTCAACTGTGTTTCACGGACAAGAATCCGTAATGTGACATTTAGAACCACGTGGTACAAAATCGCCAACTTTACAAGGCTATTTAGCTACGCCACGGCCATCCTGATTACGGCGATCAGGATCAATATTTTTGAAGGAAAAATTTCCAAATGCCATCTCTATGAATTTATTTATTTATTTTATTTTAGGGAAATTTACAGGCACTAATGTTACATTATTACATTAAACAATTCAAATAGAAACACACAGCAAATAAAAAAATTCCCTTATAGCATGAAAGATTACAATGATATATTTATTTTAAATATATTTAATTAAGATATATTTATTCTAAATATTTAATTTTTTTTTGGCATTAGTAATGTTTTTGTCCACTGCTAAACCTAAACTAAACAATTTTTTCTACAATCTCCTCCTTTAACGCTCATATCATTAGTTAAAACGGCTTGTATTAATAGACAACTGTAGTCAACTATGTATCATCAAGTAGTCCATCAGGTCCATCAGTCTATCGTTTTGTATAAAGAAATTGATTTGCTTCATGATTTGAAACGTTTTCTTGTCCGTAAATAAATGCTTTTTGATGTCAGGGCGAGCTCCGAGAAGCGGTCAGCCGTGGCGACTGCTTTGAACGCGGGCCGCCGGAGACGGCAACCAGCGCCCGCGCTCGGTAAGGCAGTCTCGCCTTATGTAGGCGTCGGTAAGCAGCCTACGCCGAAAACATCACAAGCTTTGCACTCACCATTGTCTCTTACCATCTGACGGCATCTTCAATGATTAAAAGCATAGGAAAAGTTCATCTTATGAATCCTATGCAACGATTAATGCACAAAATTTAGTGTAGCATGGATAGCATGGATAGACGGACGGAGTGGAAGCTAATCAACTTGTTACTTACTTGTTTTAGCGTTTGTGACGCGTTTTGTGGGACACTAGTTAAACAATGTCGCATAGGGTTGCCAATAAAAACCATAAACCAATAATTTTAACAAAGTTATGACAATAAGACCTATTTTCACTGTATGATGATATGCGTGACAGTTCTCACTTTTTCATGTCACGCATACTGTTTTCAACTAAAAAAAAATGGCACAAAAAAAAAAACAATTAAACAAACAAATGTATGAAAAAAAAATTATATATTCGAAAAACACAAAAGGAATTATCACTTTTATAATTATTTTATTATTATAATAGGTGAATGTAATAAAAAAATATATATTTAAAACGTCAAGTTTCCGAGTCTGGATACGAGTTGTCAAGTTTCGAGTTCCGACAGTAATGAATAAATAAATTAATATTTTAAACAGACTGCATTGTATTCTATAATTTATTTAACGTAACCTGTTTTTTAAGATTTAAGAATTTATTTCTAAATCTGAAAATCTAAAATCGGTAATTCGATTCCATTTGCTTTGCCAACTGATTCGATATTTTCAAACAATCGATTAAATGTCGTTAGGTTACATCACTAAAATTGTCAGTTACGAACTGTCACGCATATCATCATACAGTGAAAATACTATAATTCCTGCATATGCAAATACAAATAGTATATAATTTATTTATTTTTAATAATAATAATTATGAATGTGCATATGAGTGTCCTCTGTATTTACTGTCCGTTTGCGCAGACCACAATAAGAGTGGAAAGTTATAATTATAACTTTTATCCATATAAGGTACACCTACTAATATTATAAACGTGAACGTAACTCTGTCTGTCTTTCTGTTATCTTTTCACGCCTTAACTGCTCAACCGATCGTCATGAAATTTTACTTACAGAAAAGAACATAGGGTACCTTTCATTCACAAAAAGTACTATTCCCGAAGGATCATATAATAGCAATAAAGATTGAATAAATTGTTGCTCATAGATCTTTTATTTTTCAAAGCGAGCGAAGGCGCGGGACCCGTCTAATTATTAATAAAAAAAAATATAATGTTACATTTATAACAATTACTACCATATTTTTGGAATAACTTTTATTCCAAACTAAGGCAGTCATGTTGACTTCGGGCCGCGAATTATTAAAAGTATAGTTGTATATAAAGCGTGTTTTCTTTAGTGTTGTCCATCTAGGTGCTATATTATATCTCTATACGAGTAAACACAAAAAAAACGGGACAAGTGCGAGCTAAACTCGCATGAAGAGGGTTCCGCACGATATTACCTATCCGCACAATATTGAGTGATTTACCATGTTATTTTAATATCATGGACTTCTTATAGGTTTTCCTATAATCTATAAGTAGAAAACTGTATATTTTTTTCAAAATTTTAGGTTCAGTAGTTTCGGAGATAAGGGGGAATGGTAAATTTTCGTCTATTTTCTTGAATAACTTGGAAACTATTTATTTTAAATAAAAAAAATACATTTAAGATCTTCAAAACAATACCTTCGATTTGATATGTCACACGATGCAGTTTTCAAAAAAAATTTTTTTAATTCCCTTCCCTCAAAACCTCCCCCAACCTCCCATATACAGATTTCATCTATTCACGTCACCCATATACCTCTGCGTTTGGGTCAACAATCGGTCAAATTTCAACTTAATCGGTCTAGTAGATTCCGAGATAATTGACTGTGAGCGACGGACAGACGGACACACGAGTGATCCTATAAGGGTTCCGTTTTTTTTAATCGGACGTACGGAACCCCAAAAAGCAATCCATTGCCGTTTGTCGTCATACAAAACGATTTTTCTACATCGGATCCATTTGTGACGTCACTTTACACGCACAAATCCTTTTTGTTAAACAATTTTAGATTTCATCAGAGATTTAATGGATTGCGTTTCGTATCCATATAACTTGTAAAAAGAAAATACGATGAGCCGTCACGGTTTATTGATAAAATAGATCTATGAACCGGGGAAATCACGTGAAAAATTGATAGATTTATAAAACATTATTAATGTTCCAATATAATAACATACTACATTTCAGCTTTGACATGAAAATATCTTTTATGTATTTTTATATGGGACAGCAATTGAGCTCATTCTTGAAGAGTCTTAAGTTGAAAAAATCTTACTTATGGAAATTCGCTGTAAGCGTAAATTTGGGTTTCTAATTCTTTTGAAATTCATACAAATTTTGCTCAAAATTGAACAATAAACGGACATCTTTTTTAACATTTTATTACACATTTTTTTCTGTCAGTCCAATTGATGGTATGTGGTCACAATCAACACCATAATGAATAACACAATCAACGCCATGCAATTGCACTGCTGACCTAGATAACTTATTTACTCACCGAAACACAACAGAACTCGTGCTTTTATTTCCCGGTGGTCTTGTTGCTAAACAGGCTGTCCAGGTTTGTCCTTGCTATTAGTATTACCATGTTAATAGTTAATGGGCTTGAATGAAAAAAGTGCTTGCAATAGGGAATATGCGTCTAATTCAAAAAAGGCTTAAATCTATTTTTTTATCAACATTTTTGCTTTAGAATTATGTCTATGTAAATATTTTTTAATATTATTTCTTTTTTGTTAAGAAAATAATTATTAAAAAGTGCATAAAAATGTGGGAAATTCAAAATACTTGAAACGGTCAGTTCGAATGTGACGTCAACGTCTATGAAATGTCAACAAGCGTGTAGATTTAACATTTGACATTGACTTTGACGTCACGACAAGCGCGCCAAAAGGGCGGGTGTTTAAAGTGCCCGTAGCTGTTACTTAATTTTAACTTTTTTTTGTTACCAAATTTCTGTTTTTTGGCGCTGAATATTTTTTTACGGTTATATAACGATATAACCTATCGTATGAAAATATAAAAAAAATGTGCATATTTATTTTAGCGATCGTGGGTTTGGTACATAAAGCATCGCGGTCATCGTGTGACTAGGCACGTGTTATATAAATACTATACTTATATAAATATATTTATATAATATATTTTATTTTTTAATTTTGAGTTTAATTCAATTTTTACTAAGTATGTTTTTAGTATCTTTTTAACATTTTTTTGTGTAAAATTAATGAAATTACAATATTCTTTAAGAACGTAAAAAGTTTTTATTATTATTATTATTTGGTTCGATACGAAATACCTATTAGCACAGTCTAACCATACTTACGTCATACAGTCGGGCAACGCTCAATGTTCAAGCCTGCAAACTGATGCGAGTTCGCCGAACGTTGCTCTACGCAAGTATATTCGTTGCCTGACTGTGTGAAGTAAGTATGGTTAGACTGTGCTATTAGTGTTGACATTAAAATAAATAAAATTACCTACATAACAGGATATATAAAGATTACTATTCAACAAATGATAGTACTCTGTGCCACCCTGCTGCTTATACCTGAGAGGATAATTTGCGTGAATTTCCAGCAAGCACGTAAAGCAAAAACAACGCAGAAATAACGCAATTTTTGTGTTAGTGTTGTGTAGGATTAAACAAACGCTACTATTACTACATTACTAAATACTATTTATTATTAGACTAGCGACCCGCCCCCGGTTTCGCCCGGCGTGCAATTTTTATATATATGAACATTCCCCGTTTATCCCTCTTTCCATTAGTGAAAACCGAATTAAAATCGGTCTACCCGTTCACGCGTGATGCCATAACCAAGGGAAATGGGGATTTATTTTTAGGGTTCCGTATGTCCGAATAAAAAAAACGGAACCCATATAGGATCACTCGTGTGTCCGTCTGTCCAACCATTGCCCCCCCCCCCCCCCCCTTATCTCCGAAACTACTGAACCTAAAATTTTGAAAAAAATATAGAAATTAGTTTTCTACTTATAGATTTTATAGGAAAACTTATAAGAAGTCCACGATATTAAAATAACATGATAAATCATACAATAAATCACATAATATTGTGCGGATAGGTAACATCATACGGAACCCTCTACACGCGAGTTCAGCTCGCACTTGTCTCGTTTTTTATATATAGAGATACACTTCTTAAAAATTTTATACAGAATCAACAACTAAAATTGCGTGGTAACTTTTTAAATAAATTGCAATCATAGATAGTGCTTGCGACTTCGTCCGCGTCATAGATAGATTAGCAATTAACATTTATTACTCATTAATTTATGACAACAGTATTTTTTCTCTGGAAGAAAGGTGTGTCTGGATGTGCCCTATTCTGTAGCGTGGACAATGTGTATGGAAAATTTTTAGGCAATCGGTTTAGTACCCAGTTAAGCCGTTAAAGCTTAAGGCCGTTCCCTCTAGCCACCAAAACTCAGAATAATTGGACCTCACCTCCCCGCTATTACACACCCCGCCACCAGCACAGGTCTGTCTAGCACTGTCGCTCAGCTATCACTGTCACATTTTGCGAGTGTGGAGTAGAGTGAATGAGAACGCATAGCGTATCGTTTTGAATCGTCTAATTGTGACAAAATTTTATGGTTTTTGATTTATTTATAATTAATTATATATTCATAATACCTAAATTCTAAAGCTGTCAAAAAATTTTATTTTAGTAATTATTCTTTTGCATATTTTCATACAGAAAATATGAGCAAAATTCGTTTGACATTGCGTGTTAAAGATTACATTAAGATTTAATTATATCAAGAGAAATATAAATCGTGTATCGAAAGCTATCTTTTTACTTATGATATCCTCAATATTCACTTTTTTTTCACATCTACAAATAAGAAAAACATGGTCTTGCATGACGAATTTTTGGAGGGAGCCGCCTTAACAAATATACAAATTCACTTTTGCATTAATAAATATAGTTTAACATACTATATATTTATTTTACTTTGCTTTGTATGTAAATGTATGACATGACACATATTAAATATTAAAAAAAACTACACACAAACTATTTTTATAATAATATATGTAAATAATTGTATTGTCTTTTCATTGCCGACCGTACCGAGTAGTATTGCATTCTTTCGAGGTGCCAAGCAAGATATTTCTGACGAGTTATATACAACAGGTACACTGTTTTGTAATCACGCTATTATTATGATATTATAAATGTGCAGGTGTTCTAAACGATGTCGGCTCGTTTTTTGATTCTCTCCGCGACAACCTGGAAACTCTTGCGATGCTGTCACCGCACGAGAGGGCAACCCTGTTTCAGGAACCGCCGCACGTCGTGCAAGCACCTCGAACTACTTCTGGTAAGCAAAAGCATCTTCTATTTTCATACACAAAATAATCACAGCTCGCGTGGGGAATTGAAATCGTAAACATAAACTATTGATTAATATTTTTTTCCACTAAGAGAATTAGCACGGTCACATCTATCACAGAGCGAATAAACGATGGGTTATACGAGTTCTGGAATGGAGACCACGAATTATAAAACGCAGCGTACGACGCCCTACGGCCAGGTGGACAGATGACCTGGGGCCCTAGCCAAGATGCATACGCTTCCTTTGCGTACTTAAGAAACGAAAGAAAGAAAGCCCGGTGATTGGTTGTTGAAGTTACAACTGTTACAACAACCAATCACCGGGCTTTATTTCTTTCGTTTCGTAAGTACGCAAAGCAAGCGATTGCATCTTGGCTAGGGCCCCTGAAACGCATCGCAGAAAGCGGCTGGATGCGAAGCACAATAGCAGAACCATGCGCGGTGGTGATCCTTGGGGAAGCCTACATCCAAGAGTGAAGAGACACGGGCTGATGATGATGATGATGATCGGCAAGCAGGCTGAAGATCAAATTCAAAGCAACATTGTGTGTGTGTGTGTGTGTATGAGAGAGAGAGTAGGCTAATAGATATTGTAAGCCTCGTTTATCATTATGTATGGATGTGTAATGTATTATAAAAATCAGGCTATGTTTATGGAACCCTACGAAGATGAAAAAGAGGAATTATGGCACATATACTCATTATACAATATATTTTAATATACGCTTATTTCTAGGAGAAAGAAGAATTATAAATTCTTTTTTTTTTACGAGGGGAGAAATCTTCAAATGATACCTTATGAACCCATGCCGCATGCAATGCAAGTGTCCATAGAGGTTATGTGGGACTTTTACCGCACTAAAACTACCCTCGAGATGGGTGTGGTTCAGTCCAATCCAATATAATTATAAATTGTCGAAATTTTATAAGCGCTTATCAAGGACAAGGTTCTTTTAATTGTCAGATAGGTACTGCGATAAGAATTCGAAGTGATTTATATTCACTCGTTACTAAGGTTAATCAATTTATTTATCCAGGTTAAATTATTAAGATTAAAAATGTTCAAAAATAAAAAATAAAAATTATTATTTTATTAAGATTCTTACGATTAGATTTTACATAAAAAAATACGATGAAAGTCCCTAAAAATCAGACACTACTACCTAACTATGTTTTCCTGTTTCCCTGTACCGTGTTGTTTTGTTTGTGACGTGAATATGGAAGCATCTAATTGACACTCGCATGACGAATACATCAAGTTCATCACTCTACATTGTCCTATAACAGTCCTATTATAGTAACATTGTACATACATAAATAGGTTTTTGCCAATATTCTGTTTGAATAATCTTAAAGATAAGAAGATCATTAGTATAGGTACATATATTTTGTCATAGAAATAGTCTAGAAAATACCAAGAAATTAATTATCCTCGTAGATCTTATATAGGATATAAAGTTTTATATTTTATATAAAAACCAGTTCCTAAGGGACATCTTAAATTTTTTTAAACTTAAACTTTTAATCTATGTACATACATATAATAAAATCGTATACGGACCGTGTCTGTAAATTAAATATTTATCAAAAAACAATTTTACATGTTGTAAGGTCAATGTTATCGAGGTCAAAAAAAATAGTTATTAGATTTTTTTGTCTGTTTGTCTGTGCGTTTGTGCACGCTAATCTCAGAAACGGCTTAACCGATTTGAATGCGGTATTCAGTGATGTATTGTAGCAAGCTTCCCGTAACGTTTAGTGTTTGTTTCATTCTAATCGGTTATATGTATATAAAATATTATTATATTTATATAAGGTAGGTAAGGTTTAGCCTTAGACTCCAGAGTAACACCGTAATAACTGATTAAACAACTCTTTAATTAAAACAGAAATACAGTAACAATCGTCAAATTGTTTTTCTAAAAGCAAGATACTTTTTCCATCACATTTTTCAATATTTTCATTCTGATTGTCGGCAAGTTAGATTAGGTACACGATATTTCCGGAAAACACAATCCTCTCGGAGAGAGTTAACGAATTTATAAGCGGCCAGTGCCAGTCCAATATTTTGTACGTAATATTAAATTGTATGACCTCTAAAATAAATATGAACTTCCATATTTTTTCAGTTCAGTCGAGATATTGAGAGATGTTTAAGCCGGACTTTTCAAAAAAGCACTATTCAGAAATTATTTCTAAAAGTATCTAATGCAACTTGTATAAACATAACAAAAGTAAATAGGGCGACTATTCTTTGCGATACGAATACTTGCCCTTTATTTATATTTGCTAAAATTGTTATATTTTATTTTTATTTTTTATTTATATTTGCTATATAAATAAAAAAGAATTAACAATAAATTGTAATAAATAATGTAAATAAAAGTCCAATGTATCCAAAAAAAAAGACTTATTACTGGCAATATGCTGGCAATAGACCAGTAATAAAAATTTAATTTTGACGTCTGCAAAGTGTCACCGCTAAATAGGTTACTCACAAGGGCCAAACACTTGTGCCTTATAATAAGGCTTATATAGCAGTGAGGCCTAGAAGAGGGACACTTCTAATTATAAAAGAGCACTAACACCACCAATATCCCTAACATAGAGTATTCAAGACCGGCGGGCATGTATTCCACTGAGGCAAGGATCGGGCTAAGATACATTAATCATATAACTAGCTGAGCCCGCAACTTCGTACGCGTGGTATTAGGAATAACGCGTAACTTTTTTGTTTGTAAAATTAGTATGAAATACACACTAAAGCTTGCTACAATACATCAGTGGAAACCACATGAAAATCGGTTAAGCCGTTTCTGAAGATTAGCGTGCACAAAGGCATAATAAGCAACGCTTTTATTATAGATTAAACACTACCAGCGAAAGCTGAACCCTACTTAATATGATTGATCATATAGATCTGAAGACAACTTAAATTGGAAATTCCAAAATCACCTAAACTGACTATTTTTAATTTTATATAAACTTTCAATCATCGAATATACAGTTAACTAAAGTTTCAGCCAATTCAACCGAAGAGTTATTTTATTGCATTTTTATGGAAAAATTTTGGACGTGATTCTTTAAATTTACATAACTTTTTTGTTTGTTTACCGATTGGAATGATACAAACACTAAATGTTACGAGAAGCTTGCTATAATACATCAGTGAATACCGCATTCAAATCGGTTAAGCAATTTCTGAGATTAACGTGCACAAACGCACAGACAAAAGACAAAAAATCTAAAAAATATTTTTTTTTTTACTTCGATACTTTTTTTTAATGTTTAATGTACAAACACGGCTCGTGTACGATTTTATTATATAATGTGAAAGGTTTTGTAGTCAGAGATGGATTACCAGTTTAAAATAATATTGGTAAGGCTGTTTTACACAAAAACACGAAGGCAACTTAAGCTACCTTCAGGTGATGTAAAAATAAAACGGAAGACGGAAACGTAAGCGTAAAACATTTTCCTTCCGATTGGTTTATTTGCATACGGCCTTAATGCGTCGATTACTTTGATGAGACCAATATGCTGATCAACATTCTGAATTGGTCGTCTCCTTCAAATCGTCTGTTAGCATTCAACACAATCACACGTAGGCTCTTATTTGGTTCAAATAAAATCAGATTGTGTTTGCCGAATTTCTTTATTGTCAGCAAGCATTCTTCTTTTAAGTTGGTTATCATAAAGGTAAAAAAGCATAGAGATGCGAAAATTTACGTCCTTTAATTATAAGGAAAATAATTGTTAAATATATTTTTTAAAGATCACAAAAATAATGTTATCCTGAGTTTCTTTCGGGTTCATCATCTTGGCTATTTTTTTTCCGAAACCCTAGTTGAAGTGTTTGTAATTAAAAATGTTTCCTTTAAACCTATTTAATGAATAAGTGACTGTTTCATAATAAAATAACAGCACACGTGCTGTTTTATTTTATTAAATGAGTAAGAGACGCCAGAGCCATTAGGTATCTTTTATTCTAACAAGCGCAATTGCAACTTCTGTCATTGCTTGTGATAGTAACCAGAGCCAGTTACCATCAAGTGTACCGTTAGTCTATTTGATAAATTAATAATTTTTTTTAAAGAAATTTCTTTATTTCAATATTAATTTCTATTTTTATCTATACATATAATTAAATCGTAAACGAGCCGTGTCTAATAAATATTAAAGATATTTTCAAAAAAGTAATTTATACACGTTGTACTTATGCTACTGCCCACTCAGCTAAAAAAATTTTTTTAGAATTTTTGTCTGTTTGTCTGTGCGTTTGTGCACGCTAATCTCTGAAACGGCTTAACCGATTTGAATGTAATTTTCATTCATATATTGTACCAAGCTTCCCGTAAGTTTCCCGTAAGCTTTAGTGTTTCTTTCATTCCAATCGGTTTACAAACAAACCCGCGTACGTAGTGCGGGTTCAGCTAATTATTTTATTTATTTTATTTTCCCCTCAGCAATAGAGCAGAAATAAAATACATAAAAGACTTCACCAAGCACATTGCCACTTACAGGGCTTCATTATTAGACAATATAGTTTGACAAACCAGTTGGAAGAATGTTGGAAGAGCGGTTAGGGTGCTTGCCTTAACGCTCTGTTCTAGGATTCCCGGATTCGATTCCGAGTAAGGTCTGGATCTGGATCTGGAAAGCAGTGGCAGGACAGACGGCGTTTCGCGTTCATTTGGTCAGCCCGTCCGTAACAGCCCGTGAAATAACAGCACGTGTGCTTTTGTGTTTCGGTGAGTGAGTAAGGGAAGAACCCATCAGAACCTGTCAATTCGTAATCCCTTATCCTTAATTCTACTATGGTCGGCAGCACACTTGCAGCACCTGTGGCTTTGTAGTTCCACAACAATGTATTTACAAACACGCATTTGTCATTACCGCAAATAAAAGTTCAATTGAAAGTATCGGAGCGACCGTGCAAGTGTGCGACCATAGCTAACGAAGTTAGATTAGTTTGTCTGATCTACTGGGACTGTTCTATTCTCGTTATCGCAAAAGGTATAACTGCATTACATTGTTGCCTTGAATGTCTGTAACTCTAGCGACAATTATTAGTTACTACCTGTTATTATTATTATAATAACAGGTAATAATAATAATTAATATAAAAATAAATAAATGTAAAAATAATAATAATAATAACTCCGTGCACTGGCTGCGCTTCGGTGATCTCTTTGGAGAACCCGAGGGTTTTGTTTGTGCGATACAAGATGGGGTTGTCAAGAAGCGGAATTACCAAAAGTATATCATAAAGGATGGCAAAGAGGACATATGTCGAGCCTGTCGCTATCCTGGAGAGACACTCCGGCATGTTACTTCTGGTTGTTCCTCGCTTGCCAACACTGAGTATCTGCACAGGCACAACCAAGCAGCCAAGATCCTGCATCAGGAGCTCGCTCTGAAATATGGCTTCATTGACGAGAGGATGCCTTATTACAGGTACTTGCCGGAACCAGTTTTTGAGAACAGCCGTGCCAAGCTCTACTGGGACCGGCCTATCATCACAGACAGGACTATTCTAGCGAATAGACCTGATATTGTGTTGATGGACCGGGAGCAGTCGAGGGTGTTTTTAGTGGACGTAACTATCCCGCATGATGACGGTCTCGTGAAAGCTGAAACCGAAAAGAAGAGGAAATACCTCCTTGGCTCACGAGATTGTTGACATGTGGGCTGTTGCGTCCACTGAAATCATCCCAGTCGTTATATCCGTCAACGGTTTGATCCCAACCAACCTCAATAAGTAACCTGAAGCGGTTGGGGTTCCGTGGCGGTTCCCTCTCGGCCCAAATGCAGAAGGCGGTGCTGCTTGATACGGCCAGGATCGTGCGTCGGTTTCTGTATTTGTCGTCCTGAACCCCGACTGAATATGCTTCTCTCGGGGGTAACACCGTCTCCCCCTCATTTTGGCTTTTTCATATTTTTCCTTCTTAAATTCAAAATACAATACTCGCATACCGGAAATATAATCTGTGAACGATTATGACGTCACATAGACGAAACATGATTTTAAAATCAGTGAAATAATGTATTTTATTTGAAAAAGCTTTATAGAAAATACATATTTTGCATTTTGTATTTCAATACTTCTCTACTGCTTCTGTTAAACGTGTTTTCATTACGAGTTTCTAGAGAAAATATTGCAAAGATTTCCTCTTGCCTTCTGTACCGCAGTGGTGTTAGGTCAGCGGGTCCTGCTGCCAACAACCGACATCTGAACTGAGTGAACTATATTGATATCCGGACCCCCTTTCTCCCGTCAGCTTGTCGACCTAATGTCTCCAACAGGGGTTGGTTACCCTAATCTCAACAATAGGTTGCTCGATGTGACAGGCTTCACCGCTGGTAAGTGGGAGTGGAGTTGATAAGAAATGGCCTTCTATAAGTAGTCATAAATTGCGCATTAAACCAGGATTCGAATAATACTATCCGTACCTCTTATCAAAGAGTTCTAGATTACTTTGGACACATAGCCCGCAGAGAACCAGAAAACTTTGAGAAACTGGTAGTAGTTGGAAGAGTGATGGCATGAGGTCTCGTGGCTGGTCTCCTAGCCGATGGTCAGATCGATTTGTTGCTCTTAGAGGCTTCACAGTTTCGAAAGCCATGAAAAAGTTTAAGGACATCATGGAGTGGAAACTGCTGGTGATCAGTGCCGGATTTATACTTTTCTTTAGTATAGGCCCCTCCACTTTGTGCCGCCTCTTCCTCGTGGCCTAGGCAGACTAGGCCTTTATTATGTAATTATTATTATTATTGCATTTATTATCACACAAGAATTTGATGGCTTCCGAAAGCGTTAAAAAGTTAACACAACCAAATGGTATTAAGCATAGGCTTACAATGCCACACACTCCACAACAAAATGCATGTGAGAGAGAAAACAGGACAGTTGTTGAGGCAGCTAGGACAATAATGCATGAAAAAGGATTTCCTCAAAGTCTTTGGGCTGAACTGGTAAATGCAGTAGTGTATGTTCTTAATCGTACTGGTCCGACTAAACACGATAAGACACCTTACGAACTGTGGCATAATAGAAAGCCTAGAATTGCTCATTTAAGAATTATAGGAAGTACCTGCTACGCACATGTTCCAAAAGTTTCGAGAAAGAAATTGGACAAAAAAGCAATCAAAGGTATTCTGATAGGGTATAATGAAGATGAAGGTTACAGAGTTTGGATAAAAGATAAACATATATTGGTTAATTCCAGAGATGTTATTTGTGAAGAGAAAACTCTAACACCAACAAAAGACATATTTATTCCCATCAATACAGATGCAACTGAAACTCCATTTACTCCTAATGAAGCTAGCCCATCTACGTCGACTCAGGAAACAGAACCGCAAAATCTTGAGAGGGTGTTAGAAAATTTCAATAACAGAAATTTAGAGGTTGATGACGATTTAGAGGTTGATGCACAGTCACAAGAAAATGACCATGCAGAGTCAACTGATTATGAATCTAGTGAAGAAACTCCTGAAGAAATTCTTCAAAATAGAATGAAATTAAGAGATCGTATACAACTCCGTCCTCCAAAAAGATTAGACGATTTTGTGCTAAGTTTAGTAGACAGCAACTATAAAGAGCCTAGATTTTACAAAGAAGCTATTTCTAGTATAGATAAAGAAAAATGGAAACAGGCTATGGACGAGGAAATGCAGTCTCTGAAAGAGAATAAGACTTGGGATTTGCAACCTTTACCTGAAGGCAGAAAAAGTCTTCCTTGTAAATGGGTTTTCAAAGTTAAAACCAATCCAGACGGAAGTATTGAACGCTATAAAGCCAGATTAGTTGTAAAAGGATATTCTCAAAAGAAAGGAGTAGATTACTTTGAAACATTTAGTCCAGTAGCAAGAATGAGCACTGTCAGAACAGTTTTGAGCATTGCTGCAAGGGATAATATGAAACTCACACAGTTTGATGTATCCACCGCCTTTTTATATGGGAATTTAACAGAAGAAATTTATATGAAACAACCAGAGGGTTATAGCGATGGTACCGATTCCGTTTGTAGACTGAAACGAAGTTTATATGGTTTGAAACAAGCTCCGCGATGCTGGAATCATTGCATGAGAGAATTTTTATTGCAAACTGGATTCAAAGAGTGCGTAGTCGATCCATCCATGCCTCTTCGTGAGGAGAAAGGGAGAGAGGAAGTTAATATTAGTCCTTTACGTAGATGATGGACTTTTAGCCTCTAATAATGTTCAGGATAGTGATGAATTTTTAGATCAACTGAAGAACAGATTTAAAGTGAAGTTAAAACCAGCTAGCTTTTACTTGGGTCTTGAAATTGAGGAAAATAAACATATTTTTTTTTATTTTTTTTTTTTATGAAATCGAGGTAGCGCTTGACCACTATCTCACCTGATGTGAGGTGCAGATGTGGCCGAAGGTGGACCACGCTTACCTAGTAAATGCCCATTTACCCTAGTTTTGAAGACCCCGAGGTTGTAGTTCTGTGGGAACACATTCAATAAAGATAAAACAAAGTAATTATGCAAGCAAGATTTTAGAAAAATTTAACATGAAAGACAGTAAAGCTGTTGGGACACCTATAATAAAGGATCAACAAAAAAGATCAACAGCGAGAGAGGAAAATAAGGAAAAGTTTCCTTACAGAGAAGCAGTTGGTATGCTTATGTACCTGATGGTTGGAACCAGACCAGACATAGCTTATGCCGTAAGTGTGGTTTCGAGGCATTTAGACAATCCAACGAAGGACGACATAGTGAAAGTAAAACGCATAATGCGATATATAAAAGGTACACAAGATGTCGGCATTACCTATAAGAGAACTTCGAGTAAAGCTCTACAATGTTATAGTGATGCTGATCATGGTGGGGACTTAGAAACGGGTCGTTCAACTTCTGGTGTAATTTGCATATATGCTGGAGGAGCAATATCGTGGAGTTCCCAACGACAGTGTTCCACTGCTATATCAAGTACTGAAGCAGAACTTGTTGCAGCCAGCGAAGCAGCTCGTGAAATAGTTTGGCTGAAAAGACTATTCAATGAAGTGGCTGAATTGAAAGAAATTCCTTCGCTACAAATTGATAACGACGCAGCCATAAAACTATCAAGGAATCCAGAGTATCATCGTCGAACAAAGCACATTGCGATTAGACATTTTTATGTCAGAGAGCTGGTAACTGACAATGAGCTGCAGGTGAAGTACGTTCCGACGGAATATCAATGTGCTGATATTTTAACTAAACCTGTCCATAAACCTAGATTGGTATTGATTTTTGGCATGATTGGCCTGATATAAAAACTTGCCAAAAAGGGAGGATGTTGAGAAAAGAGGTTTTAACAAAACAACTTTTTATACACATTGACTTGGTTGCTTAGGAATGTTGTTGATGTTATGTCTGTACAAAATTTTATTAAAATATATTTCATTCAATACAATTATTTATCGTATTTCTCATATTATAAAGAAAACCATCTAAAATCCGCCGCCCCTAGGCCACTGCCGCCCATAGGCCTCGGCCTATACGGCCTATTGACAAATCCAGGGCTGCTGGTGATCGATGTCACCAAGGCGTTTCAGAATGAGCACGACTTTCAGCAGTGAAGAAGACGACGCTATCTACCTATCTACGGATGCTTCATTTTTATGCATCGACAGAGTATGCCGCAGCATCTATAAAAATTCCTGCAATCAGCTGGAACTATTTTTTTAGCACTTTAAGATGAACTTCTTTACTGAAAAAATTCTTTAATTAGCAACAAATCGTTTAGGCTGCCAAAATGGCTCAAAAACTAAATTCAGCTTTCATTTGCGTAACATTTGTTTACAGGTGGCGGCGGTGGTAGCGGTATCGTCAAACTTCATCCTTTCAAGCCGATGCGTCCAGGTTATATCAGGTGGGCATTAAGACGCAATTTTATGTTACCTTAAGGATATGCCATAACAACCATAAATACCACACTCGGTTTTCATCGGGCGGCAGAACTCGGTCATTGCATAGCAATTTCGGTTCTCGAAGTTACGTAGATTTTGCTTAGCGATCTTCTTCTCTTATCTGATATCCATAGGTTTTGTGACCCTTTAAGTAAATAGTTTTAAGTCAAAATTATTTAAAAAAAAAAGTTTTTGATAGAGAAATAAGCGCGTCGCATTTCATCTCTTTCTTACTTTTTTCTTTTTTAGAGTTTACTCCTTAAGAATCGATTTTCATATAAGGCCCCTGGTATGGAAATTTTATGAGGGGTAAAATTAATACAAGCGTTAACTAAAAACCGTTACGTTATCTGTCACTTTAACATTTGTGCGAGAGCCGACGCGTGTATTTATGTTCCCTAAAAAATAAAAAAGCAAGTTTATGGCCTTATAAAAGCAAATGTCCTACTGCTGAGATGATGATTTTTTTATGTTAAAATCGGCAGACAGGCTGACGGTCCACTTGATAGTACCGTCGCTACCGTCGCCTAGAACACAAGCAACGCCACATCTGCTGCAAGTGTGCTACCGACTACACTAGGATTGATAAGGGATTACGATAGAGAAATGACTCTGGCATCCCTTACTCTCTCACCGAAACACAACAGCACACGTACCGTTATTTCACGGTGGTCTTCTGTAAGAGCGTGGTTCTGCCGCCAGACGGGCTTCCCAAATGACTGCGAAACGCAGTGTACCCTGCCACTACTAAGCATTCTTGGCTGCATTCTAAGCAATAACATGGGTCTTTCGTTGATTTTCAAAATAAAAACCTGTGGCTATCATTATTGACCTATTGATGAATCATTCATGTAATATAATATCTATTCTATGAATGAAATGTTTGTTTACCCACAGATTAATGATAATTTCCAAGCAAACGCGTGAATGCGAATTCATTACGTGGAGATCGCAAACGTGAAATGTGTAAATAGATATAAATTGTGAATATTTAATATGTTCGGTGTCTGTTGAATAATAATTAATCAGTCGAGTGACAGATTCAACAAATTAAATGCCTACGTTTTCCGTATGTAAAAAATTATTATATTGTGGCTTTTGCAGAACATATTCTAAGGGGTTGATCGAAGAATTGGATTTTCCCTTTTAGGCTTGTCTATTTATGTAAAATCGGGGTTACACTATTTCGTGTACCGATTTTTCATCAATCTTTTTTTGATGTGAACCCCAATTTGAATATGACACAGTGACCTGCACGTGTATCATGACTGTCATATTTAAATAACATAAAAAAGATGATATTTGAATCGGTTTATTTGTCCTATACTAGGTTACTTCAAGTCCATAGAAAAAGTTCAATGTATTTATTTATTTATATAGCACCTTGGCAACAGACACGTGCGTCGATACTTAATGCAGTTAAGCTAGCCCAGTGATTTGGTAGCTCTTACCAATTGATTTAGGATTTGGCGTTTCTGAACACGCAATTTAGTAGCTCTCACCAATTGATTTGGTGTCTCTCACCGCGCAATTTGGTAGCTCTTACCAATTTATTTAGGATTTGGCGTTTCTGAACACGCAATTTAGTAGCTCTCACCAATTGATTTGGTGTCTCTCACCGCGCAATTTGGTAGCTCTTACCAATTTATTTAGGATTTGGCGTCTCTGAACACGCAATTTGGTAGCTCTTACCGATTGGTTTGACGTTTCTTACCACGCAATTTGGTAGCTTTCAACAATTGATTTGGTGTCTCTCACCACGCATTTTGGCAGCTCTCAGGCTCTCACCAATTGATTTGGGATTTGGTGTCCCTTAACACGTTAGACGAGCTCTTTGGATGAGTGGTTAGGGTGCTTGCCTTAACGCTCTGTTCTAGGGTTCCCGGGTTCGATTCCCGGCAGGGTCAACTTTGAAAAGTTCATTTTTCAAATTTGGCTCTGGTCTGGAGCTGGAAAGTAGTGGCAGGGCACACTGCGTTTCGCAGTCATTTGGGCAGCCCGTCTGGCGGCAGTAACCACCCCCTTACAGAAGACCACCGTGAAATAACAGCACGTGTGCTGTTGTGTTTCGGTGAGTGAGTAAGGGATGCCAGAGCCCATTTCCCTATCCACTCCTAATCCTCAATCCTACTGCAGTCGGCAGCGCACTTGCAGCAGCTTAGGCGTTGCTTGTGTTATAGGCGACGGTAGCCACCTACCATCAAGTGGACCGTCAGCCTGTCTGCCGACCTTAACATAAAAAAATAAAATAAAAAAAAAACACGTAATTTGGTGGCCCTCACCAAGTGCCCAACAGATAAATAATATCTAATGTAGCCTAATGCCTACTTTGGTTCAACTAGTATACTTACACAAATCCTAGTTATACATAGGTAATATCGTACATAGGACGAACTCTGAACCGTTTCTACCCACATTTTGATAATATAATAACTGATTATAACTGATAGTAATCATATATTTTTAAATTATTTTCTAAATATATAAGTCAATGATGACCTATAAGATAATTAAAAAATATACCACTGTTCTAACAACGGAAACAAAAAAAACATCTAAGTGTATAAGCTGAACTTCTACTGTGAAGGTATTGTGTACAGTTATCTATACTAATATTATAACGCTGAAGAGTTTGCTTGTTTGAACGCGCTATCTCAGGAACTACTGATTCGAATTGAAAAATTCTTTTTGTTTTGAATACTGCATTTATCGAGAAAGGCTACAGACTATATATCATCACGCTACGATAAATAGTATTATATATACGCAGTGTCCAGTACCGCGCGCCCCATGCGCTCGCCGCCGCCGTATGGGCCGCAGCGAAACGTGGCCGAGTTCAGCTAGTAATTCATAAGTTCCCAAGTCCACACCCCCTTATAGTAAACTAGGTACTATAAAATTATAAATCTTCTATTGTGTTTTTGCACACGAGTAATGCATTCCAAAAGACCAACACCAATCATCCCGTGTGGATTTGCATTTGCTGGTGTTTATTTTTACTAGGCTACGGTTGCCACCTACCATCAAGTGGACCGTCAGCCTAACTGCAACCCTTTATTATAAAAAATAAATGTTTATAAATGGAGACTGTCTAAAATATTGTTGTACGTAGATCTTACAACCGCAGATCGTTCGTGGAGGCGGATGGGGGATATCCAGGAGCGAATCATCACGACCCGGGACTGCTGTGGACCGGCCTCGGTCGCCGGTAGACATCGAACCTCATACATTCGTAAAGAACGATGGGCCAAACATGCACCAAAATACATACCTTTAGGACCCATGAAACCCCGCGAAAAGACCCATAGCCGCGACCATACTAATTATAATGATCGTGAATTATTACCGGAATTGATGTTAGCTTTACCGGAATTTTGCTACTTGTGAACACACCAGTATTCTACTTATTGATGTCGTCTATTACTAGTCAAATTAATTTAGTCAAATAAGAGTAACATTTAAATATACTTATTGTAATCGCTCTGTAAGATTAATTAATGAAGTATTTATGTAATAAAATTCTATAGTAGGTACTCAAAAACCATGTAACAGACGAACATTCAAGGGTTTCCTAGAAAATAGGAGCTTGTGAAACGCATGACATTACCACCGTACTGCGCGCCATAGATGCCGATTTCATCCGCATTACTTGCATAAGGTGCTGCTGCGGACAGTTGGGATGAAGGGAAACTTTATCCCGCAGGCGCTCGAAGATTGAAACAATTTTATGTGTTTCCACCTAACAACAACATGGGCTTCTTCAAGCGATCCGTAAACAAGTTTCTGCAGGGCCAGCATCAAACCGTGTGTCCTTAGGCGACGGTAACTGCCTACCATCAAGTGGACCGTCAGCCTGTTAGACACCATTTATCATATAAAAAACTAAACCAAAACTAAGATTATAGGATCTCAACATTTAAAATCAACACAATGCATGAAGGAATAAAGTCAACATTTTGAAAATACAAATTGATGGAGATTTAACATTATACGATGGTGTAATATACGATGGTGGGTATGACCCTGGAGCACATACATGTACAGTATGCCTAAAAAAGTCAAAATACAATCAGCCTGTATATTCAGTAATAAGAAGCTCCTATTCTATGAAGCGTTTGAATTTATACAGCAACGGAGACAGATTCATTATTATTATTACATTGGTTTAGTTTGTACTTAATCAAGTGTCAAAATATAAAACTTTTTCAAATTATGTCTCACTTAAAATAAGCTCAAAATTTACTTAATTAAGTGTAAGAGAAATTTTAAAAATTGAAAATTAAAAAATATTATACATATAATATCGTCTCTTATTTGTATTTTTAATAGCTACAAATATTTTAAGGCATCTTTTGATATAACTGAATTTAGGTCCTATCTTTTACTCTTTTAGAATTTGCAATTCACATTGCATATTTATTTTCCAGTTATATACATAATTAGTAACCGGTCTGGCGATCATCCCCTTAAACATTCAAATCAGTGTCAATTTTGCTTATGTTTCGGTGATGAAAATAAGATTTATTTAATTTTATTTACATCATTGCGGCTATCATTACAAGGCCATCCAAGACGATAGCGCAATAAAACATAAACGACTGCCAAGGTCTATTCGCCAATTCTCTTTATCCTATACTATAAAGATCAGCAGTGCTCTTTTTTTTTTTTCAAAATTTTCTTTTATTTATTACTACCTTAATAAATATTATATTAGAATATTAATACAGTACATATTTCAAGTGTCAGGAAGGCCTCGTCAAAATACAGTACCTACAAAGATAATGTAATATTATAAAGATGGGTTTGCTCTTGGCCAGCATCTATCCGTGTAGGAATGATGAGGCCGACGATGGAGCGAGCTCACCCAGAAGATGCCTATTCACTCGAACCTTGAAAAGATTTGGGTTATATGAGCTCGGAAATACAGACGCCGGCAGGGAGTTCCAATCGTTAGCAGTGCGCATTATAAAAAATGTTTTAAAGCGCTTGGTCCTAATTAGAAGGATTTCGAAAAGGTGAGGATGGTAACCAGCCGTACGTCTGCATGTCCTTGTCATTCAGTCTTGAAATACAGTAAGATGTTAATTTTGATTTTAAGTTATTTTGTTTAATTTAATTTGTAAACTTACTCAGTTGCTGAAGTCCTAAAAAAATGTTTAAAGTGTAGGTTATTGAGTCTACAAAACTTCGTCTAACTATTAGTCTAATTTTATTCTACGCTGTTTTCTAAAGTGAGCCTAAATTTTCTAACATTATCAGTTCCGAAAGGCCCTAAATTCAGTTAAGTACAAATTGCCTTAATTTCTTATGTAAATATTTAAATTGTTACATAAATTGAATTAATTAAACATTGTTTATGCAAAATAATGTATTTTGCCGTTAAAAGTATTAAGTATACTTAAATGTTTTTTAGCTTTTAAGTCCTAATTATGTTTATGAAATAATAATAATAATAATAATATCACACCGCTGATTTGTTTTCTTTTATACAAAAATTACAAGTTGTTCTTTTATCAATTACAAGTTATTGTAATTGTATCAATCATGGGAGATCAATCAGTTTTGTGTGAAAATCAGGCCGTTGCGTCCTCGGTTTATTTTCGTTTCAACTTCGTTAAACTTGTGCCATTAGGTAATAAAAGATATTATGGATTATACTGGGAAAATATCGTGTTATTTGGTAATGGGGTTTTATAGATATTTAATTAACTTTGAAAGTATTTAAAAATCAATTTGATCATTGATCGTCATTGATCGTTTGTCGAATAAAGGAGAGTGATGTTAATGTCTTTTTAATTTTCGAATTAAATCCCCATTTACAAAATCTGAAACAGGAAATTACTGAAATTAAGAAAAACTTTTATTACCAAAATCTACAAAGTTTAAATTAAAAAAAATATGGCTTGGTTTTGAACGATGTCCTTTGCATAATTGAGTAGGCAAGTTGATGATTTATCTATTGTGAAAATTTTCTTTTGAAGCCTCGTTAGATTTTTACATTAACTTATATCCCTATAAATACAACCAAGTTTTCAGAACATGAGTTCTGAAAATACACTTTTCAGCTATCAGATTCATCATCTTCACCATCTCAGTCGCAGGACTTCTAATGCAAAATGTCCGGTCAGAAGCAGCCTAGATTCACCGTCATCGTCACAGCCTGGATCAGATTCATGCCCTATACAAATTCTATAGTTAAATAGCTTTAAGTACCTACATTTTCGACCTACATTTTGTCTAAGTACAAATCACTGATATTATGTCTGTGCTGATAAAAGACTTTTACAAAATAGGGATGTCCTCTTTCGTTTTTACAATGTTTGTTTTTTTTTGTGTAAAAGTTGTCAGACAGGCTAATGGTCCACTTGATGGTAGGTGCCTATAACACAAGCAACGAAATAAGTGCTGCAAGCGGGCCACCGACTATAGTAGGATCTGGCATCTGGGCTCTGGCATCTCTCACTCATTTACCGAAACACAACAGTCAGTACACGTGCTGATATTTCACGATGGTCTTCTCTAATGTGGTTTATTGCCGCCAGTTGAGCTGCCACTTCTATTTCTATTCTATTCTATTCTTAAAAGGCATTATTTTAAAATATCAAAGTAGAGTCATAAAAAATAAGCAAGCAACACAATTAAAACTTAAATAATATATTTTTATGTATAAAAATATATTTTTAATTACTTTTCAAACATTAATCTTCTGAGTTTTAAAAGAATCCATTTTCTTCACGTGTATTTTTTTATGGCAACTCACCCACACAGGGCGATGATGTGGAGTGGATAGTGGCTTTTTATGGTCGTCTTAACATTAACGCTCGAGTAACATGCCATAAGTAATATAATATATATGTCAGACACACTTTACGAATCTTTACTTTTCTATGAGACAGTTTATTTTTATTTCATACTACCGACCCCTTCCAGCTTCGCACAAATGTAAGTTTTTTTGCAAATTATCTATAAAAACATTCCTCGTTTGACGCTCTGTTCACTAGTGAAATCCGACTCGAAATCCATCCGGTGATTTATAAATTAGCAGAGAAATAAACAGAAGCGGACAGAAACTATACTAGTTTTCATGTTAAGATTCACTCCAATGTGTTCAAAATTCAAAATTTCAAAAAACTCGTAAACGCCGCAGAAAACAGCTTGCGCACCAGGCTACCATAGTAAAGGGATTTGTGCCAACGCTGGACTAAAAAAAGACAAAAGTCTAATGAAATCACAATTACCAAAGAATTCGTGCGAATTGGTCCCACATCGCATTGCTCAACATCGCTGCTCCCATTTTCCAGTAGCACTAATTCTCTACTATCTTATCATTGTCACCATCACCATATCAACCGTAAGACCTTCTACACCAAGACCTGGCCTCCTCCATCAGAGACCAGTCAGAAGCAACTTGGATTCATCGTTTACCTGCAGCTCTTATTATATTATATAAGAAAATAAATAAACTATTCAACAATATCTTTTACATATAAAGATTGTAAGACCGGTCCACTTGAAGGTATAGCTATCATCGTCGCTAATACAAGCAATGCCAAATATGGGGCAAGTGACCTGCCGACCGTAGTATGATTAAGGATAAGTGATAGGGAAATGGGTATTGGGATCCTATACTCACTCACCGAAACACAAAAGTACACATGCTGTTATTTCATGGTGGTCTTCTGTAAAGAGATGGTCAGTGCCACCAGACAGGCTGCCCAAATGACTGCGAAACGCCGCTACTTTTCAAATCCTGACCAGAGCCAATGTCATTTCCATTCATGCAACTTCATTTCCAAAGTTAGCCCTGCTGTTAATCGAACCCGGGGCCTCTGAGACAGAACGTTGAAGCAAGTATCTTAACCACTCGACCAAGGGGCTTATTGAAGCAAGTACTTACATCTTACGGCTGCTGCCGGAGAGACTGCCCAAATGACTGCGAAACGCTGTATGCTTGGCTGCTACTTAAAAAAATCTAAAATTCAAGTATTACTAAAGGGATTTTAACTCCCTAAAGTTCCGTATGACGCATCCCAGTACCGTCACGAGAACATGGTACCCTAAAATTCTTAGGATAACATAATAATGTTTAAAGAATGTTATTTTGTAATTGATAAATTCCTTTCGGTTGACCTCAATGTAATATCGGCCGCCGAAAAAGCAATTTGTATAGCGACCGAGTTATTTATGTGCCATTACATATGATTGGTATACAATGAGGATGTGCGTTGGCTGTCTATACGCTATTGAAGGGAAATTGATGACAATTGACTCAGTAGATACTTATAGCTAAGTTTAGCTGCTAATGCACCTAAAGTAGGGCCAATTTAATAGATCACATTTGACATCTGTCAGCTTAGCTTCATAGTGAAGCTTCACTGACAGCTGCTGTCATTATTTCAATAAACGTCTATTTTTTCAGATAAAAATAGACGTTTATTTGAAGCTTCACTATGAAGCTAAGCTGACAGATGTCAAATGTGATCTATTAAATTGGCCCTACTTTAAGTATGTGATGATACGCATTGGCTAAAACCTAGCATAGTGAGAAACACAATTTTTTTAAGTAGTAAGAAGTCGGCTACTTTATTTTATTCATTTATTTTTAAATTGTCACCATGAAGCCGCTTTTAGACGATCCCATTTTCTTGCATGTTTCATATCGTAAAATGAATAAATAAATAATATCGTAAAATGGAAGCAATAAAATGACTTGTTACATCGAAACGACACCTAATATGCTTGCGCAGTGAAATAAAGTTGAATTCAAAACTTGCACAGGTCTAACAGTAAAGTACATACTACATAAAAATACCTCTAATGCTATAAAGCAGGTATATATTATAATATGTACTTTGATATTCTTATTGAATATTTTCATTATATTTCTAAACTTGTTCCTAACACACACACACACGCTCATTTCTTTGATTTTTCTAACAGCAACAAGTGTTAATTTATCTTAGTCTGAGTTTTAAATGCGGTGATGGAAGAGCGGGGTCTCCTGATACAAGTATTCTTATACTTACTAGGAGTTCCCCTACAATGTGTACCTAGGCTAAGTTGAAGTAATAAACAATTTGTATTTTATTGAAGATTACCAAGAATATCTGTCGTCACAAATGCTGGAAGCAGTGGCGGGGACACTCTGTTTTTTTTTATGTTAAAATCGGCAGACAGGCTGATGATGGTCCACTTCATGGTAGGTGGCTACCGTCGCCTATAACACAAGCAACGCCAAAGCTGCTGCAAGTGCGCTACCGACTACAGTAGTACGGCAGTAACCTAAACACCCCCTTACAGAAGAAGACCACAATGCCATTTTCAATACCCACTCCCAATTCCTTAT
Organism: Bembecia ichneumoniformis; assembly: GCA_910589475.2. Lineage (NCBI taxonomy): Eukaryota > Metazoa > Arthropoda > Insecta > Lepidoptera > Sesiidae > Bembecia > Bembecia ichneumoniformis. The sequence goes on from OU342535.1 coordinate 15,701,850, forward strand.
CCATAACCCTACTATGCTCGACAGCGCACTTGCAGCACCTCGACGTTGCTTGCTTTATAGGCGACGATAACCACATACAATCAAGTGGACCGTCAGCCTGTCTGTCGACTTTAACATTAAGAAAACGGAAACAACCCGTTAAAAATGCTACAATTTCATAAAAGTACGTGTTTAGATCACGTGTAAATACTTGCATAAAAAGGGTTGAAAGGCAATTATTGCTTTTTTTTTAGTTTAGATACTCCTCAAGAATTTACTTTTTAATATAAGGCCCCCGGTATGGAAATATAATGAGGAGTAAAACTGATACAAGCGTTACGTTATCTGTCACTTTGACATTTGTGCGACAGCTGACGCATGTATTTATGTTCCCTAATTCTACTCTCTGGGCTTATAAAAGCAAAAAGCAAAAAAGTCCGAGTTGAGGGACGAAACTATAACGCATTTGTACCTGTCAACGCAACGACATCTGTCGGCGAAAAAATGAACTATTTGACTTATAAATCGTAGTGACATTTGTGTACACCGAACGTAACTAACATAACCTTTGTTTGGAACACGTGACATCTGAGTATGCAGAATGTCACTAAATAGTATAAAGTAATTAGGTATCCAGTTATCTATTGAAACGAGGAATATATATTTAATTTTATAGGTTTAAAGGACTAAACTCCAGTCATGCGTAGGAGCTTACAAAAAACTTTTTATATGTATTTCAGAAACTGGTTTGAATGATTTAAATCATTTTAATTTAGATATGATTAGATTATAACAATTCAATATTAGTTAGTATAATAATAGTTAGAATAATATTCTAAAAAGTATAAGTAAAAGGTAGGTACTTTTTATATTTTAACTAGAACATTATCGTAACTAGAACATAACAATGCAATCATGAATATCAGTTAATGTTTAAAATTATTACAAAAATGTTTTGTTATCATATTGTAACCACTCTTCACACATCATTAATTTTTATTTCCGTTTTAGTCACAAGGTCACTGCGAAACAAAGCCAAGCAAATGGTCCATTTGACTGAGAAGCATTTATGTTTCTACATTTACCTCAACAATTGAACTAGCATTTATGCTGTTATGAAATCATCATCATCATCAGCGTGTGTGTCTATCCACTGCTGGATGTTGGCTTCTCACAAGGCTCGCCACCACGCACGGTCTTCTGTCTTTCGCAACTAGCCGTTTCCTGCGAAGCCTTTCAAATCGTCTGTCTACCTTGCCAACCTGGCCGCAAGTGATAAAATATTTGTTGTTTCGATTCTGTATTCTGACAGAAGGTGAACATTTCCGTCAAAATACGATCACAAACAAAAGTTTTTTTTTGAAAACTATGTATCATAATGCCAACCTAAAACTGCAGAAAAAATACATTATACCTACCTATTAAAAAAAACTTATAACACAAAGCTACTTACTCAAAAATAGCTCAGAGGGGGTGGTGTCTAATTGCCCCCATTCCTGTCGGTCCTAAATTTAAATACTAAATTTAAAAGTTTTAAATATTTAAAATATTAAATAACTTTTACTTTTCACGCTTGATCAAGTTTAATAAGTACGGGGAATAAAAAATGTCTTAGAGAATTTTTATCTTACACTAGCTGTGCCCGCGACTCCGTACGCGCTATAGTTCATTTTTTGAAAATTTCACAGGAACCTAATAATTTTCCAAGATAAAAAGTAATCTATATGTTAATCCAGGTAATACACTACATGTGTGCCAAGTTTCACCCAAATCAGTTCAGCCGTTTTTTGCGTGATTGTGTAACAAACATTCAAACATACAAAGTTTCACGTTTGTAATATTATTAGGATTATTTGATGGCTGTTGGGCAGGAGATGGCTGTATCAGTTAAGGCAAAGGAAATTATGGAAACGCATAGATATAAATATATAATTATATATTGGTAGGTACTTTGTTTTTTAAAAAAAGTGGATGAGTGTTTAGGGTGCTTGCCTTAACGCTCTGTTCTAGGGTTCCCGGGTTCGATTCCCGGCAGGGTCATCTTTGAAAAATGAACTTTTCAAATTTGGCTCTGGTCTGGATCTGGAAAGTAGTGGCCTCAGACCGAAAAAACTATAGACAGAGCTCTTACGAACAAAAACGTTTTAAAAAATGAAGCCGGTTCTCTGAAGATGTGTGCATATAACCCTACTTTTCGTATAGTGGTCTTGCGTTTGTGTATGCAGTTAAAAATGTTTTCCACTAACAACTTTTACCCCAATTAATTATTAAAATACTTATTAAAAAAATATAGTCAGGTATATCAACTATTCGCATCAGACTATAGAGCGGCCGTCACCCTATTGCAGAATCGTCTTCCTATTACCTGCCTCACTTAAGGGCGTGTATTCTTCCGTCTATAGTTTTTGTCGGTCTGAGGTAGTGGCAGAGCACAGTCGCAGTCATTTGGGCAGCCCGTCTGGCAGCAGTAACCACCCCCTTACAGAAGACCACCGTAAAATAACATCACATGTGCTGTTGTGTTACAGAAAGTGAATAAGGGATCCCAGAGCCCATTTCCCTTATCCTTAATCCTACTGTAGTCGGCAGCGCACTTGTAGCAGCTTTGACGTTGCTTGTGTTATAGGCGACGGTAGCATGGAGTGGCGTCGTTCTGTGTTTCAAGGCTTTATAGAAATTTGTCACCCACCTTATAGGTTAGCCCCAATGACTATTATTTATTTTCAAAGCTGAAGTCTGACTTCTAGTGACAATGACGTGGCCGCTGCAGTTTTTGCGCATTTTGAAGACACAAATTATGAATATAGTTTTTAATGTTAAGATCTCCAGACAGGGTGACGGTCCACTTGATGATAGGTGGCTACCGTCGCCTATAACACAAGCAACGCCATAGGTGCTGGAAGTGCGCTGCCGACTACAGTTGGATTAAAAATAAGGAATTGAGAAGAGTTAGGGAAATGAGCTCTGGCATCCCTTACTCACTCACCGACACACAACAGCACAAGTGCTAGGTGTGCCTGGGTGGTTACTGTCGCCAGACGGGCAGCCCAAATGACTGCGATACACAGTGTGCCCTGCCACTTCAAAATTTATACGAAGGGATGGAAATGTTAATTAAATTATTAACATTTCTATATATTACATTTTATAAAATTATATTTATGTTGAAAAATAAATATAACATTTGTACCCTCCTACGTACAATATACATAGAAAACAAAAAAATAGAATTTAAAAAAAATTTGCTGAACTTAAATAATCTTTATTCATCTTAATCAAGAAAAATATTACTTTATTTCATTTTATTAACGATTAGCTGTGCCTTCAATTTCGTACACGTGGTATTTGGATTTTTTTTTTGTTCATTGGAATGAAACTAACAAAGACTAAATTAAACGGGAAGCTTGCTACATCAGTCGTTTGCGTGCACAAACGCACAGACAAATTATCTAATAAAAACTATTATTTGATCTCGGTAACATAAAAGTAGGTATAATACAACGTTTGCAAGTTGTTTTTTTTTAAAGCTAGTTTTAATTACTATTTATGGTAATGCCCAGTTTACATTATTCCAGTCCAGAGATCCAGTCCAGTACTGGATTGCTTACTGGAAAAATGTAAACCAGCACTGGAATGAACTGAATCCAGTAAGCATTCCAGTCCAGTAACTGGATTGGAATAATGTAGATGGCCAATCCAGTGCCATTCCAGTGCTGACGAAGTAAACACGTGTTGGTTGTTTTTGCGGATTTTTTTGCGAAGAAAGGATTTAACAATGGTGAAGAAGTTATCTGAAGACGAAACTGTAAAGTTTGTCACTATATACAGAGAAAATCCGTGTTTATGGGATATAACATCAGAACAAAGCTATGCGCCAAACTGCTTTGCAAAATCTGTGCATTGGTATGGAAATTGAAGGATTCACATTGGAAGATGTGAAAAACAAAATAAAAAGTATTCGTTCGACATACTACCTTGAACTAGACAAGATTAAGAAGTCATCCACATCTGGTGCTAGTGGTAATGTTTACCAACCCAAAGTGAAATGGTTCGCCGAATTTAATTCATTTATTAAAAATGTGATGGTGAAGCGTGAAGCTGATCCAATTTCTCACCCAAATCCGTTCCTTTTTTCTTAGTTCCTTATCAACCTCATTAATGACTTCTTGTAGCAAGAGTGATTGACAACATTTGAAACATTTTCGAAACTGATCTCTTTTTGAAATCATTGTCACTGTAGTGTTCACAATTCAACGGCTTCTAAATGACTGGAATAATGTAGACGATAACGAATCCAGTCCAGCACTGGACTGTATCGCTGGACTGGAATAATGTAAACCGGGCATAAAAGACAGCAGACAAGCTGAAATTTCCGTGGCCTGTAAACCCAAGCTAACAAACTTATTGCCGCAAGACAGGCTGCCCTATGACTGCGGAACCCATCATAACCTGCCATTGCAAAGATATAAATTAAGTCAGATTATTTTATTAAAGTCAGGTATATAACTCACATAAACTTTTATTATTGCTACACTTCATATCGACGGCAACTAAGTACTGTTTTATCGCACCGCATAAACGCACCGGTGATAATAATGCGGCCTCCAAAATTATGACCAATATTACATCAGTAAACAACACTATTTTTCAGACTCTAAACTTATTAGACAATCTTTTTGATCGAAATAATAATTATACTACTGTTATTATTATTTGTTTCTTATTATTTCATTTTATTTACTAGAATATACCTCATATTTAAAAAAAAAATAATTCTTTATATGTCTTACTAAAGAACAGCACTTATACATGTTACATGTACAATACATGTTTGCACCCCAAAATCGCACTCGTGCGAAGGCGAGAACGGAGGCTCTAGTATGAGTTTACGATACTACACCAATTCTACACTCGCTAGCGAGAACGTAAAACTTTTGTATGGGAATCGTGAACTGTCAATGTCAAATTATCAATTTTCCATATAAATGTTTTACGCTCTCGCTAGCGAGTGTAGTATCGTAAACTCATGCTAGAGCCACGGTTCGCTAGTAAGTATTATGGAATATATATATTTTTTAATTTAAAATGGGTTTGCTCTCGGCCAGCATCTAGCCGTTTAGCTAAGATGAGGCAGACGATGGAGCGAGCTCACCCAGAAGACGCCTATTCACTAGAACTTTAAAAAGATTTGGGTTGTATGAGCTCTGAAACGGTTCATTCCTTAGCAGTGCGCATTATAAAATATGTTTTAAAGCGCTTGGTCCGTATTAGAGGGATTTCGACAGGATGAGGATGGTAACCAGCCGTTCGTCTGCATATCGGATAGAAGAAAGGGGAAGGCGGAATGGTCTCATGCAGCTCCCGAGCACTCTCTCCGCAGTACATCTTTTTTTATACATATAAACTATTCATTGTTCATCAAATCTTATAATTACTTTATAAGACATCCTATTTACTTTTTTTTTCATCTTACAAAATAAACTATTATTGCTTACAAAATAACTAGTATTTTCTTACAAAATAAACTAAAATTAAAATGTGTAGGTAAATAATAGCCAGCGTAAGGCTTATTCGCCCACAGTGCGGCATTTCTTTTACTTTTAACATTTTTATACTTACCAAAATTTATTATAAAAATGTCATCAACATTCGATTCTACTCGTGTTACGATTGACTATTTTGAACAAATTTTTGATACCTTGAGTTACATTATCAAATTTAAAAAAAAAAACTTAGCCCATGTTACTCGATAGTACATATAATTAAGTTTTTTATACGTGAAAAAAGTTTTGAAATTAGTTAAGCAGTTAAGTAGTTTTTGTGTTTATCTATTATAAACAAACATACAAAAACTCAAATCTTTTCTCTATATAAGCTTAGATAAAAATAAATATTACATAAAACTATCCCAATTATGTCATTCAATCATATTTGTTCAGAAGAATTCTCACAATGAATAGCTGATTGACATCAACAGAAAAATAAGTATTTAATTTACACATATCGACCTTATTCTTAAGTGAATAAAAAATATCTACATAGTAATACACGTAATAACAGACCATTATGTAAACGACTAGACAAGGGAGAAAAATCTAAATTATATAACAGAAATAATACTCACATTCAACGGCAGAAAATCCTTATTCTTTATTACTTATTTCTTACACTTAATGATTGTTCCACTTAATGATTGTACGTGACCGTTCGGGACGAAGATCAAAACCAGAATGCCGCTGCCTCCGATGAAGCCCTCCACTCGAGCACGTGTCTTTTTTTTATTCACTACCGGAAGTGGTATTTTTAAATTTGCCAATTTAATCTTTTAATGGAGATGTCAAATAAAGAGTACTTTTACATAACAAAATGTAGCAAAATTCAAATAAATACTTCTAAATTAATGAAACCTAACACTCGACCATCCTGACTCCGTGCATGTCCCCATGCACGCAGTCAAAAATGTCCCTAATGCGTAACCTAACACATCGTGCTCGGGCTGTAACAAAAATTTGCGTGTGCATTCTGGTTTAACCTGTCAATTACGTCAATAGGTCAATAGATCAATAATAAATCAGATACTTAAAATACGTTTGCATCAAACATCCACTTCACAAAAATAGGAGATTATTGTCTACGAATAAGTAAAATATAGAAATTACAAACAGACAATTATAATTATAATATAGTTAACAGAATAATCTATACTGAATATGAGCTATCTATGAACCCTTCCTTCTCACAGATATACTCATCCAAAATATATAAGAATGTTAGTGAACCCTTCCTTCTCACCAACAATCTTATCCAAATATGTGTTACTTGTGAACCCATCCTTCTCACAAGATATACACATCCAAAATATATAAGAATGTTAATGAACCCATCCTTCTCACCAACAATCTTATCCAAATATGTGTTACTTGTGAACCCATCCTTCTCACAAGATATACACATCCAAAATATATAAGAATGTTAATGAACCCATCCTTCTCACCAACAATCTTATCCAAATATGTGTTACTTGTGAACCCATCCTTCTCACAAGATATACACATCCAAAATATATAAGAATGTTAATGAACCCATCCTTCTCACCAACAATCTTATCCAAATATGTGTTACTTGTGAACCCATCCTTCTCACAAGTCATACACATCCAAACAATTAGTTCGTGGACCCGTCCTTCCCACTATAAACACTGTCCAATGTCTTATTTTATAATCAATCCTCTTAACTCGTCTAATTGAAATAATCACAAAGTCAAATTACATTTAAATTCATTTCAATCATTTCTCAATACTAAGGGACATCAAATATCATGAATAACCTATTGTAATCTACTTACTATATTCCCAATCTTGATCAACCTATTGTAAATAAAAATTAAATAAAATAACAATTATACCCAAGTGTACTTAGGAAACAATCACCTATATAATTTAAAAACAACAGTTATATTATTCGTTAATCTTATTATTTTTTTTATTAATTAATTAATTAATTTTTTTTTTTTATATTGTGTACTTAAGAAACATGATCATTATCGCTCTCTGAACTAATATCATTATCACTTCCATTATTAACATTAAGTGCGGCGACGTGTACCCAGGGCAACATGCGGTCAGCTGCTACGGTTGTCTTACGTTTACTTTTAGCGCTGCTAAAGCCAGGAATAGCAGCCAGTCTATAGCGATCGTTTCCCAGAACCTCGACAACTCTGTACGGCCCTATGTATGACGGCAAAAGTTTCTTACTTTTTCCGTCATTGTTAAAAGTAGTCTTAGATATTTTAACCAAGTCTCCTTCTTTAAATGCACGAGCTGGCCGCCTATTTTTATCAAAATATTTTTTTTGTTTTTGCTGTTCCATATCAATCCGATCTTTTACCTCGCTACGAACTGAATCTAGGTTACTATTTTCACGTGTTTCGTTTACGATCTCATTCATTCTTGGGTCTACCTCCGAATTCATACTTGATCCAAACATTACCTCTGATGGAGTCTTACCAGTAGTCTTATGACGGGTGTTATTCATGCCCCACTGTATCCTACCGACCTTATTATCCCAATCTTTCTCATTGCTATTCAAATTCTGAGCCGTTAACGACTTGACTATAGTGCGGTTGTACCGTTCCACCTGTCCATTTGATCTAGGACTAGCGACGGCATTCAAAACTTGTTTGACCCCTCTATCGAGACAAAAGTGCTTAAAAGCATGAGATGTAAAGCATGCTCCTCTATCACTGATGATACGATCCGGATTGCGGAAAGTATAGAAAATGTCTTCTAGGACTCGAATAACTGATTGAGTTTTAGTGTTACGAACTGGCCTAACGAAGACAAATTTTGTGAATGCATCTACTATAACCAGAAGATAGGAATTTCCTTTCTTAGACCGTACAAAGGGTCCAAGATGATCCAAATGCAAAGTGTGGAATGGTACTTCAACCTTAGTTATTGGGTGCAAGTGTCCGTCTTTTGAGGAAGTTTTCTTTGAATAAGCGCACTCAATACAAGCTTCTACATACTTTTTGACAAATCTTGACATTTTAGGGAACCAATACGTCTTCCTAATCCTATCTAGCGTCTTCTCCACCCCAAAGTGGCCGATGTCATCATGATTCATACGACAAATTTGCCACCTAGCCCCTTTAGGCACTACCCAGCGCATGTTGTCGGAATCTCTATCTAACCTCCTAAACACTTTATTATCCTTAATAACATAATTATCTTTGATATACTTCAGACCATCTGCATCAATATCTGAAGTTAGTATATCCTTAATACGCCCTATCTCACTATCTCCCAATTGAAGAGTATGGAGCCAGTCCTCGTTAGTGATGGTCATAACAGTGGGTAGCGGTTCAGTCTCTAACAAATCTTCTGTATTAAGAACGGGATTACGCGATAAAGCGTCCACGTGCGACATTCTCGTACCGGCACGGTACTCTACACTGCAATTAAACTCTTGTAACGACAACCACCATCGCGCGATACGCGGGATTAAATCTCGCTTCGAGAATGTCGAACGCAAAGCACTACAATCTGTGATTATCTTGAAACTCTGCCCTATCAGATATACCCTAAACTTCTTAAGGGAACATATAACAGCAAGAGTCTCAAGCTCAAAAGCGTGAAAGTTCCTTTCTTCGGGTGACGTCTGGCGACTGTAGTATGCTACGGGACGAAAAGAGTCACTTTCGTGTGAACGCTGAAGCAAAATACCTCCTATTCCAACCTTACTAGCGTCTGTATGTAATTCTGTTTCAGCGTTTGCATCATAAATTGTCAATATAGGTCTATGAATCAAACTCTTCTTAAGATTAGCAAAAGCTTGCTCCTGTTCCTCAGTCCAGGCCCATACTGCCTCTTTCTTTAATAGTTTATTGAGAGGATTAGCTACAATCGCGAAATTTCGAATGAACTTACGAAAATATCCCACCAAACCGAGAAACTGTCGAACCGAATGAACATTAGTTGGAACAGGAAATTCTTGGACCGCTTGCACCTTTTTATCTCCTGGTCTCACGCCATCGCCGCTAATCTCATATCCTAGATAAGAAATCTTATCCTGGAGAAAAGTACATTTCGAAAGATTGAGAGTCAATCCGGCCCTATCAATAAGACGTAAGACATTTTCTAATCGCTTCAGACATTCATCCACAGATTTACCGTATACTAATACATCATCAATATAGGCAGTTGCTTCTGAAAACCTAGACGAACCCAGAACTCTGTTCATCATACGTTGAAATACCGCCGGTGCATTTGCCAATCCGAATGGCATACGGTTAAACTCGTATTGTCCATCCGGAGTGACAAATGACGTGTAGGATTTGGAACTCTCTGCGATCGGAACTTGGTAATATCCAGAGGCTAAATCCAAAGTTACGAAGAATGACTGACCAGTAAGTCTTGAAATCTCGTCCTCTATAATAGGCATGGGATACCGCTCCTTAACGGTTATTGAATTCAGAAGCCTGTAATCGACACATAACCTCATTTTACCATCTTTTTTGCGAACAAGTATAATGGGGCTGGAGAACTCTGAAGTAGATTCCCGGACAATACCAGCATCGAGCATTTCGCCAATCATTTCTCGAACCTGTTCTCGTTCCTTATTAGAAAGCCTGTAGGGTCTATAGACAACCGGCTTTTGACTGTTTAATTCGATTTTCATCTCAGTAACGTTGGTGCAACCTAACTTCTTTAGCGACGATGCAAAACAATGCTGGAATCTACGCAAAAGCTGAAACAACTTCTGTTTTTGAATAATATCAACGCAACTACCGACCTTAACATTCGATTCATCTATCTCTATAGCTCCCGCCCGAGTTACATCGTCAAATGGTGCCATAATGCAATTGACAACTTGAACCTTGTTTGCTCTGCCTATTTTCATTCCTTGATATATAACCGCACTCTTATTCAACGGTGTAATGTAAACATTGCTTACTTTTCCTTTAACATGATAAACACCTCCATGAACCACTGTCTGTCCAATTGGCTTACCTACAATCCTATCATTCAAAAGAATAGCTCCATCATCGATAGACTCCACAGCGACCTTAACCGAAGCTGATCCAAAAATCTCAACATCTGCCATGATAACCACTTCCAGTGACGGTTCATCTATGTCATCTTTCTGTATCGACGGTAATTCTGATTGAACATCGTAAAACTTTAAGGTATTTGCATTCTTTACGACCAATATGTGAGATTGTTCCGTAAATGATTGTCCTATTAAAAGCGGCACGTCGAGATACGTGTCCTCAATCACCAGACAAGGTACCGAAGCTTGGACACCATCTACTACTAAATCAATCATGGTTCTACCTTTGGAATACACTATGTCATTTCCAAACCCTTTCATAGGGGTGGGCTCGTGCTCAATAGGCAAAGATAACGCAGTAACTACAGACGCAGTAATCAATGAGACCTCGCTACCAAAATCGATGAACGATTTAAGAGAAACTCCGTTAACTAAACATTCTTTTGTGAATTTGGAACTACCCATAGATGCAGTGATACGCATCGTTTTTGGCACATTAGAGACTTTATTATCGGAGTTTTCGAGACGAACCATGCAACTTTCCAACTTATGTCCATATCTTTGACACTTGGTACATTGAACGACTGGTTTTGGACACTTGGATACAGGGTGACCTTTCTCCTTACAATTAAAACAAAATATCTGACCACCAAATACCTTATTGACGGCCTGTCGATTCCTAGCATTGAGTTCATTAGCGGGTTTCGCCTTAAAAGTATTAATTCTATCACACTGGAAGGTATTATCTTTGTTGGAAGCCAAAAATGACAAAAGTTGTTCCGGTTGAGAGCAACGGAGAGCGTTCGCACTAGACCGCAAAGTTCTATCGTGTAATCCGTGTATTAAGCAATCAACAGCCCGCTTGCCCTGGATATCGCACTGATTCAACATAGCTAACTTTTCGTAATAATACACCTCTAGAGGTTCATTAAATTTACTTTTCCTCTTTAGCATATCTTCCAGGGTCTGGCCATAATTCTGTTCGAATGGAAAAGCATCTAGTAATTTTTGTTGCCATTCGGCCCAAGTAAATAATATAGAGTTAAGGCTTTCATACCAGGTTTTGGCCAGTCCCTGGAGTTTTTGCATTGCAAAATGAATCGTGGTTCTTTCATCCCAGTCGTATACGCTGGCACATTCGTTCACCTTCTTTATCCAAATATCTATTCTCTGTCCCTTAGAGGAAGGATCAAAATCTGAGAGAATATTCTTGTGGTTAATATTATGGGGTGCAGAATTTGCCAGCGTGTGCGCCTGGAATTTATGTTGACCAAAAGATTTCAATAATTCCATAACGTCTTTGGAAGAAAAAGTAGGGCTACACGACCTGTCTTGACGTTGTGACTCGCGCCCGTTGCTCGACCTCCGGCGACGATTGTTTCTCAATGGTGACGACGGGGCTGGATCGGTGTAGTCTTCCTCGCGGTGACGCCGATAGCCATAAGTGCCAGTCTCCGCGCGTTGTCTTTCGCGTGACCCACGTCGCTCGTTGAAGTCAGTTTGGCGTGATGAGCTACGTCTCAAACGAGAAACGTCTGCTTCGAGTCGGCGAACACGTTCTCTTTCTACAGCCAAGTCACGCTCTAAAGCGCGGCGGACCCTACTCCTGCTTCTTCTGCTTGTATTCCTTGCGCCTAGCACTGGACTCCTGCTGCGGTCTGGTGGACCTTGCCTTGGTATCTCCCTGCCACAGCACTTTTCTGTTTCCCCATCGGGCGTCATCAATCGACGCGGCGGAGACCCACCGTCACTCCTCTGCATTTTTCTGAAACTCGAAAACACGTTCCTATGTAAGTGTTCTTGATACACCTCAAAACAAATGAAATAAACTTTACTTTTTTTTTGTCGGTAGGGGCACTTTTTTTTTTTTTTTTTTTTATTTTTTTATTTTTTTTTTATCTTGGGGTAGAGGCCCCTTTTTTTGTGTGTTTTTTTTTTTTTTTTTTTTTGTTTGTCGGTAGGATATAGAAACAGAACTACCTACACATCTCAGAACCCAGAAAGAGGTTTCTCAAACTAACCAGAGACCAGGTAGTTAGCGTACAGTTTATACATGTTACATGTTAGAACGGAGACACTGTCAAATCACTGTAATAAACGAACCAGCATGGATTATGAACCCAAATGGGAAATATAGTCCTCGTATTCACATCAGATTCCCGCAAAATAACAATGTAAACATAAGTAATTCATATTAAAGGTGAAAATAAATTATTAACAAGAAATATCTAAGCCAAATTTTATCGAAATACCACACAATTATTAAGATAAGTGTAATCGAAGATTGATTTGAAGTATTTGATTTTAAACTTACTCGGTGAAAATATAAATTAAAAAAATAAGTTGTCCCATTTTTTGAGACAATTTTACGCATATCAATTTTATTTCTACGTAAATGATAAACACACTTTGGTGCTAGACGTTGTTCATCCCACTTCTGAAATGTAAACGACTAGACAAGGGAGAAAAATCTAAATTATATAACAGAAATAATACTCACATTCAACGGCAGAAAATCCTTATTCTTTATTACTTATTTCTTACACTTAAGAGCGTGCAGCGCGATCGAAAATCTTCGAGTTGGAGTAGCGGTGACGGAACGCACACAAAAATAACTTTACAGATTAGGCTCAACACAGAGTAAAACATATTTTTACTAATTTTTCTTTAGGAAAAATTAATGTAATAAATGATAATAGAATGTAATATAGTATGTAAATAATAATTAGTTATTATTATAATATAACGTAATATTCAGCTGATCACTATGTTTTGTTCATTTCTTACACATAATTTTACCTATGTATACTTACCTGCATATCTGGAAAAGAATAAATAAAGTATGAAAGAAGAAATGAAAAACTGCAAAAAATAATAAAAAGTTTTTATTATTAAATTTGTGATGTTTGGTTGTCGTGGTATTATCGTTATTTGTTAATTGTCGTTTATTTTTGACCTTATCTTTCGAGTGCTTTCAATATATAATCAGACTCCTTAATTGCCATTTTTCTATCCAGTCTTTTTTCGTATGAAATATTTACGTATTGAATTTTTCCACTGTCTTGATTAGCCGAGGATGTTTGAATTTCTGCTATTGGTAGCCTGAAATAAAATTAAACACTAAAAACGACAGAGAGCAATTTGTAAACACCGTTAGTTTATAATAAACATAACTGACGAATATTATGAAAGGAACATTGAATTTAAAATAAAACGCTTAAAAGTTGATAGTTTATAACCTCTCCGTTCCGAAATTGTCTACGAACATGCACTGTTCAGTACTTGGGCCTATCAATGAACAGTTTTACAAATTTACTGCGCGGTTTCAGTTTACAGTTTCGTTATAAACGACTGTTATCAAAAGCAAAAAACCTAATCTAACCTAACCAATAAATGTTTGATTAGCTAAGAAACCTATTTGGTGACCAAGTACTAGACTAGGTCAACCAAAAAAAGTTGCTGACCAAATAAATATTTTGCTGAAAAAATATATATTCCTATTACAAACTAACATATGCAATGTTACCGGATAATAGCCTAATTGACAAAATTTGGAAATTAGTTTAAAACTATGGCTTAGCATCTATTTCACCCCAAAAATATATTATTTTAAGAAAAATAGGTCTTTTACATTAGTATTTTGAGTTTTTAGAAATGAACTTGAAATTGACCGCGAAAAAGGCCAAGACTGTCATGGCGTCTTGAATGACGTCACACCTCGCGAAACAGCCGTGTTTGTTTATGACAGTCAATTGTGTTTTTTAATAAATAATGAATTCCTCGTATTATAAATACTGTATAGTGCCCCAATATAAAAGTTCAACGATAAAAACGCCAAACAAATTATTCATATACGTTCCAAACAATAAAGAATTACAAATTGATGAAGTTAAGGTTATTACAGCTCTCAACAGCCACTATCAATACCTCGTTGTGAATCTTCAATGCCAGAGATCTACAACAAAGAGATTCGAATTCACAACAAAGAGATTCGAAGAGCACTACGGAGTCTTGACGTGAACAAAGCTAGTGGACCTGATGGCATACCTGCAAGGGTCCTGAAGGAATGTGGTCCTGAATTGTCTCCTGTACTTACACGCTTGCACCATCTCTCTCTCAGGACGAATACCGTGCCGGCATTTTGGAAGCTTGCCAATGTTCAACCAGTGCCTAAAAAGGGTAACCGTGCCAACCCCTGTAATTATCGACCAATCGCCATCACTTCTGTACTCTGTAAGGTTATGGAGAGAGTACTGAATAGTAAGCTGCTGACATATCTTGAAGTTAACGACCTGCTCAGTGATCGCCAATATGGATTTCGCCAGGGACGTTCAACCGGAGGTCTTCTTGTATATGTCACGCAATACTGGAGTGAAGCCATCGAGAAACATGGCGAGGCTCTCGCTGTGTCACTCGACATATCGAAGGTCTTTGAGAGGGTTTGGCATGCACGTTTACTTGGCAAGCTTCCTACATACGGCATCCCCTCCGGTCTCTTTGTAGCTGGATTTCTGATTTCCTGAATGAACGGTCAATTAGAGTAGTCATTGATGGCTGCTCCTAGGACCTCATGGCAATTGATGCCGGTATTCCTCAGGGATCTGTTCTCTCTGCAACTCTTTTCCTGCTTCATATTAATGACTTACTTCTTCCAGGAGTAGTTGTATACGCAGATGACAATACGGTCATAGAGAGATATTTGTCCAGGATTCGTTCTGAGAGGGAGGCAATGGTTGAGCGAATTAACTGAACCTTAAATCTTGTATGCCAATGGGGTGACAAGAATCTGGCTGATTTTAACGCCAAAACGCAAGCGTATTTGGTCTCTGCAAAAAGGAGCCCTTTCGACTTGGCTCTAACTTTCCGAGGTGCATCCGTACCTGTGGCCAATGATCTTGAGCTTCTTGGTATGAAGTTGTGCTCAAATCTCAACTTCGGTAATTCTATCGAGTCCAAAGCCCAAACAGCGGCCAAAAAGTTGGGCATCCCAAATAGAGTGAAGCGATGCTTCACACTTGGACAGCTCCTCTCTTTATACAAGGCACAAGTCCGATCTTGCATGGAGTATTGCTGTCACCTTTGGGATGGCCCATCAAAATACCAACTTGCCGCACTCGACTCGGTGGATCGCAGAGCTAGGAGGCCCATTGGCGATGATACACTAATAAGAACAAAGCTGCAGAGCCTAGCACATAGACGCAAAGTTGCCTGTGTATTCTATAAGATGTACTTCGAAGAGTGTGCTCGAGAGCTGCATGAGATCATACTGCCTTCCCCTTTCTTCTATCGGACATACAGACGTACGGCTGGTTACTATCCTCACCTTGTCGAAATCCCTCTAATTTGGACCAAGCGCTTTAAAACATCTTTTGTGATGCGCACTGCTAAGGATTGGAACTCCCTGCCGGCGTCTGTATTTCCGAGCTCATATAACCCAAATCTTTTCAAGGTTCGAGTGAATGGGCATCTTCTGGGTGAGCTCGCTCCATCGTTGGCCTCATCCTTCCTACATGGATAGATGCTGGTCAAGAGCAAACTCATCTTTAATAAAAAAAATAAAAAAATAAAACTTTGTATTCGCTTACCTCAAAGTCAGCGGTTTTGAGTCAATGTCAAATTAGGAAATAAACGTAATCACCATTTATTAATATTGTCAAGTTAAGTTTTTACTATCGTATTAATTGTATTTTTATATATTTATTGTCCTGATATCAGTGGCAAAAGAAATTCATCGTGTGATTTGGTAAAATAGCTTGAAATTTACCAACGCGCCACCATTTAATTGTAATTTAACAGGTGAATTTATATACTGATATAAACAAACAATTTTTTTACATTTTCTTGGCTTCTCAGCCCAATATTTCAACATATTTTATATTGAAAATACTTTTTTTTATTTAGAACAAACTTTAAAGTAAGAATACTTTCAAAAAGTAAATCTTTAAATGTTTTAAAAATTTTAGGTTGTAAAAGCATTCTAGTCACAAAAGTTATAAGATTGTGTCGACAAGTGTGGACGTGTAAGCAGAAGATTTTACCGATTTAACAAAATGGTGGAACACATTTTTGTTTGCACCGGTTCTCAAATTTTTATATAAAATACCACTTTCCATGGCGCTCACCAATGAGGGTTTGGCTCAGTTCATATCAGTTGTACCTAGTATATGGGTAAATGAAAATTCTGTCCAGTTTTGGTCAAGGGCAAGAAAAACCGGCGATCTTGAGACGGCTGATTCCACAGTAGGTAAATGCCACTCTCTGACTGGTAACTGCTAATTAAGTAAGACTTTGTTTGTTCTTCACATAATACTTAGATAGAAGTTTTACCATTGCGGAATTCCGATGAACAATAGTCGGTGTTCACTGCAAAAAATTGTCCAAGCATAACGGCGTCAATTTTGGGCAATATACTGCTGTTTGTTTTGTTAAATCCTGATTCCATGGCGAATTATACCTGTCTTTCAAGATTAAACTAAAAAGGAACTGTATTAATTTAACAATAATTGCTGAAAACTCGAAATAACCTGTTCACTTTATACGAAAATGACAGCCACAACGTGGTGTTTCGCGAGGTGTGACGTCACGCTTCCATGCGCTTCTCTGATAGGTGTTTAATGTCACATAATTAAACGCCTCATTTTGTCGATTTTATTTTCCAAAAATATTATTAATCTTTTATTATTTTAATAGAAAAGTTGTTTTTTGTTTACTAATTATTATGGTTAATCATTAGAAACTCTAAGCCATCCGATTTATTCTCAGTGGAAACAAGCCTGTTGTATACACCTCTGTTTGAGACATTAAATAGATAGGTAGGTATTTACCTGTATGCATTTGCATGTTCTGCGTTCGCACTACTCTGTACGGAATTCGACTCAACTGCAATATTTTATTTTACATGTCCAGATTTTCTTATTTGCCTGAAAGTGAAACCAATGACATGATTAATTTAGCCATATTTAAGTATGCAAATTAGAAAAAAAAACAGACAATTGCGTTTTCCGATAAAAATACTTCCAAATAGAAGTCTACTTACCACATTATAGCAGCATTCTTAGGATAAATTTTTTATTTAGTCACTTAGATAATGATTCTTTTTCTGGTTACCCATCCTTCACTTCCAAAAAACACTTAAACATGTGTAAAATGTAAATACAAAATTTATAACACAGCTGACTTGACATTGACCTCATGACGTCATGTCATACGACAAATAAGTGCGCCTAGTGATTTTATTAGAGCAATGTTTTTTGTTTGGAAAACCATCAGGCGTTTGGGTTAAAATATTGAAAAGTCTTAATATTTTCATATTTATAATTTTATAATGAATATTAAGAAGGGGGGGATCTGCGGAATATCAATACAAACATTTTCATGTGAGAATTAGTGCTTCATGCGTAAAATTTAAGAAGTATTCGAAGAAATAAATTTTTAGAAGTCGTTCCGTTTATGTATTTTTTATTAATTTTAAATGTATTTGTTTCAAATTTCAACAAGGCGGTGACCTTGTGCAAGGATCAGGCTAACCTACAAAAGTTACTTTAATGTATTTAACTAATTCAGCGCATAGTACTAGTCACTTAAAAATGAGTAAATTTCCAAAATTTTGTGCAGTACCCCCTTAATGATTGTTCCACTTAATGATTGTACGTGACCGTTCGGGACGAAGATCAAAACCAGAATGCCGCTGCCTCCGATGAAGCCCTCCACTCGAGCACGTGTCTTTTTTTTATTCACTACCGGAAGTGGTATTTTTAAATTTGCCAATTTAATCTTTTAATGGAGATGTCAAATAAAGAGTACTTTTACATAACAAAATGTAGCAAAATTCAAATAAATACTTCTAAATTAATGAAACCTAACAATTATTTATGTGTGGTTACTTTTTATTCAATAAAATATTATTACAAAAATACCTGCATAACATAAATTAATAATTATTGGAATACGCCGGTCGTGAAATACAAATAAATTAAACAGATACAATAATATTGTTAGCAGTTTTTAATAATAGTGAAGAATGGTTAACATAAATGCTTTACTATTTCCATTTTTATTGTAAGAATATAAGATTTTTATTGTAAGAATATTACGCAAATTTATAATACTAGCTGTTTTAAGGTTCCCGTGTTCGATTCCCGGCATCGTCAACTTTGGAAATGAACTTTTCAAAGTAGGCTCTGGAATGTATCTCAAAAGTAGTGCGTTTAGCAGTCATTTGGGCAGCCCGTCTGGCGGCAGTAACCAACTCCTTACAGAAAGACCACCGTGAAATAACAGCACGTGTGCTTTTGTTTTTCGGTGAGTGAGTAAGAGATGCCAAAGCCCATTTCCCTAACCCTTCCCAATTCCATATCCTTAATCCTACCGTAGTCAGAAGCGCACTTGCAGCACCTGTGAAGTTGCTTGTGTTATAGGCGACGGTAGCCACCTACCATCAAGTGGATCGTCAGACTGTCTGCCGACCCTCGAGATATTTGAGATATCTCAAAATATGGCATATGTGTTATTAGCTGATGAGGAAAATTCGGATGTCAGGGCCACAATACGATCTACACTATTTCTTTAGATTACGTCTGAACAAACATTTATATATATAAAAAACAAATTAGTCTAGCATGTTACAAACTTTTATTTTCACATAGTGAAAAATTACCTACAAATCATATCGTAAACAATATAATTGTCATAGGTTAAATTTCTCACCTACTAATAAATTTCTCGTGCAGCGTAAAAATAATATCTATTAAAATGTCAACTCAAACCCACATTATGACAACACCTACATTCATCTATTGTCGTTCTGAGAATATTGTGAAAGGGTTGTCGCTTCACGTTGGCTTTGTGGCGTTTTTGTCAGCCCTGGTGTACAATATATTAAACAAAATATAATACAATACAAAATACATTTAACATTAAATAAAAATTAATCGCTAAATGTGTTGCGCTGAGCAAAACTAGAAAACGGCCGGACCAATTCTCCTAAATACTGCAACCAGGGTGTCTTTCTCCTACATTTTTTTCATGCCCCTCATGTAGCGCCTAGACAATGTCTAGGTCGTAAAGTTTATTTATTTATTTATTTATTTATTGTTACATGGCCTCCAACGAGGCAGGCACCAAAAAAAAAAACATACAGCAAGCGACGGAAAAAAAATAACATGGCAGATGCCGCCGCAATTATAGGAGGCACAGCCTGCGCCAATAAAGGTTAAAGTAGCATCCCGGCAATGAATTTAGAGAAAAAAAAAAACTACCAAAAAAATTATCAAAAATTTGTCAAAAAAAAAATTGTCAAAAAAAAAGAAAA
This sequence comes from Bembecia ichneumoniformis, assembly GCA_910589475.2. Classification (NCBI taxonomy): domain Eukaryota; kingdom Metazoa; phylum Arthropoda; class Insecta; order Lepidoptera; family Sesiidae; genus Bembecia; species Bembecia ichneumoniformis. Next base: position 15,721,690 of record OU342535.1, read on the forward strand.
AAAAATTAAACATAGAAATATAATTAAATTGGAAATTTAGAATAAATGTCAAAAATAAACTAATGTTAATTATCTGAACCACGGACAAGGATAAGTCTTTTAGTTTTGGAAAATGCGTCGTTAAAAAGGTCAACATCGTGACTAATTTATAGCGGCCGTTTGAGGTTGTAAGGGGTCAAGGGGGGCAAGCCTAGTTGTCCTACGGGACCTGATGAGGATATCATCAGGGTCGGATGTGTATCGGGAATCCACGACTAGCGGATTAGGGTTACGCGCATTTGTGTTTTTTTTTTTTTTGTATTTTTCCTTACATCACTATAGTGCGGTCAACGAAAGATATCTGTTAGTTGGTCAATACTAGTAATGGGAAATAATTAACACTGTTAAAAACTTTTTAACTGACCCAATAAAAAAATAAACTAAGTTTCATTAACTACTTGTTTATTTGGATTTTAATTCTGAATGCAACTAAAGTTAGTTAGTTAGATAGTTAGTTAGTAGTAGTTAGTATAGTTGGAGAATATATTGCAGCTTGCAATATTGCAGCTTACTCCCCTCCATCACTTCCATTCTCTTTCTCACTCAAGCCGTTTATTTTTTAATGAATGACTAGAAAATAATATTAACTGAGAAAATTCCCTCACTAAACCGACCAGCTGATTATGACAATGGGCCATAGCTCGTTGTTATTAAGCAGGTATTTTAACTTCCTAGTGTATGAGTAACGAGAAAATTCGTAGAAACCACATCATAAATGAAGCGAGTTAACGTGGCCAGTCGTCACGCGATAATTTGTGTGGTGTAATTTATAAACTAATAGCTATTTGAGTACTGTACAGTGAAAGTATATATGGAAATTTTATTTGTATACAAGATGGGTGATAATTTTTTTAAGATGGGTGATAATCATGAATATAACACAGGACATCTTAAGCTTTGTTAGATGCTGCACATGTAACTTAAGGTGCTCCCTCACCCGGAGCTTTCGCCTGTAATGTAACGTTACAGATTATTACATCAGTAAGGTAGGAGAACCAAGCATCGTTGATATAATCTGTACTCTAATATTATAGAGAGATAAAGTTTGTATGTTTGTTTGTTTATTTGTATGTTTGTATGTCCGTAATCTTCGAAACTAAGTACTCATTCGATTAAAAAATATTTTATCAGTAGGTAGTTAGAATAGAATTTCTATATTACATTCAGGCTTCTATATTATTTGCAGGCTCTATATTACATTGTAAAAAGAAAAGGCTTTTTCGTGCAAAGTAAGTCGACGAAAAAACGGCAAACGAAAACGTTTCTTTCGAACGCTGCTTTAACGGCTTAACTTTTATATTTAAGCCACAAAAACTACTTTTTTTGTATTAAAAAAATTATTAAAATCGTTAGGTGATGTTTATTGGCCATATTATCAACAATTTTTTTTTTTTTTATTATAGATGGGTTTGCTCTTGACCAGCATCTATCCATGTAGGAAGGATGAGGCCGAAGATGGAGCGAGCTCACCCAGAAGATGCCTATTCACTCGAACCTTGAAAAGATTTGGGTTATATGAGCTCGGAAATACAGACGCCGGCAGGGAGTTCCAATCCTTAGCAGTGCGCATCACAAAAGATGTTTTAAAGCGCTTGGTCCGAATTAGAGGGATATCGACAAGGTGAGGATGGTAACCAGCCGTACGTCTGCATGTCCGATAGAAGAAAGGGGAAGGCGGTATGATCTCATGCAGCTCTCGAGCACACTCTCCGAAGTACATCTTATAGAATACACACAGACAGGCAACTTTGCGTCTATGTGCCAGGCTCTGCAGCTTAGTTCTTATTAGTGTATCATCGCCAATGAGCCTCCTAGCTCTGCGATCTACCGAGTCGAGTGCAGCAAGTTGATATTTTGCTGAGCCATCCCAAAGGTGACAGCAATACTCCATGCAGGATCGGACTTGTGCCTTGTATAAAGAGAGGAGCTGTCCAGATGTAAAGCATCGCCTCACTCTATTTAGGATGCCCAACTTTTTGGCCGCTGTTTGGGCCTTGGACTCGATAGAAGAACCGAAGTTGAGATCTGAGCACAACCTCATGCCAAGAAGCTCAAGATCATTGGCAACAGGTACGGATGCACCTCGGAAAGTTGGAGCCAAGTCGAAAGGGCTCCTTTTTGCAGAGAACAAACACGCCTGCGTTTTGGTGGCGTTAAAATCAACCAGATTGCTGTCTCCCCATTGGGATACAAGATTTAAGGTTGAGTCAATTCGCTCAACCATTGCCTCCCTCTCAGAACGAATCTCATCGCGACCGGCCCCCGCGCCGGACAAATATCTCTCCATGACCGTACTGTCATCTGCGTATGCAACTACTCCTGGAAGAAGTAAGTCATTAATATGAAGCAGGAAAAGAGTCGCAGAGAGAACAGATCCCTGAGGAACACCGGCATCAATTGCCATGAGGTCCGAGGAGCAGCCATCAATGACTACTTGAATTGACCGTTCATTCAGGAAATCAGAAATCCAGCTACAAAGACCGGAGGGGATGCCGTATTTAGGAAGCTTGCCAAGTAGACTTGCATGCCAAACCCTGTCAAATGCCTTTGATATGTCGAGTGACACAGCGAGAGCCTCGCCATGTTTCTCGATGGCTTCACCCCAGTAGTGCGTGACATATACAAGAAGATCCCCGGTTGAACGTCCCTGACGAAATCCATATTGGCGATCACTGAGCAGGTCGTTAGCTTCAAGATATGTCAGCAGCTTACTATTCAGCACTCTCTCCATAACCTTACAGAGTACAGAAGTGATGGCGATTGGTCGATAATTACAGGGGTCGGCACGACTACCCTTTTTAGGCACTGGCTGAACATTGGCAAGCTTCCAAGATGCCGGCACGGTATTCGTCCTGAGAGAGAGACGGTACAGGCGTGTAAGTACAGGAGACAATTCAGGACCACATTCCTTCAGGACCCTTGCAGGTATGCCATCAGGTCCACTAGCTTTGTTCACGTCAAGACTCCGTAGTGCTCTTCGGACCTCTTTGTTGTGAATCGAGACCTCCGGCATTGAAGATTCACAACGAGGTATTGATGGTGGCTGTTGAGAGCTGGTGTCCAGGCGTGAGTTGCAGGCAAACAGGGAGGCGAAAAGATTAGCCTTCTCTATTGCAGTGTGAGCCAGTGAGCCGTCTGGTTTCAGCAAAGGAGGAAGCGACGGACGACAGAAGTTGGTCTCAACGGATTTAGATAAGGACCAGAACTGCTTACTACCGGGAGGGTATGTTGCTAACTTGGCCCCTATTCGTCTAATATGGTTGAAACGAGTCTTACGGATTACCCTTTTGCATTCCTTGGCAGCGGAATTGAATGCCCTCTTCTTAGAACGAACCCTTCGATCTCGAATTTTGCGGTCACTTATGAATACTTATCGCCACAAGTAATTAATAGACGCGATTTTTGCCTTTTACTGCATATGTTTTGGACTTATAGTTAAAAAGATATATAAAAGTCAAGACGCGTACGCTACCACTGCGAGGTAGGTACCCGATACCGAGAAACAATGTAAATTCCACGCGGGCCAAGCCGCGAGCACAGCTAGTCTGTAATATTTTGATACACAACTTTTAGCCTCAATGTGCATTCACCGCATTTCACCGGTTTCACCGGCATTCAGGGGATGCCTGCATTTCACCGGTTTTTAAATCATTCATCCTCCGTTTCTTTTTACGTAAATAAAAATGTGGAATTAATATTGCCGCGCTCAACACAACGATCCCTTCATTTGTCATTGTGCTCAAATGCTCAAAATCTATTTTGAAACGTTACAAAAGGCGAATGCTTCCGGTGAAAGAGCACTTTAACGAAGTTCAAGAAATCTTTTATTTGTCAATGGTGTATCCATACAATATTTTAATTTGTCAATCATCTACAATAAGGTTATAAAATTCAAAGCCTACCATTATAGAAAGAGTAGTAAAACAGAAATTAACTACAAAACTATTAGGTTGGAACTGATGGCTGATTATTTTTTTATTGTAAGTATACTTTTATCGCTATTAGATATTGATAAAATCAGCCTTTGAAATGTTTATGAGGATATATATGATTATGTAATATTAAAAATACACACACACACACACAACATACATACATACACACACACACATATATATATATATATATATATATACACATAAAATAACAATGCCAGTTTAGGACAAGGATTTTCGTTCTTTCAGAAGAGTAGGGAAATGTATTAAATTTTAATACGGCATCCACAGAAGATCAGCGTCTAGGCTCATGCTACAACATGCTGAAAAAAAGAATATTTTGGTAAACTTACACTATTATTTTTGTAAATTATTTTACAATTATTTAATATTTTTTTAAAGAAACTTTTGTTTTTAGAACATGCTGCTATTCCCGCTCTCAGCTTACAAGTTGGAATACATCGAAGGAAGAGATCGCTTGGCGTTCATCCGGCGACAACTCTACAATTGTCGTCGTCTTGAGATTACAACGAATTACAACTGAAATACATTGTATGCAACTCGGAACATCAACGATCAATTTTCCTTATGAATCGTTGATGTTGATAAAAAAAAATATTGCCAAAATGTGAAAGTTTGTATGTTGGTTTGTCCAACACACAAAATAACACTAAAACGGCTGAATGGATTTGGATGAAATGGCACACAAATAGTTTATTACCTGGATTACCATATAGGATAATTGAGGGTTGCGTCACAGCGATGAAGATGTTAGGCTTTATAACTCATGTATTTTCATTTTTAAACGCGTATGAGGTCGCGGACACATCTAGTCCTTGAAAATTGTAATAATAATAGTATTAATGAAATAATCTCTATTCTCTATTCTCTATCTCTATTCTCTATATATAAAAATGAATCCCAATTTCCCTTGGTCACGGCATCAAGCGAGAGCGGGTAGACCGATTTTCACTAATGGAAAGAGGGATAAACGGGGAATGCTTATATATATAAAAATTGCACCCCGGGCGAAGCCGGGGGCGGGTCGCTAGTAATAAATAATAACAAAAACGACCAAGGAATCTTTTGTCTATCCGATCTTTCTTTACTTTTCCAGGACTGAAACCTAGAGACGCCTCCTAAATATCCCATAGACAGCGTTTCGCACCAATAAATGAATTCTGGTTTGTCCGTTGTGCCATTGCAAATACATAGGTTCTTCTTATCTCTAGGTACCTAGAAGAATTCAATGGAACGGCTTGTAATTCAGGGTCAGGTGGAAGGCAGACGTCCAAGATATAGATCAAATAAGGAAACGTTTGAAATATTTAAATGCGGTCTGCTAATGTGTAGATTTTTTAAAACAAGATGAAGTAATCATATAGAAGAAATAATACAAAAAATAATATGATATTGTAATTTGTAATAAGCATGTAATAAGAGGACCAATCAGACATCTTATTTTGACACAACATATTTCTCGATAACTTGTTCTTTGCTCACTGGTAAACAAATTATTGAATAGTATATACGTGTGTGTTACTGTATAGTTGCCCAAGTTGATGCACGTAGGTATTATGTTCCTGAAACATTTGTGCAAATGCTAGGTATGATAGTACGATGCTCTTCCGGTCACTGTCAAAGATGAGATTGTCACAGACTAGCCAAATGCGTGAACATTAATTTCACTGTTCAATCAAATATTTAATATGATAATACGCAATTGTCTTGCACAGATTATAAACTTAAGAGCGTGCCGCGCGATCGAAAATCTTCGAGTTGGAGTAGCGGTGACGGAACGCACACAAAAATAACTTTACAGATTAGGCTGAACACAGAGTAAAACATATTTTTACTAATTTTTCTTTAGGAAAAATTAATGTAATAAATGATAATAGAATGTAATATATGTAAATAATAATTAGTTATTATTATAATATAACGTAATATTCAGCTGATCACTATGTTTTGTTCATTTCTTATACATAATTTTACCTATGTATACTTACCTGCATATCTGGAAAAGAATAAATAAAGTATGAAAGAAGAAATGAAAAACTGCAAAAAATAATAAAAAGTAAAAAGGTTGTCGTGGTATTATCGTTATTTGTTAATTGTCGTTTATTTTTGACCTTATCTTTCGAGTGCTTTCAATATATAATCAGGCTCCTTAATTGCCATTTTTCTATCCAGTCTTTTTTCGTATGAAATATTTACGTATTCAATTTTTCCTTTGTCTTGATTATCCGAGGATGTTTGAATTTCTGTTATTGGTAGCCTGAAATAAAATTAAACACTAAAAACGACAGAGAGCAAATTGTAAACACCGTTAGTTTATAATAAACATAACTGACGAATATTATGAAAGGAACATTGAATTTAAAATAAAACGCTTAAAAGTTGATAGTTTATAACCTCTCCGTTCCCAAATTGTCTACGAACATGCACTGTTCAGTACTTGGGCCTATCAATGAACAGTTTTACAAATTTACTGCGCGGTTTCAGTTTACAGTTTCGTTATAAACGGCTGTTATCAAAAGCAAAAAACCTAATCTAACCTAACCAATAAATGTTTGATTAGCTAAGAAACCTATTTGGTGACCAAGTACTAGACTAGGTCAACCAAAAAAAGTTGCTGACCAAATAAATATTTTGCTGAAAAGATATATATTCCTATTACAAACTAACATATGCAATGTTACCGGATAATAGCCTAATTGACAAAATTTGGAAATTAGTTTAAAACTATGGCTTAGCATCTATTTCACCCCAAAAATATATTATTTTAAGAAAAATAGGTCTTTTACATTAGTATTTTGAGTTTTTAGAAATGAACTTGAAATTGACCGCGAAAAAGGCCAAGACTGTCATGGCGTCTTGAATGACGTCACACCTCGCGAAACAGCCGTGTTTGTTTATGACAGTCAATTGTGTTTTTTAATAAATAATGAATTCCTCGTATTATAAATACTGTATAGTGCCCCAATATAAAAGTTCAACGATAAAAACGCCAAACAAATTATTCATATACGTTCCAAACAATAAACAATAACAAATTGATGAAGTTAAGGTTATTACAGCTCTCAACAGCCACTATCAATACCTCGTTGTGAATCTTCAATGCCAGAGATCTAGATTCACAACAAAGAGATTCGAAGAGCACTACGGAGTCTTGACGTGAACAAAGCTAGTGGACCTGATGGCATACCTGCAAGGGTCCTGAAGGAATGTGGTCCTGAATTGTCTCCTGTACTTACACGCTTGCACCATCTCTCTCTCAGGACGAATACCGTGCCGGCATTTTGGAAGCTTGCCAATGTTCAACCAGTGCCTAAAAAGGGTAACCGTGCCAACCCCTGTAATTATCGACCAATCGCCATCACTTCTGTACTCTGTAAGGTTATGGAGAGAGTACTGAATAGTAAGCTGCTGACATATCTTGAAGTTAACGACCTGCTCAGTGATCGCCAATATGGATTTCGCCAGGGACGTTCAACCGGAGGTCTTCTTGTATATGTCACGCAATACTGGAGTGAAGCCATCGAGAAACATGGCGAGGCTCTCGCTGTGTCACTCGACATATCGAAGGTCTTTGAGAGGGTTTGGCATGCACGTTTACTTGGCAAGCTTCCTACATACGGCATCCCCTCCGGTCTCTCTGTAGCTGGATTTCTGATTTCCTGAATGAACGGTCAATTCGAGTAGTCATTGATGGCTGCTCCTAGGACCTCATGGCAATTGATGCCGGTATTCCTCAGGGATCTGTTCTCTCTGCAACTCTTTTCCTGCTTCATATTAATGACTTACTTCTTCCAGGAGTAGTTGTATACGCAGATGACAATACGGTCATAGAGATATTTGTCCAGGATTCGTTCTGAGAGGGAGGCAATGGTTGAGCGAATTAACTGAACCTTAAATCTTGTATGCCAATGGGGTGACAAGAATCTGGCTGATTTTAACGCCACCAAAACGCAAGCGTATTTGGTCTCTGCAAAAAGGAGCCCTTTCGACTTGGCTCTAACTTTCCGAGGTGCATCCGTACCTGTGGCCAATGATCTTGAGCTTCTTGGTATGAAGTTGTGCTCAAATCTCAACTTCGGTAATTCTATCGAGTCCAAAGCCCAAACAGCGGCCAAAAGGTTGGGCATCCCAAATAGAGTGAAGCGATGCTTCACACTTGGACAGCTCCTCTCTTTATACAAGGCACAAGTCCGATTTGCATGGAGTATTGCTGTCATCTTTGGGATGGCCCATCAAAATACCAACTTGCCGCACTCGACTCGGTGGATCGCAGAGCTAGGAGGCCCATTGGCGATGATACACTAATAAGAACTAAGCTGCAGAGCCTAGCACATAGACGCAAAGTTGCCTGTGTATTCTATAAGATGTACTTCGAAGAGTGTGCTCGAGAGCTGCATGAGATCATACTGCCTTCCCCTTTCTTCTATCGGACATACAGACGTACGGCTGGTTACCATCCTAACCTTGTCGAAATCCCTCTAATTCGGACCAAGCGCTTTAAAACATCTTTTGTGATGCGCACTGCTAAGGATTGGAACTCCCTGCCGGCGTCTGTATTTCCGAGCTCATATAACCCAAATCTTTTCAAGGTTCGAGTGAATGGGCATCTTCTGGGTGAGCTCGCTCCATCGTCGGCCTCATCCTTCCTACATGGATAGATGCTGGTCAAGAGCAAACTCATCTTTAATAAAAAAAATAAAAAAAATAAAACTTTGTATTCGCTTACCTCAAAGTCAGCGGTTTTGAGTCAATGTCAAATTAGGAAATAAACGTAATCACCATTTATTAATATTGTCAAGTTAAGTTTTTACTATCGTATTAATTGTATTTTTATATATTTATTGTCCTGATATCAGTGGCAAAAGAAATTCATCGTGTGATTTGGTAAAATAGCTTGAAATTTACCAACAATTTACCAAAAATTTAAGCTTGAAACAAATTTAACAGGTGAAGTTGAATATATACAGATATAAACAAACAATTTTTTTACATTTTCTTGGCTTCTCAGCCCAATATTTCAACATATTTTATATTGAAAATACTTTTCTGCATTTGCTTTTCTGGAAATGCCAGTCAGAGAGTGGCATTTCCACAGTAGGTAAATGCCACTCTCTGACTGGTAACTGCTAATTAAGTAAGACTTTGTTTGTTCTTCACATAATACTTAGATAGAAGTTTTACCATTGCGGAATTCCGATGAACAATAGTCGGTGTTCACTGCAAAAAATTGTCCAAGCATAACGGCGTCAATTTTGGGCAATATACTGCTGTTTGTTTTGTTAAATCCTGATTCCATGGCGAATTATACCTGTCTTTCAAGATTAAACTAAAAACGAACTGTATTAATTTAACAATAATTGCTGAAAACTCGAAATAACCTGTTCACTTTATACGAAAATGACAGCCACAACGTGGTGTTTCGCGAGGTGTGACGTCACGCTTCCATGCGCTTCTCTGATTGGTGTTTAATGTCACATAATTAAACGCCTCATTTTGTCGATTTTATTTTCCAAAAATATTATTAATCTTTTATTATTTTAATAGAAAAGTTGTTTTTTGTTTACTAATTATTATGGTTAATCATTAGAAACTCTAAGCCATCCGATTTATTCTCAGTGGAAACAAGCCTGTTGTATACACCTCTATTTGAGACATTAAATAGATAGGTAGGTGTTTACCTGTATGCATTTGCATGTTCTGCGTTCGCACTACTCTGTACGGAATTCGACTCAACTGCAATATTTTATTTTGCATGTCCAGATTTTCTTATTTGCCTGAAAGTGAAACCAATGACATGATTAATTTAGCCATATTTAAGTATGCAAATTAGAAAAAAAAACAGACAATTGCGTTCTCCGATAAAAATACTTAAAAATAGAAGTCTACTTACCACATTATAGCAGCATTCTTAGGATAAATTTTTTATTTAGTCACTTAGATAATGATTCTTTTTCTGGTTACCCATCCTTCACTTCCAAAAAACACTTAAACATGTGTAAAATGTAAATATAAAATTTATAACACAGCTGACTTGACATTGACCTCATGACGTCATGTCATACGACAAATAAGTGCGCCTAGTGATTTTATTAGAGCAATGTTTTTTGTTTGGAAAACCATCAGGCGTTTGGGTTAAATATTGAAAAGTCTTAATATTTTCATATTTATAATTTTATAATGAATATTAAGAAGGGGGTGATCTGCGGAATATCAATACAAACATTTTCATGTGAGAATTAGTGCTTCATGCGTAAAATTTAAGAAGTATTCGAAGAAATAAATTTTTAGAAGTCGTTCCGTTTATGTATTTTTTATTAATTTTAAATGTATTTGTTTCAAATTTCAACAAGGCGGTGACCTTGTGCAAGGATCAGGCTAACCTACAAAAGTTACTTTAATGTATTTAACTAATTCAGCGCATAGTACTAGTCACTTAAAAATGAGTAAATTTCCAAAATTTTGTGCAGTACCCCCTTAAGTAAAAATATGAATAGGGTATTTTGCTATTTTTTAAAAAGTGTTTGAACTTCATTATTGATCAACTTTTAAGCTCATTGGCGACAGTCTCTCCTTGTTTGAATAATATGACGTCACACGTACCACGTACTCCACGTCGTCACCTTTGAGGGTGTTTAGTCGGCATAATTTAAATGGGAATATTTTTTGTGTTTTATTATTGTTATTCGGTTATTATTTATGTAAAACTAAAAATTTATAGTTTAAAATTTATCAGTAATAAAGTTTACACTCTTTTTTTATGTTAAGGTCGGCAAGCAGGATGACGGTCGCCTATAACTCAAGAAAGGCCACATGTGCTGCAAGAGCGCTGCCGACTGCAGTAGGATTAAGGATAGGGGATTGGATAGGGTTAGGGAAATGGGCTCTGGCATCCCACACTCACTCACCGAAACACAATAACAACACACGTGCTGTTATTTCACGGTGGTCTTCTATAAGGGGGTGTTTACTGCCGCCAGATGGGCTGCCCAAATGACCGCGAATATGCCCTACCACTACTTTCCAGATCCAGACCAGAGCCAACTTTGAAAAGTTCATTTTCAAAGATGAACTGCCAGGAATCGAACCCGGGAGCCCTAGAACAGAGCGATAAGGCAAGCACTGTAACCACTTGAAAAATAGGCAAATACCCATCCCTTATACTTAATCCTACTATGGTCGACAGGACATTGCCACACTTGTGACTTTGCTTATGTTATAGGCGACGGTGGCCACCTACATACCATCAAGTGGGCCGTCAACCTGTCTGTGGACCCTAACATTAAATAAATCATTGAATAAGTACTGAATACGGAATATCGTATGTAATAATAGTGCTTAATCTTTGACCTGCGCCGGAGCATTTAAAACGGAAAGGTCGCCACATATCGCTCCACCCATGTTCCACCAATAGGCTACTATCGTTCGGGTCAGTTCGTGGTCACTGGTCAGTTCGCAATAGAGGCGCGAGTCGGTTACACGTTAGCGCGCAAATTTCATTTGAAAAGAATTCACAATGTTGTTCTTTATAACGGTTACAGTGTTACTTACCAGTGCACAGGCGAAATATTACACGGATTGCGGTAATTATATCTACTCTACGTAACATTCATGCCGAACGTCGTACAAAAAAATTGCCTATTTACTCGATATAAGTGTTTTCAATGAGAAATAAATGTTGTTCGCGAACACAAACAAAACAATAAAGATCCACATGGTCATGAGTCATGGCTATGGTTACTGCAGTTATTACAATAGGCATTAGTCAAAAACTCCAAATGCTCTGTGACTTTGTGGTCAATTTCGACTAAATTTTATTTAAGTTTTGGTGGTATGTGTACGTAGTCCACTAAATATGGAAAAAAGTAATAATAATAGTTTTCGTTGATAAAATTTATATGTACCTAGTTATATTTATAAATATATAGTTCAACGACAGTAACCATTACTATGTTAACATATCACACGGTGGCTGCCTTCTTATCCCCTTTTTTTATCCCCTATTCTTCATAATTCAGGTCTCTATATCCCTATCTATTCAGGTCTCCCTGATATTGTTTGTGTTTCTTGTAATCCAATTTTCCGCTTTGTTAATAATTGCAATCAATCAACAAAAAAATATTTACGCATTATTTTTAAATAATATTATCTATACATATAACGAGCCGTGTCTGTACCCACATTAAAGATTTTTTCAAAAAAAAAAAATTGTTAACGTTACAGAGGTCAAAAAATGGTTTTTAGAATTTTTGTCTGTTTGTTTGTGCACGCTAATCTCTGACACGGCTTAACCGATTTAAATGCGGTTTTCATTTATGTATTATAGCAAGCTTCCCGTAACATTTAGTGTATGTTTCATTGGAATCGGTTTACAAACAAAAAATTTACGCGCTGTACCGAATACCACGCGTACGAAATTGCGGACTCAGTTAGTTAAAAATATCTTTAAGTACATTTAAAAAAGACGCACGTTACGATGTACGTACAGTTAAATTTTCCGCATTCATTCGGTTATCAAGGATTTTTTAAAATAAGGAAACGAATTATAACGAATTCCTTCCTAACAAAACTTTGTTGTTATTTTCACACTAGAACGCATTACAGGATAAAAAATTTATTACATTATATATGTTTTTTTCAAACAAACAAAAAAACACATTTTTGTGTCCTACAATTTCGTGGATAGGGGATCGGACAAATTTTCAGAAAGTGTTTAAAATTAATCTTCATGGGTATTTATTCCCATAAAAAATACTATTTTATTTATTTATAGCCTTTTAGGTACTCAAAATCATGTTTTAATATTGTTTGTTTGAAATTGCCGCCAAAACGCCACAATAGTTCATCTGAGAGCGCGTAACGTCATTTGTGGTCATATCATAACAAAACAGCTGCATTGGCATAAGACAATGATTGCCCACAATTGGTGTTTCAGTATAGATTAAAAATATTGTAAATAATAAAATTTTATTTCTTCATTTAAAAATATTTAAATGAATTATATTAAATTATTATTCGATAAATAATCGTAAAAAATTATATATTTTCTTTCTAAGTACATTTTAGATTTTAATCTGATTACTGTCCGATCCCCTATTCCTGGCATGCAAAATAAAGGCCATTTGTAAAATTTACCTTACATATTATTTCGTAATTTAAAATTAAGAGGATATTATACCCAACATGCTGGCATAAGCCAATAGGTATCTTTTTATAAAAACAGAGACAATTTTTTTTTCCTATTGTGAACTGTATATTTTTTGTTTTATGACGTGCTTTCTCAGCATTTTCGACCTATATGGTTACCTATAAATCGTCAATCATTTCCAATTTTTATATAATATGTACTTACCTACTTTAAAAAGATTAACCATGTTAATTAATGTTTTTCTGTTTCGCTAAAAATTTAAATTATCAATTAATTGTTCTTTTGGTCTTGTTTTCATCAATTTATCTTATTGTCTATGTAATTGTGTTGACAATGATAATGACTCCCAAACAGTTCACTAAACTTAGATTATAGTAGCTTTAACGATCTGTAAAGATAATTACGCAGAGGCTAAAAACAAAAGAAACTGCTGATTAATTTATCTCGTTCCATTACATTTGACTTAATATTTTCTACAGTAAACGATGAAACAGAACCAAACACAATTATTTGAGTAGTTAGAAATCTCATTATAGGTCGGCAGCACACTTGCAGGACCTGTCGTGTTTTTCGTTATAGGCGACGGTAGCAATCTACCATCAAATGGATCGTTAGCCTGTCTGACTGCCTGATTTGTAAAAAAAAATTGAACATGGTCGAATTTCCAACATTAGCCGAACATTAGAATTCCTAATTTAGTTAAGTTAGTTATAAAAAAGATCTCGCTCACCTATTAAGAACAGCAATTCAACTACTGACTAGCAACTAATCTATTAATTATTTTATTATTAATTATTTTATTTTATTATTAACAATCCGGAAATTAAATAATTAAATGCAACCAACTTGCCTCAATTTTTGTGCTATGTGGTTTATGATTTTTTATTTTCACTAATTGTCTAAGTTAATTTTCATTTTTATATTTTACATTAATATTGTAAATTAATTAACTATTGTTTTATTTATTTATAAATAAATAGGTAACTATAAAAAATACTAAATTGAAATAAAAATTTGGAATTTTTTGCTTAGACAACGAAAAAGACAAAAAACCTGCAATAGAGTAGAGCGGGGCTAAAAGGTTCAATTAAGGGGGAGACAAACCCTAAATACTAAAAATGTACATTGTTTAATGAAAATGTTACAAGAAATGGACAAGACAATTGCTTTGAAAAAAATATATATTATACTTAAACATGTGAAGAACCAATTGTATTAATTAGAATTTTCGTTAAAGTAATAGAAACTCCACAAAAAAAGTTAGAACACAAGAAGAATTTGACTTTATTGAAAATTCTCTCGAAAACGGCTTATTGCACGCATATGAATCCTGTACCTATTAATAAGTTAATATCAGATTAAAAAATTGTATTAATAAAAAAATTTATTTTGTGTATTGTTCTAATGGTAAAAACAGAAAAACACCATTTCTAGGCCTGTTGAATTGGATCCGCCGCCAGCGAGTTCTATAGTAAATGTCATTTGCCTCAGTGAAGCCCTTAAGTAATATTGTTTCGTATTTCGTTACTATTTAACTATAAGGATTTCGGAAAAAATCCAAATGCCAATGAGTAGCTTAGTCCTTCCTTTAAACATAATTACTAAAGAATATTAATAGTTTATGACAATTCACTAGATATCAAAGATTTAGAAATGCATTCCTAGTGGTTCTTAAAGCCCCGCCCTAGGGGCAAAAAGGACCAGTGATAGGGTTAAAAGGGCGTATGAATAAATAGCAGATTTTAGTCGATAAAAGAAAACGACGAGCCCGTTGGATGGTGCTTTCCTTATCGCTCTGTTCTAAGGTTCCCGGGTTCGATTCCTGGCAGGGTCAACTTTGAAAAATCAACTTTTCAAATTTGGCTCTGGTCTAGATTTGGAAAGTAGTGGCAGGGCACAATGCGTTTTCGCAGTCATTTTGCAGCCCGTCTGGCGGCAGTAACCACCCCCTTACTGAAGACCACCGTGTAATACCAGCACGTTATGTTTCGGTGAATGTTAAGGGATGCCAGAGCCCATTTCCCTATCCACTCCTCTTATTCTTAATCCTACTGCTGTCGCCAGCGCACTTGCAGCGGCTATGGCGTTGCTTGTGTTATAGGCGACGGTAGCCACCTACCATCAAGTGGACCGTCAGCCTGTCTGCCGACCTTAACTTTAAAAAAAATTAATAAAAGGAAATTCAGTTTAGTCAACATGTACTTTATATTTATTACGAAAAGTAAAGTGTTTGTTACATTTATTTAAAAAAATAACAGATATATAGGTATTTAGTTTGATTTTTGGTTGCTGAAACAACTACCAGCAATGTTACATTGATTCCTACCTAACCTACAAAAAAAAACGAAAGGTGGTATTTGAATAAAATTAAACACCTAATTTGGACCTAAGTTCTTAATTAAAGTTAAAGTATTCAATTAAAGTATTCAAATGTTTATTTATTTAATTATGAAACCATATCCCGAGGACATGTTAAGTTTAAGTAAGTTCAGACAAATGTCAAAAAGTGAATCCTCAAAGTGGTTAGGATGAGCGAACTTAATTTCAATGTCTATGTGACAAGGCAGGGCCCACGCGTGAGGCCCCCCTCACGCGACGTGAGGTAACCAATTGTAAATCTTGTTAACGATGTAAAAAGCCCTAAGGGAAGATGTAGACTACGTTTTAACTACATATTTATAACTATAGTATTTGTAGATGAGTCGTCAGGTAATAAATCATTATTATTATCAGTCTATCTCGCTCGCACTTACAGATCTTATGGAGTCATGTAGTGATGTGCGGAGGCGCATGTCAATAATCTGATACGATATTATATATGTAATTTTTCGCTATGTAAAAATAAAAGTTTGTAACACGTTAGACTAATTTGTTTTTTATAATTACAAAAACAAATCAGATTTTATTATCTGTATCTTCATAAATGTTTGTTCAGACGTAATTTAAAGAAACAGTGTAGATTGTATTGTGGCCCTGAAAATGGTCGTTTTTATCATGTTTTTTTTGTGCATTTTATAAAAACAAATGACGTCATCACAGAGGTGCAGATTGTTTTCAAAATTAAATGAAAAACGTAAATTGTTGAGGAATCCAGGCAAATCGATGGTTAAAGCTCAACCATCGATTTGCCTGGATTCCTCAACAATTACAAGGTACAAGGTATACAAAGGTAGCCATGTAAATCAGCTATCAAAACATATATACGCCATATTTTGAGATATCTCGAGTATTTAAAAAAAAATATTTTTCCCATACAAAAAATAATTCAAACGGTCACAATTTGTAAAAACTGGCTTTATGGAAAAAATGTACATAACAAAAAATATAGCATTAGGCATTAGTAGTAGTAAGTACATCATTAGTTTTCCACAATTTACTAGTCGATTATATAGAATCTGTCCGCTACGGCCAGTTTTCATACCACTTATCGATAGCAATCTGCATTCCGTTGCACGTTCCTATATCGCCATTGTCGTTTATTGTTGGACGACTCAGTTGATAATGCGTCTACTATAGCGACCCGCCCTGGGCTTCGCAGCGATGCAATTTTATTCAAATTATTTACACAAACCTTGTAACCGCGAAACCTCTGCGGGGCGTTAGGGCTGCGCAGGCGTTCCAACCGTTACTCACCGACTGAAACTCAGGGGTAGACACTACACGAGACCAGTGTTATTTCTCTAGCGCGCCAACTACTTGAGGGTGGACTTAGATAAAGGAAAGCCAATATCAATCACACAACACTATATTTGCTAAAAAATTTACACGCAATATAACCAATTTAAGCATACTAAAAATATTAAACAATAAAAACTAAAAATATACACAAATAGAGAAAACAATTTTGATGGAAAGGTCCTAATCTTCCTCGCTGAAGGCGGGGATGCTCTTGAAACACTCACTTGTAAACACAAAGAAGCACACACGCCGAAATGATGCCACATGGCCTGGTGGCTCGGCGAAGGGAGATGTCGAGATACCCCTCGACACGTGGATGTCGTCGCCTCCGACTGCGATGCAGCTATAGTCCAAACCAGTGGTGGCTTGGACTGCAGGAAGGCGAGACCGACCCAGGAGCCGCAGGGTAGATCGCACGCATACGTGTGCGGATAGGCCGATTCTCTCTTTAATTTATCTCGCACTTGCCAGATGCTTACACCGTCGACTGGAAATATTACGTATCCGCGACCTAACGGCTAAAAAGCCATAAAGATATTTTAGACGATCGCGTGGAAGTGTAGCACTAATGCGTATCGCTAATTATCTGAGAATCTTTAAAGTCCCTCGAGCTCCTCTTCTCTCAAACGCCCGGTGCCAAGAGACCGCGTGGCCGCTGCCACCGTCCCTCCATAGCTCGGCCGGAAGTCCTACCACTTCCTATGGCCGACATACAAATTGACCAATCCCATTGTTTCATCGTTCGTGCATCGGTCTAATCCTTCTCCGTCGAGCCGACATCGATAGATGTCGCTCCATATTGGTGTGTCGGGGCCGCAATCGTACGCCAGTCAGCAACATCGTAAGGTAGTTATACCGTCATGCTGTAGATGGCGGTTATAACTATAATCTATTTTAAATTTTTATCTAAAAATAAGCGTGCCAAAAATTAAGCGTTACAACCTTTCTCGTTTATCGCTCTTTTCATTAGTGAA
Source organism: Bembecia ichneumoniformis (assembly GCA_910589475.2). Classification (NCBI taxonomy): domain Eukaryota; kingdom Metazoa; phylum Arthropoda; class Insecta; order Lepidoptera; family Sesiidae; genus Bembecia; species Bembecia ichneumoniformis. The sequence goes on from OU342535.1 coordinate 15,739,482, forward strand.
AACCGCATCAAAATGGTTTAGAAGTTAGCGGAAAAACAAGTAGAGGCGGACAGCGACTTTATTTTATATTATAATAATATGTATAGATATCAAATAGTGGGCTCGTTGTTTCGATATGTTTGTATCCCATTGATGGATCTGATAACATCATATAGTTACAATCTGATTTTTTAAAGCAATTTTGTGGTAGGTTTTAAAAATATACAAATCACCAAAGAGTTTTATTATTATTAATTATCGAAACCTTTTGCTGACGCACACTTTTGTTTATGTACACTTTCGACTTAGGGGCTCTGGCATCCCTTACTCACTCACCGAAACACAACAGCACTCAAGCTGTTATTTCATAGTGGTCTTCTGTAAGGGGTTGGTTACTGCCGCCAGACAGACTGCCCAAATGACTGCGAACCAGTAAGCCCTGTCCCTACTAAAACATTTACTTAAATTTAGTTTTGATGGTTTATGACAAAACTCGACCTCCATAGAATGATTTATCCAATGACAGTTATCATTTGAATTCCAGGTTCAAAATTGGCGAGCGTCGCAAACGTGGCCGTAAGCGGATGCTTGGATGATGCTAAAGAATGCGTACTGAAGAAGGACTCCAACGTTACAATCAGCATCGACCTTACGCCCTGTCAGTATAGCGTATCAGTATCTGTATTCACAGTAGTATAGGTACTCACATTACAACGACTGTACCTATTCGCCTTTAGAAATTATTACTCACTGATAATGTAGCTTTCTATAGGTGAAAGAATTTTTAAAATCAGTAATAGTTTTTGAGTTACATTACAAACATACAAAAATACATAATTATATACATACAAATCTTTTCTCTTTATATTAGTATAGATATACAGGTGCACAATCGAAATGGGTCAGTGAGGGAAAATCCGAAACAATAAGATATTATCAAAATTTGTTTTTGTTCGTTAGTTTCTTCCAAATAGCAATTCTCCGAAAGTACTTCGTCGATCACCATTAAATGTCCTATACATGTTGTCAGGGGTATAGAAGGGACACTAAACGGTGTCCGTGGTCAGATTGATCTAACCAACCGATCTGACCACGGATACTGAACGGACATTAGGATACCTTTCATCCAGAAAAAAACTATGTTGCAGAGGGATCAAAAAAAATTTATGTGTAACAAAAATTATACGAGCAATTAATTATACATTGATTACCGGACACCCTGTATAATCCGTGACAGAAAATGTTGTTAACGCCATTTAGGGACCGTTTGAATGGGTTAGATCTTAAGATAACAAAACATGATACATTTACAGTGTCTAATATTACAATAATTTATGTATCAGCGCAAGACGTTTCGACTGTAATGACGGAGGTGCATGGCGTCATCATGAATTTACCGGTTCCGTTCCCGCTGCCACAACCCGACGCGTGCAAAGACTCCGGCCTCGTGTGTCCGCTTAAGGTGAAATGCAGTATTACATTGTCTTATTATCGTCATCTCAGTCGTAAGACGTCCACTGACGGACATAGATCTCCCCCATAATGTTCCAGCAGGATAGGTCAGAAGCGGCCTGGATCAAGCTTCGACCCGCAGCCCTTATTAAAGGAGTACGAAAGTAAACAACGCTGAGTCTCGCTGAGTAAGCAACAGGCAGAAATAAGGACAAGTGTGTCCTCAGTACTGCCCATTTGGCACGAAAGCTGAATAGACGCAGAAATCTTTAAAGACGCGTAAGGATCTCCAAACAAAATGCTGTTTTCTATAGACAGAAGCTGACAAAAGCTTTTTTTTATGACAAGATCGGCAGACAGGCTGAAGGTCCACTTGATGGTAGGTGGCTACCGTCATCTATAAGGGATTGAGAAGGGATAGCGAAATAGGCTCTGGCATCCCTTACTTCACTCACCGAAACACAACAGCACACGTGCTGTTATTTCACGGTGGTTTTCTGTAAGGGGGTGGTTACTGCCGCCAGACGGGCTGCCCAAATGACGCGAAACGCAGTGTGCCCTGCCACTACTTTCCAGATCCAGACCAGAGAAAAATTTGAAAGGTTCATTTTTCAAAGTTGACCCCGCCGGGAATCGAACCCGGGAACCCTAGAACAGAACATTAAGGCAAGCACCCTAACCACTCATCCAATGGGCTCGTCGTTAGGATCATCTTGTGCAATTTTTGTTATGAGCCTTATAAATCTTCTCCGACAGTTTATATTACATACGAACATTTTGATAATGTTGTGCTTGTGACATTTTATAAAATGCTATGAATAAAACATAAATATTTTTAGATCCTAGTGGAGCTTCGGGGTGCTAGACAACTGATAGTATACTAGTACACTTTTCTTTTGATCAAAACACCCAGATCAAAACAACCAAACAAATTCATGCATACAAATTTTGTCTTGAGCAAGAATGGGACCCGCGTCCTTTAACACAGCAGGGAGAGCTGAGCCAATTCGATCATCGATTAGCTTTGTAAGTGATTATCTACATGTAAATTACAGGCTGGAGAGAAAGTACATTACAAAGCAACACTGCCGGTCCTCAAATCATACCCGAAGGTCAAGGTGGACGTGAGATGGGAACTGAGAAATGAAGACGAACAGGACCTGATCTGCATCTTGATATCGGCAAAAATCCATTGAAAGCATCCGGCAATAATTCCGTAATACTTAGAATTACACCTAAGTATTGACAATACCTATAATTTGTCAATTTTTACAGCTGTCATCTTTCTTCTTGGAATGTTGAGATTAAAAATATTAAAAAAAAATTGGTAATATAAAATGTCATGGTATTCGTTATTCTTATTATAGTTATTAACCAAAGATGTTGTATTAGTCTGTACCTATAGATGGATCACAAAATGCAGCAATATTTTATTCTTTCTAACACCTTCAAATTGTCATAAGATTGAAAGAGACATACATATATAATCTGTCGGGTCGAAGTTGAGTGAATGTCTCCATTTTGACTATACAATGCAAGCTAAAGTTATAGCGTATAATAGTGCTGTGCATTTTTATTGATAACTAGATATCGTTGATATAGATTTTAAATATATGACGGATAAAAAGTATGGCTAAATGCGTTTCGGTGTACTGTTTGGTTATTCAATATAAATAAAATTTGGGTGCGTACTGGTACTCGCCGCATTGCTAATCGGTTGTATGAGATTGTATGCAACCTCTCGCATTTATTTCACCAAAATATTTCAAAAGATTAGTTATTTTTTGAGTAGAAATATTTAGAATCCATCCTTAAGGGGTAGAACGGGAGTAGGTTTTTATTACGAGAGAAAAAAAACTCGATAATCTTAAAGTTTTATTTTTAGAAACGATATCACAAATTGGATAATCTGTGATATCGTTTCATTTTAATCTGTGATATCGTTCATCTGTGATTCGTCAACATTTTAATTTTAAGACTTTGTTGACGCTTGGGTATCCACGTATTTATTAGTAAGTTTTCTTTTTCTGGGTAATTTCTGAAAAGAAATAGTTTTTGGTTATTAATGATTCAAAAGATTTTCATAATTTTCATAGATTGAAGCATAACTTCTTTATAACTTATAGATATTACTTACTGGTTTACACGATGGTGGTAATTTTGGGAATATTGTCGGCACTGCATACGAGTGTAGAATTTTACGCTGATATCCTTGGCGAAAGCAAGAATCTTCAAAGTTCATTGAGCATATTCTTGTATATTGCGAAGCTCTCCAATCGTCGGCTTTTCTTACATTTTTTGTCCACATTTTTTTTTTAAATCGATGTCGGTGGGAAATCTGTTATAAATTGATAAAAATTACTTTCAACTTGCAGTGAATGCTAGAAATTGTCAACACTCTACTAAAAATAAATTAGTTATCGATATCGATAAACTTATCAAGATCAGACTACAGCACTATAAAGCAAGACAAATGTCAAATATTCCGATTAATTTTGGTTTTTGTAAATTTTAGTTATAAACACCAGCTTTTTTTTAAATAAATCAACCTTAGAGCTGTGTATGCATGTACAATGATTCATTTTTAGTAAATAATTATAAAAATTTGTTTACAAAACACCAAAATTAATGAGTGCGAGCTGTGCGACTTACCGGTGAAATGATATGTTTCCATTATTCTCCTTCAAAACACCCACTTTACTTGGACAAACGGGAACAGTACAAGCCATTCTTGGCAAGCAACAGATTTATGAAATCACACTTTCAGATTTTTATGTATTTTAAATCACATAAAGCTAAACGCGCTTGTTAACCAGCATGATATAAACAAATATGACGTTGCCTTTTTTATGGCGCGCAGCGTTTTAAGACGTCATATTCGGCTATTGTTATCTCTTTTTAACATACGACATGCAGCCATTAGAAAGACGGGTATCGAGTATCGAAGGAATCTTCAATTTTTATTGTTCCATCTATACACTAATACAATTATCTTTGTTATTAACCATGATCATGTTAATTTTTGACTGTGGTCTGTGAGTGAGCTCACTCCCGATTTCCGTCACCCTTCAATGACATTAAAATGGATCTTGCTTGTAAAATGACAGCTGTCAAATTAGACAAAAACTATATTATAACTGTAAATTTGTAGTCTATATCCAATTTTATAGCTAAAAATTCCATAGTAGAAATATAGTCCCCATAGAATTTAATGATTTTAAAAAAAGCACCGTATCAATAGGTAGGTACCATGTTTACCGTGAAGCCCGAAGAAGCCTGAATGTTAAGACTAACATTCAGGCAGCTTCGGAATTTATTTTTTAATTTAACATTATATGTTACTAAAGAAACAATTAACGGTTTGGCATATTTTATGTTACCTAATCCAATAAACAAGTCAAAAATTGGATAGCGATTACAAATTCATGCCTACATTATTCGGTAGTAATTTTAAATTTCGAACAAAAAACTGTCTTAATTATAATAATTTTCATGACATCATAAACTTTTCTTTACTTATAAGCTAGTATCGTATTATATTTGTACCTCATTTCATTTTAGAATAATTTTTAAATGTAACGGTGGATGCAGAGAGAATTAACAAATAATTGTAAAAATTCTTTTTCATACTGGCCATACTCAGATTGTCTATAGATTGATTAATCTTCAAAATGACAGCACGGTAAAATATTATGTTCCATTCAGATAAAATTGCGATTTTACTACAATAATAACTAAAAATGTGTGATAAAATTTAAAAATTGCACCACATAGGATTAAGTCTTCACGTTTGCATGTTTTGTACACAAAATAAAGTTATGGTATCATTGATGTTGAGTTTTCGTAATTATCATCTCATTATTAATTTAGTGCGTTTCACTGGACTATACTGCGTTTCGCAGTTATAATTTGGGCAGTACGTCTGGTGATGGAAACCACCCTCTCCCTAAAGACCACCGTGAAATAACACCATGCGTGTTGTTGTGTTTCGCTGGGTGAGTAAGGGACGCCAGACCCATTATCTCCCTAAGGCCTTCTATACCACTACTTATGTTTTAAGACAGGGACTAAGCTCAGAACGAGCCCGTCACTTCGTACGCGTGGTATTCGATATAGTGCGTAACTTTTTTGTTTGTAAGGATTGGAATGAAACAAACACTAAATGTTACGGGAAGCTTGCTACATCAGTGAAAATTGCATTCAAATTATTAGCTGCATTTTATTATATGTACCTATAGATGTAGAAGTAACACTTGTCTGTCTGTTTTTACATGACATGACAGGTAGCTTTCTGTATACATGACAGGTATACAGAAAGCAGGGTACCTTCCATGCAGAAAAAAATCACTGTGCCCGAGGGAACTGCTAAAAATAAAAATCCTACGCCTGACAAACATATAATAGCAATAAAGACTTCAGTAGTTATATTTTTTATTTTTCAACACCGATCAAGTCGCGCACACCAGCAGGTGCTTTATATAGTAAAAACTAATAATCTGCAAATTATATTACATAAAACTTTCTCGTTTTTTACTCTTTCCATTAGTGAAACCCGTATCAAAATTCAATGGGTGGTTTAGTATAAACCACCCATTAGTTCAATGGGTGTTAGGTCTTCAGTGATAAACGAGGAAAGCTTAAGCGTTTTTTTTATATTTATTTTTTATTATTAAAAATGGGTTTGCTCTTGGCCAGCATCTATCCTTGTAGGAAAGGAAAGGATCCTTGAGGCCGACGATGGAGCGAACTAACCCAGAAGATGCCTATTCCCTCGGACCTTGAAAAGAGCTCGGAAATACAGACGCCGGCAGGAAGTTCCAATCCTTAGCAGTACGCTTTATAAAAGATGTTTTAAATCGCTCGGTTTTAAATTAGAGGGATTTCGATGGTAATAATTTCCATAAAAAATTGCAGTATTTACGCAATACATTTTTTCCCTAGCTGCTTATTACAAATGCGGCTGAAATATGCACACATTTTGTTCAGTAGTGAAATAAACATTCATCAATGACATGCTTACTATCTCCATTAAAAAAACACATTCATTTAATAAGTTGTTTATATATAAAAATAATACATTTACATATTACTAAACCTAAGGGTATCCTTAATGTAACTAATATACTTATTATATTTGCTTATGTTACTTTCTTTAACACCCGCAAAACAGGTTTCGCTTCCAAAGACTAGAATAGAATTTTTATTTTCTTTTATTTTCTAAAAAATTTTAGGCTTCTCTCTTAAATTAAACAATTTGATTTTTGATCACACTTCTAATACAAGTCACTAAATATATGAGCAAAAATAACAATTTTCATTAAAATTTGGAAATAAAGGTTGGTTCAATTAAAAAGATTTTGATTTGTTTTATGTAAACATTTCACAAGCGTTATGACCAATATCCAATTTTTTTTATCGGCAGTAAGGCTGAAGCTAAATTATGGCGCGACGCGATCTGCGACACATAAGCGATTCAAACAAAATGATATATTTATACAGTCAGTCATGGCTACATTACGCACCAAATGTCACTAGCGATATTTGAATTATTTAAGTAATTATTTAACATGAAAAATATAACCGTAGATAAGGGAACCGGCTACATCAAACAATCAGCGGAATTGAGGCGAACTTACCAGCGGTTTTCACATACACGGTACATGTGTGGCTACATTAGGGTTATAATTAAGGCGACGCCGCGATTAACAATTAATATGGCTCTTATTGCATACGAAAACGATAGCGCGTTTGCTTATGTCGTAAGGTCGTATGCGCCAAAACGATTTTTATTAAAAAAACTATAATGTATTTTAAGAAATCCAACTGTAAAATTAAAGTGTATGTTTATACTAATGTACATAGAACATTTGGAGGTATAAATTAGTTCCGTTTACCTGTAATATGTAAATCTGTGATCTAAAACAGGTTTCTTTGAATTTTTTTTCTCTGTTATAAAAGTTTACCAATCGTGCAACGCAACTGACAAAATGAAGTCAGTAACATGAAGAAAGAGATTACCAAACATCACTTTCATATGTTTTATCATTGCTGAGAAAAATCTAAATCCCTGCCACCAAAATTTCCAATGCGTCGCCTTAACTGCGAGTTTTTAAGAATGACCCCGCAAAAGCGCGCACCAAAAACGAGCGTGACCCAGCGACGACGCACGGAAGTGTCGTATTCCTCGTGTTTATGTTAACAACATTAAGCTTGGAGCCGACGAGAGAGTTCTTTGTGTAATGTAGGTACTTAGAAATGATTCCATGTAACGTGATAACTTTGTTTTCGGGTTAGGGTGCGAGTTGATACGGCAATTGCCGTAATATAAGCCTCACAAACAGTGAGAATACTGCTGTCTTATCTGATGAATCTGATGAATATTTACTACCAAAATGAATCACTAATGTAGGTTGAACAATATTTTTGATAAAGGGCAACCCACTGTTCTGACGGGTAGCTTTTGCGTAGCGGTGGCAACCCACTGTAGCTTTGTGTAGCGGTGAGAGCACGGGCGACTAATTCGTTTAATATAAACATTAATTATTTTTGTGAAATATATCTGTTAAATATCTAACTGAACTGCTGACGCTGAGGGAAAACAGGTTGTATTTTTTAAAATATATAATACTAACTTTTGCTTATTAATGTTAATTAATCGGTAATTAAACTCTTGGCGTACTGATGGTTATTTTCTCAAATGTAAAGTGATAAAATTGTCATAAATCTAATAAATGTAATTTTGTACAAATCTATTTGAAATGTTTTATTAAAGACCGTACGTCCACCCCGTTCTTTATACAAGAGATTTCAACTGCAAATGTGGAAGACTTAGATGGGTCAGGCACAGATACTGAGAATTTTCCACTGTCCTTGCTCTCAAAAAACAATCCGAATGCTGGAACTCCACAGAAGATAGACAATCAATCAACCACGTGTGAGATTCATGAATTTTACCAACTCCTAAGTTTAAAGTTGTAGCGACTGCTCCACGCAAGAAATCTCTGAATTACAGGGCTCAAGAGGTAACAAAAGTGCTACACATCACAGATTACTGTACCATCGTCAAAAGTAGATGTTCCTGGTACTTCATCCATGATAAAGATTAACACAAAGACACCAAAATCAGCGACAATCACTGGCTGTACATCTGCACAACCTGCAGTTGCTGCAACGCGAAAGCGAACCTCAGTAAAGACTGCTTCTTTGACAGTAAATAAGCTTACGGAATCTAAACCAAAACGTCACGATAATAAACCTTCTGGATGTCAGAGAAGTTAGCATGTACATTTTCGTTTTTAGAAAAACTATACATTGTGCTGCCTTGTGCTAGGCTTGTGCTGCAATGTGCCGCAAACCGTTTTCGATTATCTCAAAAAATGGAGCGGCAATGAGAAAAAAACCGTTTTTGCACCAGCATGACCACTTTGTTTTTTCGAAAATGTGCTGTATGTGCCGGAATGTGCTAGGCTTGTGCTGCAATGTGCCGTAAACAGTTTTCAATTATCTCAAAAAACGGAGCGGCAATGAGAAAAAACGTTTTTTGCACCAGCATGACCATTTTGTTTTTTTGAAAATTTGCGGAATGTGCCGGAATGTGCTAGGCTTGTGCTGCAATGTGCCGCAAACCGTTTTCGATTATCTCAAAAAATGGAGCAGCAATGAGAAAAAACCGTTTTTGCACCAGCATGACCACTTTGTTTTTTCGAAAATGTGCTGAATGTGCCGGAATGTGCTAGGCTTGTGCTGCAATGTGCCGCAAACCGTTTTCGATTATCTCAAAAAATGGAGCAGCAATGAGAAAAAACCGTTTTTGCACCAGCATGACCACTTTGTTTTTTCGAAAATGTGCTGAATGTGCCGGAATGTGCTAGGTTTGTGATGCAATGTGCTGCAAACCGTTTTCGATTATCTCAAAAAATGGAGCGGCAATGAGAAAAAACGTTTTTTGCACCAGCATGACCATTTTGTTTTTTTTGAAAATATGCGGAATGTGCCGGAATGTGCTAGGCTTGTGCTGCAATGTGCCGCAAACCGTTTTCGATTATCTCAAAAAATGGAGCAGCAATGAGAAAAAACCGTTTTTGCACCAGCATGACCACTTTGTTTTTTCGAAAATGTGCTGAATGTGCCGGAATGTGCTAGGCTTGTGATGCAATGTGCCGCAAACCGTTTTCGATTATCTCAAAAAATGGAGCAGCAATGAGAAAACACCGTTTTTGCACCAGCATGACCACTTTGTTTTTTCGAAAATGTGCTGAATGTGCCAGAATGTGCTAGGCTTGTGCTGCAATGTGCCGTAAACCGAAATTTTTTCGTATTTTCGAAAAAACAAAGTGGTCATGCTGGTGCAAAAAACGTTTTTTCTCATTGCCGCTCCGTTTTTTGAGATAATTGAAAACGGTTTACGGCACATTGCAGCACAAGCCTAGCACATTCCGGCACATTCCGCACTTTTTCGAAAAAACAAAGTGGTCATGCTGGTGCAAAAACGGTTTTTTCTCATTGCCGCTCCGTTTTTTGAGATAATTGAAAACTGTTTACGGCACATTGCAGCACAAGCCTAGCACATTCCGGCACATTCCGCACATTTTCGAAAAAACAAAGTGGTCATGCTGGTGCAAAAACGGTTTTTTTCTCATTGCCGCTCCATTTTTTGAGATAATCGAAAACGGTTTGCGGCACATTGCAGCACAAGCCTAGCACAAGGCAGCACAATGTATAGTTTTTCTAAAAACGAAAATGTACATGCTAACTTCTCTGACATACCTTCTGGGTACTGTCCAGCTGATATGCGACAATGTCTTACTTGTGGCGTTTGGTATCATGAGGTGTGTGTTGGACTCACACCCGCTGATAAAATATTTTACTCTTCAGGAGATTGTTTAAAAAAAAAGATGAAAAAGGCTGATTAATATAGTACTTTAACATGATGAGAAACTCGTTAAATCTGATCTAAAATGATCAAAAGTAATTAATGGGATCTCATTAGATTTAATATAAGTGTTGACAACGTTTTGTATTCATTAAGAAGTTGAATGTTTACTTGTTTTTATTAAGGCTTTATTAAGACACAGGGTTCCCAATAAGGCCATAGTGACATTTTAGTTATTTGTGTTCACAAAAGTGTGATTTTTGTTTCTAAATCAATTTTGTTTCATTTATTACAAAGTTTAATAAATAAATATAAGTATTTCAAATTGCCAGTGCATTGTTATTATAAACCCGCTAGTTAGATAATAAACAAATTAAGGTAGGCCTTATTTGGGTCACTTACCTTACGGTGATTAAAGCACATAAAATCAGAACGGCATACGGCAGGTTTTTCATTACCGTGTAATTCCAACTAAACTTCGAACAAAATTGTAGTTTGGGCACAATCCCCGCGCTTAGTTAGATTGATGTCAAAATGAGTCTGTTTTCTTTTATACGTTTCAAAACAATTGGAATAACCAATCACGATGGGGCTGCAATACGTTACCGTACAATGTGGCAACTTTACTTTTCCTGAGCAACTTTACCTACGAGTACACAGAGTTGAAAATAGTTCAGTTTCTTTAGGCCTGTCAGGCGCAGGTCAGTTTTTGATAAAATGGTAGATTCTTTATAAAATTATGGAAATATAAAAAAAGTTTTACGCTGGCAACACTATATTGTCATTTTTCTTTCATGGTGATAAATTGTGTCCGGTGAGTTAATTTAACCCGTACCAAATATACAAAAAGTTACCTGAATTCGATGAAGATATTAAATACGACGTCGATCAGTCGTTGCTTCAGTATTTGAAAGAAACCAAAACAACCCAATCCTATCAAAAGAGGTAAAAATAGCAAATTAAACGCAATTAAATTGCAATATTCAAAACCAACTAAAAAACAAAAGAAAAACTTAACCGTCAACTCTTTGACTGATGAACCTGGCGCTGGACTATCAGGAGTGAAAAATAGTATGATTAAGATCCTCAGCAATATTGTTATCAAACCAGCAAAAGAGTTTAAGGAAAACGAAGATGCATTTGAGAAAATGAAGGTAACGGATAAAAATATTTCAAAAGTACAGGACATTGACAAACAGATAAATACACAAAAAAGGAAAAGACACCAAGAAACAGTGAATGAAAAAGGAGTAGACCATACACAACAAAGGAAAAGGAAACAAAAAGCAGCAAATGATAAAGAAGTAGACAAAGTAAAAAAAAGACGGATTCTCTTTACTAAAAAAAACAAAGACTGGCAGTAGGAAGACAAGAATTTGTTCAGAATCCAGTAATTCTGACTGTACAATATAGTTGTGTGATTCATCAGACTATGATCCTGGTGTCGATGAAACGGTAGACTATGATCCTAATGTCGCAGAAGCACACGATTACCTAGCCGATAAAACTGAAATCGTAGATATGGACCAGATCATAAATGATTATGAAACACCAAACTTATCTTATAATAAAGAAAGGAAACAACAAAAATGTAGTAAAACTGAAAATGACATTTTCATCACAATTCAACTGATTTTACGAAGGTTCATATTCAAGTAAATGCAACAGGTTATCTCAGCGATGACAACAATAGTGATAACGATGAACAGGCAAAGGATTCACAAATCCACAATACACAAAGAGAAAAGCGCGGCGACCCTCAAATATTGGGTGATAATACCAAAACATATAACACGATAAAACAAGAGAAAAAGAAACTGCAAGAAAATGAGAAATCGTTACCGAAAACAAGACTTGAAGACCGCTAATGAGTAGCACCAAAACAATGTATCTGGCAATTCATCAGATGCAATCATGATGACGTAGGTCATTTTTTACTCGATAAAACAATTGAACGAATAAGTAATCTATATTGGTTTCCCCGTATGCGAAATATTGTAAAAAGTATATTAAAAACTGCTTTTATAAAAATAAATGTGGTCCCAAACAAGGAGAATTGTATCCAAAACCAAAGTATGCAACCTTTACCCTTCAGGTTGACTACTTAGGACAATTTCTTGAAATTAAAAATAAAAATAAGTATTTACTGGTCATTGTAGATGGGTTTACGAAATTTGTGTTCATTTCGGCAGTCCGCTCGACGAAAAGTTCTATAGCTATTAAAGAATTAGATAATATTTCTAAAACATTTGGAAATCCAAAAAGAATCATAGCAAATGCAGGAACATGTTTTACTTCTAACGAATTTACCCAATATTGTTTAAAATAAGAATATACGATTGCATACTGTAGCAACTGGTATGGCTCGTTCGAACGGTCAAGTTGAAAGATACAATAGAACAAGATACTGACGCAAACACTACTAACGATAGATTTGAAACAGGGCTTTCATAAATCTATTAAAGCAGTCCCGTCCGAAGTTTTCCTTGGATATAGATTACGCGCAGATGGTGACGCGTTAGCCCCGAAACTTGATGACGGATGAAGGATGATGACGAACGCAACGAAAGGAGCACTAAAAGATATATTGGTATCACAGCAGCCGAAAACATGAAGCCGTGGATACGGATAGCTAAGCTCGATTCTGAGTAAAATAAGGAGGTATGTGTCTACTTGATTGTGTATCCGTGTTGGCAAGAGACATATCAGCAGATATTGAATTTAGTGCACGTCATTTATATGATGTGCAAGTCATGATAAAATAATGACATCGTAGTTTACAAATTTTAACTAAATGTTTAGATCTGGATTATGAATTTTAGTAAGTTTTCGAAACTAATTTGGCACACTTAAGTGCACTTAAAGCACACGAAGTGTCTTTAAGTGCAAGCAATTTACAAGTGCAAGTAGTTTTAGGGAACACTTAAGTGAACGAAATGTTTTTAAATGCAAATAGTTTTAGGAAACACTTAAGTGAACGAAACGTCTTTAAGTGCAAATAGTTTTAGGGCACACTTAAGTGAACGAAATGTCTTTAAGTGCAAGTAGTTACACTTAAGTGAACGAGAGGTCTTTAAGTGCAAATATTTTTAGGGCACACTTAAGTAAACGAAATGTTTTTAAATGCAAATAGTTTTAGGAAACACTTAAGTGAACGAAACGTCTTTAAGTGCAAATAGGTTTAGGGCACACTTAAGTGAACGAAATGTCTTTAAGTGCAAGTAGTTACACTTAAGTGAACGAGAGGTCTTTAAGTGCAAATATTTTTAGGGCACACTTAAGTAAACGAAATGTTTTTAAATGCAAATAGTTTTAGGAAACACTTAAGTGAACGAAACGTCTTTAAGTGCAAATAGTTTTAGGGCACACTTAAGTGAACGAAATGTCTTTAAGTGCAAGTAGTTGCACTTAAGTGAACGAGAGGTCTTTAAGTGCAAATATTTTTAGGGCACACTTAAGTAAACGAAATGTCTTTAAGTGCAAGTAGTTTTAGAACACGATTGGATATTAGCGAATTATTAAAACTAACTTGGCACGCTTAAGTGAACGAAACATCTTTAAGCGCAAGCCGTTTTAAAAGTCATCAGCGCGTTCCTGGATCAAACTCCTCGTTATTGAATTGTGTAGTAAAAGAAACGAATGACATTCTAAAAATATAAGAAAATATTGAGGTGCCTTCAAATATATTAAATCGGGAAAGAGTCAAAAAGACTGTCCACCATATCATTGGTTCTATTTCAGATTGGGTATTTCAGGTCCAAAAAACTTGTTATATCACTTAAATTTTAAGTGTCTGGTTCACAAAGTAATCATCCTAAAACTGGAAATTGTCTAAAGTCAGAAGCGCAGAGATTGCAATTACAAAGAACCGAATTTTAAAGTCTTTCCTAAATCACAATGATTTAGGATAGGCTAAAACTTATACGCGCTATTATAGAGATGTTCACTAATGTACGCATACCTACATTTCGCGCATAAAAATAATCCAGATTTGAAAACTAACTACAAAAGACAAAAAAAATAAGTTATGTTCATTTGAGGGAATATAATACGTAGGGTAACCTGGGGCCTTAGACAAAGTAGCATTCGCTCCGTAGCGATGCGATATCGAAGTTCGTTATCGTCTCAGAGACAAAGGAATCGACACTGTAACACGTGATACCTTGTCATGATTTCTTTGTCTCTCATGACAAGGTATCACGTGTTTATCACGTGTTACAGTGTCGATTCCTTTGTCTCTGAGACGATAACGAACTTCGATATCGCATCGCTACGGAGCGAATGCTACTTTGTCTAAGGCCCCTGGTCTAAGAGTACGCTTCCGATAAGAGTACGCAACACCAGAAGCCGTGAAGTTGTTTAAGATACGCGGCTAACTTCAGTCGCATTTAGATGTCAACAGTTATAAGAAGTGCTGTGCGAAAAAAAAATCAAATCAGAAAGAAAACAGAGAAATTACGTAAATTTAAAGATTTTTGCTCAAAATCTTAAATATTTTTACCATTTTGAAAGTATTTTTTAGACAATAATGCAATTATGTTATAAAAACGAAGTAAACTGTGGAGTTTTCTAAGACGATGCCTAACACATGCAGCGAGCGTAATTCCGGTCAACGCAAGGAGATGGCGTTGAATTCGGCTCGTTTACGATTTGGCTAGAGTGTGTATGAGTAAGCAGTTATGTACCTTATGAGTACGCGCGTACTCTTACACGCAATTATTTTTAAGTTAGTTTCGTTACTGTATTTTTTTTCTTATTCGTTGCAAATATATAATAAAAATATAATATGTAATGTGTAATTTGTTGTTAATTGTTCATTTTGTACACAGGATGTCTAGACGTCAAAGAAAAAGTGAAAGAAGTCTTTGCACTCCAGAGCAGTGGCTCAATGCTAAGACACGCGTCGAGGCAGGCGAATCAAAGAGGGCAGTTGCCAAATCATTGGGGATGCATGAAGCCACTTTGCGGAAGCGACTGAGGAGATCATCCCCAGCTTCAAGTTTGGGCAGATACTCCTAAACATTCACACATGAAATGGAAATAGAGCTGTGTGATTATATAAAAAAAGTGGATAATATGTTCTATGGATTAACTACTCAAAAAATACGAGAAATTGCTTATAATTTTGCTGAAAGGAATGAATTGGATTAGAACATCGTTTCAACAAAGAAAAAAAAAAGGCTGGTACAGAGTGGCTCCGGCTTTTTTTAAAACGGCACCAAGATTTGTCGCTGCGTACACCAACCTCCACCAGCGTTGCTTGTGTAATAGGCTTTAATAAGCCTCAATGCGATCGCTATTTCAAAAATCTGGCGAAGTTGTTAGACACTTACAAGTTCCCTCCTAATGCAATTTATAACATGGACGAGACCGGAATCTCCACAGAGCCAAATAAAGCTCCGAAGGTGATATCTACAAAAGGGAAGCGTTGCGTCAACAAGATTTCCAGTGCTGAACGTGGCATCAATGTGACACTCGTGAATGCGGTCAACGCTGCAGGGAATTTTATTCCACCGGCCTTCATATTTCCACGCAAACGTATGAAAGCCGAGCTTTTGGATGGATCCCCACCTTCCTCTATAGGAATGGTGTCAGACTCCAGTTACATCAATAGTTCTTTATTTGTTGACTGGTTATCTCATTTTTTAAGACCACGCAAAGCCTAGTAAAGACAATCCAGTATTATTAATACTAGATGATCACACGTCACGCTGCACCTTAGACGCGGTCCATTTCTTCCGGGAAAACTACATTCACGCCTTGACAATCCCACCTCACAGTAGTCACAAAACTCAGCCACTCGATCGCTGCATTCATAACAGCCTCAAGGTTTTTTATGCATCAGAGTGTGAAAAATGGATGCGTAACCATCCTGGTCGAGTGATAACCGTTTATCAAATTGCATAAATATTGACTCCGGCTTACCTTAAAGCAGCTACTCCCGCAAATGCCATACAAAGCTTCAAGATATCCGGAATTCAACCGTTAAACCCGGACATTTTTGGAGAAGAAGATTTCTTAGCTAGTATAGTAACTGAAAAGCCACTGACAGAATCTCATGAAACACAGATTTCCCAATCAGCTGTTGATCTACCAGAAAATATGCCTTTGACAGAATCTCGTGAAGAACAGATTGCCCAATCGGTTGATAACCTAGCACAAAATCTATCTTTAACCGAATCTTGTGAAGAACAGATTGCCCAATCGGCTGACAACCTAGCACAAAGTGTACCTTTGGCAAGATTTCCCAACCGACTAATGATTTGGTACAAAATGTTGACCATGAGAATAACGCTTCCGGCAATTCTCCGCAGCCCTCGTGCTCAACAAATTATACATCTGTTCGGCCGTTGGTTCAGACAGATAGAGCGCGTACGCCACTTGCCTGTCTTCATATTCAAAGCATCAAATTGCCTCATATACCCCTTGAAGATGTAGCCCCCCTACCACGAGCTGAATGTCTTTCAAGATCTAATCGGAAAAGAACAAAGTCAAATATTTTGAGTGGGTCTCCATACAAGCTAGCTCTCGAAGAGTCTTTGGCTTCAAAGAAAGTACCAAATAATTTACTAAGGAATGTACCAAAGAGTGTTCCAAAACCAGATTCAAAATCTCTTCCTAAAAGGGCCAAAAAACCTTTTAAAGTGCCAAACAAAATGCCCAAAAAAAGGTTTGGAGATGCCCATCATGTACTGAAATCTACATAGACCCCCGTAGAAGACTGGATAGGATGCTCAAAATGCTCCAAATGGTGGCATGAGGCTTGTACGACTTATGAGGGTCAAGGAAATTTTATTTGCCACCATTGCAAGTAAAAAAAAAGTAATACACGAACCGCGTACTCTTATCGACGTAGACGCATACTCTTATCCAATAGTATTTGTAAGAGTACGCAATTCCCATTTCTGATTATTTTTGCTATTTTGAGAAATAAAACTTAATTTTCTTTTTTTTATGTTACTTTATGAAAGATGTTTAAATTGTAGACGTAATAAATGCCTAGTTGATTTCCTAGACTTCATTTTTATTTTTTTAGAATATTTTGAACCTTAAGTGCGTACTCCTAGACCAGGTTACCCTATCCTTAATAATTTACTGACTGTCTCGATATTATTCCATAATTTCTTGTTCATAATTGGTTTTATTTTAAATACCAGTAAAATCCAAAAGGTCACCTTTCCACTTTCTTCTCTGTATCGGTAAGTAACACGCTCGCGCCAATATGCTATATTCATCTCTTTCTGACGACGAGTATGCCCCCTCTTTGTTAGCGCAAAGTACCATAATAAATAACTGTACGTAGATTAAGTACTACTTGCGCCACTTTAAAATAATTCTAGGAACAGTTTCCAAAAAGGATTTGAGCCACCATTAACTACTGTAAACTTTTTTGAATAAAGCACAAAATTATTTAAAAAATCTTCATACTAAAGAAAAAAATCTATAAAAAGTAAAATATTTATGCTACTAAAAACATAGAGGAAAGTACCGCAAAACGGGGCTACTTTGTCTTCCAGGGTTACTTTGACAGATTTTGGGGCTACTTTGACAGAGCGCCAAAATCGGTTTTCACGTGTGCTCAGCAAGTGTGCGTGACCTCGAGTAATATTGCGCGAGGCGCGGGGTGTGGGGAACGCGTCATAGCGCGCCCGCCGACTAGTTCGAACAGGTTCGTCGCTTGAGTTTGTTGTGTGTTGTGTGGTGGTGCAAAAATACGACTAAATATTGTTGGGATCTTTACTTTTCGGTAAGTTTATTGTATTGTTTACTTAAATAAAACTACAATTGTGAGTATTCGTGATTAAATTGGTGTAAAATAAGGATTTTTATTTGTTTTAGGTTACCTTTGTATTTGTTTGTATTTATAAATGAACTACAATGGTCAGAGAGTATAAAAGAAAACTGGGTGCCCGGAGTTACAAAGATTACAGCGATGAAACCCTTGCAAAAGCCGTTGCTGAAGTGAGGGCAGGTCTTCTTACCCAGAGTGCGGCTGCCAAGAAGTATAAAATAAATAGAACAACTATTCTAAACAAAATTCATCACCAACATGAACTAAAGCCGGGTCATCCAACTGTTTTGACTCCTGCAACTGAAAAACTAATAGCCGATACCTTGAAAATATTAACAAATTGGGGTGTTCCTCTTACTAAGCGCGATATCCAAATTATTCAGATGTTGGTCACCAGGGAAGGTAGGGTTATAAAAGAATGGAAAGACAACTCACCGGGGCCGGACTTTGTGACCGACTTTGCAGCGCGAAACAACCTTACTCAGAGACTGGCCACAAATATCAAACCTGCTAGGGCATCAGTAGGTCCTAATGAGATAAAAGAATTTTTTGAAAATGTGAGACCAGCTCTGGAGGAGACACGTCCAGGTCTTATTTACAATTATGATGAGACGAACGTGACTGATGACCCGGGGGCAATAAAAGTTTTAGTCCCTCGAGGTCACAGACGTGTCGAACGAGTCCAAGAGCATTCCAAATCATCGGTCAGCATCATGTTTTGTGGCACAGCAGACGGAAAAATGATTCCACCTATGGTTAACTACAAATCAAAGCACCTGTACGAGAACTGGACAATGGGAGGCCTACTTGGAACAATTTACAGAAATAGTCATAGCGGTTGGTTTAACATGAACCTCTTCGAGGTATGGTTCTTCAAGTTGTTGTTGCCGAGCGTCCAGGAAGAAAGAATTGGAAATGAAAAAGCTATTGTCATAGGTGATAATTTAGCTTCGCACTTCTCACCTGAAGTCGTTCAGGCAGTAGTACAAAATAACATTCATTTTACGACTTTAACACCAAACTCGACGCACATAATGCAACCCCTAGATGTGGGTATATATGGTCCTTTAAAAAGACAATGGAGAAAGATTCTGGATACTTGGAGAAAGGAATCGAGAATACGGGGCATCATTCCAAAGCCACAATTTCCCATGTTACTGAAGAGACTGATGGATGCATTGGCTCCCAATATGATGAAAAATTTGCAAAGCTCCTTCAGAACTACGGGATTTTACCCTTTCGACCCTCAAACTGTTTTACAAAAGCTCCCAGGTGAATGCGAACAAGAAACAGGTCGTATCCTAGACAGCTGTCTGCTGGACTTTTTAAAAGAGACAAGGGGTTACAACATTGAATGAATTCGTCACAGAAGAGGGAGGAAAGTCGTTAATAAGCCAGGAGCACAAATATTGGTTACGAGCCAAAGAGAATGTAGAAGAAGATGCTTCAGAAATAGATGTCCCACCCACCATCGACGATACTCCAGAAATCAATTTCCCAACTCAATAAGTCAGTTCGCCAAGCACCTTCAATAACTCTCCAAAATCGATTTATATTTTAGATTTAGATTTTCCAACTATGGATGACTCTCCTGAAATAGAAGATAATGTCTCAGCTTTCAAGAATAATCAACCAGTCCCTTCAACCTCCGGACTGCTTACAAAGCACCAGACTGATTCCGACGAAGATGTGCCTTTGAGTTGTTTGGTTCGCAAGAAGGAAATCAAAAAACAAGGACAAGAAAGAAGAATAAGGAGTCTAATTTTTGTTATATCTGTAGGTGCGACTATAGGTTCTACCGCCATTCTATTGACTGGATATGCTGCATTACCTGTAAAAACTGAGTGTGTGGGATGTGCAATAAGGGCTCAAACAATCCGTCATACGAATGTGTGGTGTGTGAGGACGACTCTAACTAATTGTTTCTTGCCTATAATATTGCCAAAGTTGATTGATACCTATCTTGTTTAAATTGATCTCAATTATATTAATTATTACTTAAGAGACTGATTAAGTGGCATTAACAGTACCTTCGGTACAAATATTGTGATACTTGCGTTAATAAAGAATAATTTAATTGTAAAAATATTTGTTTTCATTTAAATCCATGTAGTTTTCAAAAAAATAATAGTTTTTTTGGTCAAAATGATGTCAAAGTAACCCATGCTTTTACTATCTTTGACGTCGGTTGCATTTCAATGCCCTGTCAAAGAAATCCCACTTCTGGGGTTACTTTGACATTTAATAAATTAAAAAAAGTAGGGAGTTAGGGGGGTGGTAGGTTTTAAATTTGCCATAGATCTGATAAACAAAGGACACATTGTTCTGTTGGCGTAAAAAAAAGTGAAATTCGAGCCGTAAAAAAAAAGTTTCAATCCAAAAACCTCCAAAACCTGTTCAAAGTTCCCGTTTTGCGGTAACTAATATAAATTTGGGCTAGCGCTTTAATATGGGCTAGTAACATTGCTTCTGATGTATGATTTGTAAAATACGAAGTCAAGTTTATTTGGGTCAAGATTTTTGAATATGGGCTATCACTGTTTGAAGATTATTTACAAATTTATTTACGGTCGCCTAGTGAAACGTTGTATTAGTATGAATAAACTCAGATAGATGGCGCTAGTGAATTGATACAAAATTTCTTATATCGCGCAAGCGTTTATGCACGAAAGACTAACAGTCTCTCGTGATAGAGAGTATATATGTTCTGTGCTCGTGATGTAAAATTTAAAAAGAGAAGGGAATCAGGCGATCCGACCAATAAAGAAGTAGCCAGTGATTGGTGTTTCATTTGTCGTTGTACAATCACTATAATTCTAAATATGGGCTAGACTATTTTTGGGTGATCGGACATTTGTTTCTAAAGTGTACTTACTTTTTTATTTCAGAATGCCGCCGACACGATTAAAAGAACGAAGAAAAAACGTTTAAGTTTAAAAAGTGAACTTGCTCCTGAAGAAGAAACGACATTAGAAAGAAAAACAGTGTTGGGTGCACAGTTGGGGACCCTTTTAGTTGAATATATTTTAACCATGGAAAGCAATTGATAAGGACAGATCTTAGCAGAGAATGGCATTTATGTTGGCTATACGTAACAACTTGCAAAATCCATTCTGTGAATCTGGCATAGCAGGAATTTTACTATTTCTGAAACGTCACAAAGATAAACCGTCAGTTAGAAGACCTAGAGGAATATCATTTGCAAGAGCCTTTGGCTTTAACAAAGAAAACGTCGACAATTTTTTCGACTTTTGGAAGAGATGTACGAGAAAAATAACTATCCACCAAATCGTATCTACAACGTCGATAGGGGCCTGACAGTTGTCCAAAGTAAAATTACACA
The DNA here is from genome assembly GCA_910589475.2 of Bembecia ichneumoniformis. Lineage (NCBI taxonomy): Eukaryota > Metazoa > Arthropoda > Insecta > Lepidoptera > Sesiidae > Bembecia > Bembecia ichneumoniformis. The sequence continues at coordinate 15,760,920 of OU342535.1, forward strand.
AGTAATTGGACACCGGGGAAAGAGGTAATTAGCCTCACTATCGGTTGAAAGGGGTTCTCTGGTTACAATTATTGTAGTGAGCATGAATGCCACTGGCCATTTTGTTCCTCCGTTCATAATTTTCCCGAGAAAAAATATGAGCTCCCTGTCAACTTAGACAGGAGACTGACCTGGAAAAGGCAAATCGAAACCAAGCGAGCCGAGCTGAATATGCGAATGCGGACCATAAACTGGCTGATAGCACGCAACTCAAAACTGTTAACAGACAATAAGTTCGTGATCTATAAAATGATCCTAAAACCAGCATGGATGTATGGAATTCAACTGTGGGGAAGCGCCTGTGACTTCAGTATATTGATCTTGCAAAGGCTACAGAATGGCATATTGCGAACAATATAAATAGTACCATGGTTCGTGACTAATGCTGTAATTCATGAAGCGCTAAATGTCAAAACAGTTAAGGAGAAGATCAAAATATAGGCCTGTAACTACAAAAAGCGACTCCAAATTAACCCTAATGAGCTAGCCACATAACTAATCGCAATCACTTATGACAAACGCCTAAAACGCCACGATATTTAAAGTTTGGAAGCTAGGTGGTGAAAACTAAGTGGTATCTCTGCTGGGGAGAACCTCGAACAGACGGAAAGCGCACAACAGATTTGCTTAAAGTTTGGGACAGACTGATTGCAAATGAATACGCGTAATATAAAAAAAAATTAATGAAAATAAAATGTTTTAGAATTTAGAATCCCTGGTGATGTACCCTGTATGTGAATACCTAGCTTTATCGATAAAATTTTACTCTTATTTTTTATTTACAATTTTTCAGGTTCCCAAAAATAAGATGCCAGATTTTCATGCCCAAAAATAAGACGTGAATGGACTGTTACAACAAATAAATTAAGACGAGCCACATATTGATTATACGTATAAAACGAAAAATGAAGGAGAATCAGTATGTGACGCATTAATGTTTAGTCGAGATAACATAAAACTGGAAGAGTTTGCAGATTTTGAAGCAACTTGCGCGTTCATTTCCATGTTCAACATTTTATTTATTTATTGAATTCTAGAATTCTGAATTCATATAGGTTGAACCTATTTCTTGGAAGCAATCCTACCAAGAAATCTCGGCAAAATGTACCAGCTGTAGAAGACGGTATTGAATACATTAAAAATTTGATGAAAACACTTTCGTTATCGAGTCGCAAAGAAAAGTCTTGGGTTTTATCGTTTGTTTAAAAACGCTTAAAAATATTTGTGAAAATTTACTTAAACATGACCCACCAAAAATGTGCTTTATATGCACAAGTTTTCTCGGGACCACTTGGAATTGTTTTTGGGCGCAGTGAGATAAATGGGGGGCTTTAATAATAATTCTTCTGCAAAGCAGTTTAGGTCTGCGTAAAAAAATCTATTTATACAAGCCAAATTTAAAGCTGCAGAAGGAAATTGCATACCTTTAGAAGATATAGCTATTTTAAATGTTGTTGACGCCAATTGTCAATTTGACGGATAGTGGTTCGTTAGTGGTATGTGCTGTCTCGCTCCCACCACACATCCATTCCCTATCTGTCACTTGCTTACGCACCGCATACGAAGCCAAGCGGCCATTCTTTTATAACGCGCCGCCACCGCCGCTGAAACAAGCGAAATCCCGCCGGTCTCGTCGCGAGATCAGAATTATTGTACCATCCGCATTAATGTGTACCTATCAGACGTGTGTGCTGTAGTTAGCCATTTGGTCGCGCCTTCCGCATCGCGACTGCGGTCGAAAAGTGGTGAAAGTGCTGAAGAATCAGGACTCTGCATGTGACGGGCCCGTTGCAGCTCTTCGCCGCTGAGGAAAGAGGTGAGTGACAGAATTACCCATCATTCCCATTTCCTTCGATCGCACGTACCACAGCAACAATATACAGTCCACTTCAAACGATTATTTGGCGTGACCAAATGTCATGAAAAGAACAAATTATGTCAATATTATAAATCAGTCTCTTGCTAAACGCGGGATGACAAAGGAGTTGGACCAAACATGTAAAAATGATTCTCTAATCGATAATGATGATCTCTATTGTGTAAATGACCTGCGCAAACTTACTGAATATGTTTCCGAGTTAATTTATTACATATATATCGGGGTTCGTAACAAAAAGAATTAAAAAGAGTTTTCTATGTAAGAACTGTTTGTCAGCTTTAGAAGGTCCAAAATGAAATTCTTTGACAAATTAAAAAGATAAAGGAGGTCTAATCTATCCAAGCGATGATGTCATTAAGCGATGCGAAAAAAGTAATTTTCTAGAAAAAAAAAATGTGAAAAATAGAAATCTAACGCCTGGCCAAATTATAACCGCCTCTGTCCATTATGATATTTGGTCCAAAGTTTTAACAGTTAGAAATAATTACAGTAATATTAAAATAAAAACAATCTGGATATATCTCCTAAAAGTTTCTGCTTCCCATCAGGTTATGGGACCAGACACCGATAAATACCCAAAAAGGAAGCGATCATCGTGGTTGAGTTGGATTATCATCCGTAATGTTGGTCATGTAAACCAACATTACGGTGAGGTCGATACCACGATTTCGCAAAGAAATACAACTACATGGTTTTACAGAGGTACATTTACAGAAGATGGACAGAAAGGACGGATCTTTGATTTTGAACAATAAGAATTGGGAGGCGTGGAAATTTCAAACGTCAATTGTATTGAAATATAAAGGTATAATACGACGCCATTGCAGAAACCCCATCTTAGTAAATGATTGAGGAACGACACTCGTGCATAGGAAATTATAGTTACTAGAGTCGAAAATAACATTTTAAGCTATTTGTTGGTTTGTAAAAATGCCAATGAAATGTGGCAAAAGTTGCTAACAATTTTCAAAACCAAGTCAAAGGCGTACACTTGCTACAACAGAAATTCTACAGGAAGATGGACGGGTTAACCGTTGGTTGGCTAGTACACAGACATGATTGCAGCGGCAAGGCTGGCGGGGAGGCAGGGTGGTGCATGCATTTGATTTGTTGCGAACAAGATAGGCAACAGCCATTGGTCTAAAATGTTCCGGATAGGATACGGAAATGCATCAAGCGATCCGAGGTAATAAAGGTAGGTGGCGCGGGCCACTAAGTCTCTTTCGACGCCCACAAGTTCGGCGAGTTCAAGTGTGAATCCGAGATACGCTTTTCTTGATTAGCTTGCTTAGCGGAACGCCTAACACGCGGCGTGTTAACATCTAATCAACGTATTTTTATGGCCTTTGGCCGATAGGTTTTCAGTAAATCCTTTAAAGTAGTGCAGACGCAAGACGTCTGTTAACCTTTTTGAACCTAAAGCGTGAAGGACAGGGCCAAATACATCAGCCGAAGATATCTCGCGACGTCGACAATTCGCCGCCTCATTTCACCATCTCAGGCCGACATTGGTCTGATCTGCAGCTGTTTAGCAGCCGGGGCGACGACGCGACGGGTCATCACTGATCAGCGAATATCTAAAGAGCATGCCATATGCCGTAGCCCGATCCCTCACCGTCTCTGCTGGTCGGGCACATTTCCACTATCTGCAGTGTGTCAGACAACTCTCGGTCACCAAGACACCCACGTGAGTTCATAGTATTGTGAATTGTTTTGTGTCGCCCCCTGTCACTTTGTTTCCAAAACGATATAATTTAAAAAGTGTATGTGTAATTTAAAAAGTGTGTACGCTATAATTTAAACGCTATAATTTCACAGCGAGACTACTTGTAGAAGAGTGATTGTCAAAAATAGAAGAGAAGCTACATACATCAGCTTGGTTAGCCAAGGCACCATATAGAAGAAGTGAAATAAAGAAGAATGATAATCAACGTTATTCTTCCGTAGAAACGGAATTATCATAAAGTTCAAGGATAAAATACCTACCCGGACAAGATTGGTTTAGAGGTTTCCGAAAAAGTAACAACCTATCACCTAAAAAAAAACATAATTAGTGGAAATCTCGAAATTCTTGGCCTTTTAGTTTTAACAAAAATCTAAGAAACATACATTGTAACCTTGAAATATTTCGAATACCTGAAAACAAAGCTGAAGTCTTGGTAGCAATGGTCTGCAAGCTTGCTTCAGTGCAAAGCTGTGGCTGAAGGCCAAGATATCGTGGATTTGAGTACTCTCAAAGAGATTCTGTTGTCTAAATGTTCTGCGATAATGCTATTTGATGTTACCACTGCTAATATCGCAAGTCAGACACTATTACTGCATTCCGTGGAATTCAAATAATTCGCCAATTTGTCTTCACTAGTGATGTGCTGGAGTTCAGAAGCCTTTGTCGTTGTGACTGTGTTGGATTGGAAAATATAAACATTTTCACTTGGGATATTACTCGTCTTCAAATTTTTGTAATACAATAAGCTTACAACCGAGGATTTCAATACCAGTTACCAGAACACCAAATTCTATGGCAACTATTCAGAAACTCGGTTAATTGCCTTACAAAATGAAAGCGTTGAAGTTAATTTTGATCCAAATAATCTTTCTACCTTATCTCAATATATTGTTAATTATAAGTTTCGTATATTTTATTTTAAATAAACCTGTTTCACTCAACTTCATGTATTCATTGTGTAAAACTTGATAAATAGCTTTACATGTATTCGGAATAATTTTAAGGCAATACTTGGTGAGAAATTGCTGCTGAACCTAGCGTACAGGTTAATCTTTCATGAGGAGATATAGACTGGCGCATAATAGTATCTTTTTTTTAAATTATGGGTGTTACTAGGTGCAGTAACTCATTGTAGGCTGCTTCATCCATTCTTAGATAACCACGTCAGTCTTTTGGATCTTCTCTCAAATCTTCGATTAAGTTAACATGAGAGTGTATGTTTCTTCGTAAAATCCACGTTTTGCTCCATTTACTTACTTCTACGTCGTCACTTGTTTGTTTGTTGCTTTTTTATAATTAAACAATAAAATAATGCTCCTATTAAAAAAGCATCATCTGTTGGCAACATCGACGTGACGTGAAAAGTTTTATCATTTACGACGTACCGCATCTCTTTAAATCGACTAAATTCCTACATGACGGCACTATGGTTATGTGAGGAATAAAAAGGAAAATAGTTACACTTGATTTTAAAAGTTATTTTAAAGGATCAAGTGTCAAGTTTCCAATCCTGAACAAAATTCAATATATTATGATTACATAGCTCTACGAGAATGGTGGAGCGACAAATAGTCGGCTATGCGACACTCTCACATAGCCGACTATTCAGCTTTGTAAAACAGTTGAATTGGCTACAAAGGTGTTTTGTTAGCGAAATTACAAAATTATTTCGCAAAAATATTAGAGTATATTGTTTAACATTGACTTTGTGATATGATGTGATATGACTTTGTGGGATCTATCGTAGAATGGTAAAGACCACAGAAATGTAATGTCTGAGCTGTTGTTCCGTCGTGTGGGGACAGGAAGCAAGCGGCGTCAGCAACAAAGCGTATGACGACTTGGCCATGCGCCTGAGACTAGCCAGTTGTTTCCCGTCGCTGGACCCAACACACGTGCACTTTGTAGTAACGCAATATAAGCATATCCACGAACTGTCTAAGTTATTGTCTATATTGATATTCATTCGAGTGTCAGTACGTAGTGATCTGAAGGAACCCATGGAGTAACGGCATATCCCATACTAGTGACGTGGCAGGGTAAATGACCTTTAAATATATATAACCAATTAGCCACATTGGTGACCCGCCCGACGTGATTGCGATTCATGCATCGACGTGAGCATCGACCGACGCTACGTGCATTAGTGACATCATCGGACACAGTATAAACATTAAGTGCAGTGAGTTAACTTCAAGTGAACATTTAATTACATTACACTTATAAAGAAACAACTCCTTCGTGGAAATCGGTGCCCATGAAGTAACATTTTCACCGAAATTAGGCATATACTATAATATAATTGCGACACAATGGCTACTCCACCACCGCCACCACCGAACGCAGATTTATTTCAGATCAGTGCAGCATCCAGAATTCCCGAATTTTGGACAGATAAACCCAAATTATGGTTTGTGCGGACTGAAGCTATACTGAATCCTCAGAAGATTAGCGACGAAGCAAGATTTGATGTCGTACTCTCAAAATTAAGCAAAGAAACATTAGACGAAGTCGCAAGTGTGATAGAGTTTCCGCCAGACACAGGGAAATTTCAGGCCTTAAAGAAGGCGTTAATAGAAACATACCAAGACACGCAGTGTCGAGAAATCGAAAAACTGATCAAAGAAATGGAGTTGGGTGACCAACGTCCTTCTCAACTCCTACGGCGAATGAAGACTTTGGCCAAGGACAAACTATCAGACGACACGCTCCGGGTGCTGTGGGAATCTCACCTACCGCCCACGACACGAGCGGTGTTGGCAGCTAGTGATACGAAGTTTGTAGACAAATTGGCTGACATGGCAGACAAAGTGATAGAGGCCATGCGTTCAACAACTATCGAGCCTATAGCTACTACCTCAGATGGCAGTGCAGAAATTGCTGCAATGAAGATAGAGATCGCAAAACTTACAAGCCAACTGAAGGAAAGGGACAATTTTCGACGCAGGCGATACAGAAGTTCGTCACGACAAAGAGGACAGTCTAGATACCGCTCGTCGTCCAGAGACAATAATCGATCATCGCAGCGTCGGAACCCTACAAGCCCAGACTGGCTCTGCTACTATCACTACAAGTTTAGAGAACGATCTAGAAACTGTGTACAGCCCTGCACCTGGAAGACGAATCCGGAAAACTAGTAGACGTGCAGTCAATGGCGGATGGCTGCACAGAAATCAAGAATTACCGCCTAAGTGTGACCGACTCAAAAAGTGGCCTACGCTATCTAATAGATACCGGTGCTAACGTATCTGTGTTGCCAAAGATTTCCGTCAAAGATCATGTTAGTCGTTCGATTTCGGACTATAAGCTCTATGCCGCAAACGGCACTGAAATAAAAACATTTGGTGTAAAAACCATTACTCTAAACTTAAAGTTACGTCGACAATTCAAGTGGACTTTCATCATCGCATCAGTGAAACAGCCAATATTAGGTGCAGATTTTCTGAGTCACTACGGTCTTCTTGTAGACTTGCGTGGTCGAAGATTAGTTGATCGAGTAACAAACTTGAATGTGTGTGCAAGTATTGTGAACTGTAGCGAGATAACATCATCAGTGAAAACAGTGGACGACAATCACCCGTTCCACAGACTGTTATCACAATACCCGGACATCACCAAGCCCCTGTCTTTCAAGGAAGGTGCTAAGCATACTACGTTCCATCACATCGAGACCCAAGGACCGCCTGTGTACGCTAAGGCAAGACCACTTCCTCCAGAAAGGTATCATAGAGTTAAAGAAGAATTTCGTCTTATGCAGGAGTTGGGTATTTGCCGCCCATCAAAAAGTCCATGGGCAAGCCCACTCCACATAGTACCCAAGAAAAACGGAGACCTCAGACCATGTGGTGATTACAGGCAATTGAATGCCATCACGAAGCCTGATCGATACCCAATCCCGAGGCTACACGACTTCACCTATCTGCTAGCTAACAAAAAGGTATTTTCTAGAATAGACGTCAATAGAGCCTATCATTATATACCTATTGCGCCTGACGATATAGAAAAGACAGCGATTACTACGCCCTTCGGTCTTTTCGAATTCCCACGAATGACCTTCGGGTTACGCAATGCCGCGCAAACTTATCAACGATTTATGAACCACACTGTGCTTTCAGATTTAGATTTCTTGTTCTCATACATCGACGATGTTATTATTGCAAGTGATAACATGGAACAACATGAGGAGCATCTAAAAGCAGTATTCGAAAGATTTGATAAGTATGGAATCACTATCAACATCGCAAAATGTGATTTCGGCAAAGACAAAATTCATTTCTTAGGTTTCGAAGTATCTACAGAAGGATTTAAGCCGCTCGACGAGAAGGCTAGTGCCATCATTAATTTTCCTAAACCTAAGACAAACGAGGAACTGAGAAGATTTCTAGGAATGGTTAATTTCTATAGAGCACACATTCCCAACGCAGTTCAGTGTCAATCAGTTCTCAACGGATATTTACACGAAACGAAAAGGAAAGACAAGACACCTGTACAGTGGACACAGGAGGGTGAGCAAGCCTTTTTAGAATGTAAGGAGAGCTTGAAAAACGCCGTCACGTTAGCATACCCATGCATACAGGCCCCTATAGCTTTATTCACCGACGCATCAAACGTAAGTGTCGGAGCCGTGTTACAACAAAAAGTACAGGGTGTTTGGAAACCGCTAGGATATTTCAACAAAAAATTATCCGATGCGCAACGTAAATATTCAACTTTTGATAGAGAGTTACTGGCAATCTACATGGCGATCAAACATTTTAGAGACAGGATTGAAGGTCGCAAACTAGAGATATACAGTGATCACAAACCGCTCACTTACGCTTTTGCCAAGGTAAACCCAGAGAAAGAAACTCCACGCAGAACGAGGTATCTCACATTCATAGGCGAATTCACAACTGTAATACGACACGTTAAAGGCGACGATAACGTGGTCGCAGACGCGTTATCGCGCATCGAAGCTATTTACTGCCCGACGAGTTTAGACTACGAAGCGTTAGCAGAAGCGCAGTACCAAGATAATTACTGTAAACTAGACACCACTCACACGAACGTATACATAAAAAAGATAGCATTACCTACCACAGGGAAGCCTATCTATTGCGATATGTCACAAGAAGTAGCAAGACCTTATATTCCGAAAGAGTTTCGACATAAAGTTTTCGAGATTATACATAACCTCAGTCATCCCAGTATTCGAGCAACTAGAAAGATGGTTCGCGAAAAATTCTTTTGGCCAGGCATGAACAAGGAAGTTGGCATTTGGGCCAAAGCTTGCATGAGTTGCCAACGCACCAAAGTTAGTAGACACGTGAATTCAGAAATCGGTACTTTCGCAGAATGCGACCGTTTCGAGCATATACACATTGATATAGTCGGTCCCTTACCAACTACGACCGACGGATACAGATATCTCGTTACCTTAATCGACCGAAAGACCAAGTGGCCAGAAGCCTATCCTACGAAAGAGATATCCGCAGAGATCGTGGCCAGAATAGTATACGATGGGTGGATTGTGCGTTTTGGCACACCTGTTCGACTGACGAGCGACCAAGGCCGCCAGTTTGAAAGCCAGCTTTTCACAGAACTCATGAAAGTCATGGGAATCCATAAGTTACGCACCACCGCTTATCATCCCCAAGCGAACGGCATGATAGAGAGATGGCATCGTTCGTTGAAAGTGGCGTTGACAGCACGCCTCTGCAATAGCTCCTCTTCGTGGATCAATGAACTGTCAACAGTATTATTCGGCCTCAGAGCCGCAGTGCGTAGTGATGACTGTGTTAGTGCCGCCGAAATGGTATATGGTAAAAAACTAAGATTACCAAGTGATTTTTACGAACCTACAAGTGCAAAAACATTATGTGATAGTGAATGTATAAATAGAATACGTAATGCTATAAATAGTTATAAGCCGTCTTTGAAACATCACGCAACAAATAAGTCCATTTTTATCTATCCCGAACTTCGTACATGTAATTTTGTTTTCGTGCGAAATGACGCAACGCGTAAGACATTACAACCCACGTATGTAGGACCCTTCAGAGTTTTGAAACGTATTAACTCTAAGGTATTTTTAATTCAAGATTTAAATAGGAATGTACGAATTTCAGTAGATAGATTGAAACCAGCTTTTTATATCGCAGAAAATGAAAGAGAATGTTCACAGTCTAACAATGAAGGCAGCGAGCCAGATAAGCCGTTACCTTCAGGTAGTAATCAGCAGGGAAAAAGCTCAAAGTGCGTGACGTTTCAACAGACCTCTAGGAGTGGTCGACATATCAGACCACCATTAATACTTAAATATAGGATACTCAATAACTAATTGTAACGTGTAGTTCACGAGTTCAACTACTGTTAATAAACGTATACTGTGCAGCGTAAACGCCAAGCTGCATAGTGCTTACCGTGCAAGTAGCATAACAATAGTGACGAAATATAAATGTAGGTTAATCGAGTTTGCATATTTTTATTAATTTTTAATTTCAATTGTAGAATAAATTTTATTAATTTTAGTATCAATACAGTAACAGACCGAGAAACATGGGAAATAAGCACGCAAAGGAAAGTGTTGAAAGCGTTGTCGTGAACAACCAGGGACATGTCGAAGAAAAGTTAACTAGCGTCAGCTGGTTACTCATAGCAGTAATGGTGATGTGTTCCCTTATGGCAACAAGCGCCGTATGGTACTACTGTCGAAGCCGAGCGAAGCAGTGGTTGAGAAAGGAAATCACGGGTGTGGCCGTACCCATCATCAAGGTGCAACAGCACGCACCACAGCCGGTGCAGCAGAACCCAGCTCCCGTCGCCACTGCAACCTATCCGTGCTAGATAGAAGCGTTCGCCTATTGCGCAGCAGAAGACAGCAAATTGCGTATATATATTTTTTTGCACATGGTCATTGTAGTTCATTAACCTACTTAACATAGTTAGTGTGAATAAGTTTTATTTTACTTAATAAATTTCGTTTTATTGATTTTGGTAACAGTTAAGAATAATTTGTAAGTATTTATTGCATTAGCACCAGCGTGACAATGTTAACAACGGATGTCGTTATCAGGTTGCACGTGTTCGACACCAAGGCGCAAGTCCGTCCAGCATCGCGTATCGCTGACTGTGCAAGTGCATTAAGTACATTAGGGTCGATAAAGAAATAATAGTTTGAGTACAGTTAGATACAAAAGTAAAAAGTTTTTTATGTAAAATATTTTTTTTTGTAAGAGGGGGAATATTGTGGGGACAGGAAGCAAGCGGCGTCAGCAACAAAGCGTATGACGACTTGGCCATGCGCCTGAGACTAGCCAGTTGTTTCCCGTCGCCGGACCCAACACACGTGCACTTTGTAGTAACGCAATATAAGCATATCCACGAACTGTCTAAGTTATTGTCTATATTGATATTCATTCGAGTGTCAGTACGTAGTGATCTGAAGGAACCCATGGAGTAACGGCATATCCCATACTAGTGACGTGGCAGGGTAAATGACCTTTAAATATATATAACCAATATAGCCACACGTCGCCTAAGTCATTTATTAATTATCGCCACAGCCGATAATCTAACATATATTTTGATCATTATACAATAAAATTTCATGTATGTTTCCTAGACCATAATATTCAATCCTGTGATTTTGTTGGTGCATACACAAACATTTTATTTTTATTACCAATCCCTGGATGAATTAAGTTACTCCTACAGAATTCAAATTGAGTTTACTGAAGAGAATCTCACTTCTAATTAACAGATCCCTTGCATTTACAACAAAGCTGATTTTCAAATTTCACTTTTCTGAAATGCAAATTGAACTCTTTCTTAACAATCTCTCTGTACATACTCTCTTTGACTGCAGCGACTCCATCTTTAGCACAATCACTGAAATACATTGTATACATCTGTTTTACAGTTAAATTTGGTTGTAGAAATTGTTTTTTCGGTGAGAAATGTTTAATAGGTTTCGATTTATCTGTATTAAAACTCATTATGTGTTTTCTAACCCTATCTTTGATTTCTGAAGGCAAAGAGTGATCGCTGGCTTCTGACAAACCTCTCCCGTCGCGTTTAGGAATATTTGCATCAGTTTTGCCCAAATGTACATTATAAACTGGTTTCTGAGAAATAGCTAGGGTTCCTAAATAGAAATTCTTACAAACAACATGCCGTACAGCCCTAACTACAAAGAAATATATGAAGGAATAATTCCTGGGACGAACGCGTTTTGCCTGGGGGTGTTTGATATTATTTCTCTCGGTTGTATTCAATAGAAAATGTTTCTTTTCATTTGAATTCAAGGAGTAGAATGCCTTAAATATATGCTCCCTGTCTGTATCGTTAATTCTCTCACTACACTTGTATTTGCATGACTTTAAACAGTCTTTAGTGTTGCGTACCCTTCTCTCCGGCACATATTTTCCTCTTCTGCTAATGTAGGCTTCTCCATTCTGGTGTTTCATTTTGCGGACATTGCACGCCCATTTACTTGGATTTGGGACGTGGCTTCGACTACGTTTCTTTTTCTCGGAAGGCATTCCCAATGCTACATGCATTGTGTTCTCTGATTTACACCTGAAAATCAACATTAATAATAAGTAGTGGCAGGCCACATTGCGTTTCGGTGGTCTTCTGCAGCCCGCCTTACAGAAGACCATCATGAAATAACAGCATGTGTACTGTTGTGTTTTGGTGAGTAAAGGGATCCCAATGCCCATTTCCTTATTTTATATACTATGGTCAGCAGCGCACTTGCAGCACCTACGGTGTTGCTCGATTAAGTTGGACTAACACACGTTAGCTCTAGCCAGATGATGGAACACAAAAAGAGAGGCTACATCTCTTCTTGCACTAAGAGCTTCTAACCGCTATTGTATTAGTGAGATGTCAATGGGATTTAGCTGGTATTTTGAAGCACCAGCCCAGAGGTGAGAGCAATACTCACATTGAAGCTAATCTTGGCCCTTGAAACTTAAGAATTAGTTGCTGCTCCAGTGTGAAGTGCCGTCTTACCTGAAGCTAGAGTAGCCTTGTCTACCAAATTACAACTAAATTTAACTTTGGTTGAGATTACCACATCCAGGATACCAAAGCTCTCCGATATTTTGAATAAAGTGCCCTGAATTTTAAGTGTCTCTACAAAAATGGAACCCTTTTTGCAGTGACTGTATTCAAGTGTTCTAGTAAATAAATGAATTTTCTTATTATTATTATTATTAATGAGAACAATTGTTTTCTTACAGATGTACTAGCGACCCGCTGCTTATTCGCACTGATGCATTATTTTTCCGCAAAGTAAACTTCAATCCCTCCTCATTTATCATTAGTAAAAACTGTATCAGTTTTCATTGGGAGAGGACAGCAGCTTTATTTTATAACATTATTTATTATTTATTTATAATATTATTTATTACATTTAATCCTCTATTTTGTCCCCAATTAAAGCCTATGAGCAGAAAGTCCTAAGAGAAAAACAGCTCGTCCTCTTAGCAACATGACCTAGTAGCAAATAGTCCGAATATCAAACAATTTGCTACTATGACATGTTGCTTATAGGCCATTTTGCTTTTAAGATGTTATGCTCATAGTATATTTTACTAAAATGTCGCGAAATTAAAAATCTCTTTTAAAATCTTGTAACTGTTTGGTATTTTTACCAAATCCCTAAATATGTATTTACATATTATTTTCAAAAATGATGGATCCCACATTAGTAAGCTCATAGTCAAACTAATTTTCAAGCTCTCTCACAAACTGTTTGGAAGAAGAATTTAGAATAAGTAGATTTTGCTTTCTGCACTTCACACCTTCGAATTTATAATGTATGATGTATTGATTAAATTCCATTGTTTGAATCAATGTATGAACATTCAAATTACAGTCTGATATACAAAACTTCACTTAACTTTCGCAGGAGAGAATCTCGAATAATGATTTCAGAGTACAAAAAGCCCTAATATTCGACTGAAACATTGGCCAATTGACAATCAGACTTCCGGGTTTGATTACCAGCAGGCTCAACTTTGGAAATTCAATTTTTCTAAGTTGGCTGTGATCAAGATTTGGAAAGTAACGGCAAGGGAACAGCACCTGTGGCGTTGTTTATGTTATAGGCGACAGTATCCACCTACCATCAAGTGTAATGTTTGTATGTAAGCCTTCTGTCGACCTCAACATAAAACAAAGATCTGAGGCGGTTAATACATTGGGTTTAAAATATTAACAATTAAATTTTAAAAGCAGAAATACTCATTTTCATTTAAATTGTATCAATAAAATAAACAAATGTTACTTACTCTATCTGTTTTTCACCAATAAAAGACAATTCTGTTTCCATCTTAATATTGGTACAACTATCTTTCTGATATGATTGTTGAACCTGATTGTAATAGGGTTGATGAACATCGTTCACCAACATGTGCTGTTTGAATACTGGTGGCAGTATCAAATGGGACGTTATTTGCAAAGATTGGCTCATGTCTGTGTTTTGCAAAACTTGAGACTGCATCGGTGTAGACAATGTTTGTAGACTTTGCAAATGCGACTGAGAAGACATTACAACGTTTTGAGAAGTCTGTGTCCGCTGACTTTGTAATTCTCGATCAATATTCGACATTGTCGGAATATTCAATGTATCCGTAGTTATTGTTTGGTGATGGTATGTCACATTGCCTTGGGGTGTTTGTAGGGATGGATGAGATATGTGAATAATTTGAGGGCTCTGGACCTTAGGGGGAACAGTTGAGACTTCGCTGTTGACGGACGTGCGGATCAATTGGACAATATGTGGTAATACCTGACTGGTGGATGTTTGCATTTGATCCATTTTGTTGTGTTATTCTGAAATGTCAACTTTAAAAATTAGGAAATGTACGTATGTTAAAACTTTTTATAATTTTTTGGTTTAAAACTTATTACATATTTTTGCATGAAAGAATTTATAGAACACTGCACTTACGAAATTGTTAATTAACTTGATTATGTTTTATAATTGAAATCAGACTTGTAACTCATCTAAGCCTCATATACATATAATAAAATACAATATATAAAAAAGTTTTTCAGAAAACTTATCACAATTAGCCACAGTTCTAACTCACTCATATTGTTCTCTAAACAAGATGGACGCGATGCAACTTTGGCACATCATCGAACTAAAAGGGTGGCCATTATAAAAATTAAAAAACTGTTGCCGATTTGTACCGGTTTCGTATAAGGATCTATGAACGTAATTATGTCATAAATAAATTTAACCATGGTTTATAATTAGGAAATTATAATAATTAATAATGGTGAATTTAGAATTATTTATTAAATACTTTACATTGAATGACATTCACATTTGACAGTTAAAACCATAGCAAAAGGAGACTTCCTTGATTTGAAAAAATATACTCAAAAGCAAAGATGTTGCATTAGTCTGTACCTACTCAAGAGTATATAGTATTATTAGGGTTATGAGAAATTTAATAAAAAAATGACTCATTATGCCAAAGTAACTGAATTTGTTTAGTTTGACGCTTTTCAGTGCTAAAAGATTTTGATTTTGTCCTGCGGACGTAGACTAAAATTTGACGCGGGTGAAACGACAGACCAGAAATAAGAACATTATACAGATGGCTCAAGGGCCCAAAGATTTTCAACTGTATAGATCGGGCAAGACGAAAGAATCCGTAATGTGACATTTAGAACCACGTGGCACAAAATCGCTCAGTCCATCGGCATCGCCAACTTTAAAAGGCTATTCAGCTACGTCATGGCTATCCTGATTACGGCGATCAAGGATCAATAATTTTGTAGGAAAAATTTCCCAATGCCTTCTCTATATTATATTATATATAAGTATTTAATCTTTTTGATACAGGCGGGTATTTGCGATAAAAAATCAGAATCAAAATTCGCCTTTGTAACGAAGCGTCACAATAGCAATGATATAAAATAATATCAAAACGTTGGCAACGGACCTCAAGAGGTGAACAGGGAAGCTGAGCAACACTAGCGTAAACGACGCGAGCCGTGGTGCTTCCTTCAGCTTCAGTCATGACTAGGCTGAACTGAAGGCAAGGCAACTGCACTTTTCACAATACCGTGTGTTCAAACCGATTGCTCAAACTAATTTAAAAAAAAAAACAAAATCCTAATAAACATCAATTTTAATTGTGATTGCGGTTTAAAGTTTCCATTAAATCCCAAGTGTCTTCCCGCAGTAGGGATCACTGCCGTGGTTCAAAGCACTATTGCGATTACCAACTCTATCGCAGTTAAAAATCTCTACCACGGTTTAGCTACTTATCATCGGCCGTGCGTATCTGCAGGACGACCCATCACGCCTGGCTACGAGCAGCCGCGTCTACCACCTTCGTCGGCTGGATTTCCCAGGAGAGTACCTGCACTGCGAGCGAGAGCAGATAGGCCGTATACCCATGACCCATAAATTTGTGTCGCCCTACCGACTGTTTTTTCGTTTTCAATATACCTGTAAATTGATTGCGGTTGGTGGTTTTTCTTATTATTACACCCAGAGGCGACACCTTCATCACCCAACAAGTGTCCACTAAAACATAGACCATTAATATTGAACGCCAATACACATGGTCCTCAGCCTGGCACATTCATCACTGCACGTTACACGACAGACAATTAGATACGTCCCGCCCATTCCAATCTTCACTTACTAAATCCTTGGGCTATATCGACCCTCTAACATCGTATTTCGAATCATATCCTTTAGAGAAATTACAACAAAATTAAACTTACAACAACTTTATGAAAATAAGGGATTTAAACAAAAAAGATAAAACTTAAATATTTTTTTATTAAAATTAACAAAAATATATTTGGTATTGCACTTTGTGGGTTAGAAAATATGTAATAATTAAATATATAAACATAGTCATCTATTTACAAAATAAAAACCATTTGATATTATTAAATCCTTCAAAAACATATTAGGCACATAAAATACATTTTAAGGTAGGTACATAAAAATTACGTAGACATATATAATGTCAAATCTTAAAAAGTAAATAAAAATTTTAAATGAACAAGTGTCTTCTTACTATAGTTATCATTTTTTTGTTTCAAATTTGTTCTCCAAGAAATTGTATACATAGTCATAGACGACCAGCATAATTGCTCCTCCGGGCCCTAGTCGAAGCACTTTAGGTAGCAAACCCTTGTAAAGAGCACGAAACCTGCAAACAAAAAAATATTAAGAAATTTTCCACTGTCTTATTTTCTAACCTAAGAAACCTAGGCAATAATAACTTACAAGAACCGGTTCAAATTTCACTCTTGAAGAAACATTAATATTAAACCCTTACGAGAAAATGAAAAATATAGGTAGGTATATACCTAAGGTATACATATATAAAAACCTAGCAAATTCGTGGGCTTTAGGTATTCCTGTAAACAGAATGCAAAACGTGTGTATGGCGTAATAATATAGGCAAATAATTTATTAGCATAATATATTCTAACATCTAGTAACAACCGTTTGATAAGTTTGTTTAATATCTGTAAGCCAACGTCATACATTGTTAATCAAATAAATACAATATTAAGATAAGATATCAAAATAAGCAAATTAATGTAGAGAAATATTTCGAATTAAGAATGTCCTTAGATTTACGTTTTTGACATGAATTCTGGTGTAATTAAGACCACAGAATTAAGACGATATCTTGAACTCTTGAATGAATTAATATAAGTACCCCCTTACGGAAAAAAAATCTGCTTGCACTCCGCGCGACTCTATAAGTATGAAAAATTAAAATAGTCCGAGAGCCGGCCGTATAAAAGTCCTATGGATCAGATACATGGATAATTTTTTGAAGATAGACCAAAAAACCATAGGACTAAAGGTCGACACCCCTAAAAATGTCTGATTTTGCCCGCATGCAAAATTATGACCTCACTTCCGGTTGTAATTTCAGACATTATCATAACTTATAAGATACATGGAAAAAATTAACGGAAAAATAAAGTTTTTGATAATCAGAATCGAGATAACAAAGGTCCGACACCCTTCATTTACCCGGATTCGACTGTCGACCTAGTTTGAAGATTCAGAACGCCTGTAAAGATACGTACAATAGCTTTATATTCTTCAATATTAACATATATTTCTAGATGCATGAATAATTTTTTTTTAAATCAATCCTACATCCATACAATTAATAAAAAATAATGGTCGACACTTTTATTTTACCCAAATAATATTGTCGACTACTTTTAAGTAGTTATATAGCCTATGCTCATATATTCAATGTCCCTAAATCTTTGTTTATTTTTATATATTTATCCCATACATGGATAATTCTTTTTTAACTTAATTCTACATCTATAAAATTAATAAAAAAAAAGTCCACACTTTTATTCTACCCAGATAAAATTGTCGACTGGTTTGAAGTCTTAATTATACATCTAATTATGGTTGAACTTAATTATACATCTATAAAATTAATAAAAAATAATGGTCGACACTCTTATTTTACCCAGACAAAATTGTCGACTGGTATCAAATACCCTAATCAAAAGGATTATCCAAAAGAATCTGATTGATTACTTTAGACCAGTCTTTAAACTTTAAACCTTTGTTATCTCGATTCTGTTATCAAAAACTTTATTTTTCCGTTAATTTTTTCCATGTATCTTATAAGTTATGATAATGTCTGAAATTACAACCGGAAGTGAGGTCATAATTTTGCATGCGGGCAAAATCAGACATTTTTAGGGGTGTCGACCTTTAGTCCTATGGTTTTTTGGTCTATCTTCAAAAAATTATCCATGTATGTGATCCATAGGACTTTTATACGGCCGGCTCTCCGATTAAAAGCAGCTTGCTTATGTTAATAGTGGTGAGACTGAGTCCAGACTATACAGGCACAGTATAATAAAGAGTACTATAGTTTGACCAAGGGCGCTGTACCATGCCATAGGAATGCGGGGTGAGGCGGGAGGATGGGAGGGAAAGAGCACGAGTTTATAGACGACGACGGACAGACAAAGCGGAGCGGCCTACTCTGCACCCCAGCCCTGGATTTGTCAATAGGCCGTATAGGCCACGGCCTATGGGCGTCAGCGGCCTAGGGGCGGCGGATTTTAGATGGTTTTCGCACGCTTTCGGAAGCCATCAAATTCTTACGCGATGATAAATGCAATAATAATAATAATTACCTAATAAAGGCCTAAGTATCTACCTAGGCCACGAGGAAGAGGCGGCACAAAGTGAAGGGGCCTATACTCAAGAAAAGTATAAATCCGGCACTGCTGCACCCCCGCCTCGCCGCGCACATACCTAAGGCGTGGTACAGCGCCCTTGGTCAAACTATAGCGTACAGTATGGCCACTCTGTGCCTCCCGTTAAAGTGCCCCCACCCGCGCTCAGTTACCTCAGTTACCGCCTGGCGCGATGCGCAGAGCGGAGGCCAGGCCACGTAAAATATTCAAATATTAAACAAATATTTTCATGTCGGCAATGAGATTTTGAAAAATATTGAACAAATTACATTATCCAACATATCTTGCGAATGCTTTCCAATTGAATATTTAAAAAAGCTTTTAATTCGTTTTCTCATATTTAACATATACATTAAATCGAAATTTTAGAGACAAGTCATTTCGCAAAAAGTTTTTTAATGTCTCTCATTCGTGATAATTTTGCGTTTCAAAATTATACTATTTTGTTACACATTTTATAAATTTTGTTCGTGAATAATAAACAATAAAATTACAAGCATGAAATTTTATTTTTCTTCGACTATCCCTCTTTATTTAGTCCGTGGTATAAGAGGCTATTGGCAAAGATTCAGTTTTCCGTTTGCTATTACATAATAATACTTTCTGTTATTAAAACTGATTCATTTTTCTTTCTATCTAGCTACTATTATAATAAGAGAAAGTTAAAGTCAAACCACAAGTTTTTTTTGGGCCACTTTACTAGTCTTTTCATTTTTTAAGCAATGGGAAAATGAGAATAAACGAATTCGTCTTTTTCTCACAAATTCTCACGTACTTACAAACTTTCGCGTTTATAATATCCTTGTTGATCCAAAATAAATAAATTATTATTATTATTATTAATTTGTACAAATATGCAATAATATTACAGAAGTAGGTAAAACTATTTTAAAAAAATCTCCTGCATACAAAGCATTTGGATTACGTCCAAAATTAAATGCAAGTGCAACGTACGGTAAAATATTTCATGAAAACTTAGTCAAAATAATCATCAGCTTTAAGTGTATTACAGTCTGTTAGCGATTGACTTCTTTTGTCGTAATATGTCTACACTTTATTATTAAATCGTTAACATACAATTATACTGCAGAATTAAAAATAATCCTACCCGACATGAAAACAAACAAATACGAATTACTTAGGTATTTATTACTAAAAAATTTATATATTTCCTAATTTTACCGAAGTTAGATCAAGTTGTAATTTGGTTAATGTTTAGCAGACATCAAGTGCCCCAGTATTATTGATTAGGGACGCGAACTAAACGCGAGTCTACAAAAACTAGGTAACTATGCATGAGCGAAGTAAGACTCAGTCAGACTGAGAACTGAGAATACCACTTTGAAATAAAGAACAACATTTGCTTTGTATTTTTGTACTAGAGTAGGTAAGGAGTGGTTTTTATTGCAGATGTCCGCCGTGAAATAACAGCATGTGTGCTGTTGTGTTTAAGTGGGTCAGTAAAGGATGCCAGAGCCCATTTTCCTATCCCCTATCTAATCCCTCATGCTTACAGCGCCTGTGGTGTTGCTTGTATTACCTATCCGCACAATATTGAGTGATTTACAATGTTATTTTAATATCATGGACTTCTTATAGGTTTTCCTATAATCTATAAGTAGAAAAATAATTTCTGTATTTTTTTCAAAATTTTATAGGACAGACGAGTGATCCTATAAGGGTTCCATTTTTTTTATTCCGACGTACGGAACCCTAAAAACAACGCCATATGGAAGTTGAAAGAGCGTTGCCGATCTCGACAGGAGAACAAATAAGAGATTGGCTATTGCATCCCTTACTCACTAACCGAAAAACGACTACTGTTATTTCACGGTGGTCTTCTGAAGAGGGTGGTCGGTGTCAACAGACGGAATGCCCAGTTCATGATTGCGGAACGCAGCATGTCCAATACTGTGATACTATGTATTAACATCATCACATTTCTATTGCTATTCAAAGTCAATATAAAAATTTATTGACAAAACATCTCAGCCGTAGGACGTCCACTGTTGGACAAACCCCCCCCCCCCCCCCCTTATTTTCCAAAAGGACAAATAAGAAATAGTCTGGATCCACCGTCGAGTCGCGGCCCTTATCAGGTCGTCTGTCCACCTTGCGGATGGACTCCTACGCTGCGCTTGCCGGTCCGTGGCTTCCGCTCGAGAACCTTCCGGCCCCAGCGGCCGTCGGCTCTCCGTACTATGTGTCCTGCCCATTGCCACTTCAACTTACTAATCCACCTACGAATCACCTCATTCCCGATTCGATCTCGCAGTGTAACCCCGAGCATAGCCCTATAGCTCGTTGAGCGACGTTGAGCCTTCTTACGAGGCTCGTAGTTAGAGACAATACATTGTTATTGACAAATACATTTTGTGTATTAAGTATGTGATGAAAACTGTAAGATAAAAAAAATCGTGTATGATAAAAACTATAACATAAAAAAAAAACTTTAAACATAGTGAGTGCCTGCCTATTACATAATTCGTTTTATTCGTTACGCAATGGACCAATATTAAAATAAATTGTAGTTAGTGAGTAACCTTGAATGCGAATTTGATGTTATATTCTTGGAAGTTTTTTATAGACGCTATCAAAACATCTCATTTGAGTATAGTGTGAAAGTAAATTAGATAAAATATGGTGAATGCTATTATATGATGAAATAGTCCTACTGTGGAACAAAAAAAAAATGCCTTACAGACATAGAAATATAAAAAAAAATATTAAACCCTTGTATGGACTTTTTGTACAGCGGCATAGATCAAAAATTATTTCGGTATTTTTACAATAATAGGGTATTTGACAGATTTTAGGAAAATATCGCAAATTGTTCATTATACCATAATACACTTGGAATTTGATTCATTCTTTGTGAATTGCTTTATTTTCTATGAAAATTACAATCAAAGTTTAAATGATAAATAAGACCGCCAAAACGCTGAAGACGCCATACATGTGGGTCACGTGAAATCAATACGTCAATTGCTGGGGCCCTAGCCAAGATGCAAACTATTGCAAACAAAGATGTTGTATTAGTCTGTACCTATAGATGGATCACAAAATGCAGCAATATTTTATTCTTTCTAACACCTTCAAATTGCCATAAGATTGAAAGAGACATACATATATAATCTGTCGGGTCGAAGTTGAGTGAATGTCTCCATTTTGACTATACAATGCAAGCTAAAGTTATAGCGTATAATAGTGCTGTGCATTTTTATTGATAACTAGATATCGTTGATATAGATTTTAAGACGGATAAAAAGTATGGCTAAATGCGTTTCGGTGTACTGTTTGGTTATTCAATATAAATAAAATGTGGGTGCGTACTGGTACTCGCCGCATTGCTAATCGGTTGTATGAGATTGTATGCAACCTCTCGCATTTATTTCACCAAAATATTTCAAAAGAATAGTTATTTTTTGAGTAGAAATATTTAGAATCCATCCTTAAGGGGTAGAACGGGAGTAGGATTTTATTACGAGAGAAAAAAAACTCGATAATCTTAAAGTTTTATTTTTAGAAACGATATCACAGATTGGATAATCTGTGATATCGTTCATCTGTGATTCGTCAACATTTTAATTTAAAGACTTGCAGTTAATGTTGACGCTTGGGTATCCACGTATTTATTAGTAAGTTTTCTTTTTCTGGGTAATTTCTGAAAAGAAATAGTTTTTGGCTATTAATGATTCAAAAGATTTTCATAATTTTCATAGATTGAAGCATAACTTCTTTATAACTTATAGATATTACTTACTGGTTTACACGATGGTGGTAATTTTGGGAATATTGTCGGCACTGCATACGAGTGTAGAATTTTACGCTGATATCCTTGGCGAAAGCAAGAATCTTCAAAGTTCATCGAGCATATTCTTGTATATTGCGAAGCTCTCCAATCGTCGGCTTTTCTTATATTTTTTGTCCACGTTTTTTTTTAAATCGATGTCGGTGGGAAATCTGTTATAAATTGATAAAAATTACTTTCAACCTGCAGTGAATGCTAGAAATTGTCAACACTCTACTAAAAATAAACTAGTTATCGATATCGATAAACTTATCAAGATCAGACCACAGCACTATAAAGCAAGACAAATGTCAAAAATTCCGATTAACTTTGGTTTTTGTAAATTTTAGTTATAAACACCAGCTTTTCTTTAAATAAATCAACCTTAGCATGTACAATGATTCATTTTTAGTAAATAATTATAAAAATTTGTTTACAAAACACCAAAATTAATGAGTGCGAGCTGTGCGACTTACCGGTGAAATGATATGTTTCCATTATTCTCCTTCAAAACACCCACTCTACTTGGACAAACGGGAACAGTACAAGCCATTCTTGGCAAGCAACAGATTTATGAAATCACACTTTCAGATTTTTAAGTATTTTAAATCACATAAAGCTAAACGCGCTTGTTAACCAGCATGATATAAACAAATATGACGTTTCCTCTTTTATGGCGCGCAGCGTTTTAAGACGTCATATTCGGCTATTGTTATCTCTTTTTAACATACGACATGCAGCCATTAGAAAGACGGGTATCGAGTATCGAAGGAATCTTCAATTTTTATTGTTCCATCTATACACTAATACTATTATCTTTGATTGCAAACACTTCCTTTGCGTACTTACGAAACGAAAGAAATAAAGCCCGGTGATTGGTTGTTGAAGTTACAACTATTACAACAACCAATCACCGGACTTTATTTCTTTCGTTTCGTAAGTACGCAAAGGAAGCATTTGCAATAGTTTGCATCTTGGCTAGGGCCCCTGGCAAACAAACATTTAGCTGTAAAATCGTAGTATAGTACCCGGCAAACTTCTTGGCCATCGCGTGAGGTGGTGGGGGAAAGTTTGCGCATGGTACAAAAATATTGTTTCATTGAAAAACGCAATTTTTTTATTACTGAGTTTTTATTGATTGAGCTAATAACGTTTTAAACATGAAAATTTAATTATTTTAATAATGATTTCTTATGAAAATCGTACATATTTTTAAATACTGTCTTAGTTAATTTGGTTTAAAAAAAATATTTACAGTTAGTCTAGTAACAATTTATTTCATATTTTCATTATAGTCAAATACCGTATTCCTTATAATTTAGACATAAATTATTTATAAGTGAGCCTCAATTGATGACAGCCATATCTCCATTTGCATCTGACAGCACATCTGATAATTTTCTCAGCCCGATATCAAAGCAGAATACGTTCACATAACGCTTGCAAGGTAATATTTGAAGATAAGAGAATGTAGCAATCTAGATTCACAACTAGCACACTTGAGGAATGTCTTTCGAATCAATATAGGTATAGACAAGAACGGCAAAATTGTTACAGCACTTATCTTGTGCTTTATTGTTTTAAAACTTTTAGCAAATACCTTCCATGTATTCATTTTAGTTTTACCATTAAGTGTTAAGTCGCTAGCAAAAGCTAGTAAATTTTAGATGTAAATAATAATAATAATAATGTCTTTATTTCAGACTTTCGTCCATAATTACAAAATTACAAACATCAAAAATAATTTACAACCCATTAAACTACACAATGTAATACCTAAATAAAATATATATTACTACTTTTTATTTGCACTCTGGTGAACACTAAGCCAGTATCTTTGAAAAGAACCAGCAAAGTCCTCACCGATAACCCTATTTCGGATTCTCTCCTAGAACGAAAATATTCAATTTCGAATCACAGCGAAAAAAGTCGGGCACCCCCGCCTCAGCAAACATACCCGAAGCACTGCAGTATCGGGGCAGTTTCATTAACGCGCGGTACGCGTCATTGTACTGCACTCTAATGGTACTCCACCAGGACGTTCTTTTGAAGCGAGTCCACAACTGACAAGTATAAAAACTCTGACAATAAGCGCGAAACAGGACCAATTTAACGTTCCTACTGCATTTTGCAAATCTGCGAGCGAGCATGTTGCATCGAACGGACAGCGCCCGCCTCTCTCTCTCTCAATGTCCATGTCATCCTTACGGTCATCGGTGAGAACATGTCCTAGGTACTTAAATTTACGCACTACTTGAACTGGTCGTCCGTTCAAAAAAACCTTAGACCCTCTCCGGACCCATTCCAGCGCGAAATATCATCATTTCCGATTTGGCTTCGTTATACTTTAGACCATGATCAATAGCATATTGCTCACTAATCGAAAGCAATTTTCTAAGACTACCGACAGAGGGACTGAGGAGCACCATGTCATCAGCGTAACTTAAATTATTTGTATAAGAAACTTTTAAAAGGAAATAATTCTTACCCTTCTTCTCTATAAACCATTATTATAGCGCCAATTGTGGAGGAATATTTGACAACGCCCGGCGTTGGCTGGGGACCCTGGATGCGACTTTTGGCGACGTCGAAAGGAATGTTCACGCACGAGCCAAGAACGCCCGATGTGAATCCTATGGCCACCTTACGCCCAAACTCCAATAGGGGATCCTAGAATATAATACAATGATTTACATGGTAGCCGTCGTCAGCACATGATTCAAAAAAAAAGAAACAAATTAATAAAATGTTGTTTCCAGCTATTTTTCATTTGTTTTTCTTTCTGTCAAAATGGTGAAACTATAAGAAATTCGATTACTTTTTAAATTTTTTTACAAAAAAGGAATAAATGTAACGCAAGCTGCGGAAAAAAATTGTGACGTTTATGGACCTAATGCAGTGTCAGTAAGAGTAGCACAAAGTTGGTTTGAGCGTCGGGCCGCCGGCGCCGGGCAGAACCATCGATAAGGTTCTCTACTGCCAACAACTGATGAGAATAAAGCAAAAAGTTGAGAGAATGCCGCTGAAATTGATCAAAAGAAAGGGGGGTAAATCGTTATATAAATAGTTTAAACAGGGAGACAGAATTGGTTGGCATTGAGTATTACGATAAATAAATAAACATACAACTAAGAGCCCAGCAGTATATTATATATTATAATAGTGTTGAACAGAGTAAAGCAATATTTTCCATCGGAGCAGCGCTTTATTCTTTATAAGGCCCAAATTAGGCTCCACATGGAGTACTACTCCCACCTCTAAGTACCAACTAGATCCATTTGACACTTTGCAACGTCGAACCTTGCAACGATTGGAACCACTTAGTTTAAGAAGAGATGTAGCCTCTCTTTGTGTGTTCTACCGGCTGTAAAATGGGGACTGCTTGGATGAGTTGTTCCAATTAATGCCAATAGAAACTGTTACCACCGCACTGGGCGCCATAGATGCCAAGTTCATCCGCATTACTTGGATAAGATGCCGCTGTGCACAGTTCGAATGAGTAGAAACTTTATCCCACGAACGCGCGAACTTTGGAACAATATCCCTTTTAATATGGGCTTCTTCAAGAGCATAGTAAACAAATTCCTGCAGGGTTGGCAGCGCACATGTAACCCCCCTAGTGTTGCTTGTGTCCTTAGGCGACGGTAACCACCTACTATCAAGTGGATCGTCAGCCTGTCAGGCACCCTTAATAATAAAAAAATATATACAAAAGTGCACTACCATCTTTGCATAATTTATACATAATGGAACCCATATTGTAAGAAACACCTCAGCAAGGAGTGTGTTTCTTATTATGATCACCTCAAAGCTGACACTTATAGCATATCATTTAATGATAACAATATCAGCATGCATGGTGAAGCAAAATTGAAGATATTTTATAGATTTAGCTATTGAAAGATATCATTGGTTAGAACTTTCTATCCTTAACTATAGAACTGTGGTGTGATTTTATCTTTGTCTTCTGATAACATTTCATTAAAAAGCTTACATTAAATCCACCCCATTACAGAAGACCACTGTGATGTTACTTGTGGTATAGACAACGGCAGACACCTATCAAGTAAATTCGTCAGCTTGTCTGACAAACTTAACACAAAAAAAAACATGAACCATATAATTATATCAGTGTCAAATTTGTTCAATTATTAGATATACATCAGAGTCTAATAGTGCTACTTATATGTGCAGGCAAGCTGTAGTAGAAAAACTCACTTGATGTTCAGGGATATATCCTTTAACACTGTGATAGAAACCAAAGTAGACCATATTGAATACTCCGTTCCTAGCTATGGTAGCTGTCAAGCCTTTGTTGAGTCCTCTAAATCCTAAACCATTCTCTCTAACTATTTGTCGGGTGACAGACCACGTGCTCGGTACCTGGGTGGCTAAAGCCTTGTTCGATTGCAAAGTCACTTTGACCACTTCAAAAGGGTTAACCAATATTGCTTCTGTAATACCAGCGCCAAATCCAGCTAAGGAGAAAGTCTGAAAGAGATATCAATGTTTGGTTAAAAAATCTTTTCATAAAGTACCCATTCATCTAAATACGAAGATAGTCTTTTTAAATATCCCTTATCAGTGCTTTTCCCTTTCTCAAGAGCATAAAATTTACCTCCTATTATTATTATGAATAGCTATATTATTGAAATATTTATTTTAACATAAATACTGATAGTATAGCTCTTATAGGTACCAATACTGCTACATTGGTGCCCTAAAGAGAGAAATAGAAATAGATTGGAGAAGACCTTTGGGCAAACAGAAATGAAGAAGAAAATAACAGTTAAAAATTTTTTAACTTTAATATTTTATTATGGGGCTAATAGTAATAAAATACTGACATTAAAAATTTAATATGGGGACAAATATGAATATTTTTCACACTGTTAGGTACCCTGAAAATAAAGACGAAACAAGAAAAAGTGTCCAATCAAAAAAGCATTTTAAAAAATGTGTTCAAAAACAAGATACAATTTGTTAACTATTTAAATGCCCATTCTATATTTGTCCGCGAGTCTAGGGACATTTTTATGAAATGATTCATTTTATTCAAATAAATACATCGAATGACTACTTATAGTATCAGTACTAGGTACCTAGTTGTTTTTGTTTAGACATGATTTCAGCTTTTTCAGTATTTTTCCTAAAAAATAAAATAACTTAAGTTTCAAGGAGACATAGTGAGAAAAAATCACTTACCTAGGTACCCTTTTTTAATTTTATTTACTTTTTTAAATAATTAAATACATTTAGTTGGTGACCCTTTATATGTATTTGTGCCAAGAGAATTATTAGAAAAAAATAATTCCTATAAGAATCTAACTAGAATAAGTGCCAGCTAAATTATTTAAAATGGTAATATAAAATTACTTATCAAAAATGGCAAATTAAAAAAATAATAATAAATATTAAAAATATTTTGAACTTACTACGAGTAGGTAGGCAGGTACTCTAAATTAGAAAATATATAGGTAATGCAAAAAATAAATTAAATGAATCTCACTAAGGGTGTAGGTGTACTGGAACCAAACATGAAAAACCTTTTATATTGTTCGAAGGTCACAAACTTCACAGCTCGTTTAGGTGTTTCTGCTAAAATTGGAGGCAGTATTCCTTTCCAAAACGACGTTAATCCTTCAAATTTATACATTTTCTTCATACAGTCTACGATGCCAGTATAATAATGAGGGTCAGAGTTTTTCAAAGTAGACTTCGTCGCTTGTATTTGTAATCGCGTCTTCACGAGATCTAGCGGATGCATTATACAAACTTCTATAAAACCTGCACTTCCACCAGCGCCTACTTGCATAGCGGCTTGTTTTAAAACCTTTTCAATATCAGTCATTTTCAATATAGTTCTAAATAAGTAAATTATTAAAATAAAAAAATCAAGTTAACGTAATAATTCAATTATTTGCCCTAATAATTTTATTTTTGTATTTGTATGGTCAATTTTATTTTACAAAGATAACGCTATTATACAAAGAAAACAAACAACAAAGAAATAACCTCACACTGTCTAAACAACAAACAGTCGATTGAAAAAAAAAAGTAGTGATTATTTTATATACTCTTTGTTGAAAAGAAAGAAAATAAGGAGTGAATGACTGAAAGAGTAAAAGACTGATGATCGACATCAGGGTTGCTAACCATAGAACTTTTTTTTTCTCGTATATACTAAAAATTAACTAAAAATTTTGGCTTTTTGGCTCTATTTTGGCTTTCATCAATCCTTGTACATTAATAAAATTGTACATTAAAACAAAACAGAAGACATAGGTATTAAGTGTGTGTAAATTTAGCAGACATTTAAGTCAACTTAAATATTTTTGAATTAATCAAATAAAATGTAGATTTTTAAAAAAAGATTAAAAAATTTAAAAATGTGCGTTTTCACAGTCATTTGGGCAGCTCCTCTGGCGGCAGTAACCACCCCCTTACAGAACACCACCGTGAAGTAACAACACGTGTGCTATTGTGTTTCGGTGAGTAAGTAAAGGATGCCAGAGCCCATTTCCCTATCTCCTTTCCCTTTAATCCTACTGTATTCGGCAGCGCACTTGCAGCAGCTTTGGCGTTGCTTGTGTCATAGGCAACAGTAGCCACCTACCATTAAGTGGACCGTCAGCCTGTCTGCCGATCTTAACATAAAGAAAATACAGAATGCAGAATCATTGTATATTTTATATGGATGAAACACGGGTAAATGGCGATAAATTATGACACTGTGTGAGTCACGTTAAAAAAAATTAAGATATATTTTATAAAAGAATTGATAAAAATATGGACAAAACAATAGACAGTTTCGTAATTAGCGTAAGTGGTTCTAATAGTTCTGAGTACTCGTGTAGTTTGTAGATAGATACAGAACATGAATAAAAAAAATACTTGTTAACGATTTATTTTATTCAAATTCAAAATCAAAATCAAAATCAAAATATTTATTTATCAATTAGGTTTCTCCAAGAAACTCTTATGATCGTCATTTCGAATTACTAGTTAAATTTAAATTTACCAGGGTTTCGGAAAAAAAGCCAAGATGACGATCCTGAGAAGAAACCCCGAAAGAAACTCGGGATACTATTCTTTTTGTCATCTTTACAATATAAAAAAATTACAATAATAATAATAATAATAATTATAATTATAATCATAATCATAATAAATATAATTATAATATAATAATTGAAAAATGTTATGAACCCCTTATCTCCGTGACTTTCTTAAAACACAGAAAACTATGGAAGTAATATTATACTACCCAGAAAACATATTAGTTAGTCCGAATTTAACTGATTATAGAGTTAGAATATATGGCACAAAATATCATGAGCTATCACGAGTATCTTAGCTCATGAGTATACATATCACAGACTATTAACATATATAGTGTTCTATGTGTCCTGACCTCCTGTCATCTTCATTCTTCATTTTATATATCAAATCGCGAACGAAGTGTTATTTTAATAATTTTATTTTATATCGTTTAGTTTATATATAAGAAGATAGAACTCCGATAGTAATGAAAAGCCGTAATTCTTGTGTAAATCTATCTTCTTCAAATTTTCAGCAATCACGCCATTGACATACATTATCAATGTAGTGTTATAAAGTCGAATTTCGTGTTGTCAAAAAGTCCAAAATGGCAGGGGAGGTGAATTCGCATTTAGACATAAGCTGAAATGAATTTATTATGTTTATAGTTGTGTTGTCAACAGTTTTGTAGGTGAACTGTGAGTTAAATGGTGGATATGTGAATATAGTGTGTATAAAATGGGTTCGCAGACATTAGAGATATTACGCCAAGGTGTTTGGGCTTCTCTCACTGGAGGATGGTTTTACGATCCTCACCAAAATCTGTTTTGTAATACAGTGCACCTATATATATGGCTGTTTTTGCTGTGTCTGCCTTTCTCCGTGTACCTGGTAAGCCCTAAAGTGATACGTATACTTAATATAAGGTTATAAAATGATGTCACATGAAATCAGGTCAAACTGCTGTTGAGAGGCATTGTTATTGTTTCGTACTGTCCGTGGTTTCTCGCCTATTATTGGTCAATGCCCTTTGGAAACTAACGAATCTTAAAGTGACTTTCTATAGATCACATATCAGATATACAGATCACATCTGTTTTTATCATTAGTGAAATCTAAGTATATTTTAATAGAACTTAGAGTTGAATAGGAATATTTTGGGCTTGAACAGTTTTAATAGCTCGCTCCATCGTCGGCCTCATCTTTCCTGTACGGCTAGATACTAGTCAAGAGCAAATCCATCTTTAAATTAAAAAAAGTTTTCCTGAAAATTAAAAAATTCTGGAAGGTTTTTGATGAGCTCATCAGATCAGTGGCTTAGGTGCTTGCCTTAACTATCTGTCCCAGGGGTCCCTGTTCGATTCCTGGCAATGCCAACTTTAGAAATGGACTTTTTAAAGTTCATTCTAGTCTGAATTTAGAAAGTAGTGGCCGGGCACACAGTTTTGCAGTCACTGGGGCAGCCCATTTGGCGGCAGTAACCACCCCCTCAGAGAAGAAGTGTGCTGTTGTATTTCAGTGAGTGAGTAAGGGATGCCAAAACCCATTTCTCTATCCCTCTTCCAAATCCTTAATCCTACTACCTACTATCATTGTAAGCCGAGTTGACTCCAGAAATTTACCAAAAGTTAGGGTACATATAACGTGGATATTCAAGGAAAAAGGTTATAACTTTAAAAGGTTGTAACTTAACTAGACACCTTGTTGACACATTTAAATAACTAATATTTCTTTTGCGTACAAGCATAACAAGTGTACTTGGCAACTTACATCAAAGTGGTGTCTTCACAGCATCATCATCCCTCTTCACAGCTTTTATTTTGTGAGCAGTCGCTGATATGTGAAGGTGCAAAATGGTCTGTCTATATTGGTATCAATATTAAGTAGTGTTTTTAATCACATCGCATGTAGGTGTATGACATAAAAAGTGAGTAACGTCAATGTATGCCAATTTTATCAACAAACAATGGCTTTACTATGAGCTTTTTCCATTTTTCTGATTGATAATAGTTATTATTAAAAGAAATCTCTATTCTTACAATTACCTAGAGCTAATTTAATAAATATTGAAGCATTTATCTTGAAAATAAAGTGTTTTCTTTTAAATGTGGCATATAGAGGGACTTTCCCTGAATTTTATATCAATAAAATTTGTGAAGTCATAACTGTAAGGTAAGGGGTTGTCAACCTTTAAAAGAAGATAAAAATATGTACATAAAATGTGTTTTATGACATCACATGAACCCTTTAATGGTTTTATTTTTCTAGAAAGGCAATTACTTCACCTCTCTGACAGTAATTTAACTTTATAAAAATGGTTTTTTTTTATAATAGTTGTGTCTGTTTTTTTTTTAAACTTTGCATCTTTTCAAATATTAGATACATTGGTTATCCCTACGACATTAAGTTAATCAGTCATTTACGAGTATCATTTTTGAGCACAAGATCCTAAAAAAATTAAAAAAATTACTTTGTTCTATTATCATTAGAAACTCTTATTCAGTAACACTTATTACTATTTTTTGGTAGCTTATAATCACATTGGTTAAATAATGAATAATAAAAATCAAGTTATGAGAGTAGAGAGGCCTAAAATGTTTCGCAACAGTGGCGGCGGCAGTGCTGCTGCCATTATAGTGCCATGTGTAAATGGCCTTAAAGTAAAATGGATCTTGTTAAGCTGCTATATGCTGTCTACCCATTTGACGGTACATAGCGCCTTTCTTAGGCCTACTCCTCATTTATGGCCAGACAGCCAAAGCCATCGATGACTCCAAGCACCATAATCCAAACACCCAAAATGTATATCCTGTTTGGTTAAATGGAGCATTCAGATAATAGTTAGTAGATATTTTGAAAGACATTTTATATTTAAAAGAAACTATGTTTTCATTGTAATTGAAAGTACAAAGTGTAAGTTTTTTTTAATTTTTTTTATTAAGTATTACCAGTATTACATACTAGCTGGTGCTCGCAATATTGTCCACGTTGAAAAATCCTACTGTCCTTCCTTCTAATATTATAAAGTCCGTATGTTTGCATTTTGGTTACTCAATCACTCAAAAACAGCTTTTTATCGTGGAAAAATGTTAGGTTCCTGTGGGATTTTCAAAAAACGAACTACAGGGAGTATACATATGTGCAGTGAGAACTGTGTTTTTTAAAATCCATATAAGTAGCTACATCTAAGAAAATCTTCAAAGATTTTCTCTATTTGTACCTTGAATATCATACCAACATTGAAATTGAAGCCAGACTGTATTATTATTACATTAAATACGCAGGTAGTTACGAAAAAAAAAACTAGAAATTCAAAAATTTATAAAATATATAATTTATTACTAATATATTTTCAAAATATTCACCTTAAGCAGCATATACACTTTTCCATGTGTTTAAACGCAAGAAAAATACCTCTTACCACCTTTTTTTTTAGATATCTCAGAAATTTTGAAATTATAGACAGCATACTCACCATTAGTAGTAACCAAAAGTTCAAAACATTCTTGAGGTTTTAGATATTTTTGCAAGCAAATTTCTGCCAGATTCTTACAAAATCTTTTTCATTTTTTAAATTCAATTTTTGAATTTATCACTAAATAACCAGGATGGTGTATTAATACCAGTATGGTGTATTAATACCAGTATGGTGTATTAATACCAGTATCAAATTATTAAGTAAGAGTATCTAATTACTTTTGGCATACTCCATGTAATTTGGTGATGGTGTTTCACCATTTTTCCACAAGTTCTATTGGCCATGCCTCTATATAAGTATAGTCATATATAAGTACGTAGTAGAAGCAATACCCAATTGGGTTTATGCATCATAAGTATTTCAGTGACTAAGATAACCTTCAAATTTATAAAAAAATTCATTACGTATATTTTTTTCATTTCCAGTACTTTCCTCCAGCGAGTGTTGGTTGGGTGATATACTGTGTGTTAGTTGCCGTACTCTTCACATGCTTAAAGTTGCTGAACCATGGTCTGCATCATATGTATGATACCAGTGAATGTATCATTGTCCAGCCCACTGGTGACGCTGGGACTTCTAATGATAACATTGCGTAAGTTTAATATTAAATGCCATATAATAAGTTCTAATTATAGAGGTATTGTAATGACTTTGAATTTGATTGTCTAAGGCCTAGCGATTAAAATCTCTTAATCTTAAAATTTAGTTCTATTTTTTTTTTCAGTCGAGAAGAAGGTATGGAGATGCAAATGTTAAGACTGGGAAATATGGCTGCGGCAGGCAGTGACAATGAATCTATAACCTCTCTAGAATATCATAAACCAAACAATAGTACAATAGGTAACAAACTTGCTCTATTTTTATGTATTAAGGGATTAAATGAAACATAAGATGTTTTGTTTTATTTAATTTATGTTTTTTTTTTAGATTTAAAAGTAGATGTTCATCGTAAGAATAGTTCAGAATCAAGTGTGGAAGACAGTGCCATGTCTGCGAAACAGACAGAACCAGTAGCGACTACTAAGTCAGATTTATGTGTAGCGCAGACAGAAACTCCAGGCCCTTCCAAGCCCCATCCATCAAACAGAAATCGTTCAAAGTCAAGCCATAAGAGAGATCATAGAACAAAAGCGCGAAGAGCGCATGGAAATAGAATTGAAGAATTAATTGTCGAAGAGGCTTCCAGAAACCCTAGCAATTTACCAGTGCACATGTTAGTTGACGAGGGCCCATTCGCAAAAGTGAGCCGACGTTATCATGAATGCCCGCAGAGACCTGGTTCAAGTAACAGAGATTTTTTTAAAGAATGGCTGTATTTAGATGGCAGTGAAGCTGCTGGAGAGCCATACCAGTCTAAGTTTGCACGTCAACTAAGTTCAGATTCGAGAGATAACTCGGAACCGAATGTGGGGCCACCTTCGCCAAAGAAAAGGATATCACATAGAAGACGATATAATAATTATCCAGATGAAAGTTGTACAAAATCTGCCATGGCCTTAGCTACTGCACAGTCTTCGAATATGAGGCGAAATTCAAATTCCACAATGTCAACAATACAATTACCTCTCCTGAATTCAACTGCACAACTAGTCTCGCATATGAGAAGGCATTCGAATAACGCTGACACGGGGTTCTTTGCAAGTGTTGAACTTGGAGAATATATGATGGTTAAAACAGAAGCTCCAAGTGGAGAAACTGACAAAACTAAAGGAAAAAGCCCTGGAGTTAGAAGAATTAAGAGTGCTGCATTAGAAATAGGATGCCCACCCCCCAGTGTATCAAATTTGTCCCCTCACCCCAATAGTGCAGAGACTATAGGTGGCCAAATGTTAAAAAATCCAAAGAGTGCCGTTATTCCTCCACCAAGTAAAAGTTTAACCCGAGGTCCACACTTGAATCTCTACCCGAAAAATGAATCTGGTGAGGGTTGTAGTTATCCTTACATGACTTATGGGTCGGAAATTGTTTATCCAATAGCAGAAATTTCGGACGAAATGCAGACTTCACAGAAGGAGACTGACCTTGATTCCAGTGGCGACAGCTATAGTGATTACTATAATGACGACAAACAGTTTCGAGGGTTCGATTGGGATGCAGAGCAGTCTCCAGCTGCGCGGTCTAGTGATTCTGATTATGAAAACAACGGTTCCAGGTCACCTTTACTTGACAGACCTAATGAAATTAGAGTAGTGCGTGCTAAAAATCAGGGTGACTGTAAAAAACACTGTTGCGATAGAAATTCCAGTAAACAAAATAATGAGTGTTCCAATGACAAAAAACCTATAAGACTGAAAAAGCTGTCGAGAAATGAAACAGTACACGAGAGCAAACGTGTTGAGCGGCCAAGCGGAAGTTGCGAATGTAAATTAAATCCAAATAGTGACTACTTTGATAAAGAAAGTGCATGTTCAAAGGATTTATTAATAGAGAAATCTAGTCTAGAATCTAATGAAAATTGTGACCAGGGAGAGAAAGCAGACAAGAGCAATGTAGAAACGAAACTCTGGGACCACGATATTTCTAACTCTAGCAGTAGTAGTGATGCCAACTGTGAGCGGTCAGAAGATAATAAGGATGATAAATGTACAGGACCAGAAACTGAGGAGTCCCAATTAACGTATGACAGCAAAAGTGCAGACGAAAGAAGCGTTTACAGCCTAAATTGGCTGTTTGATGAAACGCCGCCACGTAAAAAAAGCTGTTGCAATGATGCTGGCTGTACAGTCACGGAAGATGTTATTTGTAGAAAATTGGCACAAGCTTTTGGCGAATCATCATCTAATGTGCCAAAAAACTTGGGAGCAATACCAAAGCAGATAAAAAACTTAGCGCGTTCACGAGCTTCTTCACAAAAGGAGAACAAGAAGAGAGATTCTAAAAAAGAGAGAGATGATAGTCAATCTGAAGACAGAATTCTCTTAGATGCTGTCGAAGCTCAAGCTGCTTTGGTACAAGGGCTTGAATGCTTGTTTGCCGCTACAAACGCTAATACAGTAGTAATGCCACCCCCAAATAGAGAAGAGAGACCTAGAAGTCATAGACAAAGTATAAGAAGTGAAAGGGAAAACTCGCACAAAACAAGAAAACGCTCTATAGAAGAAGTAGCACAAACATCTACCAACACTTTACTTCCAACTTCCATGCCTTTACTGGCAGCATTTCTCAACTCTAGAGTTGACTTTGTGCCATGCTGTTTACCCGACAACACTCCCAATGAGCACACCCAACCGGCAGAAGAAGGTCAAAGGCGTAACCCGTTAATGGATCGTAATCACAGAAATAGAGTTCGCAAAATTAAAAGATCCACGCGCCAACGGAACAATCCATCATCTCAGATGAGCACAGATAAGAAAGATAAACAGACGAATGCAGAGAACACAAACAATTCAACGAACGTACATTTTGCGACCTCATTTGACGATACCACTGATGGAGCCATACATTGTTTTATGGATGAATATGGGAATTGGATGTCATATACTTTCGATAAGAATAGCACGGGCAGAGCACAAGCACAACCTATTCCCTTACCAGATAAGGAAGACAGCACCCGAAGCAATACAGTAAAACCTGCCGAAGCTTCAGAGTCTCAAGAAACAGCTCGAGAGGGTAGTTGTGGATCTATTGAGTCTGAAAATGGAAACAGTGATAGTATATCGAAAACGAAACGTGCTGACAGTATAGATCAAAGTTCATCCAATCAAGGCAGCAACAATCCCCTTTTGTCTAGCAACCTTAATATATCCTCTGTCGTGCCTGTTAACACAAGTAGCATCAATAAAAGGTTCTATGTCTTTGATGGTGGAACTTCTAACGATCAACCCAGATCTCCTGTAGCATATGTTACTGATAGTTTGTTAGAACAAATTGAGGCTGAGAGGCAGTCCAGAATGGGCCTGCCAAGTATGCATATCAACTTTCTTATGAATCAACAGAGGGCGCAACAACAAGCTCAGCAACAAGCAGAAAACACTTCTGCTAACTTACCTAGTTTGATGCCTTCTATAGGAGAAGAAAGTCTAGAAATAAATCTTAGAAGCAGGTTTTCCAAGCTTATGGATGAAATAGAGAAATCAAATCAACCAAAACCAAAGAGCTACTACAAATTAAAACTGTCAAAGTGCTTTGAATTAAAAGTGTCTATGGATCGGCTAAAATTGATGGCACTTTTCGACAGAAACTTAACATTCAAAGAGACATTCATATCTATAATTCTAGCAATATCCGTGGCCGTTTTAGGCTCCATGATCCTAAATCTTGGCTTTTATAAAGACATATATGCATTTTGGTTCTGCTTTATAATGGCTGGTAGTCAATACTCTTTGCTGAAGAGTGTCCAGCCTGATTCTGCATCTCCTGTACATGGATTTAACAAAATGGTTCTATTCTCTAGACCTGTCTACTTTATATTATGTGCAGCAATATTATGCGGAGTTCATTCACATTTGGAAAACAATAATCCAATGCCTAATGAGGAACATTCTAGAAGTAAACGAAATGCAGATAACGCAAAACCTTTGACTGTCTATGGGTTGGAGATGAACGAGAGAGATTTTATGTTCGTAATTCAAGAAATCTTAACAAAATTCCTATTATTTTTTCCATTGGCGTTCAGTTTGGGGTTATTCCCTCAAGTCAATACATTTCTCATGTACTTGCTGGAACAAATAGATATGCACGTGTTTGGTGGTAACGCTACAAGTAGTTTAAGCGCAGCCGTTTATTGCGTAGTGCGATCGTTGGCGGCAGTTGGAGCACTATATGGATTTGCTTATAGCGGTTTAATAGAAGGCAAAAAGTCACAACACCAAAAACATAACATTCTCTTATCAATATTTTGTGGTATTCTTGTGCCTGTCGCGTATCATTTGAGCAGAAGTGCGAGTGACTACACTTTAATATGGAATTTAATAAAGAAACACCTGTTGCCTCCAGAGTTATACGTCATTCATAACTCTGAATGTAATCCAGAAGCCGTAAAAATAGACCCTAACACCCTAACTGAGGATAAAAAGAACGACTCCGAAAGCAACATCTCTAAACAGAACTCCATAGGAAGCTCAGCTTCTAAAATTAATTTTAGTTCGGAAACTAATATAGCGAGAAATCAGAAGCGTTCACAAACATCCAGCATCAGTTCTTTAAAAATGGATCCCAGGGGTGGTGATACCATGAATTCAACAACTTCGCTTAAAATGGATCCACCCCCAAACGAAAGCGAAGAGAAGACTAAAGATGCAACAGCAAATAAATCGGACACTATTGACAGACCTGATGAAGATATGGAGGATCCGTTACCAAAGAAACTGCAAGCGACTGTGAATGCGAGACTGAAGAATGACGTCATAGTGTGCACCTTTCTAGCGCTTTTCGTGTTCGGCCTGCATTGTACCACTGTATTTACAACACTCAGGCCCCAGCTGAATCGGGTAAGTGGCCTAAAGTTTAAGGACTTTTTTTGTTAAACTTCAAAGCTTTTCAATTGACAACATAGCTGTGATTATATTTTACTACACACATAGATAATATTGATTTTCGTATTTGTAGGTGCTATGGATAATAGCCGGTATATTGGGCTGGATACTTCATTATCTGATTCCACAACTGAGGAAACAACAACCATGGCTCTGTTTGGCCGGGCCGGTGCTCAAGCAACATGAGCATGCTCAATTTGAAGTCACCGAACCAGCTCGTCTTATGTGTTTCGAAAAGGTAAAAATTGAATTTGTTATGAATTTTTACAACCCTAAATTTAATGTAAATAAATATTTGTTTTGTGTTGTGTGTAGCTGTATTAGTCGTCGGATATCTGTGTTAAAAGGCTCCTTCTTTGTTTATCATCAACGATTAAGATGAAATTTCGTTTTTGGAGTAAGAATCGATTTTCATATATAAGGCCCCCGGTATGGAAATTTTATGAGGAGTAAAACTAATACAAGCGTTAACTAAATAGTGTTACGTTATCTGTCACTGCAGGTATTTAAGAGCCGGCGCAAATTGGAGGACGGCACGGCAAAGTATTTAAATTTTTTCTTAGAATTTTACGTAGTACCTTGATCATTTTATTGCTGCGGCATTCCGCAGTTGCATAATACAATGAAATTAAAAGCCTTTAAGATTCAAAATTCTATGAAATAATTTAAATACTTTGCCATGCTGTCCTCCAATGTGCGCCAGCCGGTACTAATATGATATAAACAAATGTGAAAATTTGTGAGGGTATTTGTTATTCTTTCACGCAAAAACTACTGAACTAATTTTGCTTGAAATTTCACAGTAGTATAATTTGTACATACTTCAGAATAAGAGTGTCCTACAAGGACATAAACGCGGTCAGAAGCTAGTATACTGTCATGCTATACTTATGATTATCAGCGACATACTACCTTTGTAAACAATAGGGAATATGCGTCTAATTCAAAAAAGCTTTAAATTTTTTTTTTCATCAACATTTTTGCTTTAGAATTATGTCTATGTAGATATTTTTTAATATTTTTTTTTTCGTTAAGAGAATAAAATTATTAAAAAGTGAAAAAAATTATGGGAAATTCAAAATACTTGAAACGATCAGTTCGAATGTGACGTCAAAGTCAACAAGCGTGTAGATGTTTGTGATTTTTAACATTTGATTGTTATTGTAGACTGTGACGTCACGGCAAGCGCGCTAAAAGGGCGGGTGTTTAAAGTGCCCGTAGCTGTTAGTTTAATTTAACATTTTTTTTTGTTACTAAATTTCTGTTTTTTGGCGCTGAATAATTTTTTACGGCTATATAACGATAATAACTATCGTATGAAAATATTTAAAAAAAAATGTGCATATTCCCTATTGCTATTGAGCGACGAATTTGCTCTAATAACTGTGGGTAGAAATAATCGACTTTTACTACCATGTACGTAACAATATACAGGCTAATACAGATAGAAAATATCTAATATAGTGAATATTTTTTGTTGCCAGATATTCGTATATTTGTGTTTCCTGGAGCGCAACGTTTTGTATCCGGCCGTTGTGGTAGCGGCAACCACCCAAGACGCACCCGCCATTGCAGAGAAGTATGGCGACGCAATTGGCGCGCTCATTGTTTGCATTTGCGCATTGAAATGTAAGTACGATTTTATAGAAACAGTTTTATATGGACTCTGTCCCTTTGACCATTTTTTTATGTTACAGTCATCAATTTTTATATTTTACTAGCGGCCCGCCCCCGGCTTCGCCCGTAGTACAATTTTTATATACATATATATGAACATTCCCCGTTTATCCCTCTTTCCATTAGTGAAAACCGAATTAAAATCGGTCTACCCGTTCACGCGTGATGCCGTGCCGTGACCAAGGGAAATGGGGATTCATTTTTATATATATGTATATCAAAATTAATTCACTATAATTTAAACAACTTTCCACATGTCTATGATGTTCTTTCTCAGAGAGATTATGGCAATTTTATAATTAAGATCTTATTTTTCATTCACATTTTAAGCAAATACATATTTCTTTCTTTCTCTTTCAAAAAATCTGTAAACAGCATAGCGATTGACCTCACCTTGTCTCACCTG
The DNA here is from genome assembly GCA_910589475.2 of Bembecia ichneumoniformis. Taxonomy (NCBI): domain Eukaryota; kingdom Metazoa; phylum Arthropoda; class Insecta; order Lepidoptera; family Sesiidae; genus Bembecia; species Bembecia ichneumoniformis. The sequence goes on from OU342535.1 coordinate 15,801,655, forward strand.
ATGAAGTGAAGATGAGGTCAAAGATGAAGTTTGCTTGCCCATTAATAGCCTATTCACTCTGTTCTTGAAGAGTCGTAAGTTGTATATTTGCTACAGTCGCTTATAACCACAAGCAACGCAGCAGGGTGCTGCAAGTGCGCTCCGACCATAGTAGGGTTAAGGATAAAGGATTAGGAAAGGATAGGTAAGTGGGCTCTTGCATCCTTACAAACTCACCGAAACCCAACAGTACACATGCTGTTATTTCACGGTAGTTTTCTGTAAGAGGGTGGTTACTGCTGCCAGACGGGCTGCCCAAATGAATGCGAAATACAGTGTGTCCTGCCACTACTTTGTACCTTCTAACATATACAGCTTTGACTTAAAATAGATCATGATGGAAGGAACCCTAGAGCATATTATGTTCACTTAAAAAACTGAAGTTTACTGAAAGTTTTTTTTTTAAGATTTGTTTCCATAAAACCATTTTAAATATAGGTATTGTTATTTATAATCTTTTTAAATAATATCTTAATCTTTTTTTGGGACAATTTTTTTGCAACTTAACTATAATTGTGTTCAGGTCTCAGAAACGCTTATTCAGAACCGGATAGCCAATACCTCATTTTAGTTTTTGCGGTGCTTCTGTTTCAAAACGATTTCGGCTCCTTCAATGTGTCGGAAACATTCTTGGTCGACTACTTTATTACGGCAATCATATTCAACAAGGTCTACGAATTTTTATTGAAGGTAAGCCGGTGTATTATTCTTTTTATTTTTACAATAATTATAACAATATGACTGTAAAAAAAAAACAGTGTCAGTAATATATTTTTCAGACCTAGGGTCTGAACTCTTGTTAATAAAAAGAATTGCACGGTTTAAGTCATAGCCTTTCCACTTGAGAACATTTATTAATGCACATAATACAGTGACTAATAAACACTTTAATTATATGGACATTTTTATATTGAGCAAATTTACATAAACCATGAACTTTTAGATAAGGTATCGTCATACCTTGATTAGATTATTTATGTTTAATTTGTCTAAGATCCAGCCACTGTTTAGAAACACATGTCATGCAGTCACAAGTTTTTTAACATTTATCTCTGTGAGAAATATTAAGAATGTAGTATCGCATTTTTGACTATTGTATTATATAAGTTTTATATTTATCTATACAGCAGTATTTATTTAATTAATAAATACATGCAGTCTATACTTTCTGCAATCATGTTCTGGACCACGAGCCAGGTACATATTTTGTTAATCATTTCCTCTCGAGCGATAACTCGTAAAATGCATCATTCCTTCCCTTGTAGGTTCATGATATTCATGATTCCTTCCATACATACAAATAAAAATTTTTTTTTGTCATTCCCTCCCGATTGAAATATTGATCAAATTATATTCAACAATCTTGAGGAACAAAAAGGTCAGCTGACTATAAAGTGGTGGATAATGGATTATATGTCAGTTGATGACATGAACTTGAAGAAAAAAGTCTGTGACTTCCTCTCAGTTGAAAATTTGTCAGATGACAGTTTATATGCTATTATAAAAAAATAAAAATGCTCAACCCACGCACTGAGCAGCAGCTGACGTTCACAAGGCTTCATGATACAACTCTCACAAGCATTTTGCGAGTTATCACCCAAGAGGAACTTGGTCATGAAAATCTGTTGCTGGCTTGTGGGCCATTCAGAATTCTAATGGCGTTGTTCCTAACTCTGCATGTCAGTTTTATCTTTCAAGTTTAGTATAAGTAAGGTTAGAATTTTTGGCTTAAATTTTAAAAAGTAAAGAGATATATTGCCGTGTTTGTTAGTCTACATAAATTTGTTGTATGTTATATGCAGATTCAGTTCGTGGTGACGTACATAGCGCCTTGGCAGATCACTTGGGGCAGCGCGTTTCACGCCTTTGCACAGCCCTTCTCCGTCCCACACTCGGCCATGCTTTTTCTTCAGGCAGCTCTCTCTGCGCTGCTTTCTTCGCCGCTCACCCCCGCTCTAGGTATGGTATGGCTGAATGTAGACACATAAGGACGGCATTACACTATAATGGCGGCTGTACACTCTCGCCGAGACACCCCGTAACAGGCCGAATGCTAGAATGTACATTTTAACATTCTCAAGAATGCGAAAAATTTTGAAATTTTTTTTTTATCGTTGATTATCTGACTATTACTCATAAATCGCTAACGAGAAAAAAATTTGAAGCTTGGATTCAAAAACTAGAAACTTGAAGCCTACAATTTCCTTTTTTATGAGCTCTGTACGAACATTTTCTTCGAAGTTACAGCCTGTTGAAAATCATCTAAAAATTTGGAACTTTTTTATATCCTTTAATTGTTGCGTTTAGTATATATACATGGACAAAAAACATAAAAGACATCAGAAGTGAGGGAAACAAATTCTGCTTCAATACTTAAAACAATACCTGTTCTTATGGTGCTAAAGAGATCTTGGGATATTGTGTTAAAAATATATATAATGAATTAAAAATATCAACTAAATAGTGTGTGTCAACTAAACTAATAAGCGCGTTTTGATAATGAAATCTTAAATTTTAACGTGATTCCAGTCAATCAGTTTGCTATTTTAATTACCTGGTACATTAATAAACACATTTTTTATTTAAAAAAAAATATGTGTATAAATAAATATAAATTTAACAACTTATTTAGAAAGAAAGAAAAAAAGCATCTTTTATTCCTCTAATACAAACAATATATGAACAAATAATAATTACAAACAAACAAATATATAAACAAGTAACGTGAGGAAAAGGAACCCTGGCTCAGTATACAGTTGTGGTGCAGACCACAACACTGATATTCTGCCAGGAACCAGATGTTCAAAGAAGAAAAAAACATTTACGCGGGACAATTCAGAACACGATTATAGTTCCAATCAATGGCTGAAATTATCGCAATTTTCTTAAAAACTACTGAAGGATTTCACCAGCTAGTTATCTATATGGAAAATTCACAGTAAATATGCAATAGCACACGAGAATGTACAACAAATGGATTTAGAAAAATTCAATTGTTTCAATTGTCGCTGACATCTCATTAATTTGAAACACTCTGATTTATTTTAAAAAGAGCTTAAATGTAGCCCATGGGAATAGTAATTTGTGTAATCTACATCAAAGGAACTATGCTCACATATTAAGTGAATGAAAATTTTATTAAAAAAGTCTTCTAAAATTTCAGGCAGTGCAATATTTATGACATCGTATGTACGTCCGGTCAAGTTTTGGGAACGTGATTACAACACTAAACGAGTGGACCAAAGTAATACCAGACTTTCATCGCAGCTCGAGAGAAATTTAGGAGCAGGTAATTAAGATTTCTCCCACTATGGATGAGTTTAAGCTTGGTCTTTGTTGTACATATCCAGCTCAAAAGACAATATTGGTACAAGCTGAGATTAGTGTGCACTAACGCACAAACAGACAAAAGTTCTAAAAACTATTTTTTTGACCTCGGTAACATAAGTACAACATGTACAAATTGCTTTTTTGAAAAAATCTTTAATGTTTAACAGACACGGCTCGTTTACGATTTTATTATACATTTAGCCAGTTAAATATAAGAGAAAGAATTGTGCACTATTTATCTATTGATTTCAATTGTCTTTTGATTACAATTAGTTTTAAAAAGTAATCAGGTGTTAAGCCAATTATTTGTAATTAATATTATAGAGATCTTCTGTGTTGCGCTGTTGTTGCATTGTCATTGTTGTTCCTCTTTCAGATGACAACAATTTAAACTCGATATTCTACGAGCACCTCACTCGATCGCTGCAGCACTACCTGTGCGGCGATCTAATGTTGGGCAGATGGGGACAGGTGCAGCAGGGCGATTGCTTCGTGCTGGCGTCGGACTACCTGAACTGTCTGGTCCACATCGTGGAACTCGGCAACGGGCTGGTGTCGTTTCAAGTGCGTGGCCTCGAGTTCCGCGGTACTTACTGTCAGCAGCGGGAAGTGGAGGCTATATCGGAGGGCCCTGAGGAGAGCAGCGAGGGCGTGTGCGGGCCCTGGGCCGGATGCGGAGGCCGAATTTTGGCCCCTGGGGCCGCCTGGGCACTACGATGGCTGGCCTGGCAGCTTGCCTCCGCCCGTTACGTGCTAGAGGGATATTCCGTCACCGACAACAGCGCGGTCTCGATGCTGCAGGTCTTTGATTTCCGCAAGGTGCTGCTGACTTATTACGTCAAGGTGAGCGGTAGTTCGTTTCCTGTTTACTACTCTGTGCCTCATCTAGGGTGACAGATGACTTCTAATTTTAATAACATAAGACATACGAGTATTTTATTTCGAATGCCTCTACTATATATACTAGCAAATTAGTTTAGACACTAGATCTAAACCAATTTGCTTAATTTATTCATATTTTACAAGCTAAGTTCACATCAAGTCTAAGGTTTTAGCACACCCTTAGATTTACCTTATTAATTTTTGTTCTGTAAAAATCATTTCATTGAACATAATAAAAAATAATTATTTCCGTTTTCTTATTCTTTTCCAATCCTGGTTATTTATAACTTAGCTGGACTGAATAAGGTTGGCTGAAAAAAATATACAGAAATAATTGTAACTTCTAATGAACTTCGTTATGAAAATATATCCATCACTTCTAAAAAAAGTAACAGTCACATACATTAAAAACTTAATTGTATACAAGGTGACCATTTATTTACAGAGTATAATATATTATACAATACAATCGAACAAGTTGGAGGAATGGTTGTCGTCCCCTGCTATCACGGAAGCGTTGAAGCCAATGAACGAGAGGAATTTTGTCGATTTGGATCCCATTTTTAATGTCAACTTGGACGAGGACTATGACTTTAGAGCTTCAGGAATAACTAGGTGACGTAACAATTTTCATTTGTAAAGTTTTTGCGGAATTCAAAAAACAGTTTTTAAGAAATACCACAAAAAAATTTATGGTCAGATATATAAAGAAAATTAAGTCTTATTGACTATTGTCACAATCTGAAAAATATACTGGAATAATTTTGACATGCTATCTATGATCACTTTTCTTCAAAAATAAGTGAATCAATAATATTTTCCATTAAATCATTCCTTTGCCAGGAGTGTTTCTCTAATTTTAAATTTTTGCAGCTGCCGCGCGGTGCCCGCAAGAATTTTTTCGTGTCCGTCTGCAGCCTAAGGATGGTAGTGTTAAGGTCGTGTTTTGATTGCGCGTTTTCAGGAGTCGCTTCTGCGCCGTTTATGCTGAGTGGGTGGCTCACTGCGGTGCGCGACGCGGAGGCGCATGGCGGCGACGCGGCGCGGCGCGCGACTCGGCATTGCTCACTCTGTGCTTCGCGCTCAGTCTAGTCGGCAGGCGAGCGCTCGCTGCCGCTCAACATTTAGCCGCATCGAGTGTCGAGTTCTTCCTGCACGGACTGCACGCGCTTTTCAAAGGAGACTTTCGCATAACGTGCGCGCGCGACGAGTGGGTCTTCGCGGACATGTCGCTGCTCCACGCGGTGCTGGCGCCCGGAGTGCGAATGGCGCTCAAACTTCACCAGGACCACTTCATGTTCCCCGAGGAGTATTGCAGCAGTGCAGCCCTCTTTGCGGCGATAACATCACACTCGAGTCGCCTGGTTATATGTCACGAGGCTGCGCCCGCCTGGCGTCACAGCGTGCTGCGTGGCGCCCCGCACCTTCTAGCGCTGCGTCACGTGGTCGACGAGGGATCGGATGACTATAAGATCATAATGCTGAACAAACGTCACCTGGGGTTCAGGGTGATCAAGCTGAATCGCGAGTGCGTTCGCGGTTTGTGGGCCGGCCAACAGCAAGAGTTAGTGTATCTCCGCAACAGAAATCCGGAGAGGGGCAGCATACAAAACGCCAAGCAGGTGATTAATTATTTTTTTATGTGAAATAATACATGTTACGCCACTGCTCTCGATTCTCTTGTGCGTGTGTGCGCGCGTTACTGTACACTTCAATGCTTTTCTGCGTGAGCTACGCACTATTTCTATCCGACCGATAGTATACTTGACATGTTTACTACAGCTTGTAAGCGGTATTATTTTACTCCATATTTCTTTATTGATTTTTATCAATTATATATTACTTTTGCCCACGACTTCATCCGTGTTGAAAATTAAAAAATATTCGCCTGACGTTAAATTATTTATTTTTATTTTTGGATTGACCCTCAGTAACAGTACTTTCTCTTAATGATCGGTTGAGCAGTTAAGCTGTCTAAAGGTAACAGTAAGAAGGACACAGAGTTACCTTTAAATTTATTATATTACTAATAAAAGTATGGATCGATCGTCAAACATAACGAAAATAAATTAGTCTACCACCGATTTGGAAGGCTGTTTTCTATGGGGAACAAATTAGCAAGAAACCTTCGTATTTGCTTTTTAAAAAAATCTTCAATTGACAAAAATAAGAATCCGCATTTTTGCCAGCAACTACGCTATAGAACACAATTTTCTTTGATCAATTATTTAAATTCGGTTGTTGATAGTTTCTTTGCATTGTTACTTTAAATTTATCAGTATTCTTATGAAAATACGATTGCTATATAAGACTCCCTGTGACCCATTTCATATATAACCTGAACAGATCTCTTCTGCAACCCAAATATTGAATTTAGGTATTAATGTATAAAAATTCGTTTTCCTGGCTAGAGTGTAAAATTAAAACACATCTTAACATAGGTACGATTCCATAAAACGCTAACTTTACAAGCGCATACATTGTAAATAACAATTTATCAGTTGTTTTAAGTAATTAAGTAAATTTGCCTTATTCAAAATCATTTAATCTTATGTTTTGTAACCATGACAATAATATTCCGAGGATAAATTTGATTTTTATTTTTACAAGGATTTACTTATTTGTTTGCAGGCGCTACGCAACATCATAAACTCGTCGTGCGACCAGCCGATAGGGTATCCGATCTACGTGTCACCGCTGACGACTTCATACGCTGACACGTCGCCGCAGTTGTGCGATTTGCTAGGGGGGCCTGTCACCGTCACCGCCATTCGCACGCGACTCGCAGCCCTCTGGAGGCGGTACGACACTGTCTATTTAGACCATGTCCAACTTGAAATTTTTTTGTCAAAAATATCTTTAAATCTACCAAACATTACTCCATAATTACAAACTATTCTCATTCAATCAATTTTTTCACTTCAATCGAGGAATGTTTGTGTATATAATTTGCAGAAAAAATTGCACCCATTCGAAGCCGGAGGCGGAAGCAATGAATATTTTTTCGTATATTTCAATTTACTTTCTGCCGAATTAGTATGAGACTCGCTGACGTGGACTGTGCTGTTTGGTCACAGGATCCGACGACGGTGCGGGGAAGGCTGCTCTAGCGGGGCTGGGGGCGCGGCGGGAGGTGTCACGGGTGCAGGGTGCGATGCCTCCGTTGCGGAGGCGGGGGCTGCGCGTGCGCACACACCTCGACACAACGCGCTGCATCTCTCGCGCACATCGCTCGGTCAGTACTCCAAGTGTTCAAAAGGTGGCAAGTTAGCTGGAATCATTATATGATGAACCACATAAATTAGCCAGAATGGCACTTGTGTAGCAATGGAGATTGGTATTAAATTGGCGTGCTGAGTGAGAATGTATTTGTTGAGTAGTTCACGAAACCACCGTAAATAAAAATGCTACTACAGCGCCCCCTATTTATTAAAAACAGCTAAGTGCTTACTTAAATTATAAAAAACACGCTACGATCTTTTTTATATTATTAACTAGCGACCGGCCCCCGGTTTCACCTGGGGTGTAATTTTTTTATATATATATAAACATTCCCCGTTTATCCCTCTTTCCATCAGTGAAAACCGAATTGAAATCGGTCTACCCGTTCACGCGTGATGCCGTGACCAAGGGAAACAGGGATTCATTTTTATATATAGAAGATTATTTTCATGTTAATACTGGTTTAAAATAAAATGGTTTTTCTGCATTACTAAAAAATAGTCAAAAAAACACATTGCAATTTTTGCACGCACACCGACGATATATTGTTATTCGAATAATTTATTCTCTTATTATGTTCGATAGCTCACTTTTTATTAGTCTCGGTTGATCTATGGGGATATTATTATAGGCAAATGAATTGCTTTATAATTTATCTTGATCTATTTATTTGAACTAAAAAGCCTTGACAGAATAAGGCCCAAAAAGACAGTGAACTTGACACGACAAACCCTCGACAAAGACACCTTTTGATTTCAACAAAAACAAAAATTAAATTAAATTCATATCTTTCATTTCTGCCTATGCACAGAAACGCAGACCAACCTCCATACCATGCGCAATCCTTGCAATAGCGACATCTAGGCGTAGATATGTCGCGAACATATTAAAACACTACCCAGATTTATGCAACGAAATATTCTTTCTTTTCTTACTACACCGCCATATAGTGAAAATATAAAAAATGTATGTGTGTTTGTGTGTGCAGCCGGCACCCGCGGCAGCCTGGCAAGCGCCGGGAAGCCTACATCGTCAACCCTGGCATCCCTGGCGGGTTTGTTGCGCGAGCATTCGCACGAGAGAACCCAGGATGATGCAGGTAAATCTGGATGTTTATGACTAACTAGCTACGTCCATAAGCCTTAGAGCCCATAGTCCATCCATTAATTATAGCAAATCGTAAACTCATGAGATGCTGTCGGCACAGTAAGACACAAATAGGATTGCTTATTCACTATCAGGTTATGCGGGAAGCGGCGCAGGCGGTGGCGGTGGCAGTGTAGGGGGCGGAGGGGAGTCTCCCCGAAGACGAGCTGACGATAGAGGGGCGAATCGACGCAGCCAAACCTCGAGGGGCGGTGGACGGACACACAAGGACTCCACTAGACAGGTATTAAATACACACACTTTTTACTAACCATAATTACTCAGATTTAAAGGTTCATATTCATTTGAAGACAATCTCGTCGTCTTCTTTCGTTAGGTACAACTTTCCCTTCTTTTTTTTTATTTTTTTTATTATAGATGGGTTTGCTCTTGACCAGCATCTATCCATGTAGGAAGGATCAGGCCGAAGATGGAGCGAGCTCACCCAGAAGATGCCTATTCACTCGAACCTTGAAAAGAATTTCTTCTATAAATTCTTCTATAAATTGCAACAAATAAATATCGAAACGAAAAGATGTCGTGGAGATGGATCCATGATGTTGTAATTTTATAGAAATGTGTAGCGTACCGAGAGTTATTTTATAAACAAATATTGTTTTATTTCTTATTTCTTCATAATTGATAAAAATAATAATTTTGATGACTAAAAAATTCTATAATCGTATTGAAGCCGTATATGGAACGATTCATCTCTTCGATCAATTGTCAAAGTTGATATTGGTGTTAATTCGACATTTTTGTTAAATGCTAACAAATTTGATGAGATGGCGTTAGGCATTTAAATGTACGCGCAAACGTTCCGTCTATCGGAGTCATTACAACATATAAAACGAGATCTACCTACCTACAGAATTCCTCATCTTTTATTTTTGTTAACGAGGAATCATTCAAGGTGGTGATAATTTTTTAGGTGGATGTATACAGTCACGAGCTTCTTTGCATTAGCGCCTTGGTGGTAAATTTAGTTTGGCTATTTTGTAAAAATATTAAAAGAATATTAAAACTATACAATGAAGTAAGTATTTGGAGGTTAAAACTGTCAATCTAATCGTAGTTCTCAATATACTTTCATTTTATATTTACGATATTGAAGATAACGTTTTTGTTGCAATATTTTATACAATCTTCGTTTAAGAAAATCGTCTACATATATCGAGTTGATCAGTAAAAAACGACGGAACGTGAAGACAAGTCGTTAGGCCCTGCAAGTATACCAGAATTGAATATTTCAGATAGAATATTGGCATACCTTTTCAGGGCGGCAGCCGCAGTCGGACGAGACGCGAACGCGGACGTCCGGCGTCCTTCCGCCTCTTGGCCGTCGGGGATAATCAAATCGTTGGCGACTCCGACCACCACGCGGAAGAACATCAGGTACTCACTATAAGAATTTGATGTGGCTTAACCACACCCATCTCGGTAGAATTTCTTTATTACATCAATTGCAAATCTAGGCTAGGAACACCTTTTTAAAATATATCCTTTAACTTACTGAGATTAAACCAGATGAAAGAATTCTACTAACTCGTAATTTTCAAATTTAATCGTACCTACATTAGCAATTTCCTACTAATAAATGCGAAAGTTTGTGAGGATGGATGTTTGTTTATCAATAACGCAAAAACGGATTTGGTGGAATTTTGGCACACAGATAGTTTATTAGCTGGATTAACACATAGGATACTTATTATCCTGGAAAAATGTTAGGTTCCCGAAAGCCTTGGTCAAAAATATAAAAAATTGGGCGCCACAGTCGTCGTAGCGGCGCCACCGTGGTCAGATATTTTCTCACGTATTATATTTACCATTTTTCAACGCGAACGAAGTCGCAGGCCATAGACGTGTCAGGTTATAATAAGGATACACGGATAAACTCAAGGGTAAAAGCTGGTAATCCATACAAATAAATAAATATTTGTATTTCGAAATTAACCTGAACTTGTATGATAACAGAAATGACTATTAGTTATACTGTTGCCTATATATTTTTATACCAAAACAAAACACTCACTCACAAATTGTATAGAAATGTCAAAAATGTTATATATTATTTGTGGATTTCAGAGCGCAGCTTGCGGTGGTTGGGAAGGAGGTTGGCGTGATCAGCCAAGACGAACTATAAATACTAAGGTTAGTATATAAGTCTTCGCCCTCTGCACTTAGAGGAGATATTATACATGTCGGAGAGTCCTCAAATGGCGCTAGAAGCGGAGGGTTTGGAAAATTTGTTCCTAAGAGCATATACCGTCACCTAACGACTACACAAGCATCGAGTCTTATTTTCGTGGAAATGCGCAGGCTTCATCCCAATAGGATAAAGATTAAAGGACAATGTGTTTTGCCTCTTAATTTATTCTACTTATTGACTACTTGTAGCAAGTGAGCGGGGAGTCGTCGCTGGAAGAGTTGTCGCTTGGGGGACTTGGGGCCGCGAGTGGTGGCCCGAGCGGGGGTCAAACGGTGCCATTGGGGGCTAGCGGCCTTGACGTATCCTTACCTGACTGCAAAATCATCGCCAACAGGAACGCCAGGCAAGAGAAAGACTTCAAAAGGTAGCACTTCATCCATCCATCGTCACATTTCATTCTGTATTTCGGGAAGATCTGATTGTTAATCATATAATTGTACTTATGGTATACCACTAAATACATCCTGTCGATTCAATTCATGTGTAAAGTAAAGCTACGGAGACAACGCAAACAATGTTAACAAATCCCACCCATACTAAGGCTCGAATTATATGCATCCGAGCGGCCGGGCCGCTCGGATGTTGAAATTGTATGAAACTGTTCTTGTCGAATTATATGAGCAGCGGCGCGTCACGTACATTTTCATACAAATTCACTGCGGAGCGGCCTGGCCGCTGGGTCGTGCGGATGCATTTAATTCGAGTCTTAGTTTCGGTATTCGATCATCGAATTATTATGTATCTGTCCCTTTCCCGTGTACATAATAATGTCAGAGGCGACCGGCAATATATTTAATGATACAGGAAAGTGACCTAGACGACACTTTGTCACCTTTTTATAATTTTTTATGATCCATTTTTATGTACGACTAGCTGAGCCCGCAACTTTGTACGCGTGGTATTCGGTATAGCGCGTAAATTTTTTGTTTGTAAACCGATTGGAATAAAACAGACACTAAATGTTACGGGAAGCTTGCTACAATAAATCAGTGAAAACTGCATAAGCCGTTTCTGAGATTAGCGTGCACAAACGCACAGATAAAAAGACAAAAATTCTAAAATCTTTTCTTTTTAACCTCAGTAACATAAATACAACGTGTACAAATAGTTTTTTTGAAAAAATATTTAACCTCTCGTATGTCCCACACAGATCTGTGCTCAGAACGACTTGCTTCATATTTCACTCGATTTTAAATATTAATACTCTCTAGATAAAGTTGAAATTTGTACAACAATTACGCGGCACGTATCTTGGCTCGACCGACTTGCACTCGATTTTAAGCTTTAATACTCTCTAGATAAAGTTGAAATTTGCACAACAATTTCACGGCACGTATCTGCGCAACTCCGCGAATGTGCTCGCGCAACGCAACTTGGCCCAGACCGACATGCACTCGATTTTAAGCTTTAATACTCTCTGGATAAAGTTGAAATTTGTACAACAATTTATCGAACAAATTGACCGAACTGTAGAAACACTTTGTTCCTTTTTTATTTCACTCATTTTACTCGTTATGACCTTGAAACAGACGAGGGGTAAACAGACACGGCTCGTTTACGATTTAATTATATGTATAGATTGCGCTACTTGTTAAAATACGCACATACTAAAAAGAGTGTTATGGGCCACTGAAAGTTTATTTACATTTTTTTCCGTTGTTTCCATGGTCTTTTACTTTCAAATGATAATTACGTAACTCCAACAGTTCATCGAAAGGACGTCTCGAGGAAAATACATTTTCGCCATACACTAGATGCCTAATAAGGCGCTATATTGCATTACTTATTTATAAACTTGCCATCTTGTACCAACGTTCGCCCGTGTATAATCTCCGCAAATCTTTTTGAGCTCTGACCTTGAGCAGGCGTCTTTCATTTGCGCATGTACAATTTCGAAATCCGAATAAGCAATACGACGCAACTGCTTCTTCTCTTGTACAAATGTTATCATTGCGTCTCGCTCATTCCGTGGCTCCCCCCTGCGTCGCAATACCTCACAAACAGACCCAAAATCGATTACTGCGCATATTTGACATGTGATATCGCCAGAGCCCAAGAAGCTTTGCGCCCATTATAAATAGTGTAAAAGCAACCTAATACACTTCCTTCAGATTCAAGCTGTTTCCACACCTAATTTAATAACTTTCAATTCAATTATCGATGATTTTTGTTTTAACAAAATATAACCTTAAAATATTACCATTTAATTAAATAGATCAGGGTTTCACAACCTCTTTCCTAGGGCGGACCTCTATCATAACCTGACCACAAAAAGATTAAATATATGGAATATATAGAGGGCATTGGGAAATTTTTCCTGCAACAATATTGATTCTGATAGCCATAATCAGGTTGGCCATGGCGTAGCTTGTAATAAAATTGTAATGGACTGAGCGATTTTGCACTACGTCGTTCTAAATGTCACATTACGGATTCTTTCGTCTTGCCCGATCTATACAGTTGAAAATCTTTGCCTGACCATAACTCAAAAATAAAGTTATAATGTTTTTATTGATGTTACTTAGTTGGATCCTCAAATCAAACTCTACTTGTAGTCTATTTCTGCAGTTCTGCTACTTTGTTCTTTAAATAAATTAAACACAATTGTTTTTTAAATAATATAAACATATTGTTATATTTGTTGTTTTGCTTTATAATCAATCAAATCATACATTCATCTTCGACACATTGTCATTTCAAATATCTTTTCCTTTCAATAACTTATAATTTACCATTTTTTTTTTAAAAATAATTCTCTTATTTTTTTATAGATACTTCATGAACGAAGGCACATCTAAGGACCTCTCGAAACTAAGTAAAGAGATTCGCCACGAACGCGAGAGTTACAGAGAACTGACCGGTCGATATATAGAAAAACCTGAAGTCATACCTCTAAAGGAAACCCACTACTCGGACCTGTCTAATAAGGAGTCTATACTGAAGAAGGAAGGCAAAAAGGACGCAAAGAACAAGGAGATAAAAACGAAAATCAAACGGTCAGACTCTGGCAGGAGCGAGTTGAAAATGAATGTCAGTATTGGCAGCAAAGTACTAATAATAGATCCCCTGGGAGTGTATGACTGTATCAATCTAGGAAGGAGGATAGATGTTCAGTGGCCTTCCGAGTTGCAAAGGGAGAAGGGTGGGAGGAATCACTGGGGATCCTGGGTGCCACTTTCCGGTATGGACGGATTGGTAAGTTTTGTACAATGAAATCAATCTGTAGAAGCGATTTAAATGCACTTTATTATATTAAGGTCGGCAAGCAGGCTGACAATCCACTTGACGTTAAGTGATGGTAACAAGCAATCCCACAGGGACAAGGAGATGACTTAAGATCGGGCTCTGAAATCCCTTACTCAATGAAACACAACAACACACAAGGTGTCGTTTCACTGAGGTCTTATGTAAGAGGGTGGTTACTGCCAACTGCAAAATGCAGCGCGCTTTATACGGCTATTAGGTTGTGTATACCAGTATATACAGTTTTATACACAAGCTTTTTGGACTTTTCTCCTTAAGAATCGATTTTCATATAAGGTATGGAAATTTTATGAAAAGTAAAATTAATACAAGTGTTAACTAAAAAGCGTTACGTTATCTGTCACTTTGACATATGTGCAACAGCTGACGCATGTATTTATGTTCCCTAATTCTATTCTCTGGGCTTATAAAAGTAAACGTCGAAATCTTGTAGGAAAAGTGTAGTCCGCCTTGAGGACCGAAACGATAGCGCGTTATAAGTTTGTATAGCATATTTATTTTTTATTTTTTTGGAAAATCGCCTAGCTATATTTAATTTGACAGTTTTTATTCGACAAGTATGAAATTAATATTATCTTACCTTACAGGTTGTACACAAATGGACTCCGAATCATCGCGACCCGAAATTGCGTTCTCACGTTGACAAAACGATATTATTGGTACAGATCGATGACAAATTCATCCCAATTGCTGAGAATTGCGTACAAGATCTCGGTGACGAGGTCTAGAGCAATTAAAAGTTTAACCATAAAAATTCAAGACTTGAACTCAAATTTGGGTTCAGTTGGTTACTTTGATAATAAATACTTTCGAATGGTTTGGGACTGTTAGAGATTTCTGGGAAATGTATTTCCGAGATCCCAAATACATTTAAAGACCGGAATGGAAGTTTTACAAGCGACAATTCGATGTCAGTCGGGATGCGTCACATGTATCTTTACTGAAGAAGCAAGACTGACTAAGGAGTAAAGAAAAAAAAGAAGATTCTCAAACACGCAAGGTAACCGTAATTATTATGTGGGCCGAGTTGAGGTTCTACGAAGCCAGAGTCCGTCATCACATCAATCAATATGTAGCTTTCCTCTCAAGTTGTTTTCAAGTTAAATCTCTTGACGGGCTTAAGTTTAATGCACTTACGTTTTTTTCAATTTTCTTGAAGCCCGTTGCCTAAACGATAAACCTTGTTTGTCAAAGAGCTCTTCAAGCACATTCAGTCTCCAGGGGTTTCCCAACGGTTACAACCGGAGGAAAATTTAAATGAAAAACGTACTTGGCAAACACGGTACAATAATCGCGTTTTTGTGAATTGATACCGGACTAAAAAATAGCGCACCTGTTTGATAGAGAGTTAAACATTAACAAATAGTTGCATTATTTATAATCCTTTTGTATTTGCGAGAATCTATTGGCGACGTCCCTTCAAGTGATGTCTTTGCTTGTATGTCATTATATGAAATTAAAAATGTGTAGTGTGTTTGGGGAACTTCAATTTAGAAAAAAAAAATGTATTCATACAGCTAAGGGTAAAGTTTTGGATTTTATCATATTTAAGACCTTATTCAATGGTAATAAACATTATGGTTTGGTCAATAAATTAAGCTTTTATTGGGGACGAATAAGTCATGTTGTTATTGTAAATGCTGTTATAAAGGGGTTAAAAATATATAGAAAATTTCTGAATATAAACAACAAATCGAATTTGGTCTCTAACGTAAAGAGGTTAAGGTTTAGATTGATTCTGGACGTGGTACGTAACAAAAAAGTACACATACTTCTAAATATCAAAATACATATTATGTATTTATTTATTGTATCATACTTGTTACTTATCCAAAGTAAATTTAACTTTTAAGTTACAATTGGGTTTCAATCGTAGATGTTGTCCTGGGTTCTGTAATTCCCTATGATTTTCATGGGGTAATCTGATCGTTACAAGTTTAAAAAAAAATTTAAAATAAACCATATTCAAGGAGGCGGAATAACGAAAAAATTAAACTTTTTTTTATTTTTTGCAAAAATTTTAAGGCGAGGACTTAGCAGAAAAGCGTTATTTTCGTAAAATTAAAACTCAGATAAAAATATAAATCATAATAGACTTAAAAAAAGTTTGAATCGGGCAGATTTATATTTTTTTTTTCTGAGAAAAAAAAGTAAATAACTTCCAAAAAAGCTCTCTCGTTACAGTAATAAAAATTTCAGTGATTACATTATTTTTTAAGCTTAGAACAGAATTTAAGTTCTATACTAAGGTTTTAATCTGCTACTTTTTTCTTTTTCCATATTTTACACAATATTTAAAAACTTTCCAATTTTAATAATGTTCAGTTATCTCCACGGATATGCGACCAGGAATCGAACACGGTCAAATCTCAAAAACTACTGGACCGATTTTAAAAATCCTTTCACCTATTAGAAAG
The DNA here is from genome assembly GCA_910589475.2 of Bembecia ichneumoniformis. Taxonomy (NCBI): domain Eukaryota; kingdom Metazoa; phylum Arthropoda; class Insecta; order Lepidoptera; family Sesiidae; genus Bembecia; species Bembecia ichneumoniformis. The sequence continues at coordinate 15,818,164 of OU342535.1, forward strand.
CTAAATTATCAGGGAGTAATATAGGCTACTCACCCTCCCCTCATCTCCCCCCCCCCTTTACCTCCCCCCCCCACTATAGAATCTATAGAAAGCTACTTTATGAACGAATAACAGTATTTTATAAAAAGAGAAGCCGACGAAGTGGAGTGCAACAGGTAGTAAGTTATGTTTAAATTCAATTATTATTTGTCTTAAATTGAACGATTTACTGTGATTATTTAGAACACTGTATAAAGAAGCCTTGGTTCCTAAGAACAAATTGTCGTATCTCTTATGCTTTGAGATTTGCCCTCAGTGACCCATTTGGATCGATCACCCTGTATTTAGACTTTAGTAATGTTGGCAAGAAACACAAGTCATATTTATAATTTACTAGCGACCCGCTCCCGGCTTCGCCCGGGGTGCAATTTTTATATATAAGAACCCGTTATCCCTTTTTCCATTAGCGAAAACCGAATTAAAATCGGTCTACCCGTTCACCAGTGATGCCGTGACCAAGGGAAATAGGGATTCATTTTTATATATATAGAAGATATATCAATATCGGATGTTATTCATAATATTTCGGAATATGTCTACGATTGAAATTGTTTTTCTCTTAGTTAAGTAAAAATGTAAATAAAAATGAAGCTTTGTTATTTGTGTGAAGGTGTAAATGAAACTTCCATGTAAATATTGTAAATAGTAACTGTAAAAATACACATGTAAATTACGCGTTTGTATGTAGTACTCTTTATTGTATCAAAGAGTGGTAAAGAGGAGAGGATATTTTTTTATCATTTTTAATGTCATTTTTTTCTGATTTACATTTAAATCTCGCCCTTGACGTATTCGTTCCTTTGTTGTCACCAAAATGTAAAGCTTTTGTTTTTTTTTTCAATAATAATAATAATAATATATAATGTATAAAATAATTGTTAGCTGAGTGCACAATGTTTGATTTTTTTTTCATTTTTGAGTTGAAATATTGCTTAAAAATATATTTGAATTATTATTCATAAATTGGGCTACTTAAAATAAGATAAAAATACATGGTGAAATCTAAATTGCCCTATAATTTGGAATTATGTAAAAAATAGTAATGATTTTTAATATTTCCGACATTGTGAACTAAGCCTAACATTGTTGTATAAAATTGAAAAACTCAGGCAAATTGTTGTTTATTATAAAAAAAATGTTGTGATCAAATGTTGATTAATATAATATATTATGTACGTATTGTTTAATGGCAAAAAATAATTATCGCGTTGAGTTTAACGAATTTATGTAAAACAAATACATAAAAAAGGTGATTTATAAATAAAATATTAATAAATTGTATTGTATTTATGCAACATCGTGTCGAGTTTAATATTTTTTTTCGTCCATTTTTTTTTACCTAAATTATCTTATAATTGTCTAAATATAATTCAACGTGAAACAAGGAAGATTCAATTTAGAGCTTACAGAAACACAAATAAAACTAAGCCCGCCTTGTGTTACTAGTGAAGTGAACTTTTTCTGTTGATTTTTCTTTGAATTTTGTTTGTTTGAGAAAGTTAGAAAAAAATACAACCAGACCACAAACTTTCAGAGATCCCAATATGTAATTGGTAATTGGTGAAATTGGCCTCAAGATATCAACGAAACCAACAATTCAGCTATAATAATCAATAATGAGTTATAATAATATTCTAGTTAAATCATAATTATAGATATGTGGAATTTTAACTTGTATCAAACTGTGTTGGCAAAAGTAAGTTTGTCGTCTGATTTTACCTCTTTTTTTTTTCATTTTTTATTTATTTGAAAAAATCTAATTAGTTTGTTTTTCAACTATTTAAAAAATGGTAAAATAATTGATTCATTGGTTCGCAAGCGCGGCTTTTCGTCTTCTCTCTATATGTATCCCCAAATCTATCTATGATATATTATAAGTCGAAATAGTATTGTTTCAGGCTCTTAAATATGTATAAACAATTTGTCGCTGCTGTTTATTTACCGTAAGGTATATTTAAAAATATCTCTAGAAATGTCGTTAGGCTTTAAGGCGAAATACAATTCGACCAAGCCTTAAATGACTTCGTAGCTGAATTAATAATTGATGCTGTGGTATAATTAAATAAAAGAATTTAATAAAAATAGTTAACATCGCTTAGTGAAGACTAAAGACGCCCCAACGGGAAATTGGTAATCATGAAAAGTATAGTATATTCAGAAATAATGTTTTTGTATTTTCACTACACAGAACTACATTAGGACTATGTTTGTGTATTGTTTTCGAAGTGAAAATTTATTGCGCGCGATTAGAGTAAAATTTCAAGGTCGAATTTCGTGTGACGCTTCTTGTAACGTTACTGCAAAAGGAAACTTTTGTGGGCTGCATGAGATCATCATGCATCAGATCATACCGCCTTCCCCTTTCTTCTATCGAACATGCAGACGTACAGCTTGTTACCATCCTCACCTTGTTGAAATTCCTATAATTCGGACCAAGCGCTTTAAAACATCTTTTGTGATGCGCACTGCTAAGGATTGGAACTCCCTGCCGGCGTCTGTATTTCCGTGATCTTTTCAAGGCCCGAGTGAATCAGGCATCTTCTGGGTGAGCTCGCTCCATCGTCGGCCTCATCTTTCCTACACGGATAGATGCTGGCGAAGAGCAAACCCATTTTTAATGAAAAAGAAATTATATTAATCGCTCCGAAACTCCGGATTGAGAGCCTTAGTGCTCTGTGCACGCGCATATGTTTTATTTATTTATTTCGACCTTTGACAACCAATGACAATCCATGACGTCATCCCTAAGTTGCCTTAGAGGCGTTTATTATACACACCATTCAATTCGAGTTGATTCGACAAAATGCGCGATGAGCAAGTAAACCAACGCCTAAAGCCAATAATTATATAATGAATATAGAGTCGACCGATCAGCAATCGATTAGTTGAATCAACAGATCGAATGCGGGCTGGAAAGTTGAACTTTTTATTACTACAGAAAAAGTTATATACCTACTCAATTTTTAAAGTTGGCAACACATTTCTTAGACGGTAAATAAACTAACGGCCATTCTGCACAGCGTTTGAATATAGTATGACAGAGATCTGTCTTTACGAATTATTCGATTGCGTTTGTCAAATAATTCAAGTATTGCAGTACTTTTAACTAGATTTACCTACATAGTATTTTCAAATTTGGGGACCGTTATAAATTTAGTCATAGAATACAGATCATACAGACAATCCTCATCGAGTCTTTTTTATAATTTTTACAACCGTTAAAAGTAATTCAAAGCTCTGGTCGACAAAACCATGAATAAAACAGATTTTAATACGTTAAAAGAATGGAATACGAAATAATCGATTTTTACCTTAAGCAGGATGGTACTAACTCAAATAGTCACCATTCTGACTCAAATGGGGTTACCTTATTTTTTAATGTATGGATTTTTTTTAAGAAAACTTAAAATTTTTAGGGTTCCGTACGTCCGAGTAAAAAAACGGAACCCTTATAGGATCACTCGTGTGTCCGTCTGTCCGACCATTACCCCCCCCTTATGTCCGAAACTACTGAAACTAAAATTTTGAAAAAATACATACAGAAATTAGTTTTCTACTTATAGATTATAGGAAAACCTATAAGAAGTCCATGATATTAAAATAATATGGTAAATCACTCAATATTGTGCGGATAGGTAACATCGTACGGAACCCTCTTCATGCGAGTTCAACTCGCACTTGTCTCTTTTTTTTTTAATTACCCCAACCTTAAACTGCAAATGGTGTTAACAGGGAATTGGAAAACAATTAACAGGGAAAATAAATTTGGCAAGCGCAAACGGATAACTATAAAGCATATATTATCTCAAGTTGCCTTAATATATTTTAGACTGATTTTTTATAAACGTGGGCGTATCCATATATAAATATATGTTATATTTTAAGCATTGTTAATGTATAATATTGCGCTCTTAAATTATTTACGAGTAAAACATTTAAGGACATCGTACTTACCACTTAGCGGCGGTTTTTTACTACCAAATAAATACATATTTTAAAACTATCATACTTCTTCTTTGTAACTGTTAACTTGAAAAATACTTAGTAATTCGTACTTTGAACACGATTATATAGAAAATAATAGAAGCTTCACAAAGTAGAGGGCAAATTCCGTCCATAGAACCTTTTTTTGCATTTGAGTTTGGTGGAAATTATTTTCATTGTAATAAAATAAGTGAAAGCCGCCGATGAGAAGTTGTTGAATTATTTTAAAATATTACCATAATCAATAAACAAATATATCTATATGAGACAATCCTGAATTAAAATGGTACCTAAATTGAATTTTGTTTTTTATTTCCAACTTTGAGACATTCCCGATGGTTTTGCGTTAAAAAAAACATAATTTGATAAAAAATAAGTAAACAATGATGATCTAAGACATGACGATTTAAAATTTGAACTATCCTGTATATAAAACAATTTTTATGGTTCCGTACGTCCGAATAAAAAAACGGAACCCTTACCTGTATATAAAACAATTTTTATGGTTTCGTACGTCCGAATAAAAAAACGGAACCCTTACATCACTCGTGTGTATCAGTCTGGCCGTCCGTCACAGTCAATTATCTCCGAATCTACTAGACCGATTAAGTTGAAATTTGGTATACATATCAATTTCTGTGACCCAAACGCAGAGGTGTGACGTGAATAGATGAAATCTGTATATGGGAGGTCATTTTTGGGGGGAAGGTGGAAAATAAAATAAAAAAAGACATATCAAATGGAAGGTCTTGTTGTGAAGATCTTAAATTAATAGTTTCCAAGTTATTCAAGAAAATAGACGAAAATTGACCCCCCCCCCATCTCCGAAACTACTGAACCTGAAATTACTAGTTTTCTACTTATAGATTATAGGAAAACCTATAAGAAGTCCATGATATTAAAATAACATGGCATAGGTAACATCGTACGGAGCCCTCTTCACGCGAGTTCAACTCGCACTTGAAGTTTTTTTTACTCGGTTGCAATGCTGAGATAATTTTTTATCATGCGACACGTCAGACACTCTTGTGAACGCGTTTGCTTTGCTGTGAGCGATCGTTGGTCGCGAAGGTGCGGAAATGACAAATAACTTTAGTAGGAGAGCCCAAGAGGGGATGTACTCAAGCGTGTCAAATTAAGGTATGGTAGATTAATTACACGCTGAATACGTCCGTTATTCATGGTGGCGATTGATTTTTTCTTTTATGTTTATTTTTTTACAAAGCAAGCATTGAAATTTCATTTACCTACAATTATTATTAATTAGCACAAATAAAAGTAGAGAAGATAAATAGATGATCCAAATGTGTCTTGACGAGCCCGTTGGATGAGTCGTTAGGGTGCTTGCCTTAACGCTCTGTTCAGGGTTCCCGAGTTCGATTCCTAGCAGGGTCAACTTTGAAAAATGAACTTTTCAAACTTGGCTCTGGTCTGGATCTGGAAAGTAGTGGCAGGGCACACTGCGTTTCGCAGTCATTTGGGCAGCCCCTCTGGCGGCAGTAACCACGCCTTACAGAAGACCACCGTGAAAAACAGCACGTGTGCTGTTGTGTTTCGGTGAGTGAGTAAGAGCCCATTTCCCTATCACCTCCTAATCCCTTAATCCTACTGTAGTCGGCAGCGCACTTGCAGCGGCTTTGGCGTTGCTTGTGTCACAGGCGACGGAAGCCATCTACCATCAAGTGGACATCAGCCTGTCTGCCGACCTTAACATAAAAAAAAAATAGGAAATTACCTACGATTCGCCAAATATACTATTTGGCATACATAAACAATATTATTTAATTTTCTTCTTGCCATAACAAATAAAAAAAGAATTGTGCTATCCTGTTCCATCTTGATTTTGTTTGTATTATACGCTTATGTGAAACGCAATCATGTTCAGAAATCCATGTAAAATAAATTTTATAAAGTAAAATTTTGACTTGCAAGCAAAGCAACATGTGGATTTCAAGAATTCGGCCAAAGGGATAAGGTAGGAGATACGAGATAGGGCCCTGGCGTATCTTACATACGTACTGTTTATTACATTTGATAGCTTTTTTAAATAAAACGATACTTTAAAGAAAATTAAATATTTTATTTTTAAAATCTAGTTAGGTACATCGATCTTAAATAGTATAATACCGATACGAATAATTTTTAAATACTTTTTGGTAGAATTCAGTACAGTCAAGAAGCTTTTTGCCAGGGTACAATCAATAAGTGATAAGTGACATTTATTTTTACTTATTACTAAATCTCTCCGCGACTCCGATGGTGAAATTGAGTTTGTGAAAGAATCACAAGAGAGTTTGTAAAAATGAGCCGCAATGCGACCGTGTTTTTAATCTGCTGCAAGTATAATTTTTTTCTTTTACAGAATTAATTTCGTAGAAAATTACTTAAGGCGAGGACTTAGCAGAAAAGTTATTTTCGTTGCCTAATTTGAGTAAAAAGAAATTATATTTTGAGAAAAAAAAATGCGAATTACTCCCCCCCCCAAAAAAGCTTTCTCGTCACAGTAATAAAAATTTTCTGCGACAACTACATTATTTTTTAAGCTTATTAATTAATTTAAGTTCTGTACGTACTAAAGTTTTAATCGGCTACTTTTATTTCTTTTTCATATTTTACACAATATTTAGGAAAAACATTCCAATTTTAAATCCGTTCGGTTATGTCCGAGAAGCCATATATTTTTTGTACAATATTGCACCTTAATTCATGGGTTATTAGGTTGAGTTCATTATGGGAAAAATTGGAGTTCAACGATAAATACAAGGAATATAAAATCCAAATAGCCTCTACTGACATTCAGACTCCGTCTGGCAGCATCCAACACTAATGTTGATATTAATTGAATTTTAAAAGATATATTAATAGATAAGATAAATAAATAAATATACCTTACAATATAATATTCCTGTAATTCTATATTTTCTTCAAAAATTTTATATTTATATTTCCGCGGCCTCCAATCTTCTTAGTAATTTGTATTTGCTCGATCAGTTTAACTGGGGGCCTAGCCAAGATGCACAAAATGCAAACCACACGCTTCCTTTGCGTACTTACGAAATGAAAGAAATGAAGCCCGGTGATTGGTTGTTGAAGTTACAACTGTCACAACAACCAATCACCGGGCTTTATTTCTTTCGTATCGTAAGTACGCAAAGGAAGCGTTTGCAATAGTTTGCATCTTGGCTAGGTCCGCGTGTCTACTTTGGATAGCCTGGATCAGACAATATTTTCGACGCGATCTAAATACACGAAAAGCGCCATCTATTACATTTGCAGGGCACTAGGTTTTAAATAGCGCATAACGCCATACAATTCAGACAGTAAAGTTTAAAATCCCATGGGAACTTATTACCGGAATAACATGGCCTATCTTTGTGCCAAGTTGCATTCAAATCAGCCGTTTATACTTAACTTGATAGAGTCACATTAATGAATCGAATGTTTGCGACCTACATTAATTTTAGTGAGAGTAACATGCGTTATTTCTACGCAGATAAGTACCTAAATTAACTAATCCAACATTTTTAATTTCAATGGATGTTTTTATACACCGGGATATAAATATAATTGTCTTATACATATTTAAATAATAATTTTATGTGTTACACAGATAACTTTTTATACCTACATAATAAAGTTAATAATCTTTAACACTTATTAACTTGAAATAATTTATCTACATACTTAATAATTGAATAAATTTCATACAATTAGCTTTTTTATTCATATGTTAAAATATTTTTGGACGCATTTTGGGGTTTTCCGATAGTTACTACAAACTAGTTCTTATTAGGCAAGTACAGGGGATACTAAAATGGACCCAATGTGATGGTCTTAAATGCAACTAATTCTACTAAGCTCGCTAAAGACTCGTATACTTTTTTTTAGAACAACAGTGATGTGTTTACCTTCGTAAGAAAGCATTATCATTACTATAAGCATAGATAAAATACTACTTCCAGTATTTTATCTATGCTATAAGTGAGTCTGCACAGCAATCAGCAATTCCAATAAGGTAATCTCTAGTGGTCCTCATTCCTATTGGGGCCAAACTATAAGTTATCTAACAAAAATGACTACCTAAGTTTATTTTTTTTTAATAAGGTACCATTTTCACCTTAATTCTCCAATAAATAGTTAGACGCTTTATAGGGTATTTTACAGATTTTAGGAAAATATCTCAAATTGTTTATTATACCATAGTACACTTGCAATTTGATTTCTTTGTGAATTACTTTATTTTCTATGAAAATTACAATCAAAGTTTAAATGATAAATAAGACCGCCAAAACGCTAAAGACGCCATACATGTGGGTCACGAGTCACGTGATATCAATACGTCACTTGCTTGCAAATAAACATTTAGCTGTCAAACCGTAGTACTACAGAATAAATAATAGTACTAGCACAGTCTAACCATACGTCATACAGTCAGGCAACGCTCAATGTTTGAGCCTGCAAACTGAAGCGAGTTCGCCGAACGTTGCTCTACGCAAGTACATCGTTGCCTGACTGTATAACCTAAGTATGGTTAGACTGTGGTAGTAGCGTTGTACTGTATTAAGCATCAACTTTAAACAAAGCAAATGACGCAACTCTAAATGTAACCAATCGCGTGCGTTTTTAACACGGAGCATATATAAAGAGGAGATGGCCTAAACAACTGTGCACTGATTTCAAACTAGGTCCTGACGTCATTTTTTGTGGGCGTGGTCTTGGTCAGTCTGCTGTCGGCACTGGTCACGGTGTGGCGGCGCTTGTTTGTTGTAGACTACAGTCAATTTTCATTGGCAATTTAAGATAATTGGGCGGGGTCTAACTTCCTCCTTGCCCCGCGCAGTAATCACGCGCCGCTCTATAGAAAAATTCAATAACAACATCTCCTGGCCTAAACAACTGTGCACTGATTTCAAACTAGGTCCTGACGTCATTTTTTGTGGGCGTGGTCTTGGTCAGTCTGCTGTCGGCACTGGTCACGGTGTGGCGGCGCTTGTTTGTTGTAGACTACAGTCAATTTTCATTGGCAATTTAAGATAATTGGGCGGGGTCTAACTTCCTCCTTGCCCCGCGCAGTAATCACGCGCCGCTCTATAGAAAAATTCAATAACAACATCTCCTCTTTGTATATGCTCCGTGGTTTTTAATCACATGGTCAAACATGAAAATTTAATTATTTTAATAATGATTTCTTATGAAAATCGTACATATTTTTAAATACTGTGTTAGTTAATTTGGTTTAAAAAAATATTTACAGTTAGTCTAGTAACAATTCGTTTCATATTTTCATTATAGTCAAATACCGTATTATGTAATACATACAATTGTATGCTACGTTGTACTAGAAAACAGTGCATCTTAATGTAATAAAATGTCTTTTAGAAATTAGTGTATTGACAAATCAATGATAGGTAGTGAAAGTAAGTGCTGTCTATAAAAATCACAATAACAAAGTGCCTTCCCCTTTTCTTACTAGAAGAACATCGGGGAGACTTATTTTTCGTGTCGACCTGTACTTAGTTACATTCTGCATACTCAGATGTCACGTGTTCCGATAAAAAATATGTTCGGTATACACAGATGTCAAGTCACTACGTCTTATAAGTTCAAATAGTTCATTTTTCGATAACAGATGTCGCTGCGCCGGCAGATTATAACGCGTTATCGTTACATTCCTTAACGCGGACTACACTTTTCGCATAAGGCTTTGACCTAAAATGTTCTGTTATATTATAGATGGTTAGAAGTATCAAAACAGTTCCTAAAATCTCTACAAACGTTTTGATAACTATTCGGTATTCAACAATACAATGGCATTCGTTCAGGTAGGAAAGCATTCACTTAGCACCCCTTGAAGTGTTTTCCTCATTTCTAAAATTTTACAAACTGAAGACCAACTATGGAACTTTCAAAGAGCGATTTGGGTGTCACTCCCAGCCAATATATTATGAAATAATTTAATTTGTCAGTTACTACTCTGTAAAAAAATATATATATAAAAAATATCAACAAAAACTAAATGAACGAGTTAGGAAAAGAAATAAAAAAAATAAAAGCAAAAATTATCGTGTTTATTTTACAAAGTAAAAACAAATCATTCGCCTGCATTATTTAAATGAGGATTATTAAAGAGGATTCCTAAATTTTATTCATATAAAATTCACAAAATAACACAAATACACATTGAAACATTCTATATACATTTTTACTTATATTGCTTATTATTATTTATTCATTTTATTTACTTTTTTAAATTGTAAAGCCTAACTCAGATTGTGCTAAAATAATACCTAACCTTATATATATAAAAATAAAACATTTTTATACACATTAAACCGATCTAATTTATGGTTTTTCATGCTTTTTTATTTATCTGTTTGGTGATTTATGATTGGAGATTATTTAATACGCATAACGAATTTGTTATGACAAGTGCACGACAATAAATATATGGCCAACAATAAGAAATTCATACTACATAACATTTTTAAATATACGAAAAATCCTGAATGCCAGGTTTCCTATAAAATTCAAAGCATCCCGTGTCTTTTCCAAATTCAAATATAATTAAATATTTTCCCTATGATATTTAAACTATGTAAAAATAAAATTGTTCACTATGATTGCCATTAGTTTTAAGCTCCAGACTTGATCTTGCCAGCCATCCGATCTATGAGGTTTGTTATCATGTCTGCGTCCACTAAGCCGATAAATTTGTCCACTATGAGTCCATTTTTAATCGCTATCACCGCCGGCACAGCTTTCACCTGAAAATTAATTATTGATCGATTAATCTTTAATCATCAACAGCCTATCATAATGTACCCACTGCAGGGGCACAGGCCCCTGCAACAAGGGCGTATGTGCTATATGGTCCACCATGCTGGCTCAGTGCGGGTTGGTAGACTTCACATGCGCCTCAGAATTTCTTCTTTTAGGCAGGTTTTCTCGCGATGTTTATCTTCACCGTTTTAAAGCAATCAGTAAAATGCACTTGCACGACCGGGGATCGAACTCGGACCTTTCGACATGATAAGCCGCGTCTTTCCCACTGCGGCATGGACGCTCTTCTATTAGTTTTTTTTTAATATAAAGGAAGGTAAGAAAACTCTCGGTCCATTAGATGGTAAGTGTCTATCGTCATCTATATAAATACTACTAGGCTGCAATTAGTAGACAGATGCGAAAATTTTTTACCTATAAAAATTTATAATCTTAACGAATTATACACCTATGGTTCCCCAGGAATCACTCTATATGTAAGTATTTATAATTGAAAATTGATTGACATTCTGACCGTCCATTGTTTAATAAATGGTTTGAGGAAGTATAGATTACACAAGATTCTTTGACATTTTAGTTTTGTATACTACACAGTTCCTACTAATCCAGATAAAAGTGACTAATTAGATAAAGAATAATTTCAAATTCAGTCGTTTATTGCTTTCCATAACCCAATATTTTTTAACATTGCAAAACATTAATATCAAACAAGATACTTAATTAAGTAAGTAAGGAGAGCCCATTTCCCTATTCCTTTCCTAATCCTTAATCCTACTATGATCGGCAGCACACTTGCAGCATTGTGGCGTTGCCTGTGTTATAGACGAGAATAGCCAAAATGAACCGTCCGCTTGTCTGACGACCTTAACATAGAGAAAAAACTGCATCATAAAATTGGACTCTTATTCTTTAAGTTTGAAATGTTGAGTGGATCTTTGAGTAAGAGTGGATAGATGTGTGCATATTTCTCGATAGCAGATATAACTTACCTCAAACGTATGCACTAATTCAGCGTTGTCCTCCACATCCACGACAGCCAAATCCAAATTCTGGTGCGGCTCAATCAGCTCCTTCAATTTCGGCGTCAGGATCTTGCACGGCTCACACCAGTCCGCATGGAAATTCACTATCACTGGCTTATCATTATTCATTACCTGCAAGGTGGTAAAGGGTTCAATTTCTGAGAGGACATACGTTTGAAATGAACTTCCAAAGTTGGCTCTTGTTTGGGTGTTGTAGTTTCGCAGTAATAAATTGGGCTGCCTCTGGCCAGTCCCTTTGGAAAATTATTGGGGGAGGCCTATATCCGTCAGTAACGGATACAAACTCCCATTTCCCTATCCCATCTTAGTCCCTTATCCATAATCTCACTAAGGTCGGCAATGCACTTGCAGCACTTGTGGTATTTCTTGTGTTAATAGACGACGGTAGCCACCTACCATCGAATGAATTGGAAGCACGTCTGAAGGAACTACGGAAATAGGATATCAAATTATATCATTATCATTATCTTCATCCTCATCTCAGTCGTGGGACGTCTACTGCTGGACAAAGGCCTCCCCTCTAATTCTCCAAAAGGACCGGTCTGAAGCTCCTAGATCCACTGTCAACCCGCGGCCCTTATCAGGTCGTCTATCCACGTTGTAGGTGGACGTCCTACGCTACGCTTGATGGTCCGTGGTCTCCTCCTTTTTTACATCTTAAATTCAACGCCACTTCAAAGTTATGTCGTCTGTTCGATCACGAGCTATTATGATCGCATTTAGGTCTCATCTGTTAACAAAAAAATCGCATCTGTTAACAAAAAAACATATAAATTATCCGTGTACTGCATACCTTATTAACGAACTCCTCGTTATTCTTGACTAGTATAGTTTCATTATGAACCACAGAGGTGGATATATCTTGGACTCTCCTTATACTTGCCAAGCTTTTAATTGGCGACCGAAGACTTCTACTTATTGCGCTAGACATTTTCTACTGAAACAAAAAAAAAAGAGTTAGCCAAAGTCAAAATAATAAAATCGTAAACGAGCCGTGTCTTTACACTAAATATCTTTTCAAAAAAACACTTTGTACACGCTGTACTTATTTCACCGAGGTTAAAAAAATAGTTTTAAATTTTTGTCCGTTTGTCTGCCCGTTTGTGCACGCTAATCTCAGAAACGGTTTTCACTTCCCCCAAGCTTCCCGCAACATTTAGTGTTTGTTTCATTCCAATCGGTTGACAAACGTTACAAAGTTACGCGTTATACCGAATACCACGCGTACTAAGTTGCGGGCTCAGCTAGTGTGTAATATAATTTCATTGTAAGATAGAAAAATTAAACCAAAAAAGGTTGCTTAGCCTTCAAAGGTTTTACGCCTGCCCCAGAAACAGATTATAGAAAACTTTGAATTGAATTTAACTTTTTATAAAAGATTTAAAATTATTAATAAATTACAACTTAAAACTTAAACGATGAAACACTTTGGACACTTTTTTTTAAATTTAAAACAAGCTAAAAATTCAACAGTCTCGCAAAAAGATAAGATATTAATAATGTCCTTTCTATGTACTCGGTATAATCTTGAATCTTTTATTTGATAGGGACTCGGCAGGGTTAATAATGGAAATGATTGGGTAGTTCAAACAGTGATGTCTTTCTTTTCATAGATTACAAATGTATTAAATAATAATCAATGATATATTGGCCATTTTGTTTGATGACCTTTTGCTACAGAATAATAGTATTAACGTACAGAAGTTGCACTCATTTGACCTTGAAAGCCACCGTTTTAATAGCCCCACAGAATTTAGTATAGCCACCGCCAGGTATCCTCACTCGAAAAAAATATGAATATTTTTTTTCTAAAGGTTTAGTTCGAGTGTTTTTTAGTTTTCTGACAAAGTGATAACCCTTACACTCGAGGAGGCGGCGTAAGTATGTACGGAACAAAAGACAACACAAAATTATTATAACTACATACTATCGTGCGCATGGCGTTTAGGCGTAATTTACGATTGACCGCGTGCGTGCGTAAAAATATTACGGAATCAAGACTCATACATTTTTATTTGCACAGTTTCAATTGTAATTTAGCAAAATGATATCTGGTTTTTATGTAACCTTGGTTATACTGCAGCGATCATTCTTTACAACAATCACAGCATAAGCATACTGATATCATGTGAGCTTGTTATCAAACTACATATTAACATAAGCAGCAACAGCCAATTCATAATTATCATTGGATAATGGGATTATAATGGTATTTACATTTATTAAACAAATACATGACACAACAGTTTTGAAAGTTAGATAAAATTGTCATGGTATAAATTTATAAAAATTGAACAATTATTTATAAATTTATATAATAGCAATTTTTATTATTTGCATAGTTAATAAAATAAATAAATAATATTTACAAAAGATTTTAAAGCGCTTCTCCCCACTATGGAGAATTTATATCTTCGGAAATTTGTGGTCCTCATAATCCCTATGCAAAAATGGATATTATAAAATATTGGATTATATAAATCAGAGGTTTTCTCATAGACCATATAGCTCAGTGGACCCCCTGCAGCTATATTTCTACCATACACTCGACAAAAAGATTTAACTATGGAAATTGCGGCTGAGTTCCAACCACGGATGGGGAGTTTTCTAAATTAAATAAGTGAGAATTCATTGTTTTTTTTGTCACCCCCATTTTTTGTCATGCCAACGTAAACCCCTGTCGAGTCTCTCTTGGTCCACCTGTGTTTAAATTATAATATTACAATGTTGGTACAATGTTATAGAAACTACTGAATTTTGTTACAAAATATATAATTGATGATTTATGAAAAGAGCAACTAGGGGGTTTGTTGCTGAGTTCTTCCTCTAGAAACAGCATTCCGAACCGGTGGCAGTTTTTAATAATATAAAATGATAAATATTTGATGAAGATAAATGTTTTGTAAAAAAAACTTAACTTTGAATAAATGATTTATTATTATTATTGCATCTAATGCTGTTGCTGTAGAATGATTGTCCAGCAAATTCCTTTAATCTTCACTAAAATAAATAAAGTAATCTGACCTGTTTCTGAGACTTAAAAGTTCTCTAGAGATCTAAAAGGTGGTAACGGTTTTAATGCAAAGGTAATAAAACTTTGATTTAGTCTACATGAAAGCACTTCTAAAGATTCACAGGTGTATATTTCTTAATATGTCATTAAAGAATGCTATTAAAACTTTCTAATGATTAAGAAAACAATTATAAAGACTTTCACAAAATTATGTAGCAATTAGTGATAAAATTTAATAATTAAAATGAACTTCATCATCATATCTCTCTACTATTGGCCTCTGCCAAGGCTCGTTCCTCTTACCAAAAAAAAAAAAATTCACAAATAAGTTAAACTGTAAACAAACAACTTACCAAGTCAACGGTTACCAACGTTCAGTTATCAGAACCAAAAGTTTTAATTTTTTTAGTTTCTACGGGAGCAAGACACATATGAACAAAACTATATATTATTGCAACACAACCACTGACAATTAACAAAAATAGTAACGCGTATCTAAAAATGAAAAGTTCGTCATAAAAATTGGCGCCGTATACAGTAACAACGTCTCCTTTTGGCAATAATAGCAATACAATTGTTAGCGAAATAGATATCGCCACGGAAATTTTCCCAATGAAATGACCAGTGCGAACAGAAATCCAGCATGACATGAACGTTACAAACCAAACCACAGTCAAAATGTACACTCCTACACCAAAATTAGACATTGTTCGTTAGTCATTAAATAATATTAAAAGATAACAAACAAAACCCAACGAAAATTCGATGCATGCAAAATGTTTTTAAGTAGGTATTTACGTTTATCACAGCTGACTCGCATATAACTGATTGATGTGCAATAAGGTTTTATCTAATTTGAATTCGTATAGTGATTATATCAATAAACCTCTCTAGTTTTACTTGCAAATTAAAAATTAAAATATTTTTAGTTTGCTCGCTCACTTACTAGAAATGACAGACATGACAGTCAGAGGCAGTAGTCTAGTACAGTACAGAACACTATATAGTTTTACTTAGTTACTTGACACTGACAGTCAATGACAGTTGAAATAAAAAGTTGTCATATATGGAATTAATTTTCTCGTATAAATAGGACTGTTTTCAAAGTACATACATTTAAATATATTATAACGTTACATTAATATAACAAATATTTCATCATACAAAATTTATCAAATTGAAACGTTTGGTCATTTTTAAACTGATTGAAAATTTCTCTTTACAGTTTGATTTGTTACGAGTCAAAATACGAAAAACAGTGCTAAGGTATCTCCTCTCCCCTACAATGAAAATAATACCTGCGCGTCAGTAGCATGATTTAAATTAAAAGGTCACATTATTTTGTGTACTTTTATTTTAATATACATATGTTTCCTTATTTTCTACAAACAAGATCGCAAGTTTTTCGTTTCACTAAATGACTCCACAAAATTAAAAGTGATATCTCTTCTTTCAAAATTTTCTAGTAGGACCGGTAAGAAGCAACCTGGATGCAGCGTTTACCCGCAACTGTGTCTGTACAAAGACAAATGTGTTGTTAAGAAAATACAAGATTGTAGTCAGTTTTTGTTTCGTTTAAGGTGAAATTATTTTAAAATTGTTGTTTTATTTTTAACAAATTAGGGAATTGTATTCTTAAATACCGACGCTTTAATTTTTAGATTAATTACATTTTAAGCTAAGGTGAATTTTTATCTCTGACAATAAATCTTAATACTTGGGTTTTTTAATGGTTTTCATTTATAAATATTTAATATTTTATTAGTTTTATAGAGGTTCTATATCATATTGGTGTGATGTATACTCCTTGTAAAGTAGCTGGCATGTATTCCAATCTGTTTTGAATAATAGAATGGAACGAATCAATTGACACGAGAAAAGAAAAGAAACACAACAGACGACGACAGGCAAGTCGACTGGGAAGATCAGAGAAGAAAAGAGGAATCAAGATCTTCGTTCCAAATTGAGGAGCAAGCAAATTTTACCAGAAGAAACCAAGTAAATATTGTACAGAGTGGCAGTCTTTTCATATACCTATATAAATTATATGGAGTTGTGTGTTAATGTTTTGGTTTTATGTGTCATATATTTTCTTTTTACAGTTGAGAATGTCATTTGCTTATCTTTTATTTATATTTTTTTATCTGTACAGACAATAAACGAGTGATTGGCCTTTTGTGTGTATTTGGAGTCGATAGTAGAAAATAAGTTAGAAGTAGGACAACCGCTCCTACAGTTTAAATGATACTTGTAATTAACTCGACAAATTAATCCAACACATCTAATGATGGCATCATACGTAATGACTAGCCTATTTCGTTTAATTTTCTTTATTCAGCAATAAATTAGTCTAATTACCGCAGTGTATGTCTAGCGTTGCCACCTCTCCGTGTTTGACCCGGAGTCTACGGGTTTGAATAGTGCATATCCGGGCTACGGGTTTAACATCAATATGTCCGGGCGGCGAGCGAAAGTCTACCGTTACGCAACTGCCGGAAATAATAGGTCAAATTTTGTCAATTTCCATAAGTAATGCTGGGGAATTTATGGACAGACGAGCGAAACTGCTTATCAGTTAATATGGTGAAGTTAGAGTTAATTGTAAAGCTTAATTATAAAAGACTTGCCAAGAATTTCTTTTAGTAGTAGCATCTTTGCTTGTTCAGGTTTTTTGAAAAAACCTGATCAAGCAAAGATGCTAAAACAAACTCTTACGAATAAAAACTATGGTTTTAAAAATCAAGCTGGCCTTAGCAATAGCAATGCAAAAATTCCTATTACTTACAACGAAAATATCAAACATGACATGTGTTGATACCTAAATATCAAATCAATATCTAGAAGTTATTATAGTTCCCTTGTATCGCATACAAAAAACGCTAAATGTGAATTTGATTCATCTCGCAAATTTAAGGAAATCTAAAATTTATAGGTCTGGCATCACAATTTCCTGAAAAACGTCATAGTCTACACCAAAGATAATTGTATTAGTGTATAGATGGAACAATAAAAATTGAAGATTCCTTCGATACTCGATACCCGTCTTTCTAATGGCTGCATGTCGTATGTTAAAGAGAGATAACAATAGCCGAATATGACGTCTTAAAACGCTGCGCGCCATAAAAGAGGCAACGTCATATTTGTTTATATCATGCTGGTTAACAAGTCCGTTTAGCTTTATGTGATTTAAAATACTTAAAAATCTGAAAGTGTAATTTCATAAATCTGTTGCTTGCCAAGAATGGCTTGTACTGTTCCCGTTTGTCCAAGTAGAGTGGGTGTTTTGAAGGAGAATAATGGAAACATATCATTTCACCGGTAAGTCGCACAGCTCGCACTCATTAATTTTGGTGTTTTGTAAACAAATTTTTATAATTGTTTACTAAAAATGAATCGTTGCACATACATACACAGCTCTAAGGTTGATTTATTTAAAGAAAAGCTGGTGTTTATAACTAAAATTTACAAAAACCAAAGTTAATCGGAATATTTGACATTTGTCTTGCTTTATAGTGCTGTAGTCTGATCTTGATAAGTTTATCGATATCGATAACTAATTTATTTTTAGTAGAGTGTTGACAATTTCTAGCATTCACTGCAGGTTGAAAGTAATTTTTATCAATTTATAACAGATTTCCCACCGACATCGATTTAAAAAAAAACGTGGACAAAAAAATGTAAGAAAAGCCGACGATTGGAGAGCTTCGCAATATACCTACAAGAATATGCTCGATGAACTTTGAAGATTCTTGCTTTCGCCAAGGATATCAGCGTAAAATTCTACACTCGTATGCAGTGCCGACAATATTCCCAAAATTACCACCATCGTGTAAACCAGTAAGTAATATCTATAAGTTATAAAGAAGTTATGCTTCAATCTATGAAAATTATGAAAATCTTTTGAATCATTAATAACCAAAAACTATTTCTTTTCAGAAATTACCCAGAAAAAGAAAACTTACTAATAAATACGTTGATACCCAAGCTTCAACATTAACTGCAAGTCTTTAAATTAAAATGTTGACGAATCACAGATGAATGATATCACAGATTAAAATGAAACGATATCACAGATTATCCAATCTGTGTAATCTGTGATATCGTTTCTAATAATAAAACTTTAAGATTATCGAGTTTTTTTTCTCTCGTAATAAAAACCTACTCCCGTTCTACCCCTTAAGGATGGATTCTAAATATTTCTACTCAAAAAATAACTATTCTTTTGAAATATTTTGGTGAAATAAATGCGAGAGGTTGCATACAATCTCATACAACCGATTAGCAATGCGGCGAGTACCAGTACGCACCCACATTTTATTTATATTGAATAACCAAACAGTACACCGAAACGCATTTAGCCATACTTTTTATCCGTCATATATTTAAAATCTATATCAACGATATCTAGTTATCAATAAAAATGCACAGCACTATTATACGCTATAACTTTAGCTTGCATTGTATAGTCAAAATGGAGACATTCACTCAACTTCGACCCGACAGATTATATATGTATGTCTCTTTCAATCTTATGACAATTTGAAGGTGTTAGAAAGAATAAAATATTGCTGCATTTTATGATCCATCTATAGGTACAGACTAATTCAACATGACTAATTCAACATCTTTGGTCTACACAACCAGCAAGTGGCTGTCAACCAGCTTCAACTTCAAAAGTTCCGTAAAGTTCATTCAAAAGAGATAATTTTATTGTTATTGTCAACCGTGACTAGTGACGTCATTCCTACTGCCCTGAAATTCGTACGATTGTGGGGGGAAACCTCAGACCCCTTCAGAGTAAAACTATTCTTCGAAATCTGTAAAACGAGATTCAGACCGATTTCACCATAAATTTTCCTAACATATTGTTTTATATTATCTAGAATTGACAAAACATTGGGATTATTACTTAATGTGAATCCCACTTTTTGACAAATGGTATCGAAAGTTTGCGTAAATCGAAACGACGACATGCCAACAACGTAACAATTATATTAATTTATAATTGATAGGTTGCCAGTATTGTATTATTATCAGTGTGGTGAGTTTTTCTAAGGCTGTGTTACTGTCAAGTTTATAGAAAGGTAAGAATTTATTGAGTTTTTTTCTAATTTTAAGCTCCTATTTGATATTGTTTGCTATATAAATTTCTTACTTCAATCTTGCCTTACTAAAACATCGACACAATAAGTTCAGAAGCTGCATTTTTACTATAAAAAATAAAACGCCATTTTCCGCTTCGTGATCCGCTCATCTGGAATATTTTTTTTTACCATAAATTTTATCTCCCAAACAGAATTTCACGACGAATTTTACTAAGATAGCACCACACACAACCATATGACCATAAGAATTACATTTTTTAGGTGCTTTTGTTAACTATGCTTTCGCTGGGTTTTGATGACTAATGTTAAGACAAGCCAATACATAAAAATTGCGATTTTTGTTTGATTGGAAGGCCAGGCCAAGCAGCTATTGTTGCAAAGTCAGTGACCTATAATTGATTGGTTTTTTAAAATAAGTAATATAGATATCGTTTTGTATATGATTCGAAATTTATTTTCTTCTTGTCAGTACGAATGTTATTCTAGTTTGTTTATAAAATTTGTTTTTATAGGTAGGTTTTAAAAATAAAATAAATTTTTCTACTTAAATATTGTTGTGGGTATTCTTAATGAAATTGTTTCAGATTTTTGGATCAATATGTTTCGTTTTATAAATGACCTAATACGATGACCTCACCTAGAGAGGTGTAATGTTATGGTCATGTTAGAAAATAATTATTAATTGAAAATTTATGCACGTTCATACACTCTCTAGATTTAAGGAGAATTTGACAATGTACATAATTAGATACTAAGGTAAATCTTAATAAGCATATTTCTTAATAGCATAATTTTTTTTTTCTTAATATTCTAATAGCATAAAAAAGTAGAAATAATACTACCTATATTCTACTTAACTGAAAATGGATAAGTATTTTTTGCCTATTTAGTAAGTGTACTAAAGAAAATTAAAATTACAGTACATTAGTTTAGTCATACAAATTTATTATCAGTTGTAACAAAATTAAAATTTTTTTTTATGTAATATACACAAGTACTTACAGCTTCCTAATCTTAAAATTAGTAATCTATAAATAATTTACATAGTAATAAATGAGTTTCTTCCATATTAAAAGAGTGTAGGTAATGGAAATATTTTTCTAAAATTGTGTTTTATTATTATTTTATTACTCTGTGATTTGTGAAGATTTCTATCACTCAGGTATAAAAAATAGAAATAAATAAATATATAATTAAATTGATGTATCTCCATCTGATGTATATAAAAATGGCTAGTTTTGCAATTTTCAAATAAAAATAAAAACTTTTGATTCAGAGTGAAAACTAAGGAATATTTCTTTTTGTGAAAATATAATGATTCCTCTATGAAATTAGCAATAAAACATTGGGTTAATTTTTTTTATGGATCAATTTACTATTCCTTACAAGAATTACGTTGACTACTTGTGCTGAAAATTTAAATACTCCACATAAATATTATTGGTTTTAAACAGTTTTTTAACATTGTTGATTTGTCATCAACTGCTTCCACTTATCAAGAATTATTCAATATTACTCTCTTTGTGAACTCCAAAGAAATTCTGTTAGTGGTTTAGTGCAACATATTATTGTCATTTGTTATTATAATATCTTATAATTTGTTAGATTGTGATGGATGAGCTTTGTACAATATGTGGCATGAGACCTGGTGACCTTTAATATGAGCTATTGAATAATACCTACCATGGGCATCAGGCTCTCAGAAATGACAACCCTTGCTTGTGTGTGACAATTTAGGTGAACATTGTTTGTATAATTTGTGTGGTTTTATGTGATTGTGTAGAGCTAATAAATGCATTATTATTTTATTATTAATAATAATGCTGTGCTGGATTGTTAAAAATTTGGTTTAACTTTTAGTTTTTTTTTTATGTAAAGTTTAAAATGTATATAGTAAGTATCATGCCGAATGCTACAATGAAAAAGGAATAGTCCCTCCAGGCGTAAAGGACTCGCGACCGGCCTCTAACGCAATTTATCACTTGCTATCTGAATTGTAATTATTTTAAACTCCATTTGAGTTTTAAATTATTTTCTGTCAATTTGCCGCATAAATTGAACTAATCGCATAAATACCATTTACTTTAAAGTCTATTGCGTTTAATTTGAATATGCTCTGGCTCTTCTCCAGAGTTCAAGCTATATCCATACAAATAGGTTCAGTAGTTCAGCAGTAAAAAAGTACAGACAAACATACTTATCTGCCTCTGTCCGTCTGGCTACAACTGCCTGGCAGTGCATTTTCCTAGTATTTCTTGTGTCCTTGACGATGGCAATCACTTACCATTAAGTGGATTGTCAGCCTGCCAGCCACCCTTTCCATGGATATAATAAAATGGTACAAGAACCGTGTCTGTACATTAAAAATATTTTTCAAAAAAAAAATGTACACTGTTACAGAGGTAAAAATAAAAATATTTTTTAAAATTCAAGCTTCCAATAACATTTAGTCTGCTTCATTCCAATCGGTTAACTACAAAAAAGTTATGCGCTATTTTAAAAACACTTACGAAGTCACGGGGACAACTAGTTAATAATAAAAGTAGAGTTATTATCAGATGTATGTATTACTTTTATCTTATGTTAAAGATGTCAGACAGGCAGACGGTCCACATTGATGGTAAGTGGCTGCCGTCGCCTATAACGCAAGCAACCCTACAGGTGTTCCAAGTGCGCTGCCGACATGTTAGGATTAAGGATAAGGGATTAGGAAGAGATTGGGAAATGGACTCTGGCATGCATCACTTACTTACTCACCGAAACACAACAGCACGCGTGCTGTTATTTAACGGTGGTCTCCTGTGAGGACTTACTTAAGTAAATCTTCCGCCATGAGGTTACTTCCGCCAGATTGACTGCGAAACACAGTGTATATAACTTTTTTATATATACTCTTATATATAGCCAGCTCTTTCAACTTTGTGGCTTGAATCTCAATGTAGTGGCAAGGCATGATATGTACGTGTAATGCGTTGCGCGCAATCATAAAATGGACAGCCCCTCTGGCAGCAGCAACCACCCCCTTACGGTAGACCACCAAACCAAAGGAGTTATTCTCATATCACAGTATGTTTTATGTTTCGGTGAGTGAGTAAGGAATGCCAGGGCCCATACCTCTATCCCCTACCTGTTCCTTATCTTTTATTGACAGCTTATTTGCAATTTGTATAGCGTTGCTCGTGTAACCTACCCAGTACAGCAAGTAACCTACCCTAAAGAGGATTATCAGACTGCCTGTCTACTTTTACATTAAAAGAATTTGACAAATAATTGCTGCAAAATATCTGTAAATAAAAATCTATTGCTATAAAATCTGTTAATATAATTCAGCCAGCTAACATGGGGATAATTGCCGATACATTAATTTTCACCTAGAGAAACCGACATCAAACTGTTGCCGATTAATTGCCGTACAATTTCTGCTGTCTTAAGTTTAGCACGATGCGAAACTACATCTCGAATTATTTTACTACGTCTCAATGTAACTACAAATACTCGTGTTGATGCGATGACAGAGAAGTATCTTTCATTTTTAAGTTAACCATTTTAAAGCAATATAATAAATATTTAACTTAAATTAAACTCAGAACAGTTTTTATCCCTAAAATGAGAAAGTTAAATTCTAGCTAGATTGTCGTTGATCTAGCTAGATTAACTAGAAATTAGAACGAAGCAATGTTTCTGCGGTTATAAAATAACAAGCCACGTTATGATTGTAATAAAAAAAAACCTCAATAAAAAGTAAATTTTAGTCTCTTTAAATAGTAAATTACCTACTAGATTACTATTGGGTAATGGGCATCGAATGAAAGATTTAATTAGTAGTAAATGATATTATTTAATTAGTTACGATTTAGTTTAGCAGAATTCGTATTTACTGCTAAGGGGCGCAGTTAGAACAGGACTGACGCTAAAGCACAAAGTCAAATTATAAGTCTCTTATATGAAACAAAGAGCTATTGTAATAAACTTAAGTGTTTATTTGTGTGAAGGAGAAAGATTCTCAATCTATTTGTTAAAGTGAGACAGATTTTATTTTGATACATTCCAACAATTACCACCAATTCTGAATTATACAAAAAAATCTTAAGGTTTATACTCTTTGAAATTTGTATAACGGTAGAGGGTTTGAATATGAGTTGGGATCTTATTGTACAAGTGTATTGTGCATATAAAAAAATTATCGATTTTCTTAATTCCATGAATTGTTTCATATTCATGGCACCTTAACAAGTAAATTATGTGCATTTTGTATACATATATTAAACTAGCTGAGCTCGCAACTTCGTAAGAGTTCTATTTGCTATAGTTCGTAACTTTTTTGTTTGTAAACCGATTGGTATGAAACAAACACTAAATGTTACGGGAAGCATGCTACAATACATCAGTGAAAACTGCATTCAAATCGGTTAAGCCGTTTCTGAGATAAGCGTGCACAAACGGACAGAAATTCTAAAAACTGTTTTTTTGACCTATTCTAAAAACTGTTGGTAATGAACAATTTGTTTTTTTGAAAAAATATTTAATATATAGACATGGCTCGTTTACGATTTTATTAATATGTATCTATATACTAGCCGTGCCTGCGATTTCGTACACATTGAAAAATGTAAGAGTTCATAGAGTTATTACGCGAGTCCGTAACTTCGTCCGCGACCCTATTCCTAGGCCCCAGGGCGGACGGAGGAACACCTGACATCTTTATAGCTTTGACGAAGGAGGCGTCGCATTTTTATATTTTTAGATGTCCCTCGGGAACCTAAAGGATAAAAAGTATCGTATATGTATATTAATCCAGGTAATAAACTATCTGTGTGCAAAATTTCATCCAAATCCTTTCGGCCGTTCGGCAGACAGGCTGACGGTCCACTCGATGGTAGGTGGCTACCGTCGCCTTATAACACAAGCAACGCCAAAGCTGCTGCAAGTGCGCTGCCAACTAAATTAGGATTAAGGGTAAGGGATTAGGAGGGGGGATAGGGAAATGGGCTCTGGCATCCCTTTACTCACTCACCGAAACACAACAGCACACGTGCTGTTATTTCACGGTAGTCTTCTGTAAGGGGGTGGTTACTGCCGCCAGACGGGCTGCCCGAAACGCAGTGAGTGTGCCCTGCCCTGCCACTACTTTCCAGATCCAGACCAGAGCCAAATTTGAAAAGTCAATTTGTGTTATTGAGGAACAAACATTCAAACATGCAAACTTTCGCGTTTATAATATTATTAGGATGTTCATATTTAATATTAGCTTTACACTATCATAATGCTAACCCCTTTGACTTTATTGCTCCAATAGCCATCCACAGTAGTACAAATATATCGAG
Source organism: Bembecia ichneumoniformis (assembly GCA_910589475.2). Classification (NCBI taxonomy): domain Eukaryota; kingdom Metazoa; phylum Arthropoda; class Insecta; order Lepidoptera; family Sesiidae; genus Bembecia; species Bembecia ichneumoniformis. The sequence goes on from OU342535.1 coordinate 15,843,452, forward strand.
AACGTGTCCCCAAATAATGTCACATTAAAAATGTCCTACATGTAACTTAACTAAGAATGAGAGCTTAAAATAGAAATAATAATAATAGATTCCCATAAAGATAAAGGAATTTCTAAATAAACCGTGTATGTTGAAATATTGAACGTCAATTAACGAAATTATGTTTGGCCCTCTTACCGCCAACGAAACCGTATGAATCATAATGTTCTCATTACGCTGTAATACTTAATTTCTTGGTCAAAAACTCTCTCGTAAACTTTCATCGATCTAAAGAAATTATGTTACAGACTAGGGAGAGTTTTAAAATAAATATGTATTAAAGAAAATATGTAAGTTTAACGATCATGTCTTTATTTTTACATTTATTATTATTAATTCACGTCGACGCGTTTTTTTTACAAATATATAGCTACATTTTTTGGTTTAGTTGTCGAGTTTTATTTGATACTAGCCGTGCCTGCGGCTTCGCCCGCGCGGATTGTTTATCCGTATCGGGTATTTAGTCGTAGCGTACGCGTCTTGACCTACGTGCATTGCCTCTGTGGCTTCACGGCGCGGTCGCGTTTTACATAATATGTATTGTATCGTATTATCTCTTTAACGATACTAACTCACTTAGTTTAGATAACAAGAAAATAAAAGTCGATATTGTAAGATTCGACAGAAATGCCTACTTATAACACCATTATCGCAAAAGCAACTCTACAGGTGCTGAAAGTGCGCTGCCGACCATAGTAGGATTAAGGATAAGGAATTAGGAAGGGATAGGGCAATGGCCTCTGGCATCCCTTACTAACTTACCGAAAAACAACAAGCACGTGCTGTTATTTCACAATGTTAAGAGGGCGGTTACTGCAGCCAGACGACGGGCCGCTGAGTATCTGCCCTCTTACTTTTTTACATGTACTAATTTGACTCTTGTTACAACTACTTGTTTTATCGAATAATTAATTTGATCCATGTATCTTTGCATTTTAATAATGTTTCCAAGAGCCCGAGCTTGCGTGACCGTGACAATAGATTGAGAAATAGACACTGAGTCATCCCGCACGCCGCACTGCTCACTGCTGCACATTGAATATATAGTTTATTTGCAAATCAGTCTCTTGTTTAATCTTTTGAATCACACTATCCATCCGATGCAGTTTCCTATTAAAGACGCAAGGACAATTTCAAATGTGTTTATTTTATCTTTCCTTCACAGCGCAATATTTACAAACCAAGTAAAATAATTGAGCTAATGAAAGCATTAATTCATTCTTTTTCGTCTTGAGGCACCGCTCTCCAACTTTGAAGGTTGGTGGTCAGCCTGTAACAGCCCTCTCCTTTTTTGTTTGTAAGAACCTGCATTAGCTATCTCGGTCCTCTGATATTTTTTAGCCGAGACTTCTTTCTTCACCCAATTTTTCTTTTTCATTATGTTAATGTGAAAATAACGATGAACGATTGCTTACAATTTAAGCTATTTTAACGATAAATTTTAGGTAACGAATGTCCGCGGTGATCACGCACTTAAATTTGGAAATATCGTACATATTAGCAATCTAGGAATCTATCCACTTGCTAGTAGGTGGCTACGGTGGCCTAAAAACACTGCAAAACCAGTGGGTTTGTGAGTGGGACCCTGTAAGAATTTGTTTACAACTTGCTCGTAGAAGCCCATATTAAGTAGGCTAAAACACCGCAGATGAATTTCCTAAACTAAGTTCAATTAATTTTCCAAAGGCGTTTTGTTTCCATTTTGATTCGAATCAATGTGGAAAGTTTTAATTAGAACCAGTGCGGATTTGAAGTCCATCCCTTCTTTTCATCCAATCCAAATATTGACCTTAACTATTTGGTTTTGGTAACTTACTCGTAACTGCGAAGTGTTGTATTGACTGACCAACTAAAGGATGATGGAATTTTTATAAACGTTTCATATCGTCAATACCCGGAAATACTATAATTCGATTTTTAAAAAAATCAGAGACATCGCTAGTTTCGTATCACCTAGCACCAACGATTCAAAGTCTGCAATTTATCTTTTGAACCGGATTTGTTTTATAATAGGTGTTTCTTTATCTGGTACAGTAAAGGTTAATCCTAAGCCACAGGAATCACGGGAAAACGGTACGTTATTTATTTTATATAAACACAACCGATATTTAATAAACTTTGTATTTTGTAAATATTTAAATAAGTTCACAGACTGTGTGAACTTTCTTGTTTGGGTTTCCTGGTTTATCTGTTAGTTGGCAATTTTTTTTTATTTATTAGAAACAAACAGTTGCTACTAAAATTAATATGTAAGTACATATTATTATTACATTTGAACACTTAAGAGTTTCCTGCGTACATGCGAAAAAAAATCTAAGTGTTACAAAAATTCTTATATGTTTCATACAAAATGTTTATCCCCAGCCATGATAATAATAATAATAATAATTATCCTCATCATTCAGATGTAATTTATATATTGGACTAGCGACCCGCCCACGGCTTCGCCCGGCGTGCAATTTTTATATACCCTAAAACTTCCCCGTTTATCCCTCTTTTCATTAGCGAAAACCGAATTAAAATTGGTCTACCCGTTCACGCGTGATGCCGTGACCAGGAGAAATAGGGATTGAAACAAACAGTTGCTACTAAAATTAATATGTAAGTACATTTTATTATTACATTTGAACACTTAAGAGTTTCCTACGTACATGCGAAAAAAAATATCTAAGTGTTACAAAAATTCTTATATGTTTCATACAAAATGTTTATCCCCAGCCATGATAATAATAATAATAATAATTATCCTCATCATTCAGATGTAATTTATATATTGGACTAGCGACCCGCCCACGGCTTCGCCCGGCGTGCAATTTTTATATACCCTAAAACTTCCCCGTTTATCCCTCTTTTCATTAGCGAAAACCGAATTAAAATTGGTCTACCCGTTCACGCGTGATGCCGTGACCAGGAGAAATAGGGATTGAAACAAACAGTTGCTACTAAAATTAATATGTAAGTACATTTTATTATTACATTTGAACACTTAAGAGTTTCCTACGTACATGCGAAAAAAAATATCTAAGTGTTACAAAAATTCTTATATGTTTCATACAAAATGTTTATCCCCAGCCATGATAATAATAATAATAATTATCCTCATCATTCAGGTGTAATTTATATATTGGACTATCGACCCGCTCCCAGCTTCGCCCGGCGTGCAATTTTTATATACCCTAAAACATTCCCCGTTTATCCCTCTTTTCATTAGCGAAAACCGAATTAAAATCGGCCTACCCGTTCACGCGTGATGCCGTGACCAGGAGAAATAGGGATTCATTTCTATATTAAGATATAGATTAGGTAGATGGAAGCAAATAAAATTTATCTTCATTTTTTCTAAGTAAAACAACGTCTCATTACAGTGGCTTCCACGTTGCTTCTCATTTTAATTAGAACACTTGAATTAATCTTATACAATTTATCTATAATTACTTATTGTTATAAACAGTCGACTGTCTACTTCTAAATTATTGAGTGAAAGTTGAGCGATGCTTTTTAATGGTCTTTTTTTATTTCATTATTGGGTTCTTGATTTATCAATAATCTGTAGGAACAATAGATTGTTCATTGAATTCATTCCCTTTGCTACGTTTCTTATGTAATGAAGTTTTTACGTCAAAGATTGCATTGAATTTATCGATGGTGAAAGTCGGGCGTTACAATTGTGAGAAAATTCATGTACTTTTACAAACGATATTCTCAAAACGACTTCAGTGGCGAAGTAATATTGGTAAAATTATATGAGTGGTTAGGGTGCTCGCCTTAACGCTCTGTTCTAGGGTTCCCGGGTTCGATTCCTGTGTTTCGGTGAGTGAAGTAAGGGATGCCAGAGCCCCTTTCCCTATCCCTTCCCAATCCCTTATCCTTAATCCTATTGTAGTCGGCAGCGCACTTGCAGGAGCTTTGGCGTTGCTTGTGTCCTTAGGCGACGGTAGCCACCTACCATCAAGTGGACCGTCAGCCTGTCTGCCGATCTTATATATATCTTATATAGGTATATAGTTTAATGAACTTTAGATTTCATTATTGATAAGAATTCAAACAACTGTTGGATACAGAGAATATTAAATCTGGTTGGATATGTGTTTTGTAATTTATTTATTTAAGAAATAGGACATCATGCATTTAACATTAAAACAGTAGAAGTGTTGCTTAAATATTCTGATGCACATGCATTTGTACGTGACACAGCATTGACACAATATCGGAGTTAGAAGTGAACAACTAAGTCTTGAGAAAAGTGAGAGGTTAATATTTTAACAAACTTATGGTAGCCAGTCAGGAAAAACATCTTAAGGCGACGAATTGGAAATTTTGGTGGCAGGGATTTAGATTTTTCTCAGCAATGACAAAATATATGAAAGTGATGTTTGGTGATCTGTTTCTTCATGTTACTGACTTCATTTTGTCAGTTGGATTACACGATTGGTAAACTTTTATAACAGAGAAAAATATATCTCGAAAAACCTCTTTTAAAACAAAGATTTATATTTTACAGGCAAACGGGACCAATTAGTACCTCCAAATTTTCTATTTATATTAGTATAAAACATACACTTTAATTTTATAATTGTATTTCTTAAAATACATTATCGTTTTTTTTTATAAAAATCGTTTTGTCGCATACGACCTTACTTATTTATTTATTTATTTTATTTTAGAGACGCCAACAGCGCATATACTTAGATCATACAACATATCATTGGCAAATTATAATAGCTGGTATATGGGCCAATTATAGGCATCCACAACATTCAAATGAACAATTACATGCGTACATATAAATTAATAAAAATCAAATACCTACCATAGACATGAAAACCCTGGACCATATTATATACTAAGAATTATAAGAGAAAATTAAATTTAAATTACAATTATAAATCATTTTATCATTCACTTTAGAAAAAAAGCATACAATTTTGTCTTGAATTTTTTACGACATAAGAAAGGGCGCTCTCGTTTTCGTAGGCAATCACAGCCGTATTAATTGTTCATCGCTGCGTCACCTTAACAGAAAGCATTATAGATGTTGCACATTCGTGAGACTGGGGCATGCAAGCCCAAATTAGTTCTTGATGGAGATTGTACGGGACGAACAAAGACAAAAATACTTGTAATCGGGGAGACTCGTAAAGTACTGCGTACTACGGGCTAGAAATGAGTTTACCCGCATTACTTTTTTGAACACGGTTTGCATAGGTAGAAACTTTATTTCTCACACCTGAGAAATTCGAAACAAACTCCTTTGTTCGAATGTTTTGGTGTTTTCGTCTAACTACAACATGGTCTTCTTCAAACACGCTGTAAACGAATAATTGCTGGATCAGCAGTGCACCTGCACATCCCTTGTCCGTAGGCAACGGTAGCCACATACCATCAAATGAACATGCCAAATGTTTATGAATGCAAGTAACGGTCATGTGAAATTTATGATACATAATTTACGAATTCTTTTGAGAATTTAAAAAGTAATATTATAAAAGAAACGTTTTGCAAGCCTTTTGCTTATTAATTAATATCACTCGATGTCATAAGGTGAATAAACTAAAAATAAATAAATTATATTATATTATCCATATATAATATAATTTATTGTATTAATAATATATAATTCTATTATATTATATTATCAATTATATTATATTATATTATCCAACAATTGATTCGTTACAGCTTTGTTTGCTCTAAGTTTTTTCTAATTCCATGTTATTTGCTTTAATCGTACACCTTTTGGACTTGGTGGCGCCTCTGGTATTGATTCAATTGACCTTGCCCGGTCTTTTATGTTTTATTTGGAATCCTTCAACCCCGCATTAGACTGAAATTTGTTATATAATCTTTGTTCATTGATTCTTTATTTGAGGACTAGCCTTTGCCCGCAACTTGGTCCGCGTCCCTTGGGAACAGTATTTTCTCTGCTGGTGGGTATGTGAGATTTCTACTCACTAAAAACCCACGGTGTTTCCTCGCCCCGTCTATGGGCGGGGGGTCAGGGATCGTTGAAACACGTAACCTCTTCCCTCCACCAAACGCAGTATGCCCGTTCTTCCACTACTTAAAGTAAATCAGAAGGAAATTAAATTCGTATAACAGATACAAAAACATTGCTACGCGTATCCATTTCTATTCGCTTAAATAGAGAATTACATTTATTTAAATGTAATAAAAATAGATTTCATTTTGATTTTTGTACATTTAGTTTACTTAATTCACTTTGAGTATTCTGTATTTTTTGTATTTCCGAGCTCATACAACCCAAATCTTTTCTAGGTTCGAGTGAATAGGCATCTTCTGGGTGAGCTCGCTTCATCGTCGGCCTCATCCTTCCTACATGGATAGATTCTGGTCAAGAGCAAACCCATCTTTAATTTAAAAAAAAGAATATTCATTTGTTTTAAAAAATTGAATTTAATTCAGCTAATAATTTAATACAACATTTATTGATTCTGAGGCGGTACGAAGTTCGCTGGGTCGGCTAATTTATAATATAGTTAGGATAGATGACTTACTCTTTATAAAAATATTGTAAAAGCAACCTTACAAATTTTTTCAGCTTGATTATCTGAATTTTATTCAGCTGTATCTCAACTCAAAATAATTGTTTATTAAAATAATGTGTTTTTGACATTGATCAAATTAATTTTAATTCAGTTCTATTAGCATTTAATCAACTTGTCTCTTGGAAAGTCTACATACTGATTCATCACATACTAATAATTGCGATTCATGAGCAGCGGTACTCGCTATAGAAATTTATGATGCTCTTCAACTTATTGATGAATCATCGCTGTCCTGAGCTCTGTATGTGATATTTATATGTATGCAACATACACTTGCACAATGCGCATATAGTACGAGAGGGGGTTGGACTATAGGGTCGTCTCGCCACCCCAGTTAACGCTATTGGAAAACTTTAGGGTGGGGCTCAATGGCTTGCAAAATAGACTATTTTGATACATCTTTTGCAATTTCTGCGTAAAACATCATTTCGAGATAATTTCATTATAAGTAAGTAGGGATGGCAGATGTTTCGCAATCATAAATTGGACCGCCCGTCTGGCAGCAGTAACCACCCTCTTGCAATGTGATCTTGTTTCACTTTTGCCTTAGAGATGCTACCATCCATTCTATCCCTTATTTTTTATCCCACTCAGTCGGCAGCGCACTCGCAACACCTAGGGCGTTGCTTGGATTAACCTTTTTTTTATGTTAAGATCGGCAGACAGGCAGACGGCCCACTTGATGGTAGGTGGCTACCGTCGCCGTATAACACAAGCAACGCCAAAGCTGCTGCAAGTGCGCTGCCGACTGCAGTAGGATTAAGGATAAGAGATTAGGAGTGGATAGGGAAATGGGCTCTGGCATCCCTTACTCACTCACCGAAACACAATAATAATAGTAATAATAATAATAAGAATTTATTTGCGATGACCATGGGTAACTGATACCAGAGATGACATTTAGTTTTCTTGTTCCTTTATGACCAACCGATATTCGGTGTGCAATCTGCGACCACAACAGCACACGTGCTGTTATTTCACGGTGGTCTTCTGTAAGGGTTGGTTACTGCCGCCAGACAAATGACTGCGAAAACGCAGTGTGCCCTGCCACTACACCATTTACGTACCGTTCAGTGTACCGTCGTCGGTATACTGTAATTTAAAAGTCCCTAACCAAAATTATATCATTGGGCTCGTGGTTTTCTATCCATCTTTGTATAACAGTGGAATAACGTTCTTCTCTGTGTGAAGATGTATGGGTAATAATCCACAACCTCATTATGCCCTGGTAGGTCTTCATACTTCGTAGACAACTAGTCCTTCTAAACACACGCGTGTCATGCAAGTGGTCTTGTTTCGAGGTGTGAATAAGGATACCGGGCTGGGTTCCAGCACTCCTTCGGCTAAGACAAACCATGATTAGCTCTGACAGGTCGCCCGGAACGGGTATGATCAAATCCTGTCCAGATCAAATTATGCTCGAATGGAGTGCTGAAAAGGCGTGCATCCGCTTTTAGAGCAGAATTATTCTTGGCTAAAGGAGTGCTGGAGAACAGCCCAGAGTTCATTTCTCTATCCCTTCCAAACCCTTTACCTTAATCCTACTACGGTATAGGAGCACACATGCGGCACCTGTGGCGTTGCGTGTGTTAATAGGCGACGACGGTAGCCATCTACCGTCAAGTTGACCGTCAGCCTGCCTGTTAATCTTTACTTTTTAAAAAAATCTTGTCTGCAATGAAATTTTTTTCATAATCAAAGAATAACGCTAAAAATATAGACTTCTGATATTATTCGTCTCGTGTTACTACAGTGGATATTATGTATGTGAGATTGTAACATATTTTTTCATTAATAACTGTTTCCTTATCAACGCTTCAATATTGGTCAACATTTTTTTCTTTCTTATCTTCATCGACTCGATAATTTAGTGACGGTTGAATGCGTGCGCCGCACTACTCTGTTTCTCCACCACCCCGAGCCGAGTCGATTCATTCTAGTACGCATTGGACCACGGTCGGCGGCGGGTGTCGCGTTGCTATTTATAAAAGCCGGCATTAAAATCAGCAATTACAAAGTCCTTAGAGCTGCCCGTCCCAAGTTTTCTACGTAGTGTATATATATCTGTTTAGTGTATGTGTTTTTAAAGAGTTATTTCTTGAAGACCTTGGAAGTGAATCCGAAAGCGGACCACCACTACTTTGAAATTCGATTAGCATATTATTCTATAGAAGGTTTTTGCGTATATACATACGGTCATTGGTTAATATTGGAAACAAGTTTTGTCTTTTATGTAGTATTAAAATAGCACAAACACACGGGCTATTTGGACTTATTTCAAATCGCGTGTCGGGGAATGGTAACCAGGTAAAAACGCATCTCACGAAATGCGTTCACTGGGTAACATTTTCCCCCAATTTCAGTATCTAGTCTATTTTAAATCAGCTTAGGAATGGGGTACATTATTATAAAATTATTTTCAATTATTCATTTTTTATGTCAGTTGATATAATTTTTTTTAAATAACAAAAATATTCGACTTTATATTTTAACTAGCTTTAGCTCACCAAAATCGATTCAGTAGTTTTTTTTTTCTTGAAACAGACGTCCTCGCATACCTTGCAATTTTTTTAAATATTTGTAGGCTTTGTTTTATTTAAAAATAATGGTAAATATTTTTTAACTATTGCATTTGTAACAGTTAAAAAATATTGATGAAAGAAAAATAAATAATTTATAATGTCATACTATTTAAAACCAGATTAGATGTTAATGATCCAAGTAGTTAATTATTATGTATGTAGTTGTTAATTAGTCGATGAATCTAATTTCTCTTCAGCGATATCATTAAAATTCTTGACACCACACCGATTGTCTCAGGCGATAGATAATAATCAACATTCACAATGTAAAAATATGAAAGCTTCCCTTGATCTCATTAATAACAATTTGCACTCGCAGCTTTCAATTCGGAAATAGCCATTTTATCGTTCTAATTCTAGCGACTTTGAATAGTTTCTTTCGTGTTACAAAAGTAGTAGAAATTAATCTTTGTCTTTGACTCGTAGAGTCAAAAAAATATTCAATTTAACGAAGCAATCATCAATCAAAGTATAAACGTGACCTTTGATGAGATCACAAAAAATACAAGAATTTGATATCGATTTTTCTTAAGATTTGTTTTGATTATTTATATCTGTTCTTAAAGAAGTTTCGATGGACCAATGTAAACATGAAACATAATCACATAAATCTTGTAATGCATTTTGACTTTACTATCTATCAAGTTCTCTATATATATTTAAATAATTCGATTTTAACTGTCTTCACCCTAATAAAAATGTGACTTCATGTACGAAGAATTTTTAATTTTGTTTCTAAATCTTATATCTAATTAAGGCGGGGAATACCCGTTCGAATTAATTGCATTATAGCTTTGAAGTTCATTCACCAGTAGAATAGTATGTGTGCATAACAACAGTTTCAATAGAAAAATCAAAATGTCAATCAATTTTTTTTTATGTTCACGTCTTCAACGATTAAAATTATCATATTTTCATGGAAACTGTTATTGCTCGTATATTTTCAGTAAGGTATTGGCGATTTGTACATACAATCGAAAGGGACCATGTCTGTCGCGTAGTCTAGAGACAATAATATTCCTTTAATTTCCTCAATGTTATTTGATAACAATCGCTGGTCAATCGCCAAAAGGTTTATTTCGTTCATCTTGTTTCCAATGTGTGTTTTGTGTCTTCACCTACTCTGGCTACGAACCACGTCAATTACGAATCTAGTGTCTTTTATTAGATAATAATCTTCCATCAGATCATAAAGTAAAGTGCTCTGTTTCTAGTTGTTTCGCAGATATTACTTTTCCCGGCTCTACTGACTTATTTAATATTATTGCTCTTTAGATATTTAATCTCACTTTTAACCTATTGTATAGGTTACAGGTTATTATTTGGTTTACATGTAATTTTCTTAACAACTTATTTTTAAGAGCCTTCTGTTTAAACCTCCCTGACTTCAACTGTTGTGTTACCATCTAGGAACGTCCTGAATTGAATCCAAATATTTACGTGCAAATACAACGCGTCCGCGTGAGGTTGTCAATTTTAATCCTTTAATCATGTCCTTTTTTAATTATGCTTGACAGCTCAATTCCGAATTGCTTTTAGGTCATTTTATCGTCAATGATGGATGACGATTTCAGATCTGTCTTTCTGTCTTACGCCCCCTGGACCATAATAATTTCAAAGCTGGAATAATTTTTTTTTTATTGATAACTAAAGCTCGTTAATAGATACTAATAATAAAATAAAGGAAATCGGTTTAAAAACACGAGAAAATGAACTACATATTTTGCTTTTACGTATTTCTTTGTAGTGGCACAAACGTACGAGTTGTTATTTATTTGTTATTGTTATTGTAACAGATTATTTTTGTTTGTTTGTTAGTAAGTTTTATCACAAGACGAAGCAAATTAGTATTTTTTGAAAGTATATGAAATCAATTTTTTTAATATATTAACATTAATTACCTCAAATGGTTAGGATGCTGATGTCTTGTACTATCTGAAGTAAAATTTACGATTATGCATGCGAGTTATTAATTCTGTTTTCTAATTTTAACTCAGTTACTCATTTAAAAGTTTATCTTAGTTTCCTAAATTGGGTCAAAATGCACTGCTGCACTACAGTGCTACTCGCTTTGCGCTCTTCGCGTGCTTGCCAACTAGTCATGCGTTCGTAACTGGATGGAATTATTGTACATACTTGAAACACGTTATCCGCTTCATATTTTAATAACAAATGAGATTTTTTTGGTTAAATTGGCTCTATAACAGAAATAATTGCCAGATTTAAGTGGTAAATATGGATTATTCTTATCTTACTTGGACTTTATGGAAATATCCAATTTAAAGCTTATTTAGCTTATTATTAGCTTGAAAGAAACGAGCCTAAGCTTGAAACAACTCCCCATTTAGGGTTGCCAGGTGTCCGGCTTTATAAAGTCGTGTCCGGCCAAATATATACAAGTCCGGCTTTTGTTAGGCTTTTGGTCAACCCCGCAGCGGCCAGAATCACGCGGACACGCATAATTCGCGATCTTACAAATTACTTTAAGAAAACAATATGTGATTTATAATAAAGAGTAGAGCAAGTCTTAAAGTAATAAATACAGAAATAAAAAGAACTGTTTCTTTTAAAAACCAGTGTGTCAGGCTTTTATGGCAAAATGTCCGGCTAAATGTGAGTCTGTGTCCTGATTTTCGATTTTGAGACCTGGCAACTCTATCCCCATTAGAGATATGAATTTCGAAATACACAAATAACTGTTAGCCCCATTACCTTTTTGGATTATGCTTACTCTTACTTGGACTTTATCGAAATATCCAGTTTAAACCTTATTAAGCTTATTTATTTAGCTTGAAAGAAACAAGCTTAAGCTTGAAACAACAACCCATTAGAGATATGAATTTCAAAATACAAAATTACTGTTAGCCCCATTACTTTTTTGTCATCATTATGTGGCGTTACTAATGTGGCTTTTTATTCTAACCAGTCTCCTGCTATCATAAACTATTTACTATTCAAATCAGAAAATGTTTTGGCGCATTGCGGACTTTGTCCGAGTTCTATATCGGATTTTCTTTTTATTGCGTCTCGGTAGAAGTAATTCTTTCTCTTTATGAAATTATCTCTCACCGATATTAATTTGTAAAGTTTAATAACAATCCAGTTGTTGGCTTCTACCAAAACAAACAAAAGGAATGATAGCGGTGTCAACGAATGATCTAAAGGGATCAACGACATATGAAGCGTCGTGTTGCGTAGGAGTGGGCTATTTTAATTTTTCAGTTTATATCTCTTTCTTATTTCCACTAGCTAGCAGGAAATATATCTATCCCGTTTCCGCAAGACAGTTGTGCAATAATTGGCAACTGATTTATTTTCCTATTGCCTTGTGCCAAAAACACACGTGGATGACCTGGCCGGGATCTATATATTCTGTACTACATTTTGCCGGTAACATGATTGTTTTAATTTTAACGCTGAGCTATGAAAAATTACCTATGTTAACATTTTTGTTTAGTGGTCTAGTCACTGACGAGCTTTAATATTTTCAATTAAGAAATGAATTTTGGAAATTTCGGATTTCTTCCCCACCTTTGAAATAATTCAGTACGCTTTTCTTATTTGTTTGTGAACCGATTTTATTTCTTTCTTTTTTAACAGCTTTTGACGAGCTCAGTGTTATTAATAAATAAAGAAAATTTAAAAATTTGAGTCTCTTTTCCACTTTCGTCTCGAAAAATTCGAACAGTGACCGAACACCAGTAAAGGGATTCTTAAATGAACTTATTTATTGTGTTAAATACAATGAAAAAGTTTTCAATTTCATTGTAGCTTCGTTTATTATAATGAAGTCGATACAAGTCTGTTAGCGAGACTAAGAATAGAAACTTGTATGGTGCTAGCGTCCTTCCAAGGTCATCAAGTGAACACATTGCTATGGTGTGTCATTTCATTTCAATTTCTTTTATTACGCCCATGTTACCACTACAGTGTAAAGCTATTTTTGTATCGATATTTATTTTGTGTTAAATACGATTTTACCAGTGCAGTGAAATGGTTTTCTATTGGTAGTGTTTTTTATATTTATATCATGTCGAAGACCTTAAACGCCTATAGGATGTAAGTATTCTATCGATTACATTAATGTTTTTCGTGTATTTAACTGTGCAGTTTCAAAAGTACACTTTACTAGCTTTGCATATTATAAAATAAAGTTCTCGCTGCGTCTGTCTGTTATTTACGTTCGCGATAATCTCAAGAACTACTGGACGGATTTTCATACGGTTTTCTTCTATCAATAGAGTGATTGATAAATATCTTGAGGAATTTATAGGTGTAATAGTATTATAACACTGTATAATATAACACCTATATAATTTAGTGGGTTGAGGTAGCTCAAAGTTATACCAAAATATTTCACATCCAATGCGCCATTTTGGATTCAGATAGTACGTGGGTTGACGAGTCTAAAAAGCCCGGGAGTTTAATTTAATAAATTTTCAAATATTTCTGGTATTATGTACCTAAATGGTAATGTCAAATATACAGTTGGAAGCACGTTTACTCCTGAATAATAATCAACTAACATTATAGAATGCATAATCGCATCACAAAAATTTCCGGCCATATTGATTACGTCATCAACATCGCTATAGGACCAGAAAAATTTGTATCCCCGGGATTTTTAGATCTCGTCTGCTCATGTACTATCTGTATCCAAAAGATGCCAGATCTGAAATTTTTTTCAACTACCTAATCCCAATAATTCGTTAAGGTTTAGGTTTCCGAGGGTTTGCTAATTGGAGCATACCTATGCACAGGTGTATCACCAAGCAGTTCTACCCAAATCCGATAGATGTCGTGTTATATTTTTTATTTTTCAACGCTGACGAAGTCGCAGGCAGCAGCTAATTAAGTTTAATAACTGACTAAGGACGGCTTGCACCAAATATCATTTAAATATCCACAAAATACATTTACCAAAATTAACCTAAACTAGAGCTTGTTTCAAAGATTTGAATATTTGTGTTTTTCATATTTTAGTTTCATATATTTAAAAATAAAATGGCGAAATCTACTAGGACACCAAAATTCACCAAAGAAGACCAATTGTTGTTCGTTAAGGTGTTAGAGCCGTATTCGTATATCATTGAAAACAAAAAGACGGATTCAATAAAACATAACCAAAATCAAGAAGCGTTTTTAACCCCATAGCTTGTTCCGACAACATTAATGTTGTTCCTTTTTTAAGATGAATTTCTTTTCGTTGAGAGTGTAAAATAAATTTGTACGTGTCGTAAATTCTCTAGTAATTGGATCATTTATAAATTCAATAATTTCTTCATCATCGTCCAAATATAATTCCCAGATGTCCATTCACAGAAATGTCAAAATTTACGTTTCCAATGCATTTTTATACTCAAATCATATTTAACTTTGTTAATAGCAAATTTTGGTTATTTAAATTTGACAGATCGCTAAATGTTTTTAACGGTTGGTGCAAGACGTTTGTCGGACTTAAATAAGAAATTGCGTTTAAATAATACTTAAACAACATTTTAAATGTTGGTGCAAGCCGCCCTTACTCTTTGGTCTTAATTCAAATGAAAGTGTTTGAATGCTCTTAGTGTATTTAGCTCGGACTATAATTTTAGATCGTTCAAGATAGTCTTACGGTTAGAAAGTGTATTCTTATTAATTATTGTTTTTGCTATGATCCGACCGCGTTCTTGTGGATAGCGTATGAAGATAATCTATTGTACATTAAGTTAAAATATATGATATCCAATATTGGGTCATATAATTTAAGTATCTAATAAATCGCTTCCTAGCTCGTTTCATGAACGTTTGATTAGCTTTATAAAGTACACTCTATTGGAGTGAAAGCTAATTTACCGGAAATATCCACTCTTCTAGTTAAGTGATTTGCGAAGGGGACGCGAAATCTAATGATACTCTGACATTATTTTGAGCTTGAAACAGTGATAATTTTATTTACAACTAAACCGACGCGCCCCGGATGAAGCCTCTGTCTAGCAGGAATAGTGTATCTTTAAAATAGGTATAGCCAATCCTTTCGTAATCCCTTATCTTTAACCCTACTATGGTAGGCAGCCCTGTGACGTTTGCTTGTGTTATAGGCGACGGTAACCTCCTATCATCAAGTGGATCGTCAGCCTGTCTGTCGAACTTAAAATAAAAAAATTTAAAAAATGTGCTATGTGTTATTTTGATGTATACACTACTAGCCTAAGCAGCATCTGTTTTAGGTTGGGTAAATTGGGTAGTGTGATATTTTTTTTTTCGCTAAAATCACTCCCAAAAGTCGTAAACATACGTTCGCATGAAAACATGGGCTTAATTTTTTATTAAAGAAAATGTGAAAAGTTTGAAAAAAAAAAATGACTTTTGGGAGTGATTTCAACAAAAACTTACCCAATTTACCCAAACATACTCGTAGGTGATTCTTAACACATTCCGTCTGGGTTATACGAGTTTATTATTTTGTTATTGTAAAATTAAAATCATTATAAGTTCGGGTAGTTTTAGCATAAAAGTGAAACAAACTAGCTTTTATAACATTTAGTAGGATTTATTTGAGGTTATATTTTATGTGACATCGGTTCGTAATACTGTTTATACCAATCTTTTTCTATTTTCCCAATATTGTCGGTTATGAGATTTTTTACCTGTGGTTTTGAATACTAAGATAAAATAAACCTCTCAAATATTATGGTAATATGCCAAGTTCCTGTCTTGTTTACACTTGCATTATTTTCTTTTAAAATTGCGCCAATGTTCAATAACTTATTTTAACAAAAATCTTTGGACGGTTAAAACGATTCTCTGTATAAAAATACGTCAACTGATTATATAACTTAATATTAGGTACATAGATTAATGCTTAGTCTCCGCTACTACTCCATCCAGATACCGCATGTGCACAAATATATATACCCATACCCGCTCCAGTCTCGATGGGGACATAAAAAGTTACACTTTGTTGGTGTAAAATTTATTTGATTTTAATTTCCACATAATTTGGGTAAAAGTTATTACGCTTCAACCTTTTTTTACTTGCACAAGTATCAGGAAATATAGTCATTTGCACAGTCACACTAGAGAAATTATTTGCCTCACATCTAGGACTTTTTTTTGTTAGACAGGCGGTATCTGGTTGGGAGCGCCAGCGGAGATCAATCATTAATCTATGATTTGGCATTATTTTAGGACGTTTTCGTCTCTTGCACATGATATTACAACGAAGGAATAATTTGTATCGATAATATGTTTAGTTTATTGGTAAAAGGTTATGATTGGTTTTCATCCAGTTTCTGGTTAATTGAAGTATTAACTGTATGTATCACCCTCTAATCGTGGGATGAATCACGGACTCGCACACGCACACGGACAGAATACTCTCGCCGATGACTCTCGTGTTACTAACGTGGTGCGAACCGCGAACGCGACAAGATCTTTAATTGATGAAAATGTTTTGATATTGCTATTATATTGAGATTGAGATCCACGTAATTTATTTTTAGTATTTGTTGGTGAAAGACAATGTATTAAAATCACTAATTCACTAATTGGTGATAGATTGTCTGCTAAATAGAACATAAGAATGTCACTGTGGTAGTTCACAATTTTCACAAATAGTCCTAATCCTAACTAACATTAAAAATGCGAAAGTGAGTTCATCTGTTTGTTTGTTGCGCTTTTACGCCTTAACTATTCAACCAATCGTCATGAAATTTTGCATATGCCATGACATAGGGTATACCTTTTATCCGGAACAAAAATACTGTTCCCGACGGATCAACTAAAAATAAAAAATTTAACACCCGACAAAAAAATATGAGCAATAAAGAATGAACAAATGTTTAAGACAAAGAGGCTCGAACGAAGTCGCAGGCAAAAGCTAGTATAATATACTATGGGCTATTTTTATGGGCTCGAAAATCGACTTACATGTTTTGAATTTATAAAATTTACATTTTATTATACCTAAATAACTTTCCAAAACCTTATCTCTCGTGAAAACAATTTGTCTTTATTTCGTCCTTTAACAAAGGTTCGACCTTGACCTTTGAGCCCCCAGACAAGGTTTGGAGTAATTCGCTCGAAACAGAGCCTTCGCAAATCCGACCATGAATTTCTGAGTAATAACGTACATACTTGTATCCATCTGTAATTACGTAAAGTTTGCACATACACAGTAAACAACTAGGTAAATTGTTCCAACACATTGTAGGTATCTGTGCAATACGTTCCGGTTTACTTTTCTGTTACGACTTCAACACTGATAAATTTAAGAAAAAATGTGTCTTCTAACTTAAGAAATCATGATATCTATTTCCAAGTTCCAGGTTCCGTAAAATCAGTAATAAAATTCATTTAAAGGTCATTATATCGGTACTGCCTGCAATAAGTTACCAAACTAAGCAATAAATAAATTGAAATCAACAATTTATCAAAAGAAAATTTTGCACACTAATTCTGTAGTAAAGAGACCTAATTCTGTAGTAAAGAGTAGCAAATCATCTTTATTTACAAAATACAACTAAGAAGGTTTCTTGCAAGTTTCTGTAGAAACAGCTTTACGATCCGGTGATATATTAATATTATATTATTTTCTAAAGTTTATATAGATAAATAAATATAAAATATCACACATTATGAGCAAATATGAATAGATACTCCTATTGTTTATTACCACCGGCTTTAGTGTGTGTAGATTCTTGTTGCATCTTCGACCCACATCGAGGAAACCTAGAGGTTCATTCTAACACGTCTGAATGAATGCTTCAACATTAAGGGGGTACTGCACAAAATTTTGGAAATTTACTCATTTTTAAGTGACTAGTACTATGCGCTGAATTAGTTAAATACATTAAAGTAACTTTTGTAGGTTAGCCTGATCCTTGCACAAGGTCACCGCCTTGTTGAAATTTGAAACAAATACATTTAAAATTAATAAAAAATACATAAACGGAACGACTTCTAAAAATTTATTTCTTCGAATACTTCTTAAATTTTACGCATGGAGCACTAATTCTCACATGAAAATGTTTGTATTGATATTCCGCAGATCCCCCCCTTCTTAATATTCATTATAAAATTATAAATATGAAAATATTAAGACTTTTCAATATTTAACCCAAACGCCTGATGGTTTTCCAAACAAAAAACATTGCTCTAATAAAATCACTAGGCGCACTTATTTGTCGTATGACATGACGTCATGAGGTCAATGTCAAGTCAGCTGTGTTATAAATTTTATATTTACATTTTACACATGTTTAAGTGTTTTTTGGAAGTGAAGGATTGGTAACCAGAAAAAGAATCATTATCTAAGTGACTAAATAAAAAATTTATCCTAAGAATGCTGCTATAATGTGGTAAGTAGACTTCTATTTGGAAGTATTTTTATCGGAGAACGCAATTGTCTGTTTTTTTTTTTTAATTTGCATACTTAAATATGGCTAAATTAATCATGTCATTGGTTTCACTTTCAGGCAAATAAGAAAATCTGGACATGCAAAATAAAATATTGCAATTGAGTCGAATTCCGTACAGAGTAGTGCAAACGCAGAACATGCAAATGCATACAGGTAAACACCTACCATTTAATGTCTCAAACAGAGGTGTATACAACAGGCTTGTTTCCACTGAGAATAAATCGGATGGCTTAGAGTTTCTAATGATTAACCATAATAATTAGTAAACAAAAAACAACTTTTCTATTAAAATAATAAAAGATTAATAATATTTTTGGAAAATAAAATCGACAAAATGAGGCGTTTAATTATGTGACATTAAACACCAATCAGAGAAGCGCATGGAAACGTGACGTCACACCTCGCGAAACACCACGTTGTGGCTGTCATTTTCGTATAAAGTGAACAGGTTATTTCGAGTTTTCAGCAATTATTGTTAAATTAATACAGTTCGTTTTTAGTTTAATCTTGAAAGACAGGTATAATTCGCCATGGAATCAGGATTTAACAAAACAAACAGCAGTATATTGCCCAAAATTGACTCCGTTATGCTTGGACAATTTTTTGCAGTGAACACCGACTATTGTTCATCGGAATTCCGCAATGGTAAAACTTCTATCTAAGTATTATGTGAAGAACAAACAAAGTCTTACTTAATTAGCAGTTACCAGTCAGAGAGTGGCATTTACCTACTGTGGAATCAGCCGTCTCAAGATCGCCGGTTTTTCTTGCCCTTGACCAAAACTGGACAGAATTTTAATTTACCCATATACTAGGTACAACTGATAATTATGAACTGAGCCAAACCCTCATTGGTGAGCGCCATGGAAAATGGTATTTTATATAAAAATTTGAGAACCGGTGGAAACAAAAAATGTTTTCCACCATTTTGTTAAATCGGTAAAATCTTCTGCTTACACGTCCACACTTGTCGACACAATCTTATAACTTTTGTGACTAGAATGCTTTTACAACCTAAAATTTTTAAAACATTTAAAGATTTACTTTTTGAAAGTATTCTTACTTTAAAGTTTGTTCTAAATAAAAAAAAAGTATTTTCAATATAAAATATGTTGAAATATTGGGCTGAGAAGCCAAGAAAATGTAAAAAAATTGTTTGTTTATATCTGTATATATTCAACTTCACCTGTTAAATTACAATTAAATGGTGGCGCGTTGGTAAATTTCAAGTTATTTTACCAAATCACACGATGAATTTCTTTTGCCACTGATATCAGGACAATAAATATATAAAAATACAATTAATACGATAGTAAAAACTTAACTTGACAATATTAATAAATGGTGATTACGTTTATTTCCTAATTTGACATTGACTCAAAACCGCTGACTTTGAGGTAAGCGAATACAAAGTTTTATTTTTTTTATTTTTTTTATTAAAGATGAGTTTGCTCTTGACCAGCATCTATCCATGTAGGAAGGATGAGGCCGACGATGGAGCGAGCTCACCCAGAAGATGCCCATTCACTCGAACCTTGAAAAGATTTGGGTTATATGAGCTCGGAAATACAGACGCCGGCAAGGAGTTCCAATCCTTAGCAGTGCGCATCACAAAAGATGTTTTAAAGCGCTTGGTCCGAATTAGAGGGATTTCGACAAGGTGAGGATGGTAACCAGCCGTACGTCTGTATGTCCGATAGAAGAAAGGGGAAGGCAGTATGATCTCATGCAGCTCTCGAGCACACTCTTCGAAGTACATCTTATAGAATACACAGGCAACTTTGCGTCTATGTGCTAGGCTCTGCAGCTTAGTTCTTATTAGTGTATTCATCGCCAATGGGCCTCCTAGCTCTGCGATCCACCGAGTCGAGTGCGGCAAGTTGGTATTTTGATGGGCCATCCCAAAGGTGACAGCAATACTCCATGCAAGATCGGACTTGTGCCTTGTATAAAGAGAGGAGCTGTCCAAGTGTGAAGCATCGCTTCACTCTATTTGGGATGCCCAACTTTTTGGCCGCTGTTTGGGCTTTGGACTCGATAGAATTACCGAAGTTGAGATTTGAGCACAACTTCATACCAAGAAGCTCAAGATCATTGGCCACAGGTACGGATGCACCTCGGAAAGTTAGAGCCAAGTCGAAAGGGCTCCTTTTTGCAGAGACCAAATACGCTTGCGTTTTGGTGGCGTTAAAATCAGCCAGATTCTTGTCACCCCATTGGCATACAAAATTTAAGGTTCAGTTAATTCGCTCAACCATTGCCTCCCTCTCAGAACGAATCCTGGACAAATATCTCTCTATGACCGTATTGTCATCTGCGTATACAACTACTCCTGGAAGAAGTAAGTCATTAATATGAAGCAGGAAAAGAGTTGCAGAGAGAACAGATCCCTGAGGAATACCGGCATCAATTGCCATGAGGTCCTAGGAGCAGCCATCAATGACTACTCGAATTGACCGTTCATTCAGGAAATCAGAAATCCAGCTACAAAGAGACCGGAGGGGATGCCGTATGTAGGAAGCTTGCCAAGTAAACGTGCATGCCAAACCTTCTCAAAGACCTTCGATATGTCGAGTGACACAGCGAGAGCCTCGCCATGTTTCTCGATGGCTTCACTCCAGTATTGCGTGACATATACAAGAAGACCTCCGGTTGAACGTCCCTGGCGAAATCCATATTGGCGATCACTGAGCAGGTCGTTAACTTCAAGATATGTCAGCAGCTTACTATTCAGTACTCTCTCCATAACCTTACAGAGTACAGAAGTGGTGGCGATTGGTCGATAATTACAGGGGTTGGCACGGTTACCCTTTTTAGGCACTGGTTGAACATTGGCAAGCTTCCAAAATGCCGGCACGGTATTCGTCCTGAGAGAGAGATGGTGCAAGCGTGTAAGTACAGGAGAAAATTCAGGACCACATTCCTTCAGGACCCTTGCAGGTATGCCATCAGGTCCACTAGCTTTGTTCACGTCAAGACTCCGTAGTGTCCAATCTCTTTGTTGTGAATCTAGATCTCTGGCATTGAAGATTCACAACGAGGTATTGATAGTGGCTGTTGAGAGCTGTAATAACCTTAACTTCATCAATTTGTTATTGTTTATTGTTTGGAACGTATATGAATAATTTGTTTGGCGTTTTTATCGTTGAACTTTTATATTGGGGCACTATACAGTATTTATAATACGAGGAATTCATTATTTATTAAAAAACACAATTGACTGTCATAAACAAACACGGCTGTTTCGCGAGGTGTGACGTCATTCAAGACGCCATGACAGTCTTGGCCTTTTTCGCGGTCAATTTCAAATTCATTTCTAAAAACTCAAAATACTAATGTAAAAGACCTATTTTTCTTAAAATAATATATTTTTGGGGTGAAATAGATGCTAAGCCATAGTTTTAAACTAATTTCCAAATTTTGTCAATTAGGCTATTATCCGGTAACATTGCATATGTTAGTTTGTAATAGGAATATATATTTTTTCAGCAAAATATTTATTTGGTCAGCAACTTTTTTTGGTTGACCTAGTCTAGTACTTGGTCACCAAATAGGTTTCTTAGCTAATCAAACATTTATTGGTTAGGTTAGATTAGGTTTTTTGCTTTTGATAACAGCCGTTTATAACGAAACTGTAAACTGAAACCGCGCAGTAAATTTGTAAAACTGTTCATTGATAGGCCCAAGTACTGAACAGTGCATGTTCGTAGACAATTTCGGAACGGAGAGGTTATAAACTATCAACTTTTAAGCGTTTTATTTTAAATTCAATGTTCCTTTCATAATATTCGTCAGTTATGTTTATTATAAACTAACGGTGTTTACAATTTGCTCTCTGTCGTTTTTAGTGTTTAATTTTATTTCAGGCTACCAATAGCAGAAATTCAAACATCCTCGGATAATCAAGACAGTGGAAAAATTGAATACGTAAATATTTCATACGAAAAAAGACTGGATAGAAAAATGGCAATTAAGGAGCCTGATTATATATTGAAAGCACTCGAAAGATAAGGTCAAAAATAAACGACAATTAACAAATAACGATAATACCACGACAACCAAACATCACAAATTTAATAATAAAAACTTTTTATTATTTTTTGCAGTTTTTCATTTCTTCTTTCATACTTTATTTATTCTTTTCCAGATATGCAGGTAAGTATACATAGGTAAAATTATGTATAAGAAATGAACAAAACATAGTGATCAGCTATGTTACGTTATATTATAATAATAACTAATTATTATTTATATATATTACATTCTATTATCATTTATTACATTAATTTTTCCTAAAGAAAAATTAGTAAAAATATGTTTTACTCTGTGTTCAGCCTAATCTGTAAAGTTATTTTTGTGTGCGTTCCGTCACCGCTACTCCAACTCGAAGATTTTCGATCGCGCGGCACGCTCTTAAGACAATGGTAAGTGGTGCGAGACAAGTGCAGCGTTCGTCTTTGTTACCTTGTCTTAGTTTGCGGTGAGAAATGCGAAGCCATCGACGAAATTTTTTACCTACATTCACTCAGAGCCGTGATAATACCTTATTTATACGCTATACATGGTGTATTTTTAGATCCATATTTTAGATGTGACATTATCTTTTTACATTACTATTCGACACTAGATGACCCGCGAGTCGTTGCCCTGTCAATTCCCTATAAAAATACCACAATTTTTAGAATTTTCTTTCTTTCTTCTTTCAAACAAACGTCCGGACAATAATTACGAACACAAATATGAAAAATCAGGAAAATCGTTCGTGCCGTTCTCAAGTGCTGCTCCGTCATGCATAATATGGCAATCGATTTTTATTTATATAGATTTTATTGCTACTGACACGCTATTTACTTTTATAAAATTGTTTAAAATAGTCCGTTATGTTTTCTAGTATTTCTATATACTATTATATTTCTAGTATTTATAATTATACACATTAATTTATACGCCAACAGTGATTGTAGTTTGTTTCCGTGTTATTAAAGCTATAGATGCAAGTACACTGCCAACATTAGTAGGATAAAATTAGTTTTATGATGGGATAGAGAAATTGGCTCTGAGATTTCAGAGCCAATTTCACTCACTCAACTTATTCACTCAGAGAAACAACAGCATGCATGCTGTTATTTAATGGTGATCTTCTGAAGGGGACAGTTACTGCCACCAGACAGGGTGCCCAATTGATGACCGAGAAACGCACTGTGCCTACCTCTGCTTAAAATAAAATTTATGTAATTTAAATTAACGGAAACTACTTTCTTTTATAAACTCCTTTGGTTATTATTTATATATGTTAACAAAACTTGAAGCACGTGTTTTAGTACAATTTTTCTCAGTCATATTCTTTTTATTTGTCCTTATGTTCTCTGAAACGACTGCACCTAATTTAAAGAATCTTTCTTTGGCAGTGAGAGCATTTCATAAGAATAGTCATGCTGCTTTGTTCCCGCTAATCGCTAATACCTAACTTTTTAGAGCGTGTTAAACCGTGACTATATACACTTATCTATGTATAGAATTCACCGCCTTTGAGCTTATAAATTCCTTTAAGTTAATCTCTAATGTGCTTGCTTTGAACTGACTAATAAGCCCAAAGCTAACTCCCACAGGAATAACATACCAGAAATTTTTAATGTCTCGCTTTGGTTTTACTACCTCCCCTTCGGTATTATGTCTAGACGCATCGATTGCTTCAGCTTTGTCCTTTGTGTTTGACCGCAGAACCATTCCAGTTATTAAAACATTTACATCTCTCATGTTTTCATCACGCTGTAACATATTATCACTAGTTTCTAAACATATGAATATATTAGCTTTATGTTTCATATATTTTAACTGTCTTAAATAAGTCTTGACTTGAACAAGAAAGATACATCGCGCAAAGATAAACAAATGTAAAGTTTTGTGATTGTCTCTCGGGAGTTATCCGTTTCCTTTGTGTATATTTCGGACGCCTATCTTTTTTTGAATATTATTTTGAATTTAGTCTATTGTAAGAGCCTTATTATTTTGAAATTTAAATAGTCCTTAAAATACCCTGACATTAAAAAAAAGAATTTTTGCAAAAGTTGAATATAAAAATTTAAAGGAAAAAATTACATCCGTGCGAAGTCTTTCCCTAGTTTATCTCTTATGTTCTCATATATTGCAATTTATCAATCTTACAAATACTAAACTTACTATTAAAGTTGGAGTGATTTAAAGTAAAGTATTTCAATCATTTACAAGACGCATTTCAAGAAGGCGTAATTTTTGTAAATGATAATTTTCATTTATGGTCCTAGATCTAGAAATAGTATTCGGGCGAGGTGACAGCGACCAAATTCAATAGAAACAGTGTTTTAATTCAGATAGCAATAAAGAAAGTAGATTACAATAGTAACTAATTTATTTAAAAGTGTGATTAAAGAGAGATAATTAAGTCTAATTCTTTCAGTAACATATTACAAGTCTGAAACTTTCTGATTTTCTCTCCAAAACACCGCAGCAACGCATTCAGGAGGGTTGTCGCCCTTGGAAACCATGGCAACGGGTGTTTCATGTCCCCCTTTCGTCTTACCCCTCGTAGGAATCGTGAATTTAGCGAGGTTGCCTTTTTATAAATGTGATTCAATTCCAGTATTTCAGTTTTAACTTTACCTACTTGATATAGAATATTCGAAACAATTTGCGATACTCCATCGACATAACCTGATCATCTAACTATTTATGTTTTGACCCTTGTAACGTTTATTGTTATCTCATTAGCTTTCCTTTTACTTTCATATTTTATTTGAAGTGTATCTGGTCTGCTAGAAAATGTTATTTCTTTTATAAGAATGCTTTTTATGAACTACAAAGCATTACTAAAACTTGTGTTCACGCACTAGTGTTCATTCAAAAGACGAGGGAAAAAAAGAAAGTGTTTTCAATTTCTTTTATTAGTAGCACCGAAGCTCGTCTAGCTACCTAATAAAAGAAAATCGATTGACAAGCGGTTGATAAGAGATCTCTTTTACGCCTATAACGTACCTAAGGTTGAATAGATTACAAATCATAAGCGATAATAATTGATATTAAAACACTACTATCTTGATAACTTTGACATTGGTCTGAGAAGAATAATTCGAAAGCTATATTTTGCTATTGATCCCAACGAAAGGCAATTTTATCTGATGAAATTTATTGCAGCAACTAGAAAGTTTTCATTGTTCATGTAATTTTTATTGAGATAGTTCGTTCTAATGTTCGAAATATGATATTTTTATTACTGGCAAGTTGCATTCCGCACTCTTTTTAAACATATTGAACATTTACTAGGTTTGGTGTCAAATGCATTCAGTTGCATACTATCTAAGTGACCTCGTTGGTGTTTCGCTCGGTTGCTTTAGCAACGGAGACCTGTTTCGGATAATTTGGATTGAATATCAATTCGAGACAAATAGAATGGATAAACGTTGATTTTTTTTTTCAAACTTACCCAAGGATTTAACGATTCAGCTATGTAAGAGGTTGATCAAGGCCAGCTATGCCATCTTCCAAATTCCTTCTGATAACAAATAATCTTTTGGTCTTACCACTTCGTCCGCGCACTTTTTCTTTGGTGTTAAAACATTTATTCATTACATTCCCGTAGACATCTTTCGATTAATTCAAATACTCAGTAGTTCAGTAATAGATTTGCGCTTCTTTCGTTTCTCTGATCTTTGTCCCAAAATATATCTTGTGATTGTTTACACACGGCATGACCCGTCCTTACTGTGTGTGTATCTGTACAGTATAAAATAGAATAAAAAATGTTTTTATTGTTAGGTTATTAGCGACTCGCATTTCTTTTTCTGCAAATTTTATACATAAACCTTGCTCGTTCATTGCTCTTTCCATTAGTGAAAACCGTATCAAAATCCCTTTGAGTGCATGGCTTTATCTTCTATGTCCATACATATAATAAAATCATTTGTAAAAAAAACAATTTGTACACGTTGTAGTAAAACAATCTGTACACGTTGTAATTATGTTACAGAGGTATAAAAAACATGTTTTTTTATGTCTGTTTGTGCACGCTAATCTCAGAAACGACTGAACCTATTTGAATGCGGTTTTCGCTTACGTATTTGTAGCAAGCCTCCTGTTTGTTTCGTAAACAAACAAGAAAGTTACGCGCTCTGTGCCGAATTACCTCGCGTACGAAGTTCCGGGCTCAGCTAGTTTTATAATATGTATAGATTTATTGCTCATATATTTTGTCAGGCGTTGAGTTTTCATTTTAACTTTTAGATGATCCTTCGGGTACAGTATGCAAAATTTCATGATGATTCGTTGAGTAGTAAAGGCGCGAAATCGTAACAAATGAACAAACTCAAGCTCATTCGGGATCGAGAGGCTAGAGGCTTTTGAGATTTTGATGGTTTTGCTTGATTTATCAAGTTCAACAAAGAGTAGGTATTATCGAACTCTAAATGACGAGTGTCAGGATAACAACAAAATCGAAGTATACAAAGGAAGCGTGCATCGCCGAGCCCACTTCCGACCGATTCCGATCGACACAAAAACTGGCCCGTGTATATTGCGAAATGTAAGAGGGGTGCGACGTTCGGCCGTGAGACCAATCCGGCTTGCGGAAGAGACGCCCCGGGAAGTGATTATAGCGACACTCGTGTCGCCCTGGTAGCCTACTGCTTTTAATGGCCACTTAATATTGGAGGGTAACACGATCAGTAGTAATGTTTATTAAGAAGGAAATAAGTTTTAATTGGATTACAAACGTTGAGGCAACACGTGTCTGATCAGTTTTACCCATAAACGCGACTTATATATACTGACTAATAGAGAAGTATGCTTTTATTTGCTTTCACAGTTAGATGCACAATTGCCGCTCACACGTCACATTAATACTGATTTATTATGAGGCCAATACAAAATAACTTTATATCACATTTAAGAACTTTTTCTAAAAAAAAGAAGATAATCTTCTAATATATAAAATTATCATGTCACAGTGTTTGTAACAAAACTTCTCCGAAACGGCTGGACCAAGTTTAATTAAATTATTATTTAAATTATGAAATTGTTATTTGAATTTATTGCATTAAATAAGAATTCCTACGCTTGCTCTTCGAGTCGCAAATCGTCATCCACCATGCCTATAATTATCGTAATTCGCATGCGACACATCTTCTGTTAATGTCGACTTAAGAAAATCATAAAAATGCAAAAATATAGAAAACCATGCAACTTTTACTAAGGCTAAAATCTGGTCACAGGTAACTCATGACTAGACCTATCTTTGGTTCCAAGGTTATCCTATACTTTTTTTTTTATGTTATGTCGACAGACAGGCTGTCGGTCCACTTGATGGTAGGTGGCTACCGTCGCCTATAACACAAGCAACGCTACAGGTGCTGCAAGTGCGCTGCCGACTACAGTAGGATTAAGGATAAGGGATACCGGACACGTTGTATATGGTTTGAACACGGGTTTGAAAATAAAATTGGACCCTATAAGTGGCGCCACAATCGGGTTACGGAATTATTTTCGAGTTCTGGCAGGACAAAGTCTGCTGGGTCAGCTAGTATATAATATGTAAATATAAAATTTTGGCATTAACATTCGCTTATTTTTGTATGAGAGTATGCATCTACCAGTATAATATTATGTATATTTGTTGGAAACTTGTAGGATACATATATATGTATTTATTACTTATACAAAACTAGCTGATGTCATTTTTTATGTTTGTTACTCTTTCACGCAAAAGCGGCTTAACGGATTTGGATGAAATTTGGCACACAGATAGTTTATTACCTGGATTAAGATATAGGGCGTTATCTTTTATATTTTTAGACGATCCCTCGGGAACCTACTGGTACACGAGCCAGGTGAAAATTTCGTCAATCGTTTCCATACAATTTTTTTTACGTGTATGGGCTTAACCCAACCCACGGAGGCGCAGCTGACGTTCAAAAGGCTTCATGATACAACTCTCACAAGCATTTTACGAGCTATCGCCCGAGAGGAACTTGGTCATGAGAATATGTTGCTGGCTTGCGGTCCATAACATTTTTCCAATATAAAAAGTATCTTTCCCGGATAAAAAGCAATGTAAACGGTTATGTGAGTACCTCTATACCGTG
Organism: Bembecia ichneumoniformis; assembly: GCA_910589475.2. Lineage (NCBI taxonomy): Eukaryota > Metazoa > Arthropoda > Insecta > Lepidoptera > Sesiidae > Bembecia > Bembecia ichneumoniformis. Next base: position 15,872,152 of record OU342535.1, read on the forward strand.
ATTTATCAATAAATGAATATCTCCATTTGTAGGGCTTACAGGTGCCATAAAAGTGCCATTGGAATTGGATTCCTGTCATTCCGAACAACGAACCATCGTAGTAAATCTGTTGTAACTTGAAACTAGGGTTCACTTGACCAGATTGACCGATTTTCTCGTATAATTTAATTAGTCTGATACTGACGTGATTGTGACGTAGTTTCTAGTTTATGCTTAAAAATATTTATGCAAACGTTTAATTCATGTTTAAACATGTTTAAATTCAATGACATTTTTTTGTGAAGTAATGGCGTTTACGATGGTATTTGCTTATGGCTCCAAATTCGTCGATGACCATACGTAAAATTGGGTTTGTCGTGTAACCGGGTCTGATAGCATACAAATTATATTTATTAATATTCCATGTCGCGTAACTGTACATACATTAAATTGCTACACGTACTTCCTGCTTGTTATGGTAGGTTGTGTTTAATAGGGAATACGCACTTTTTTTTTTAATATTTTTATACGATAGGTTATTATCGTTATATAGACGTAAAAAAAATATCCAGCGCCGAAAAACTAAAATTTAATAATTCTTAATAAAAAAAAAATGTTAACAGCTACGGGCACACCGCCCTTTTGGCGCGCTTGTCGTGACGTCACAGTCTACAATTCCAATCAAATGTTAAAAATCACAAATCAAACCATGCCCTTGTTGACATTGACATTGTAGACTTTGACGTCACATTCGATCTGACCAATAGCGTTGCGTTTCAAGTATTTTGAATTTCCCACTGGTTTTTTTTTTTTCACTTTTTAATAACTATTTTCTAAACGAAAAAGAAATAATATTAAAAAATATTTTCATAGATATAATTCTAAGGCAATAAGTAATGTTTATAAAAAAATCTTACTTTTTACATAATATTCCCTATTGTTAAGTTTTATTTGATTTAAAATAGACCATCGAGGAAGTATTTTATTGCAACTATCAATGCCATTAATTGAAAGTTTAAAAAGATTGGTCCATGTTGCACTTGCCTTGTAAAACCGCGCAGCGCACGATAGTCTCGCTTCGATGAATATTTCTTAAACATGTAATCTAGGTTTATACATAGGTATCTATTTTTGTTTATTTGTATATTTTTGTCGAGTAGGTGCTTGTCTAAGCACTCTGACTCAGGAATGAACTTTTCAATGTTGGCTTTGGTCTGAATCTGGGAAGTAGTGGCGGGATACCTTACGTTTCGCAGTCATAAATAGGGGATCGGACAAATTTTCAGAAAGTGTTTTAAATTAATCTTCATGGATATTTATTCCCATAAAAAATACTACTTTATTTATTTATAGCCTTTTAGGTACTCAAAATCATGTTTTAATATTGTTTGTTTGAAAATGCCGCCAAAACGCCACGATAGTTCATCTGAGAGCGCGTAACGTCATTTGTGGTCATATCATAACAAAACAGCTGCATTGGCATAAGACAATGATTGCTCACAAATGACGTCACGCACTGCGATTGGTGTTTCAGTATAGATTAAAAATATTTTAAATAATAAAATTTTATTTCTTCATTTAAAATATTTAAATGAATTATATTAAATTATTATTCGATAAATAATCGTAAAAAATATATATTTTTTCTTTCTAAGTACATTTTAGATTTTAATCTGATTACTGTCTGATCCCCTATTGGACAAGCCAGCTCTGGCGGCAGTGAACACCCCCTTACAGAAGACCACCGTGAAATAACAAGCATGTGTGCTGTTGTGTTTTGGTGAGTGAGAAGGAATGTCGGAGTCCATTTCCCTAAAATTGTGAAATAATAATTAATATGTACATTGAATGTCAAGACAACTCTGTGACAAAAAACCATTAATTTCCACACATTTTCGTCAGCAAGTTTCTTTTGATGAATTACTTGAATTTGAATAATGATGATTGTTTGTTTGTTTGTTAACTATGCTACCGTATAACACTGACCTTTAAAAGAATGGTTTACGAAGAAGCCTAGAACTAGTATTATTGTAGTAATGTATTGTATTACTACAATAATACTAGTTATTGTAGTAACTAGTATTATTGTAGTGTATTGTAGTAACTGTCAGCTATAAACATATATAAATGCACCCATCTCTTCCCTCAAGCCAAGAAGCTCCAGAAAGTTGATTATAGGATAGATTAGAATATGGATGAAAAGTTTCATATTTAGGCAAAGAAAATTGCAAAAACTTAATGAATGTTACTTAGATGATGATAATTTAGATTACTTGGATACTTAGATTATACTTCGATAATTTGATCCGATAGTCAAACTGTTGTGCAGTTTTATGAGACTATGTTAGATTAATTCTTTGTTTTTATTCTTTGTTTAATAAATAAATAAATAATCACACAGAGAGAGCATCATAAAAAGCATAAAAAGCAGCATTCGGGCTTTAAAACGGATGGCTCATGCAAATTTAATTTAATTTTTATTTCAGACTAGCGGCCCGCCCCCGGCTTCACCCGGCGTGCAATTTTTATATACCCTAAAACATTCCCCGTTTATCCCTCTTTCCATTAGCGAAAACCGAATTAAAATCGGTCTACCCGTTCACGCGCGATGCCGTGACCAGGAGAAATGGGGATTCATTTTTATATATGTCGCAGGGAAATGAGGATATCAGGGATTTCACGAAATCCCTAGGGATATCACGAAATCACGGTAGATGCCGAATATTCTTGTTTATTACGTCTTCTTACTAAAAATGTTTAGTGATATGACAAAACGCTAATATATTTTCAGTGATATGTCGTTTCACTAAACTAAATCTAGCAAAATGAGAGAAGTGTTAATCTATATACATAAAACAAAGTCGGGTTAGTTACGTCATATACAACTTAAGAACGGCTGGACTGATTTTGATGAAATTTGGTACAGAGATAAATGTACTAAACCATGGAAAAGAACATAGGCTACGAAGGGTATGGTTCTGAGCATGGTTCTCTACTTGTACTACAACTTACAACTCCTTCCTCACTCATTGTAGGAATTACTATACTACTTGGTATACTAATAAACACAAAATAATCCACAGAAGTAGGTAAAAACGGACTTGAAGTACACGTGTACACGTGCTTCCTACTACGTAATAATTTAACAACTAAAATCACACGCGCTGCACTCGATTGGGCGGCCCCAAGACGCTATTTCGTGCCAACACGGTACAATTGGGAGCAAGACAAATGCATGGCTCGAATCTTATTCTCTAGTGTCCGCTTTTTTGACATTTTACTAGATGTAGTTTAGTGAAACGACATATCACTGAAAATATATTAGCGTTTTGTCATATCACTAAACATTTTTAGTAAGAAGACGTAATAAACAAGAATATTCGGCATCTACCGTGATTTCGTGATATCCCTAGGGATTTCGTGAAATCTCCGATATCCTCATTTCCCTGCGACATATATAAGAAGATGTGTTGAAAACCAAAACGCTTATCGAAAAACCGACGAAATCTATGGTAGAGAATTTGTTATTTGCTTATTTTAAACCATATCGGCAAGGACTTGGAGAACGTGATAATATGATTCGCACCTGTACGCGTAAAAATGGTATTATATAAGTTTCTAACTGTCGTAAGTACCTTCACACGCGGCCTTCTCGCGGTACACTCAAGTGGGTCAGTATTGCGTGAACATGAACATCTGTAAAAGTAATTTACAATCGAGGAAATAATTGACGTTTTAATTTTGTATAGTGCGATGTGAAGTCATTCCACACAACAAGCCAACCACCGTCTGCAACCTTTACTGGAAATCGATAACAGATGGCGTTGAACAAAATATGTAGTCACCGAGTTTATAAAGAAAATTGGGAATATTTTTATTTACTAGCAAACCTTACCTACATGCCCATCTATGCAAAATCTTATATATAAAAATGAATCCCCACTTCTCCTGGTCACGGCATCACGCGTGAACGGGTAGACCGATTTTAATTCGGTTTTCGCTAATGGAAAGAGGGATGAGCGGGGAATGTTTTAGGGTATATAAAAATTGCACGCCGGGCGAAGCCGGGGGCGGGCCGCTAGTATGTAATAAAATCTTAATGTAATAAAATACATTAAAGATTTTTTCAGAGTTCAAAAAAATATATTTTACAATTTTTGTTTGTGCGTTTGTGCACGCTAATCTCTGAAACGATTTGAATGCGGTTTTCACTGATGCCCGTAACATTTAGTGTTTGTTTCAAATATTGTTTAATCTGTCAAATTAACAAATATATTGTTATATAAAAAAATAAGTGGTTCATCGGAAGAAATTTAATAGATTTTACCTGGCAAAAGTGTTTAGCTATCGTTGTCAAGTTGTACAAATTGTTATTAACATTTAACATGAATTAAATTTTGCTTGCATGACTGTTTTTGTCTATTATTTCCTAGCAACTTAGAGAAAAGTACTGTACAAGTCTCGGCCGAAGTAGCAAAATTCGTTGGTTTAAAAGGGACTCGGCTTCGCCTCGTACTTTCAATACTACTCGGCCGCCAATTGCTCTATTTCCGGCCTCGGCAGTAATGTACTATTGTCTAATTATTTTCAACCCTATTTCGCTATTTTTGACAAAATAATTTGGATATTGTCTGACAAATACACAATGTCTTTTATATAAAACAAAGTGAAAGTAGTAGGTGCCTATGTGTAACTTTTAAACGTTTTTGTTGTTTTCTCGTTTCCAGAAAGAAGATCGAATCCCTAGGCAGGATGACAGCGATGTCACAAGAGGAGTTGGTAGCCGGCGCGCGAACAGTCGCCGCCGGCCTAGAAGCGCTAAGGGCGGAGCATGCACAACTGCTGGCCGGGTTCGCGGCGAACAACGATCACGAGCACGAGAAGGCGGCGCTCGTTAAGAAGAGCATCGACGCTATTGAACTCGGATTAGGCGAAGCACAGGTGAGAATTTACTTATATACTAGAGGTCGCCCAGCGGTATATATGTCGCAGTCATCTGGTTGAATCTGCTATTTGATTGAATGACTAGCGCGTTCATTGAATGACGACATTTAATTGAATGACTAAAGGACAACTCGTCAAGTCGTTGAATGTAACGTCCAACGTTTTGACTGAACGTCATTTAGCGAAGTCGTTGAATGAGTTATAGCCGACTTTGTAATGTTTGGTTAAGGTGCCCATGAGTTCGCAACTAACCTTACTTTAAATAAAAATAAATGAATTATAAAATGTTTCGTTAAACAAATTGTAATATTTGATTAGGGTGAATTTTGGGACAATTAAAAAATTACTGATTTATAAACTGCTGAGTTTAAAATAATAAAAGATTGTAGCATGATTTCCAAAGCTTTACTTAATCTCATATTTTTTCTTAGTATAAAAAAGTAAAAAAACCTAGAAAAAATTATCATATTATTTCAAAAGTAATTTATTAAAATATGCGCTATCAACACAGTGCTATCTGTGCGAGCTGTTTGATGCCATATTTGTTTTGGTGACTACTAGCGCCGCAGTGGGATAATAATGAAATAAATTTGAATTACCTGACTGATTTCATGTCCGCTATGTTCAAAGGGCTATGTTACAATCCGCTAACTAGTTGGACGTTTAGTGACGCTTGTTCAATCAACGTTCGGCCTAGTCATTCAATTACATGTCGTCATTCAATGAACGCGCTAGTCATTCAATCAAATAGCAGATTCAACCAGATGACTGCGACATATATATAGGCTGACGGCTGACGGTCCACTTAATAGTGGTGGCTACCGTCGCCTATAACACAAGCAACGCTGCTGCAAGTGCGCTACAGACTACAGTGGGATTAAGGATAAGGGATTAGGAGGGGATAGGGAAATGGGCTCCGACATCCCTTACTCACTCGCCGAAACAACATCACACGTACTGTTGCTTCATGGTGGTGGTTACTGCCGCCAGACGGCAGTACCCACCATCTTACATTAATTTAATGTATTTCTAATGCATATTATATTATAAAAATATTAACAGTCCAGTCCTCCATATAAACTTTAAATGTACCGAATTTCACACTCCGCATAACTTTAAAATTATTTATTTGCCTGTACATTGGTGTATAACCAGATCTTACAATATAATGACATCCCAGAATGTACTACCACATTTGGTGTCCAAAAAAATAATCATAAGTAAAAAGAAATATGTAAGTCAATCATGATTAAAATATGTAATTTATAGTCAATAATAATTATAAAAAAAAAAAACCCTAAAATGTCAGAATATAAAAGTTATTTAAAAAGAGATCCAAAGTTTTATATGAACATTTTTATCTTTTTATAGAATAGAAAACAATAAAATCGTCCATAAAAAGTATTTAAAAAAAAATGTTTATTAAACTTTATTATTGTCCCAGCCTTAAAAACTAACCCCACAAATAGCTTTAAATTTTAATATACAGTACTTTAAGAGACAACATTAGTACTGTTAATATTTAAACTAAGTTTGTTGTGTGGCCAATACAAACAACACAATATCTTAGTCATGTAAATCGTATTAAAAGCAAGTTTTTAACTGTGGATTCGCCTTAATTTTATAGAGATATATTTTTGTCATTTAAGAAAAATGAAATTATATCAACTCTTAAACAATGCATTATGCATATTACCAGACTTGGAACAATTATTGTTATAGTACTGTATTGTTTCGACTTACTTATTAACATACCTTACTTATTATAATCATATGTAGGTATAATTTATACTTCCTATAGAGGTCGTCGGACAATGTGGCTGTCTACTTGATGATAGGTGGCTACTGTCGCCTGTGAACACAGGCCAAGTGCGCTCTAACCTTGATACTACAGGACATAAGGAGGGCATAGGATAATGGGCTTTGGCATTCCTTACTCATTCACCAAAAGTCATTTCCAGGGCTGTGTTGACGATGACACAGAAAATAGAACTCATTAACGGCCAAGTGGAGTCCTCGTTTGGTCGTTTTTCCGAAAGATTTACAAGAGACCGCCCCGAGACGGCGACTAACGCCCTACTTTCTTTAAAAGCCTCACAGGACTACCATCATTCGGGTCGTCGCTATTCAGAGAGCCAACGGGCTCTTTATTAAAATTAGAAGCATCTCACACAGCGAGTGTATCTTTTATACAGTATTTTTTTAGAGTTAAAAACGATGCAAATGATGATAGTGTTAAAAATAACAGAAACAAGTTATGTTATATTGTGTAAAGAGATGCAAAATTTATGTAAATTTCCCATCTAGTTCATCGTTGAAAAACTCCATTCAAGTCGCGGTCTTGTGATTCTCTCTTCACTGTGCTCTGTTGACAAAACATGGGTTTGGTACAAGTTATAAAAAACAGCGGCGAGTGACGAACGCCAAAAAGTCAAAATGTTCAGCGAAGCGTGGCCGAGTTCAGCTAGTGGATTATATTTCTTAAAGCATCCATCGTAATTTCTTAATGGCGATGAAAAAATGAATGAATAAAAGGCGAGGAATATAGCTCGAGCGGACAAATTATCAATTTCAGTTAAAAAAATCACAAGTGAGATAAAAATAAAATGCTGAAATTAAGAATATTGATAATTTTTAACATGTAAAAATTATATAATGTGCCGTACTAGAGATTTGTTTAAAATTGATTTTTTTAAAGAGTTTTGACAAAAATACAATTTAATTTAATTAGATATTTGTCGACGTTTTCGACTTGTAGAGTATTTTTTCTTCAAGCAAGCATAGAATAGTTATTCTGATACTTTAACAAAAATATCCGAGAATTAAAAGCACTTGCCCTTGTTAAATCTTAAGTAATAGAAGTGCGCTTTTCAAGCTAACGTTATCGGCTACCAATAAAACTAATAGTTGCTCTCACTATTAGTTTTATTTTTCCAAAGAAAGCAACTAACAGTTGCTTTCTTTTGCGTTTTACTTTTAGTACAAGGTAGTTGTAAAAATCGCTATAAGGTCATGAATTGTTTCGCCACGAAATGTCAACCTGCCACTTGGCTCGAGATGTTGTTACGAACGTGGGAATGTTTGTTTTATCAACACAAAAGCGTTGACGCGATTATTTTTATTTTATATTAAGGCTAAGTTATCCATACTAATATTATTAATGTGAAAGTAACTGTGTCTGTCTGTCTGTTATCTTTTCACGGCTTTACTACTTAACAGATCACCATGGAATTTTGCATACACATCCTCAGGGACACAGAAAAGGACATAGGGTACCTTTTTAATCCAGAAGAAGCACTGTTCCCGATGGATCATATAAAAATAAAAATCTAACGCCTGGCAAAACTATAACAAGTTTTAGTAGTGGCAGGGCACACTGCGTTTCGCAGTCATTTGGGCAGCCCGTCTGGCGGCAGTAACCACCCTCCCTTACAGAAGACCCCGTATGTGTGCTGTTGTGTTTCGGTGAGCGAGTAAGGGATGCCAGAGTCTATTTCCCTATCCCCTCCCAATCTCATATCCTTAATCCTACTGCAGTCGGCAGCGCACTTGCAGCAGTTTAGGCATTGCTTGTGTTATAGGCGACAGTAGCCACCTACCATCAAGTGGACCGTCAGCCTGTCTGCCGATCTTTACATAAAAAAAAAAATAACAACAAAAAGATTATTGCTCATATATTTTGTCAGTTGTTATTATTTTTTAATATCCAATGCGGAGGAAGTCGCTGGCAAAAGCTAGTATGTAAATAAATTTTAGGATTTTGGCGTCAAAAGCATGCTTTTGCTATTATTTCAACCTTTATAAAAACAATAAGTCAAATTTAATAACAACGTCCTATTTCCATAATCATCATCATCTCAGGATGTCCACCGCTGCACAAAGGCCTTCCACTAATTTTCCAAAAGAATCGGACAGAAGCAGCCAGGAACCATCACCGACCCGCGGCCCTTATCAGTTCGTCTGTCCACCTTGTGGGTGGACGTCCTACGCTTCGCTTGCCGGTGGTCTGTGGCCTCGAGAACTTTCCGGCTCCAGCGACCGTTGGGTCTGCGTACTATGTGTCATGCCCACTGCCCTTCAACTTACTAATCCTCCGGGTTATGTCGGTAACTTTCGTTTATCTACGAATCTCCTCATTTCCGATTCGATTTCGCAGTGTAACCCCGAGCATAGGAGCGAACGTTGAGTCTTCTTACGAGGCCCATAGTTAGAGACCACGTTTCAGCGCCATATGTCATCGCTGCCATCACACATTGGTCGAAACTTTCGTTTTATGGCACTGATGAATAATATTTTTCATTAAAAAATCTGTTGTATATTTTTCGAAAAAACGTGACCGAACGTGCATGTAGTTATTATCTGGAAGAGGTTACAAAAAGTAACTGTTCCAGAGTCAAGTCTTCTTACTATCTCACTAACACTACTACTTACTAATTTTAACCGAACTTGGTTCAGCGGTTTAACTGTGAAAATATAAGTGACCGTAACTTATATTTTTGCATTTGTAATAATTATCATAAATCACAATAATCGTAATAATTTCTGTCATCACAAAAATTACAATATTGTATTGGACATTGATTAATTTTATTATATGAATCAACTAAGTATTATAGAATAAAATGTAAAAGTACAACACAAAGACAGACGGCTCACTGTTTTTTCAGGTGATGATGGCGCTGGCTTCCCACCTACAATCGGTGGAGGCCGAGAAGCAGAAACTCCGCACCCAGGTGCGAAGGCTGTGCCAGGAGAACGCTTGGCTTCGTGATGAGCTGGCGGCTGCTCAGCAGCGGCTGCAGGCTTCCGAACAGCGCGTGGCACAGCTCGAGGAGGAGAACAAGCATTTGGACTTCATGGCCAGCATACGGTGAGATTAGAGTTTTTTTTTACGACAAACAAGCTATGGTCCACTTGATGGTAGGTGGCTACCGTCGCCTATAACACAAGCAACGCCACAGGTTCTGCAAGAGCGCTGCTGACAATAGTAGGATTAAGGATAAGGAATCAGGAAGGGTTATCGTAAATGGGCTCTGACATCACTTGATTGCAGATGAGTATTGTTGCCTAGAGGCAAGCAACACCAGTGAGATGCAAGAGCACGTCAATCCTGAGTAATTCTGCAACATTGTAAGCATCTCGATAAAACATTGTAAGCACAGGAAAAAGTTGTACGCAAATAATTGCAACCCTATTTTGTTTACACTAAGGCATGCGTGTCTTAGGATTACAACATGCAAGAACCACCGAACGAGGGTCATCTACATGGGTGGTATTACGATTATTCTACAGGCGATTCACTGAAACATTTCAATCTTATGAAATACGTTTCACATAATTTTCGGGCGTGTGAATCAGTATAAATCACCGCACACCTGCACCAAGGGCCACCTTAAATACACCGGTAGCAGTACAATCAGCACACTCTGGATCTAACATCGACCGCTGTCACTACAACGTAGGTTTAGGTCAAATCACGTAACAGTGTTTCTTTTATTAAAGTAATTATACTTAAGTAAAATAGTTTTTTTTTTCTTTTTGCATCCTCTGCTGCCACCGACCATAACTCGTGCAATAATAGCTTGATTCGTCTAAACACAATATACGAACTTGTGCCATATTTTGACGTGTTCCATTCATTCAATTATTGAAAAATGTCTTGAGTAGAAGCGTTTTAATATGCTATTTAAACTTGTGCAAATCTTGAATTCAATTTTACTCCACTGCCCATGAATGTTGCGTGACCTTTAGATGTCATTTATTGCTTCAATTTTATGATATGCCACAGGCAAATTTATGTTGGTAGGTTGTCTATGTACCTACTATAGTATTCTGTAACATAAGAAAATACACACACTAAGTTGTCGTAATAAAGAAAGGTTGTTATATACGAAATGGTATTAATTAGAAGTAAGATTAGAGAATTAACATTAGGTTTAGCAAACAATAGCATTATTATTGCCAAAAGTTTTTGTCACGTTGTCAACCCGTTCGTTATATATAACGCTCCCTAAAAATCACTATTCATCTTTATTCTATAAATTCTTTCTCAGTGTGATTAATACGTTGCTTGATCAAATTTCCCTAACCCTCTCTAATCCCTTATCCTTAATCCCACTGAAATCGACAGCGCACTTGCAGCTGCTAAGGCGTTGCTTGTGTTATAGGCGATGGTAGCCACCTGCCATCAAGTGGACCGTCAGCCTGTCTGCCGATCTTAACGTTAAAAAAAATTGTGGGAATTTAATCACCAAAGCTAATCCAGGATTAGTAACAATAATCGTAGAAAAGTAATCAAGTGAACTTTTGTTCACTAAAGAGTCAGTGCGATTTTATTTCTTGGCATAACTGAGAACAAGTCAATTGTTACTTAAATGTAACGTCGAGTTAGCGGCTTGGACCTGAAAATTTGGTAGATGAAGAATTTATGTTTCCAAACGTGTAGGTTAACATGACGAACATTATGGTTCTAAATATGATTTTCACACAGAATTAGTGCTAAATCTGGCTGAAACAACTGTCCCTAAAGGTTAATATTAATAAAGACATTTTTTCCTCAGGAAATATGACAGCGATGTGAATGAGGAGTCAGAGACGAGCCGCAGCGCTCAGAGCGAAAGCAAACGCGACGATCCCATGGTCGACCTGTTCCCGGACGACGACCATGACGACAACAGAAATAATAAGTGTAAGTGTATTATTTTATTATTAAACACAGAGTTGTGTTGTTATTTCCTAGTGGTCTTTTGTAAGGGGTTGGGTTACTGCCGCCACACGGGCTGCCCAAATGATTGCGACAACTTTTTGTTCATTAAATTTGTTTTTGTAACATACATAGACAAATTTTGTGTGATTTTTTTGTTTCACAAATTTTTCACAATATTTTTGTTTCACAAATTTTGTTGTCAACAGTATAATGAGAGCGAAACAAGGCATATTATTGCCTAGTTAAACCTTAAATTTGATTGAATTTGATTGATCACTACCTTTATCACTACTACCTTATTAGTCGTAGTACGGGTGTCAAGAGATATGTGATAAGACATGATAAAATTTTATCGGAACGTGGATATTGTCGTAAAACGCGCTCCACTTTTGACTGAAGGATCCTTGTAAGTCGTGTCTATTGGTTTTATCAATCATTCATGACATGGATAATGGCATTTTGAACATAACTTTTGTATCAGTCTTATGACAAATGACAGTTCACTTCATGGAAGGTTGTTACAGTTATTTGTGAACACCAATATTAAGGATGCGACTCCCTTTCTGTTCTTGATCAAATAAAATGATGAAAATGAGGGAATGTGCTTTGGTGTCTATTATATGTATGCATCGAGAAACAGTAGCAATATACTTTAAATGGTTAAAGCCGCAGTAAGGGTTGCTTGCGGTTCATGATTATTGTTAAACTGCTATAGTATACATATACATATGTACTATAGCAGTTTATGTGGAAGTATGTACTATGTCTAGTGCCTTCTAGATTTTATTTAAATGTGTGCAAAGAAGACTTATGAAAGAGATTAATGATTACGACTCAGTATAAATACGGCTGTTAGTCCAATAATGTGCAGTTGAGTATTTTCACATCCCACTTTTAATTTCTCATAACCGACCTGCTTGAACTCAGCACATTTGTCTGCTGTAGAGAGGACGATGATTCAATTTCAAGGCATAAGAAAGTGGAAGCCGCAGCTAGTAAATTGCTAAAAAATGAGCCCTTTACAGATCGGTTAAATTACCTCGTATGATATTGTTCATAATAAGTGTTGTTCTTTAGTCATTCGCGATTTATTTTGTTGATGATGCTCACGCGCAGCCTCTTCTACAGCACATACACACAATTTTTGCGCTAGATTGGACTATTTTCTGGACCGTTAATAATGATGCAGAACAAGTAAGAGTCGATCCCTCCTTCCCCTCCACTATCCCCTCCTTATCCATTATTATTTATCCTGTCAGTGTCAGCAGCCCACTTCGCATAGCTTGTGTTAATAGACGACTGTGGCTGCCTAACATCAAATGATAAGGGAACTACATTTACTAAATTCAATTCAGCTTTTTTCCTAATAAAAAAACCTGGAGTTTAATTAACCTGGAATTAGAGCTAAATATAAAAAAGATAAAGCAAGAGTAATGTACTTGAATATCACACTTGTTTTATCACAGCAATGTCACCGACGCCGCCATCGCAGTTCGCGCAACAGGTGAACGCCGGCTACGAGATCCCGGCGCGTCTGCGCACCCTGCACAACCTCGTTATCCAGTACGCGTCGCAGGGCAGGTACGAGGTGGCCGTGCCGCTGTGCAAGCAGGCCCTCGAGGACCTCGAGAAAACGTCGGGCCACGACCACCCCGACGTAGCCACCATGCTCAACATCCTCGCGCTCGTGTACCGCGACCAGAACAAGTACAAGGAGGCCGCCAACTTGCTGAACGACGCGCTCTCCATTCGCGAGAAGACCCTCGGCGAAAACCACCCCGCCGTCGCAGCCACGCTGAACAACCTCGCCGTGCTCTACGGGAAGCGGGGTAGGTTTTCCAATTCAATAATCGTATATCCACAGGATGTGGTGGTGCTCTCTTAAAAAAATCCTACATATAACACTGGACGAGCTGATGTTGATGATTATGTACACAGAACATTAGTCTAAAATCATTTCGACCAAATTCACCAAATATTTTTTAAAGAACTTTGTTTTGATTTCCCATTTGATCTCCCTCTTGTTATACATTTACTAATAGACATTGTTCGTTTAAACCGACGACTAGGACTCTCAAATCACATCCCGAAGTGTTTATGGTATTAGACGTGTCCATGTGTGTATCCATGTTGAGTGTTTGTTGGACCTGACGAACCGGAGCGGTCATTTAATTTAAAAAATGTCCACCAGGCAAATACCGTGAGGCGGAGCCTCTTTGCAAGCGCGCGCTGTGTATTCGTGAAGCGGTCTTGGGAAGAGACCATCCCGACGTCGCCAAGCAGCTCAACAACCTCGCCCTCTTGTGCCAGAACCAGGTGAATCTCGTATCCTTATTTCCAACAGAAACCATTCCCATAAGTTGGGGATAAACGTTATTGTAACGTTAATCGCAGAATTTCTATAAATTATTATATTTTTCTTTCAACAGACTTTTATTATATTTTACAGAGGATTTGCAATTTCTTCTGAGTGCATCTATGTTACTTCATCTTCAAGATTAAACAAACTTCTAGATAGCATTTCATGTTTAACATATAAAACTCTATTAAAGTCTGAAAGAAAAAGCGATAATGACTTGCTTTTTCTTTCAGACTTTAATAGAGTTTAATTTAATTGCGCAAATTTCACTGTTTCTTTCTTTATTTATAATCTTACAGATATTGTAGCCAGTGTCATTTTGTGGAATTGAAATATATCTTTTTTAATAATATTATTTCATGATCTGTTTTCATTTTCGGAAACAGGAAAAAGTGTCACTTAAGTCCGGCGAATAAGGTGGTAGAGACATTACGCATCCAAAATTGCCTTAAATTTCCATTTCTATAACAAACATCAACCTAGAAAAAACATATTAAATTTTTAATCATCATCGTATTACACTACAGCGAAATAAAATTAATATGAACCTATTTACATCTCCACTAATATTATGAAGAGGAAAGATTTTTTTGTGTGTTTGTTTGTAATGGATGAACTCGAAAACTACAAAACTGATTTTAAATTTTTTTTACACCTATATAAAAATTACACTATCAGTGAGTTAACATACGCTGTATTTTATTTTCATAGAATTTAGAGATCTCTATGAAAATTTGGTACGCAAGATATCAAAAATTCCCTTTTAAAATTCATTATTTGTCGTGCGCTGCGAAAACTATTGATAAAATATTGTAATACCTGTTTATAGTACTGATTACTAACAAAAAGTTCGCGAGGTTATATATATAGTTAATCACAATAACCGTTTTTTGTTGAAATCAAGTCATTTGGGTATCGGAAGAATCGAACATTTCATTTAGAAGTTACGAACGTTATTAAAATGCTAAAGCGAGCGAACAGCCATACACATTTTATTATTTGTTTACTTTGTAATATTAGTTCTTTAGAAAATTATATAAGATTTAAGATGAAGTACACGCGAACAAAGGCGTGGGAATCGGTTAGTTATATATAATAGGACGCTCGCGAAAAAGAACTTTGTATCACCAAAGCTACGGTTGTTTACTTGAATTATGACGTTACCGATTTCAGAACAAGTATGAAGAGGTGGAACAATATTATCAGAGGGCATTGGAGATTTACGAGACCAAACTCGGCCCAGACGACCCCAATGTCGCCAAGACCAAGAATAACCTCGCCTCTTGTTATCTCAAACAGGTAATCACTAAAACATTTGTCCGTTGCCTTGTCGGGGATTACATATGTTAAATTAGTGTTTGTTTACTAATTACTATCGAGAATTGTCCAGAAAAAGTTTATAATAAATTTATCTACAATATACAATACAAACAATTAGTACAACCAGTAAATCTAGTTTAAAACTGAAGAAATCTTACTAATACTTTATGGTACTGTTTCACCTGCGTGGTAATGCGTAAATTAATGCGATAAACAACGCCCATGATATAGCTATGAACCCTTTATAATAACATCGTTCCACCGGCGCTATATTAACGCCATGTCCTTTTGTGCTGCGTACGCGCAGACTGAGGGTATTATAATAAAAATACGCGGCTGATAGATGCAGAACAAAATCATCCAATGAAACGCGAATGAGGCTGAATAAGCGTAGTTACTCCCTAAGGTAGAGATTAATTTTTTCTCGGGAACTGTATTTCAACCACAATGGAGTGGAAGAATTAGAAAAGACTGGACTTTTTGGATTCATATCGAACAGAAGCTTGCATAAATACATATTGTGCACACGTTCAGCACACTGGTTGTCGCAACCGGTGTGCTGAACCTGTATTGTACTCGTTCTTGTCAAGTGCGAGATGTTATTTGTTATCCCAGCAAGAAATAGCTTCAAATGCCTTAGTGAAGCCAAAGCTTTAAAAGCGTAAATTAACGTGTGTTCGTTAAGTTTTAACAATTTGCCATTTATATCTCGTTTTATAGGGCAAGTACAAGGAAGCCGAAATACTTTACAAGCAAGTATTGACCCGAGCGCACGAGAGGGAGTTCGGGACTATTGATGGTAAGTGAAAAAAAATTAGAATTGTTTTTATATGCATTTCTTAACTTTTATGCAGATTTCAGTTCAAATTTTCTCATAGGAATATAATTAAAACAATTTGTTTACAAAATATTAATCTCCTGCTTTTTTTTCTTTTATTCTAATAATTACTAGAATTAATTTTTATTTCCCCACCTTCTTACAGTGTTTTGTTTACCGTTTCAGAATATATAGCGTCATTAAAAAAGCCCAAAACATAAACGACCCAAACATTATTAGTATAGTAATTTTTTAGGTTATTTGTTAACAAAAATGTTAAAACATTCCTAAATGTTTTTTTTTTACTAAATGTTTTTATAAGTGTGAATAATATAAATATTATGCATGGTTATAAAAATAATTTTTTTCCTCATTTAATCTTTTATTAAAAAAATATTAATTCCCTTTTGGATACGCAAAAATGGGTTGAAATGGTTGGAAAGTAAATATTTTGTGTTGCTTTCAAATTATTCAAAATTTTCCATTACCGATTGTAATTTTATATTAAAATTTTCTTTAAAAAATGTTTTTAATTCTGCTATCTTTTGTAAACAATGTCTTCAAAGCTATTATTCCGTTTGTTATGTATAAGTACATTATTCACACTTTATAAACTCTTGACATAAAATAGATATTTAATGCTTCGTATATTTTTTTTTGCTAAAATTGTCTTAATTAATTTTCACAAACGTCAACGCAGATGAATGACGGGATATCATTTTTTTTTATATTTTTTCTCTTTTTTGTGTTGCGTTCAAACAAAAAAGGATTGCAGGTATTGGCTAGATTGAATTTGATGAATAGACGCTGGTGATATACAAATGTGGAGAGCGGAAGGCAATGTTTGCTTTTGTGAATGTTTTCTTACATAAAGTTTGAATTTAGTTCGAATACATTTTTAATTTTTTAACTGACGTGGGGTAGTTTGTTAAAGAAATATGTTTTTGTATTATCATCGTGTGTTTTGTTTTGTACACATATTAGTAACTACACAACTCGATTATATTATGAATATGGTATATTTTGCTCACAGTTTCTATGAAACATAATCCTTTTTAACCGCTAAGCATTTACTATGAATTTATAATTAGATTACTTTCGAATATTTAGAACTACCCTCTCATTCATCTGCTTTGTAAATTATTGGTGGAGGTCTTTTGACACATAACCCAAGCGCAAAATCCCAGTAGCTGTCATTATTTCAAAACTTGCTATTTTTGTATTTTTCATAAATATTTTTTTTTTGCAATTAAGTTGACTGTTGGATTTTGTAGCGAATTGGTCCTTTATTTCTGTATTAATTTTCCACTAATTTTTTTTTTGTAATTTGTAAATAGTAGAACATTGTACAATAAAAAAAAAAACAGAAAAAAAAACAAAAATAAATGATTAGAATGTATTTCGTTAATTTATGGAATACTTTTGCCGCGTGATATACTCGTACATATTTAAGGAATGACAATGTTCTGATAAAGAGCTTTTATGTAAAATAAAAATCATACATGACATGTTGCGTATTGTATGAGAACAGAAGATAAACTGTTATAATAATGCCAGTGCCGTCCAGTGAATGGCAACGAGGTTATTCTGGTGTTGCCAGATCAATAAAAACGTGTTGATCAAAAGGAAATTATATTCCAGTGTTGGCTGCTAATATATATTTATTTAAATTAATTCGTGTATGATTAACAATTTTTTTTTTTTTTTTTTTGTCTTTTAAATCTCTCTTTCTCGCATTAGGCTCGAACTTTTTGAGCTAACTTTTCAGCTTGTCTTAGATGATAGATTTTAGGTAATTCTAAGTATGGTAAAGTATTTTAACTGTATGATAATATGCGTGACAGTTCTCACTTTTTTATGTCACGCATACTGTTTTCAACTAAAAAAAAAGTTGGCACAAAAAAATAACAAATTAAACAAATAAATGTATGAAAAAAAAATTATCTGTTCGAAAAACACAAAAGGAATTATCACTTTAATGATTATTTTATTATTATAATAGGTAAATGTAATAAAAAAACACATATTTTAAAAGTGTCAAACGCGTGGAACGGAACCTGTGTCAATAGTGATTGACACTAGGGATGTTCACTTATATTCGATATATCGAAAGATTCGAAAGTACTCTATGTTTGCCATAGGATATTCGGAGATTCAACAAATATTTATTCTATCTATATACATATTTATAAAACATCGTATTTTGACAATAAAACTAAAGCTGACTAATATAACAATAAAACAAAAGTAAATTTTGTTCTGAGTCTGATACGAGTTGTCAAGTTTCGAGTTCTGACAGTAATGAATAAATAAATTAATATTTTAAACAGACCGCATTGTACCTATTCTATAATTTATTTAACATAACCTGTTTTTTTAAGATTTAAGAATTAATTTCTAAATCCGAAAATCTAAAACAGGTAGTTCGATTCAATTTGCTTTGCCAACTGATTCGATATTTTCAAACAATCGATTAAATGTCGTTAGGTTGCATCCCTAAAATTGTCAGTTACGAACTGTCACGCATATCATCATACAGTGAAAATACTATAGTGTTAAATAGAAAAAAGATCTTTTTACTTAAATCACTTATTCTATTTAGGTTCAATATAATATGTGTGATAATGTTGTAATGTCTTAATATTATTATTATTGGTATGAATTTAATTATTAAGAATATTTTTAATATTCAATTTCGAACCGGTATTCATATGTTTAGTAGCATTTTTGTAACTGATTTTTTTAGCAATCGAAGTGTCAATTGTTCATAATAGTAAAAAATCTCTTGACTGTGAATTAAATTTCACAATTCAAGTGGATAATGAATGATAATGACTGTGACTGCAAACAATCTAGTTTCTCTTAAGAGAAGAAAAGAGAATCGGTATGATTGTAAATTACATGCCAATTTAAACTTTTTAATATTATATAACAATTTGTGATAGTGCCCACTATGTGCCTTTTCAATATATTTACATTATACAACCTACATAATATATTAAATAATATTTACTGACCACTTAACATACGTACGTGCATATAATTTACAATAATAAATGAGTATATTGTCTTGAGATTTCCTAATTAAAGTCTTGCTTTTAAAGCGTACAGACATTATATATTATAATAAACACCCTTGTTAATATTAGGTGAGTTTTTGTTTCGCAAAAATCCTTTAAGGCTCTTCTTGCATTACGATTACGATACTTCAGTAGAATACCAGTTAAATATCACAAAGTCGAGGTTCATACATTCGGTGACTGATCATCATTTCTAAGTACAAACGGTGACTTTTCCTTTTTATTATGTCCAGGGACGAAAAATCCCTCCAAGATCCTTTTATATTATAGAAACAGTAGAAAAAGACTGATAGAAAAAAATGCCCTAATTTTGATTAAAATTTGATTTTTTTCAAAAAATCCTCTACAATATTTTGACGAGATTCGCTGGAGACGACACTGCGCTGAGTGTGGGAGTATCGTAATGTGCGAAGGATCTAAATTGAAGACTATTTATTCCATTAATATACATATGTATTATAAATTTTACTTTTAATTTGTAACTACATTTATAATAATGACTCAATTGTGACCCAATTAAATTGTTGGAATTTGTTTTGTAAACAGCCCAAAAACTGATTTCTTGAACTAACTAATCACTTCGATCAGTTAGTTCAAGAAATCCGATTTCGCTGCGTCGCGTGGAGCAACTGACACTACATTTGCGTACATGTTTGTCATTGGATATTCGGAGATTTAACAAATATTTTTCTATTCCATATATTTTTAAAAACATCGTATTTTGATAATAAAACTAAAGCTGACTAATAATAACAATAAAACAAAATTAAATTCTGTTCTGAGTCTGATACAAGTCGTCAAGTTTCGAGTTCTGACAGTAATGAATATATAAATTAATAATATGTTAAACAGACTGCATTGTATTCTATAATTTGTTTAACGTAACCTTTAGAATTTATTTCTAAATCTAAAAATCTAAAATTAGTAGTTCGATTCCATTTGCTTTGACAACTGATTCGATATTTTAAAACGATCGATTAAATGTCGTTAGGTTGCATCACTAAAATTGTCAATTACGAACTGTCACCACGCATATCACCATACAATGAAAATACTATAATGAGTAATCATGGAATTACCTAGTATGGAATAAGAATAGATGTTCGTGTTGGAAAGTTAATCTTAAGAACCTTCGCGGCGCATCTAGTCGCGTTTCGGTGTGAACTGACGCTAAGGGAGAAGGTAGGGTTAGGGAAACGTTCTCTGGCATCCCTTCCTTACGAAACGTAAACGTAACATGCCCCCCTAGACGAACTCTACAATATATGATTCCAATTTATCCAATTATTCCTTTGTAAAAATTGGACAAGCCAACCTCACTACCAGTGTCAGAGTTTCTTGGCTTTTCGGAAGCTAACACTTTAATTGGAACACGCTTAAATAAAATGGTATTTTTAGGAAAATTTACATTGAATATCTCCATTCGTCCTGTGCAATTTATTAATCAATTTTGTTAAATATACTTATTTGATTATAATATACAACTGTTAATTTAATAGTATGCAAATGTTTTTATTAAAAAAATGCTGTTATTATGTATGTTTAGATTGTATTTTTGAAATGTTCCTCTATATGTATAACGTTATTCAGAATGATTGCTTGCGTGCGCAAAATACTTAATTGTTGTGAAAACTGTTCTTTTTACAAGTGAATGTATAACAAAGTTATTTCCGTAATAATTATAATTAGGTATTTTGAGCAGTAATTGATAGGGTTTTTTTTTTAATATTAAAGCTACTTTGTAAAATATGACCAAAGCCCCTTTATTTTGTACCAACCCAGTTTTGTTTGAAGATATTTCTCACAATATTTTTTCTGAAATATGATGGCTATTAAATACTAGTTTAGGAATTGGTTGGCGTCTTTTCGTTCCCACGCGCCATTTTGTTTAACCATATAATATTACCATTAATTGCACTATACTTGAAAGTGTTATTAAAATTTAGGTACTAAGTTAAAGTTAATTTTATTATTATATAATATGCAATTTATATATTTTAAAATTGGTGAAACTTCCAAACGCTGCTATAAGTAAAAGTGGGTGTGCGTGAAATCGAAGCACTGATCTGATGAGGGCAACTGTCCTCACTATTGGCAGAAATATACTACGGTAATATTACCATGACTTACAGGATCTGACTGAAGGTCCTGCTTTAAGTATACAAGCATCTGTTAAAAGTGGACCTCCATCATCGATGACCTCTATATTTATTAATGTTGTTATCAAATGGTCACTCCGATTTTGTTTTGCTACGAGGCTATCGTAGCCTACTAAAAGATGTCTGTTAATTCCTTAAATTTAAATTTTAAATAAACTTTATTTAGGTATTTTTTGCCTAAAATGTGTGTTAAGGCATATCAAAATCCATTGAAAATAATTGTGGAGAAATATCTACCTACACCTGCCTACCTACTCTTTTAGATTGGATAACATAATAACAGAAATAATAAATAGGTGAGTGACACAAGTTTGGATTTAAGTGTGGCACAGGTAGGAAAGGAATGTTCTTTCTTTTTTTTTTCTTTTTTTTTTTCTTTTCGTATCCGCAGAGAAAGTATTCGGTGTCACACCCTTCCCGACTTGTGTCACATTTTATTGGTGTTGGGTTTTAATATTTCCTTTCTTCTCTTCGCCTACTGCTTTTTTAATTGATCGGGCAGTCGTTATTTATAAATAAAGAATTTATTTGCAATACAAATTCAAATGTAAACAAAATGTGGTTAAAAGTGGAGGTCTTACTTGAAACGCTTGAGTTTCTCAAAAACTAAATCCACAGATTCGGTTTTGTTAAGTTAAAATAGTGTTTTTTTTTTTTGTATTTGTACACCGAAAAACGCAGTACTCTAGTTCATTTCTTAAAGAAAATTTAGAATTGTCTTTGAATTTGTAGTAGAAATATTGTCTTTGGGCTAGATTTGAGCCTAGTTGCGTTGCAGTTTAGTTGAATGGTGTTTTGCTAGGTGATATCATAGGGTCGTGTATATAATGGTGAGCGTTGGAGTAGACTAGTCTTGGAGTGGATTGGTGACCTGAACAGAGCGGCTGACAGTGGATGGATACGGAGGGAGGAGGATTGAGCATGATGGCGCTCAATTAAAAAGGTCTTATGTCCAACAGTGTGGGCTGATAAAAGATGATACGATTGACAAAATACAAATCGCATACAAAAATATTGCAGGAACTGTATTGCAAACTCAGAATAAGGAACAAGCTGGAACAGGAGACTCAACTTAATTATATCTTTCTAGGTATTAATTTGAATAAAATATACTTCACATAAACGCGCGCCTTTTCTTCAATGTGATTACTCGCTAGTAAGAAAACTGCTCTAAATAAAAGTTGTTTATTTCGCTTTAGTTTTAGGCTCGAATATTTCTTCTGGTCTGTTCAGTGTTCTGAGGGTGCAAAGTACAGTCGGGCTACGAAAACCTTCCTCAGTTTTCAAATTAATTCCTTTATCAAGTCGTAGACTCTTAGTACCTTTTGAAACTAAAGCACTAAGCAGACAATTGACAGACGTTTGAAATGAAATTTTGACATGACTGATAATTTGTCCTGGTGCAAGCAAATGTCGACTTTCAGGTGACGAACCTGTTCTTACCCTGACTTTACAACGAACGTAAAGATGATGTTAGTTATCCCAGATGATAATTAAAATTTGTTGTCGATTTTTTTTAGATAAGAAATCATTGATGCTATTGTTCATTCGTTGACATATTGCAATTTTATTTTCAGTAAAATGTACCTATATACATCTATTCTGTAGATAACATGTAGTTTTAAACAACGTTCATGTTGGTAATTTAACAGGGAAAATGTTTCTAAAGGCCGAAGATTGCAGAATCATATGTAAAATAAAACTATTTGTAATTAAAATAAATAAAACCATATGGTAACTTGTGTATAGTCGCCGTCACGAGAAGCTGTAAATTATGTAAACAAACATTCAGGGGTTCGCAACATTTTGATCGAATGATAATTGTGTGTAACACAACAATTAACCAAAACGACACTGATTTGTAAATAATAAAAACCAAAATTAGTGATAAAATCCAATATTATAACTTTATCCTCAAAAACAATAAACGATCCCGTGCGCATTTTAAACTCGAATGACGTATGAGTATGATTTGTCAAAATTGCGGACCAATTGTTTACGTTCGGTTCGTTATAACCCAGTCAAATGAAGTTGCTTGCGAGCGTCGAAGTATGCGCTATACAGATACTTTCCTTGATAATTGGCCCTATGATAAGTTTGTTTACACTGTTTACAGGTTCTCGTGACGGCGAATATAGTAAAAAATATGATATTGGATTTTATCACTAATTTTGGTTTTTATTTCAATTTGTTTTTATTAGTTACAAATCAGTGTCGTTTTGGTTAATTGTTGTATTACATATAATTATTAATCGATCCAAATGTTGTGAACCCCTGAATGTTTGTTTACATTATTTACAGGTTCTCGTGACGGCGACTATAGTAAAAAATATGAGATGAGTTCTAATGAACGAGATGTAAAATTTAAATATTTTCGGTCATTTCTTTAAAAGTAAACCCTCCATTTTTATCTAGGTATATAATGTTTATATGCTATATCGATTTGAGAATTAATTAATTTCTTCTGAAAAGTATGGATTACTTAATGGTTTTTTTTTTATAAAAACTAACTGCCTAACTATGTTGCCTTTCCTTTTAAAACGTCTTTCGGCTTGGATTCCATGTGTTTTAAAAGGCACGGCTATTTGATTGGTTATTAATGTCGACAGGCGACAACAAACCAATTTGGCAAGTGGCCGAGGAACGAGAGGAAAACAAACATCTTCAGAAGGAGAACACTCCTTACGGGGAGTATGGCGGTTGGCATAAGGCGGCTAAGGTAATCAATTCTTTATGAACGCATATTAGTTTTTTAATGCGACTTTGTAATGTCTTTTTGGATGTGGCAATAAGTTTCAGGTTCGATTTCAAATCTTAATCTATACTAATATATAAAGCTGAAGAGTTTGTTTGTTTGAACGCGCTAATCTCAGGTTCGAATTGAAAAATTCTTTTTGTATTGAATAGTCCATTTATCGAGGAAGGCTATAGGCTATATAAGATTACGCTACGATCAATAGTATTATATATAAGCAGTGTCCAGTACCGCGCGCGCATTCCACTGCCGTATGGGCCGCAGCGAAGCGTAGCCGAGTTCAGCTAGATATTACATATAAAAGTCGATGTGTATGTGTGTATGTTCCCTTTGAACTCCAAAACTGCTTCAATCGATCACCGTGAAATGTTACATACTTTCAGGTTGTCAGGGTTTCAGAAAAGCACACACGGTACCTTACATTGTACAGAAACAGAAAGTTCCAAAAACAGTCCAAGCTTTCCAAAGAGTTATTCTTTTATATGTATACTAGCTGATCCAGCAGACGTTGTCCTGCCCGAACCTGAAAATAATTATTTAACCCGATTGTGGCGCCACCTATCGGGTCCAATTTATTTTGAAACCATATATGTGTATCGATGTTCCCTATGGACTCCAAAACCGCTCAATCGATTTCGATGAAATTTTCGGGCCACCTTTAGAATAACTTTAGATTTAGCGGGTGATCCTCTGAAGTTTAGTAACGATCGTACAAACAGATTTTTTAATCGATCGATCGCGAGAGATTTTTGAGCCGATCTCTGGATACATTGGCCGATATGGGACGTTTCACAACTTTTGTTAGATGACATGATTCACATTTAAGTTGATTTAAAAGTTAAGCCAAAATAACCCTTGTTACTTTTTTTATATCGGAATAATCCCCCTGTTTTATGAAAAGAAACTTTGCCAAAGCAAAGCCGCTGCGCGCCATGTCTTTGATTCACGTCGTTGATTTGATTCTTCTGGAAACTTCTGATACACTCTCCACCTAAACTACTCAAGTATGTGCATCACACATACTTACCGAGTCGGTCAACTGTAGTCGTAAAAGTTTCGAGGTAGTACGCAACCAATTCCAATCTGAGCACCTCTGTTGTACATTATGTACACGTTTTGAAAATGGTTTCCAGGTGGATTCGCCGACGGTGACGACTACGCTGAAGAACTTGGGCGCCCTCTACCGGCGCCAAGGCAAGTACGAGGCGGCGGAAACACTCGAAGACTGTGCCCTGCGTAGCCGGAAGGAGGTAACTTCTATGCTTTTCATCTTCCACCTTCACTTATCTTCGCTATTATCTATGAAAATGGGTTATAGACTATTTTCACACAAATTTAATATTACAAGATTCTGACATTTTTTACAATTTTAATAACTTAAACCGATTTTGTAGTCGCTTGAAGTGTTGCGAAAAAACAAAATCCTCTAATTTCGACATTTTATATGTTCAGTATGAGACTTACAGCGACATCTATGGACCAACCGAAGCAGTACATATAATGTCACCATTCGTGTAATTTTTCTACCCACATTTTAATAACTTGTATCTGAGACAATATAACGTGTCGTTCGATAAAAACCTATATTGTATTCCTAAAATTCAATCCAAGAAGTCGCCTCCAAAACTAATTACCGCGAGTAAAATCAATGCCTAGCTCAAACATATAATGATTGGGAACTCATGAGTTATTTACATTTAATGACAGATGTCAAAACGGACCTATTAATTCGTCCAGAGCCTTTAATATAAGTTTAGACTTTGGAAAACTTTTTAAACTGCAGCTATTTGAAAAATGATATTATGTATACTAATCCCCCCCAATTGGTCCCGGGCGAAACCGGGGCACATCAGTCTGTGTATTGAAAGTAAAATATAACTCCTTTTCATAGCATAGTTGTCTTTAAAACTTAGATACTATATATTATTATATCTTTACTATCTGCATTTTAGTTTGCAATTATATACAACTGTAATCTTATTTGTATTTTCTACAAGGAAATGTTAGTTTGTTGCATTTTTTTTTTCATAATAAGAGTAGTTCGCTCTATTTCACAACACGAAACACTACACAAATATGTATTTGTTGAAGGGGCTTCTATTTGTCAATAATATCCGATATCTATAATATCGCATTCATTACTAAAGTTAATTGAAAATTTGAAGCAAAATTAATGTGTTTTAAATTATTTGACTGATAATTGTTTTCTATGAAGTGATGTCGACAGTAATTCCATAAAATTTGTAATCTATATCAATTTATAACTGATTACCACCGCTTATGGCTTATTATCTCACAGTTTATTCTGATAATCTATTTAGAAATATTGTTTTCTGTTTGGCTCCTAAGGGGGGATTCCCCTTGATGATCTTACGAATTTTTTTGATGTGACACTTTATTTGTGTGACTTTTGCTAGTAAATTGGGCACCGATTTAATGAGATTATATTGTATTTGCACGCTGCCCCTTATAGCACGTTCAGCAAGTAAGTCACAAAATATGTTAGAAATTACGAGTTTCTATTTTTACAAAATTTATTACAGGTGGCTGTTTCATTGGCATTATTAATACTTGTCATTAATCTTTTATAACTTTTAATTATATTAATTATTTTATAAAATGTTTTTAATATATTAATAACTGGATAGGTTTATAAATTTCTCTTTTATTCGAATGTTGAGGAAATGCATCATATTTCGATTTTTCCTAATCTCTGGAATTTACGGTTCGTCAACAATTGAAATGATAAAATCTGAAAATGTTTTTTATACATAAGAACAAATTGATCAGTTTACAAAAACTTTCTATTTTTGCGATTATATTATTGTTATTGTACTGGCCAGTATAAAGCCATTTAATAAAACAAAATAAATGAGCATCTCTTCGTGTTTTCCTATTTTCCTATTGCAAACCGAGGTCATACCTAGGTGATTTGAAAAGTTCGTAGCCCTTCAATGAAAACAAACGTAGACATTGACAAAAGTATTTTTATCTTTCCACATACTTTACCTTAAACTCAATACAATTTTTCCACTTTTCCGGCAAAGCCTTGATCCCAGTTAAAAATAAAATAAAAAAATTCTAGTTTAGGGAATAGGAGGAAGGGTGTGGAAATAATTCAAACACGCAATCGTTTCCACAGATATGTATGTGAACGCAAGCATTGTCTTGATGAAACAACACCTTATTCCTTATCATTCCTGGATGTTTTTTTGTGATTTCTTCTCGCAAAAGACAGTGTACAATAATAAGCAGAATTTATTGTTTGACCTTTTTTAAAGTAATCCACGAAGCTCGCTCTCTCAAAAATTCTCGGTATCACTTTATTCGTTGACAAAATTGTTTTGGCCTCCTCTGATAATGTTTTTTGAGCAGCTATAGTAGCTGTAGAGTCGCTTGTAATATAAGCAAAGGTAGTCACCGTCAGCCTGTCTGTTTCACTTACATAAAAAAATGAAATTTAAAATTAATCAAGTATAAATAATAGCTACTTGCTTTCTTACTGTTTATTTTTCTTTTTCATAACATGGAAACGTAAAAAATCGCATTGTTTAGGAATATCTATCCCGTGTCTGGTTTGACGTTGTAGCGTCTGCAGCTCGATTCTCCTAATTGTGAGGTAGTCGCGTATAGCCGTCAATATATAAATATTGAGGTCCATATTTTATCTCAGCCCTATCGGACCTAACAAGGGTCAAAAGAATTTAATTTAGTATAACTTAATGTGGTAGCGTGCCTCGACAGTATTGATAAACACTAATTCCACTTTTAGGAATATCAGAAATATGATGCAACCACCGAGATAGAAGCTTCTCAAACAACTCTGACAAGCCTCTATCTTTTAAGTGTTCCGCAATTAGTTCGACAGATGTTTATGGATAGACGAGTACATATATGTGAAAGAAGAAGATAAATAATGTTCCGTCGTTAGGCTTTGGACATCGTGAAGCGTTCTCGGGCCGCCCGCCGCGGAAGCCGCGAATCCATCGATCCGCCGGAACACCACGACGAGGTTAGGACGGACTCATGCTCGTCTACTGGATTGTGATCACTCAATATGTTGGCCAAGTTTACCCTGTCAGACCCAGTGACCGTGTCTAAGAATTAAAAAGTACCATTACAGACTTTTTTGTCAAATGATCGGTAGAAAATTCGACATTAACTGGCGACGTTCATAGATAAATTCGACTTCAATGCTAGTTAAACCGTAGACTCAGACCGACAAAAACTATAGACGGAACAATACACACTCTTAAGTGAGGCAGGTGATAGGAAGACGATTCTGCAATAGGGTGAAGGACGCTCTATATTCTGACGCGAATAGTTGATATACCTAACTATATTTTTTGTTTAATAAATATAATAATTAATCGGGATAAAAGCTGTTAGTGGATCACATTTTTAAGTGCATACACAAACTCATCGCCACTATACGACAAGTAGTGTTACGCACACATCTTCAGCGAACCGGCTTCACTTTTTAAAACGTTTTTGTTCGTAAGGGCTCTGTCTATAGTTTTTTTTGGTCTGAGACCATAGAGGGATTTATTCTCCAAAGAATACTTTCTCACTAAACGAACTATCAAAAAATCCACTTTTAAAGACTTGACTTGTTCAACGGTAGTAACACTGCTTGCTGTGCTATGTATATATTTAAGAATATAAAGTATCTATGTATATTTATCAGTTGTCTAGTAGCATCCCCAGTACACGCTCTGCTTAGTTTAGAGCTAGACGGCGCTGTGTGACATGTCCCAACAAAAATTAATAAAGAAATAATGGAAAACTTCTAAATAGTATTATAGCATTTTATGTTAAAAATAATAATGATAAGTAAAATGTCGATTATAAGAAGAAGTTGTGTTTTCACACAGTAATTACAGCAATGGTCGTTCAAATTCGCAGATGTCGATAAAAATTGTCATGTTTGGTTTTTTAAATCGCATTGTAACTCTTCCGAATCGAAAACTGACTCGCTTTTTTATATACCCGACTATATAAAGTCGTACTGTCGAGAACTACCACGATGTGGTTGTTAGTTTCAAATTTTGAGATTCCGCCCTTTTTTTATTTAGCTCAAGGGATTTTGAACGTCATTTACGTATACTTTGTTTTACAAACGGTGGAAGCCTTTTTTTTTACAAATTTCGGCAATGTTCAATGGATCACTGAAACCGCATGACGTCATTATATAAACGCTTCACTCTATGTTTGATAAAATACTTCACTTTACAGTGAATTTTATTCAGTCTAAAATTTCAGTTTATTCTTACAATTCTTACACTTGTTTTTTTTTTCTCTAAATGTTTCTTATTCTAAAATTATCTGTTTCCGTTTTAAGCGATACTTGTATACAAAATTTTGTAATATGAAGTATGAATCTGTTATTGGCTTTAAGGAAAGAATAATTTTCAATTATAATTATAAGTAATTGAGAGCTGTTGATTCTGTAATAATAATAATAAAAAAAATACAATTATTTGTATAAAACATAGCAACAATATTTATTATGAACTAAAAATTATGCATGTCCTTTTAAAGCGACTTGTCTAGAAACCCTAGGCCTTGTTTCCTCTTATAGCCGAATCTATTACATGGGTAGTGTTTACATCTTCATTCTTGTGTCACAGTGTTTGTAACAAAACTCCTCCGACCGACCGATTTTTTTTTTTGTATATTTGGTAGGTATGAGAATGATCGTTAAGTATTTGAGTACCCACCTCTCATTTTTTAATCGCGATTTTAATATTTTTGTTTGAAGAATATTCAAATAATTTAACCGTCGGCATCGTTCATTGATGTGAAGTGTCGCGTCATTTTGACACATGGTTTGAAAATAAAATAGGACCCGATAGGTGGCGCCACAACCGGCTTAGAGATATTTTTTGGTTCGGGCAGGACAAGGTCTGCTGGGTCAGCTAGTATTATAGATAAGTTATTAGCGAAAGTCAAAACGCATCTATTAAAGCTGTGAATTCCGATATAATTATAACGGTTTCGTTATTTAGATTTTTTTTTTCAATCACCAACAGCCGGTCTTTCTTATTTTTTTCTTTAGATTTCTTACTTATAACTAGCTATTGTCACTGAAAATGTAGAGTAACTAAATATACTTGGCCATAATATTGATTCATTGTTTTCGAGCACATCCTCATCTTGTACAGTCACTGAAAACCATCTGGACCTCTGGTGATTCCATGATTCGTCAAGTCATTTCATCATACTTGCGTCAAACGTTTCTTTATTGGGCTAATTAACAAAATTCACACATTATTCATGTTCGCTGAATAGCTCAATTGGAAAGCAATTTACTCTCTTGTAAATATTTTTTTAAAAAAATCCATAGCAAAACTTTCAACTTCATGCATTCTTCATTTATTTTTCACTTTTTTGATTGATACATTAATATTAATTTCATCTATCATCCATTTAAGCGTTGTTTTTGTTGTGTGTGTGTGATGTTGTTGTGTTTGTCGTATTTGTGTGTACTTTTATGTGTTAAAGTGTATTTATTCACTAAATTATATATAATAAAGCAGCCACCGCTTAGACGTCAGATTATCACATTTTTATGGGGTTTTTAAGTATTTAATTCACACATAAAAACTATTTGAAACATTACTTTTTTCTTTTTATTTTTTTTTCTATGTGTACAGCTTTATGATTATTTTTTTTAAATTTCTATTTATTTGCATATTTATTTTTTGTTTTGTTTTTTTTTTTTTTAAATAGGGCACGAACCAAGCGAGTGAGCCTCGCATGAACCTAAAGTCCAAACTGTTCAATGCTCTAGGGATCAACACTGCAAGTAATTCGCCGCACCAGTAGTTTACACTTTATTGTTAAGGTTATAGGGCTTAAAATAGGTACTCACTCGCTTTCGATGTATACGATCTTTCGTCCGCCTTAGTATGTAATGTGTTTAAACGATTCATATTTTCAAGGGATAATATTCAATATATATATACTATATATAAAAAAATGTGAAACATTTTATACTAAGGTTTGTATGCTCATTTTATTTTGCGAAAGATTTGTATATGCACGTCACGTTATAATTGTTAGATATTTTGAATTTGTAACTCATATAAATATTATAGGCTTTTTTCATTCGAAATTTTGTTGAGAAATTTTATATTACTGTTAAAAGTTACTTAAAAAAATAAACTAATTTCTCTATTTACTAAATTCAAAATGGCTAACAGTCTTAGTTTAATCTTAGTATTATTTATATTAAGCATTCAATAAGATATATAAATGAATATAAATAAGATATAAATGGATGAAAATTTAAAAAAACAATAATAATATAAAAGTGATTGTGTGTTATGTGAAAGAGCATTATGTGTATGCCGTCCTAAAATTATAATATTGAAATGAATGAAAATCACCGGCTTTTTGTAATAATTATTATTTTAGCGATATGACATTTACTATTGCAATAATTACAATTCTAAGGCGAGTTCAAACTAAGCGATTTAATTGGCTTTTTTTTTATTATGATTAATATATTTTTTTTATTTTTTAATACATTAAATTATTATTTATATGATGTCCTCCCACTGACAATATGAATTGTGAGTAACGATCAAAAAGTTTTTACTTGGAATCAATTTTAATTAAATAATAAAGTCATTTTAAAATGGTACAATCGATGGTATCTTAGCGATAATTTAGTGTTTAATTTTTCAAACTTTGAAAGTGCTAAATTAAAAAAAAAATCTCGCCACGTGGTGAACTCGCCGCGATTAATGTTCAGTCAATTTTTAAAAAGTGACAATTTTGTATTGTTTAAAAATAGTTATTTAAGTACGAAATATATCCGAATTTGCATTTATACTGTTGCGTGTGCTCTTTGCTGTAATTGTGAATTTAATTTAAATTTACGCACGTCTTATACAACGATGTTTATAATTGGAGTTTGCTTTGAAAGGTTCAATTTTTATTTACTGATTATTTCGTTTATATTCTTTGTACAGTCCGCATTAGAAAATTGTGGAAATTTGTCCAGTCCAGTGTGTTTTAAATTTTACATTGAGTACAGTTTTGTTTATTATTTTTTAACAATTTTATATGCTGACTGTACTAGGTGAATTTGCGTGTCCGTTTGTGTATAATTACATTTTTTGTTCAATTACTGTCCACGATATTATTTTTTATGTATTTTATTTTGTTCAATTGTTATGCTTGCATAAACTTTTCATTCCAATAGTGGTACGCGTTTCGGTCTAAGCTTTATTTGAGAAGATTTAAGAGTAAACAGGGGTCGGAATGAGACGGCTCTTACTGAATATTAGTATCCAGATTAAAGAAGGATTGATCTATGTTAAAGAAAATTATAGTGGAAAACATGATTATGTTTTCTGACAATTGTTTCTTATTGAAACTACATACTCATATGATTCATTAAGGCGACTCCAGCCGTAAAACTCGTACTGAATTGACGGGACTGCTGAGGGGGAGTCGTTACTTGCAAATCTCGGAAATATCTATTTAAAAATTATATAAAGTATAATTCAAATTTTTCTTTTGATGAGCCTTCAGATAATGGATCTTAAGAATTATCTTAAGAATTTATTTATCTTAAGAATTAGCTATTTAAAATATTGATTAATTAAGCAAATCGCACGGTTACAACATCGATATTAGACCGCAAATTAGTAATTTTTTTATATATATAATTAAATATAATTTAAAAAATAATTATGATGATCCCCTTTCATATATCTTGCAGATGATTTGAGTATTTTTTAAAATTATAATTATTATGATAATTTAAAAGGAAAACGGTTACAAATAAGTGGATTTTTTATCATTAGGGGCTGGCGTCGCTATATTTTGTTTTGTGGCATCGATTGTATATTATTTAAGTAATCGCAAATCTTTTAAATTGTGTATTTCTTATAAACAAATAATTCTCTGCTTGATTTGATGCATATTTTTAATGCATCAAATCAAGCAGACTAATAACTAATTAATAACTAAGCACCATAACTAACGGAATAAATTGATGCATATTTTTTGAGATTAAATAATAATAAGAACAGCGCTAACTCTTTTTTCCCAGTTTTAGTTAATAACTAATCGTTCTTATATTACGTGGCTGCCGTCTCATTCATTCTCCTGATGATAAATTCTAGTATTTTTATATGTAAATATATTTTTTTTATCTGTACAAGGGCGCTGCATGGGTATGCAAGTTTTATTAAAGCTAATGTACAAGAAATTTTAAACTATTGCAAGTTTTATATAAAGGATTTATTTAATTTTTTTTTAAATATAAATTAAGATTTTTTTTATGTCTACTTAAGAATCTCTATATTGGCACATCCGGTCACAATATAATATTTTTTTTTTATTTTTTGACTGCGGTACGAATCACTTCTAATTTATGATAATATCAAACAGTTAATAAATATTTATGCAACATTATCAGTTTTGTTTTATTTTATTTTTTATTTGAATAAAATGCAAAGGTGAGTCTACAGTGTTATGCAATTTATAGCCCACCGTTTCGGGGTAAAAATCAGTTTTATATTTTACAAGACGTCACCCTACATGTCAATGAATGATTATCATTATGTTAAAATAGTGCAAACAGGGTTGCCATTGTTAAAAAGGGTAATTATTTTATCTAGAAATAGTTATGTAAACAAATGTCACAGAATAACATTACTGATCATTTCCAAGTGTTTTTTTTTTACTTAATTTCTGTTTCAGTTTAATATATATGACGGTTAGACGGTTCTTTGTTAACGGACTTTTTTGTTTACTGTTATCAATACAAAAGTGATTTGGGTGAAGAGCTAATTCATCAAAGATGTTTATCGTGTATCAAAGAATGTCTACATTTAGGATTATTATATAGTTTTTTTGTTAATTACATGTCATATGGGCATAATAGAAAGAAAAATATCTACGTACTCCTATCACATTCTTAGAAATCCAATTCTAAATCTACATTTGGTTGCAAGCATAATAATGCAGTTGATATGAGTTTAGTTATCAGTGTTATTTTGGCAACTTGTATTAAAAAAAATTTAAAATCTACAAGAGTGAAACCAGTCATTTTAAATAATTACCTAATATTTAATTTTGAATGTACCTACCTTATTTAAATCTGTGTATAAAACTGCTTGATTGTTAACATACTGTTCATTCTTACCATGGATAATAAGTATGTGTGTATTACACTGCTCGATTGAATCGGCCGAGTGTTCACCGTTCTTAAAAACTAAAGTCCTAGCATTAAAACCATATTAAAAACGTAAATCGAGAAAATGGCAACCCTAAAACACAATTTCACATTATTTACACCAAACAGAAGGTATGATTTAACGGCTTTCGCTGTTAGAAGTCATTTAGATGCATGACGGCATCTCATCATCATTAATTTTATTTATTTTCACAAATAGCGCCTCAAGCAAGTAGACTATTGATGTCATTTTTATTTTTTTATTCGACATTTCTCCAAAAATCCCGATTCCCACCCTTTTCTGTTAAAATTGAAACTTCTATTCTCATTAAAACCAGCAACGATCTGTTAAATGATTTGACGTTAACTAAAAAAATCTCACTGATCAAGGAAAAATGTTACTTATACAGCCATGTCTTTTGTCCAATGTTTAATAAAATATTAAATGTGTTATTGGTTTAAATAACAAATAGATGTGTATGAATCGTGTATAGTGATTTTTTTAACTAAAATTATCTTTGAATACCTACCTACAAAAATCGAAAATATGCAATGAAATTGACGTTCGTTCTATCTGATTTTCTGTGGTATGATATTACTAATTGTCAATGTCAAATCTCGTGTCGCTTTGAAATTGCGATCGAGCTGCCACCTATTCTATGAGTATAGTCGCTTCAGGTCGCCTATAGTCATTCAAAAATGGAATTTTTAGTTGAAACAAAATGGAGTGTAAATTGCATAACACGGGCGCGGCAGGAGTCTGGCGCAGTGTCGCGGAGTGCGAGTTTCTCGAAACTTCGCGAGTCGTTGAGGCGTTCCTCCGTGAGACTGTTCAATCGCATCGCCGGCCGACACTCGGCACACCTGCCGCCTGACGTAGACTACACTGATCCTGAAAGGTACTAAATTGTTATCGGTTTCTTGTTCTGTGATCGGATAGATTAAATACCTAGATAATTTAAAAATTCCATAATCAATGTTATAAAGAAAATACATCATTATATACAAAACGATGCAAAATAATAAATAATGTTTTAGTAAATACCACATTAACCTTATGTACCACAGATCACCTAATGTATCTACTCTTTATTAACAATGTTACTTATAATATTATCTTTTAAATAATACGAGGTCACATACCCTTTTCTGTTAGGGTTCTGTATTATTTTAGAATACGTAATGTAACATTTAGAACCACATGGCACAAAATCACTCAGTCCATCGCCAACTTTACAAGGCAATTTAGCTACGCCATGGCCATCCTGATTACGGCGATCAGGATCAATATTTTTGTAGGAAAAAATTCCCAATGCCCTTATATTCCATATATTTAATCTTTTTGCATTTTGTACTTTTATAGGTACAATATGATATTTTTTGTAAATTTTTGTTTTTGATATTTGTGATTTGAAATTTATATTGTTGCCTTTGGCTACATAATTATTTCAAATAATACGAATTATAGAATTAATAACCAAATAGAATACCTACCAAATGAAACAAAACGTCCCTTGTTCTTTTTTTGTCCAAGCCGTATGCATATTAAGGTTATATCAAGGTTTCAGTCATATATTGTTATCGTTGTACACAGAACAATAATTTTATCTAGGCATTTATTCTATCATATTTTTCAATTTTTTTTATTTCTCCGAGGCTAGGATCTCACTGCGCCTGACCGGAGAATTTACCGTGCCGGTAAAACTGCCGGAAAGCCCAGTGGCTGTACAATATATTATATGAAGCTGTTCATACTATGCCGGATCCGACAAAAACGTCGAGCTCACTACCGGACCGGAGTATTGTGAACGAACTCACACCGGTATCTCCTTTCCCCGCTTTGAATTTAGTGGCGTGGCGTGAAGTATGTTTATACTGAAACTATGCTTCGATGATGCGTGGTCCACCTTAATATCCTACTTCCGGCGTCGGTTTCCTGCGAATTTTCCGGTCCGGCGTAGTTGGTCCGGCACTTTTCTTTTTTATACATTACTTTTTCTAAAATTGCATAGCATATTAGATAATTTTTAAACGTAAATATTAATCAACGTAAATTGTGTTTAATTTAATTGTGAAAATATTTATTTTGTCTTCTCTTTAGCATGAAGCGCGCAAGCTCCCTGTCCGCGCTCAGTAACTCTGACCCTTCAAGTCTGAAACATCAAGAGCCTCGGTAGCTGACAACAAGATCTAGTAATAAGAGAAAATTAGTTATTAAGTATACAACATTCACATTCGTACGAATATTAACATTACAGTCGTGATAAAAGAAATAAGGCTGTTTTGGCTTTACCGCTTACCTATAACTGACCAGCAAAATGGAACCGTCCAATCTTCAGTGATAGCAACAATTGATACAACAAGTCACATAATTGTACAAATTAACTCTGATATACTAGGCTGCTGTACTTATTAAAAATGAATTAAATACTTATTTAAAAACAAAATTCTTTAAGCTAAATATTCAATTATTTCAAAAGAATTTATTAGTAATAAAAAAGGAACTTTATTACTAAGCTGTATTTGAATTGTCACGGCTGTAATGTTAGAAAAAATGATGTTATTAGTAAAAAGAGGTAGATATATATACCTATCTACGTTATTTATGACATTCGCGCAACGATACCTTACCACAATTAGCGCAGCGCAGACGTGGATACAATATAATAAATATATTAATATGCCAAAATATAAATAATATTATATCAACACTACGACCAAGTTCCGTGACCGTGTAAAGGTTTTTATAAAACTGTGTGGCTTCATTTATTATATCAGGACGTCTTGATTGCATGATTCCCTGTTTAT
Source organism: Bembecia ichneumoniformis (assembly GCA_910589475.2). NCBI lineage: Eukaryota > Metazoa > Arthropoda > Insecta > Lepidoptera > Sesiidae > Bembecia > Bembecia ichneumoniformis. Next base: position 15,909,274 of record OU342535.1, read on the forward strand.
TCTTAAGTTTTCCTGTCCACTCTGACTTATCGCTCAACTCTTTATATGCTTTACGTAGAGCCCCTGTTTTGCCTATGAATTTTTCGAAGGTATTTTGTCGTATTATTCTTTTTTGTTGTGTAATATTTCTATTGATTTTTTTGCTTTTTCTTGTTATTTCACATTTTACTTCTTTTGTTCTCTTCTTCGTGTATAACTCTTTTCTCTGTTTTAAGAGATCTTTTGTTTCTTCGTTGATATATTTGTTTATATGTTTATTTTTTCTTGGCAGTTGTTTCAGAAACTCTTGCAATTCTCTTTCTAATTTGTCATATTGGTTTTGTACCTCTGCATGTGTACCAATAGCTCCCATAAATTTATTTTCCCAGTAGGTAGCGTCGTCTTCTGAAATATCTTGTAGTTCTCTAATGTATTCGGCTGATTTTATTTTCCTTCTTTGTGATTTTGAAGCTAAGGATAGTTCACATCTAATCATCCTGTGATCAGAATTGAAGTACAAAATCGTACAAATACAATGCAGAGAATACAAATACAGAGACACCAACCATTCTCAGATCAGAAATCGAACACGCAATAAAATCTCAAAAAAATGATAAAGCCCCAGGAAACGACAACATTGCCAACGAAGTTCTTAAAGCGCTATCTGTTACACTTTTGAAACCGCTTCAAGCATTATTCAATAACATACTTAGAACCGAAACCACACCAGAGCAATGGTCGAAATCTACAATCATACTACTGTTCAAAAAGGGAGATAGAAGTGATCTAGGAAACTATAGACCAATTAGTCTCATGACAAATTTATATAAAATTTTTTCAAAGATCATATTAAATAGGATAACAAAGAGTCTCGATGAAAACCAACCGCGTGAACAAGCGGGTTTCCGCAAAAGTTACTCGACTATAGATCACATACAAGTTATAACACAACTAATCGAAAAAGCAAAGGAATATGGAACGACGTTATATATGTGTTTTATAGATTACACAAAAGCATTCGATTCTTTGCACTTCCAAGCTATATGGGCATCACTAACACAACAAGGTGTCAACCAGAAATACATTAACTTAATTAATAATATATATACAAAATGTCATGCTAAAGTGCGCCTAGAGCGAGTAGGTACAGAATTCCCCATACAAAAAGGAGTAAGACAGGGAGACCCTCTCTCTCCGAAATTGTTTTCAGCTGTGCTCGAATCTATTTTCAGACGTTTAGATTGGGAAATGAAGGGAATAAGGGTGGATGGAGAACTACTGAACCACTTGCGTTTCGCTGACGACATTGTGATCTTCGCAGAAAGCTCCAGCGAATTGGAGAGTATGGTGATCGAACTAGCAATGGAAAGTAAAAAGGTAGGATTGTCAATGAATACTACGAAAACCAAGATTTTAACCAATGGAATACCCCGGGACATTACAATAGCAAATGGAAAGATTGAATGTGTAAAAGAATATATATATTTAGGACAGCTAGTATCTTTCGAAAATAGTACGGAAAAGGAGATAGAAAGAAGAATAACTCTAGCCTGGAAGAAATATTGGGGATTGAAAGAAATAATGAAAAATAACGATATCAGTATAAATATAAAGAAAAAAATCTATGAAATAGGGATATTGCCATGTCTTACATATGGTTGCCAGACGTGGTCATTAAGGAAAGAAGACGAAGAAAGAATTGCTATCTGCCAACGTAAAATGGAAAGAAGCATGCTTGGTCTGAAACTATCAGATAAGATTAATAACGTCAATATCAGAAAAAGAACAAAAATAATAGATGTAATTAAAAGAATAAGATTACTCAAGTGGCATTGGGCAGGGCATATTTGTAGGATGAATAATAACAAATGGACAAAACGTTTAACAGAATGGGTACCCAGAGACAGGAAAAGGAAAAAAGGGAGACCAAGTAAAAGGTGGAGAGACATTTTTAACCAGAGATGTGGACCCTTATGGATGCGAGAGGCGCGAGAAAGAAATGTATGGAAAGGTTTAGGAGAGGCCTACGCCGCAGAGGCGACTACTACCAATATAAATTAACTTATATACAGCATACATATAATATAATCATACATGTCATAAAATATTAAACTATTATAATCTACACTATTTCATGTCAAGTTTTAACTGTAGTAGAAAATAAAGGCTATTTTTATTTTTATTTTTTATTTTATTTTATTACGACCAAGTTCATGTTGCTATAATAAATGTTTCCGACTATTCATTGGAACTGCCCCCTCCCCCACTTCTACACACAACACCCAAGTTAGAAAGACAATTCTTACTTAGTTCTACAGTGTCGTGAAGTCCACCTCCACGGGCTGCTTGCAGTCCGCGGCACCACGCGACCTTCAGCCCTTCATACTTGCCTCATTTTTGAAGACGACGAAATTTTTGACATGAAATTTTGGAGCGCCTCTCGGAACAGTCGTAACTCGAAAAAGAGGGACGCAGAGAGTTCGTGTTTAGGGTCATTCGAGACGTTTCGCAAAGACGAATTTTTGTGGCCCTGAAACAAAAGCAAACCAATTAATAAGAGCAATTGCAATTGCACAACACTCAAGGGGCTAAGGGGTTCCCCCCGCGGGCTGCTCGCAGCCCGCGCCATCGAGCAACCTACTAGTATTACTATATGTATATTTCAGTATAAGCCGTGACGCAGTAAAGATCTAAATTTATAGCTGCGTGTCTGTGTGATCATTCGGAAAATACTATAGAAAATTTATCTTAATATGCATAACTATAATACATTATATTATAGCTACGTTTGTGCTGGGCTTTGTTGATGCACGTTTAATATTCATTGAATCACGTTACAAATGGCGTGCTGCTCTACCGTTCGCCGAAGCAAGAGTATTTGAGACAGAGTTCAGGTTTGCTAATTTAGCTTAGTTTTAACGCGCCATTATGGAGCGCGTACGTGTGTGTGTATGTAGGGACGTCTTTTTGCTAATTCAAACATCATCGGTTAAAAACGACATTTTTGTTGGCTTCACGCTTTGTAGTACCTACCTTAAAAGTTTTTGAAAATTAAAAAAAATTGTTTAATAGATAGACTAAATACATTATAGTCTATTTGCGTTAAGAATGCAGTGAGTCATCAGTGCAACAACGGTAGGATAAAGGTGTATTCACAGTGGAGTTAAAAATCAAACAAATTATATTTTAAATGTATAAGTTTTTAAAACAATGTCTTCTCTTTCTAATAATAATGCTCTGCTCTCTGGTTTATTAAAATAGAATCCTAGCTCATGAAGTATTTTATGAAGTGTGGTACGTTTGAATGTCTGAATATCTTCATCAGCTTCACAAAGTGTCATAATTTTTATTTAATGTCGGATAGTCGTTATTTAAATATATTGAATGAACTTTTTTCTTATTGCAAATTTGTAGAATTCATCAATGTGGATAGCCGAGCTATCTTTTTCAATGGCGATTTTAATGTGTTCTCACAGACACACCGTATGTAGTTGCTGTTTTTAGTACTGTGGCTCTAGCATGAGTTTACGATACTACACTCGCTAGCGAGAGCGTAAAACATTTATATGGAAAATTGATAATTTGACATTGACAGTTTAAGATTTCCCATACAAAAGTTTTACGTTCTCGCTAGCGAGTGTAGAATTGGTGTAGTATCGTAAACTCATACTAGAGCCACTGTACACTCCACATTTACACTTAAATCACACTGTTTAAAGTATTTAAAGACATTGTAAATTACTCGTCTTTCTCCACTATGAATTATGGCGCCACTTTTATTCTTACGAATGGGTGAGGTATTCATTTTTTAAATTTTTAAATTGAAGGTAACGCACAAACGATACAACCATTTCGTTCATAGGTCTGCCTTCAACTAGTCATTGTGAACTTGACTTTCTAATTTTTGAGCGACCAGGGGCCTTAGACAAAGTAGCATTCGCTCCGTAGCGATGCGATATCGAAGTTCGTTATCGTCTCAGAGACAAAGGAATCGGCACTGTAACACGTGATACCTTGTCATGATTCCTTTGTCTCTGAGACGATAACGAACTTCGATATCGCATCGCTACGGAGCGAATGCTACTTTGTCTAAGGCCCCAGGGGCCTTAATCAAAGTAACATTTTAAAAACGATAACGAAGTTCGCAAGAATAAAATGTATGGGATGTATCACGTGATTTAGCGACGGCTTATGTCAATCCCATACATTTTATTGTTTTCGAATTTCGTTATCGTTTTAAATCGTTACTTTGACTAAGCCCCCTGATTGGTGGCAAGGCTGATCGACAACGATGACTCACTGCATTCTTAACGCGAATTGACTATAATAAAATCAACGTGAAGTTTTAAATTAATATAATACAAATAGATAGACGATGAAAAAGAGTCTGATAAACAAAAAATAAAGGTCTACCTACTCTTCAATATTAAGTTTATTGTAATTAAGTTATTTCCACATGATCTCATTACTTAACCTAGTAAATAAGCTTAATAAGGAGACATTTGCTTTTAATCATCATTTCGTAGGCGTTTGCAATTATATTTAAAAATGGAATTATAATCTATATACATATTTATTTACATTTTTAAACGAAATACCATATAATAAATGACGAAATCTCTAAAACATTTAAGGCTAAAATTTCAATGAAAATTTAAGGCCAACGAAGCCGCTGGCAACAATTTCTAACAAGCCTAAAGACAGGCCCCATTTCATTTTGTAATATTTTATCTGTAATGTTTATGAAAGTCATAACCAATATTTTTAGTAATAAAATGTTACGCAGGTGCTTGCTTATTATATTAGATGTATCTAAATGTATTCGGAACTTATAAATGTATCAAGTACAGAATACCACGAAATTCTGACACTACTGTACGCAGAAAAAGGCGAATAATTTCGCTTCGTTGAACTAAGGAAGATTGTTTTTGGTCATGTGAAGAAAAGAGGGTTTGCAGACTTTATGTGCGTGCAGGCTCTTAAGACGGAAGAATATCATGTTTTTAATGTCTTGTAAGATCTAAGTAAAAAAAAAACATATTTTACTTACTAGGACATCAGAATACAGAATAAACCAAAATAAACCCGCCGTGGCACTATGCTAAGAAAACAAATTTTATTGCTATTGTAGTTTTAATTGCAAGTGATTATTTTTTTCTTTTCATCGTCATCAGCCCACAAGCGTCAACTGATGAGCGAAGACCTATTTCTCCACATTCTTTCACTGCCATTCTTTGGAGGTAATTGGTCTAGAGAGAGTGTGGTCGCCCCACAGGACATTTTCAACATGGCTCCCTGACAGATTTATCCCATTTCATCTGATTCATTCATTCTCGATCGCCTTGGTTCTTCGACGCATCTTCGTACTTCTGATCAGAGATCTTTAAGTCTATTATACATAAGACGCCCATTTGCATGGCATGCAATCGTGACTCAAGCGCCTCTTGGTTTGTTCTGAATTCTAGATTAAAACAATAGCCGGTCGTCGTGTTACATGCGAAAGATATTTTTTTCTATTTTGGAATGTAAGTGGAAGAAAGAATTTATTAAGTAATTAATTTTCAAAAAAATACAAATATTTCATTGGGTCTCACACTAGGTTTGGGCCATGAGACTAGGATATGGCCGTCTCACACTAGGATCGTGAGAGCCACTCTTTTATCATACAATTTATTTATTTGTAACTAAAAATTAAGTATCCGAAACATGCTTACGCAAAATTTGCAAAAACAACCTATGTGTACCGACCAATCGGAAACGAGCGTTTGAATTAGTTGACCAATGGCAGACGTCTTTGTTTTGGTAACAAAAAAGTACCTCATAATTTGGAATCCTTCTAGAAATGGTAAGAGTTTGTAACATTTTTAAAAGTAACAAAAACACTTGATACCTAATTCAAATTAACAATGCAAGTCAATGAAGATCAGATCAATTTATATCAATATTAGACACTACAAATGATCTTTACCTAGATTTCATACATCTAAATAAACAAACCTATGGAATCTGAAGAAAATTCATTTTCCGCTGTATTAATTATTATGATGTGATTTTGACTTAAATTATAATTTTTTTCTAATTGACTAAAACGAAAAATATTCATAATAATATGTTATACCTACATAAATGATAAGAAGTATAATAAAATTTCCCGCAATATCAACTTTATAATAACTGTATGATATTTAACAATAAAACGGCATTCAGGTAGGAATCACCCAACCTTTTGTTAATTTATAGCAACCGTAAAAGTGATAAAAAAGTTAACTTTTAATTACAATCTAAGCTTTTGCATGTACCACGGGGCGTTGCACTTTAAAAGTGTCGATAAGACATTTAAGCAAGTTTATATTTCACTTTTTTTGGAATACTCATGTAACTGTATCTAATGTATGTACCTAATTGAAAAAACTTACATATGTTACTAAATCAGTGGAATTATTACAAAGAAATGAAAGTTTGGAACCACTCAAATGGGTCTGTAATGTTGCATGATTAAAAATATTTATGATGTAATTCCAGTTTTGCAAATATATACTACAACACTCACAACCGCTTTGCTTTCATTAATTAAGTGTACATTTTTTGTTAAAATGTGATTTTAAATAAAATTACAAAAAAAATAATTTGCGTTTTATCTCGAGAGTCATTTTCGCACCCCTGTGTGGTATTGTGAGCTCTGTCAGAGCTCTACAGTCCGACACTCCGACACGTCTGATGGAGGATCGAAATTCTGCTCGACCTTGCACTATTTTCATAATTATGTATGTGTGGGTTTATAAGTAATAAAGGAACCCTGGCTCAGTATACGGCTGTGGTGCAGACCACAACACTGATATTCTGCCAGGGACCAGATATTAAAGAAGAAAAAAAAAATATACACGGGACAATTTAGAACACGATTATACAATCAATGGCTGAAAATATCGCAATTTTCTTAAAAACTACTGAAGGATTTCACTAGCTCGCGAGAGTGAGTTTAAAATTTTCGATGATTTATTTACACCGGACCGTGCCCGGTAAAGATATTCATAGTATGTTTTTCTATGAACCAATTAATACTTCACCGGGCCGTGTCCGTGCCACGGCTGTATGAGAAAAACATGGCGAGCGCACGGCCCGGTGCGTGGTGTAATATAAATCATCGTAAAACTAATCCAGTGCCGTAATTTGTAATTTGTAACCGTAATCTACTTAACTGTTCAGAACTCTAGGGTAACGATTTTTTTATCAAAGAAACGAAGAAGTGTCGCATGTTTTTAGACGTTGCTTGTTTTTGCTTACAAACATTGGGGCCTCATATAATTGATTCGGAGGTAGCTACGCTCCTGAGGTAATCCACAGTAAGTAAGTGGGCTAGATAGATGAGTGTACCAACATATATAGGCAAAGCTTCTCAGAGGCCTGTGGCCAGCAGTGGGTTGTCCCCCTTACAGAAGATCACGGTGAAATAATGTGTGCTGTTTTATTTATGGTGAATGATTAAGGGACGCCAGAGCCCAATTCCTTATTCCCCCTCCGTTAAGGATGTCGAATTAGCCGAATTAAGGATAAGGATAGATTCTGCTATGGTCGGCAGAACACTGACGCTGATTGTATTATAAGCGACGGTAGCCACCTACCATCAAGTGACCGTCAGACTGACTAACGACCTTTATATTTTACATAAAAAAAGACATCAAAAACTGAATAACCTTAGTTTTTTTTTTTTAATATCGACAGACAGGTTGATGGTCCACTTGTAGCTATCGCCGCCTATAACACAAGCAACGCCACGGGTGCTGCAAGTGCACTACCGACTACAGTAGGATTAAGGATAAGGGTTAGGATGGGATATGAAATAGGCTCTGGCATCCCTTACTCACTCATCAAAACGACAGCACACGTGTAGTGATTTCACGATGGTCTTCTGTAAGGGGGTGGTTACTGCCGCCAGACGGGGTGCCCAAATGACTGCGAAACGCAGTGTCCTCTGCTACTACTTTCCAGATCCATACTAGAGCCAAATTTGAAAAGTTCATTTTCAAAGTTGACCCTGCCGGGAAGCCTAGAACAGAGCGTTAAGGCAAGCAGCCTAAACCACTCATCCAACGGGCTCGTCAAAACTTATTACAACTTCATTGACAACTAAATTATTTTTAATATGATTGTGAACTTAGTATCGAATGTCAGTAGGAGCGCCAAAATTTGAACAGAAAATTGAACAAAATCCGCCACTGTTCAGAAAGTAAATAATTTACCTTCTAAGTTAGGGTAACTTAGAACGTAAATTATTTACCTTCTGATTTTGGGTAAATCAGGATTTATTAACAGCGAAACTAGGATAAAAACCACTTGAATCGATTTAAGTGCTTATTGTCGCCTCTTGATATATAATAATATTTAATATAGCCTTTATATCCCGAAACTCCTTATTCCATATTAAATATCACTCCTTTCGTTAAGTATTTGTTTTTGTTATAATATGTCTCGGAGTTCGGTGTGCCTCCAGGCAAAGGCCTCCTCTAACGATTTACACTGTTCTCTATCCTTTGCAACTCTTCTCCAGTTGCAATTGCATCTTTTGCGTTGTCGACCTCTATTTCGTTTTCCTTCAATATTTTGACTCACTTATCACGAGCTCCCCGTAGTATATGACTAGTCCACTCCTGTTCTAGCTCTTATAATTGTGTTTCATGGTTTATATATTTTTTTATTCTCTTTGACAATATTAAGAATCTAACATATATCTGTGCTGTTTAGAAAGTGCCCAGGTTTCGCAGCCACAATTAAGATACAGGTGTTAAAGATCTTGATATACTTACAGTTAAAACATAAGTACATGGTACAGGTAACTATTGCGATTAAATTCAGCTTCGTAGACTTACGTGCTTTTTACAGCCGAGGAAGCTTCCAAAAACACGACTGTTGTGACATCAGATATTGATTAAAAATTGACTCAAGTTCTTTTGACTGCCGCGACTAAAATGGTTCCAAATTATAGATCGAGTTTCTGCCCATCTGGACCGTGCACTACTAAGACCGCCATAGAATTTTTTTTTTAACAACTACTTTCATACGAACATTGTACTTAAGTGGGTTAAAAAAAATATGGCCGAAAATCATTCGGACATGATTAAATTAATGAAGTGGCCGCCAATAAATAACGCGGGGATATGACTTTAATCGCATCTGTTTTACTCATCAACGACGCAACATCAGAATTAGTACAACAGGGTTGGCACACAATAATAATTTAATTCATATTTTGATAACTAAAATGTTAAATGCGATATTAGAATATTAATCCCTTGGCGCGTACAGACCACGGAGCATATACAAAGAGGAGATGGCCTAAACAACTGTGCACTGATTTCAAACTAGGTCCTGACGTCATTTTTTGTGGGCGTGGTCTTGGTCAGTCTGCTGTCGGCACTGGTCACGGTGTGGCGGCGCTTGTTTGTTGTAGACTACAGTCAATTTTCATTCGCAATTTAAGATAATTGGGCGGGGTCTAACTTCCTCCTTGCCCCGCGCAGTAGTCACGCGCCGCTGTATAGAAAAATTCAATAACAACATCTCCTCTTTGTATATGCTCCGTGGTACAGACAACGGCAAATTTTATATTGCTGTTTATATTTTACTAGAGGGGTTCCTGCGGGTGAACGGGTGCTATTTTTTCTGTAAATTATATACACAAACCTGTCTCGTTAATCGTTCTTTCTATTAGTGAAAAACGTATTAAAACCCGTTGGGTGGCTTAGAAGAAGTGAGCCGTGAAACATAAAAGTGTCGGACAGCAACTTTATTTTACATTATGTAACAGATAGACTCGTAGGTATAGATTTTGTGACAAATGTAATGTCCAAATGAAAAATTTTGAAATATAATTTTACAATAGAGTGTACCTAATATATTTTTTCAATATTTGTCTTCCAAATTTCTAGAAAGGATGGACTAGCTGGCGATTAATCGGCGAATCGGGATCTAAAACTACGAACACTTAAATTTTAAATTACCTATTAAATTTTATCGTAAGTACTCCTTACTTTATTTAATTTTTAGGAGAATTTACTGAGGTAATAAAATAGATAAAATTATAAGATTTTGACAACCCTATCGACCACAAAAAAAAGTTTTAGTAAATAGTATTGTAATGATGAAATCATTTTGAATCATTTTGCCTTACGTGATCGTTATTTAAAAAATAAATTTCCGTTTTTGTATACTTAGATATAAAAATGACAATTACCGGCAGTTAGCCACTTTTAATATTGGAATGTTGGCCTTGAAATCTATACCGATGATAGCAAGATCGATGGCAGCGTCGGCACAGTCAAATCCTGCTGGAGGAACGGTTTGGAGACCCAAGCGAAAAAGTACCGTCAGGAGGAGTCCTTCTGTGACAGTCATCGCCAAAAATGTCAGGGACTGTGGTGTTGTCAGCGTCTTGACATCAGGTCAGGATACGGGTTAAAATCAAAACTAAAATTAAGCTATGATAAGTGCCTCATCTCATAGGTATAAAGCGTCTGTTAAGAGATGAGAATGTCACCAAATGGAAGCAAGTATTATTGCCGACGGCGAGACAGTCGGAGGTGCGAAATTGTTTTTCCTGACGCGGAGGTGGCTTACAGTGTGGTTCAAAAGATCACAATATCGCCAATTCTGGTACAGTCGCTAACGGGCCACGGTGGGTTCTTGGATTATTTGTATAAGTATAAAAAGAAACCATCTCCAGACTGCTGGTGCGAGCCTGGGTAGCCGGAGACGGTGGAGCACCTGCTACTCCAATGCCCTATAGGTTTGCGCTGGCTATGAAATTAAAAGAGACTTTTAATATAAAAAAATATTAAATATGTTATAAAAATTCTAGACATAGTTATAAAACAAATTAATATACAAAAAATTTAGATACATAAAGACCCTGATTTAGTTACGGGTACTGGATCATCCTCCCCTCTCCACCCTACGTGCATTGGTCGAGATTAGATTATTGACGTTGTCACACATTGGTAAATGCTACCTATCTATTTTATTTATTTTAAACAAAAATAAGAAAAATAAAATTGTAAACAACAAAAGGGAATGTTTTGTATAATATTATGTAATAAATGACACAAGGGGTTGGTATTTACCCCCGACGGAATAAATAAAATAAAAAAAGAGAACGTTTATATGACTTAGGTCCGAATGTGATTCAATACATGGGCACTGAGACCAGGGTTTAGTTATTTCGATTGTAAATGTTAGATTTGGTATACTCCTATTCACTCTGTTACACACACATATTTTATTATTTTCCGACTGATTTACCCATTTTGATTTTATTTTTAACTTTAATACCAATTGACGAGCTTGAAGTGTTATCAATAAAGAATATATGGAAATAAGTTACTTTTTTCCTTACCATGATCTCATTCGATCAAGGGTCTAACACTAGTTACGACCTCTTTTGCCCTCGAGGGTTTGACTCACTCACCTGTCATCGCAGTCATCGCGCTGACGTAAAAAAGTAAAGTCGACGCAGTATATTGATCATCGCATCGGCGACGCATTTGTGGGGAGCAGCTGCCAAAACAAGTCGGATGTTAGGGTGCACGCATTCATATATTATACGAGTGTATTGCACCACAACAAAAGAAATAATTGGTATCTACATTATTAAGTAACTATAGCGAACGATGTCTATCTGCAAGAAGTATGTAAAAATTACTGAACGGATTTGAATGAGATTTGGCACACAGATAGATTATTATCTGGATTAAAACATAGGATACTTTTATCCTGGAAAATGTTAGGTTAGGTTAGGTGACGCCCAAAATTTTATTCTATGCCACTGCCGCCGTGGTGGCGCCACCGTCGTCACGGCGATAAAGATATCAAGTGTTATTTTTCAACTCAGACGAAATCGCGGGCGGTAGTTAGTATATTAGGATGTAATTATAAATTAATTATAATGACGTTATATTTCTTAGTAATTTCAACATTATCTATACTTATACTATCGTTTGTCCTGACTGACTATCAATGTGCACAGTGTAAAAAACTGAAATTTGGAACATAGCTTTATTTTATAACGTAAGCGTCCGCTAGGAAACAATTTTTGAAAATTCAAAAACTAATATTATACGGTCACTAATATTATATATACCTACTAGTTGAGCCCGCAATTTTTAATGCGTGTTATTCAGTTTGCGCGTAACTTTTTTGTTACGGGAACCTTGCGTCAATTAAAACCGCATTCAAATCAGTTAAGCTGTTCCCTGCCGGCGTTTGTATTTTCGAGCTCATATAACCCAAATCTTTTCAAGGTTCGAGTGAAGGGCATCTACGTATGTTAAGCTAGCATTGTAAAGTCGGCAAAATAAAAAAAAATTTAGTTCAAAATTTAGTGCTAATTGAGTGCTAATTTAGTGCCAAACAATTAAAAAAAGTGCTCCTATAAATAAGCAAGAAAACTATACAATGCTACCTTTTGATCAAGCTAGCATTGTAATAGTTTGTAAAGTCGGCAAAATAAAAAAAATTTAGCTCAAAATTTAGTGCTAATTTAGTGCTAACATCGAAATTTACAAAACCTAATTGGGTTCTATATCTTAACAGAATATGACGGAAGAATAAATATATTCTAAAAACGTATACAAAATGACAAATGGTTGATTACTTCAGAAATCATTCAGGTTCACCTGCTCTACAATGCAGTAACCGTTTTGCTAGCATTGTTGATTACTAGTAATATAAGCAAATAATTGTTGTTTTTTTTTTAAATATATTACTGAACGCTCAGCACTTATTGAAAAGAATTCTCACAGTGAGAAATAAGTGCTCTGTGATACTGAGAGACGAGTTTTCCAGCTGCACAATACGCATTAAACTTCCCAACTTCGCACAAACTTGAAACATTATATAGTTTCAAAAATATAAAAAAAAATACTTTTTTCCTCACTTAAGCGCGGGAAAGACAGCACTAATTGAGCACTTAATTATCTCGATAAGAAATAAGGGGTAAATAAATAATATACCATTTTACCGGCTGCACAAAGCTCCATGGCTCTCCCGCTAGCATTGCAGATTACTATTTATATTAAAACTATTTTTTTTATCCCAATTAAGCGCGGAAATGTCAGCACTAATTGAGCACTTAATTTTGACTACAAATACTTAATGCTAATTATCTGAGTTTATTGATTTCCGACTATTACAATGCTAGCTTGATAAAAAGGTAGCATTGTATCGTTTTCTTGCTTATTTATAAGAGCACTTTTTTAATTGTTTGGCACTAAATTAGCACTCAATTAGCACTAAATTTTGAGCTAAACTTTTTTTTATTTTGCCGACTTTACAAACTATTACAATGCTAGCTTGATAAAAAGGTAGCATTGTATCGTTTTCTTGCTTATTTATAAGAGCACTTTTTTTAATTGTTTGGCACTAAATTAGCACTCAATTAGCACTAAATTTTGAGCTAAAAATTTTTTATTTTGCTGACTTTACAAACTATTACAATGCTAGCTTGATAAAAAGGTAGCATTGTATCGTTTTCTTGCTTATTTATAAGAGCACTTTTTTAATTGTTTGGCACTATATAAATTAGCACTCAATTAGCACTAAATTTTGAGCTAAACTTTTTTTTATTTTGCCGACTTTACAAACTATTACAATGCTAGCTTAATAAAAAGGTAGCATTGTATCGTTTTCTTACTTATTTATAAGAGCACTTATTTTAATTGTTTGGCACTAAATTAGCACTCAATTAGCACTAAATTTTGAGCTAAAAATTTTTTATTTTGCTGACTTTACAAACTATTACAATGCTAGCTTAATAAAAAGGTAGCATTGTATCGTTTTCTTGCTTATTTATAAGAGCACTTTTTTAAATTGTTTGGCACTAAATTAGCACTCAATTAGCACTAAATTTTGAGCTAAAATTTTTTTTATTTTGCCGACTTTACAATGCTAGCTTAACATACGTAGGGCATCTTCTGGGTGAGCTCGCTCCATCGTCGACCTCACCCTTCCTACTTGGATAGATGCTGGTCAAGAGCAAACCCATCTTTAATAAAAAAAAAAGCGTGCACAAACAAACAGACAAAAATTGTAAAAACTATTTTTTTTGACCTCGGTAACATAAATATAACGTGTACAAATTGTTTTTACTACTGTTGCTTACTATTTTATTAAATGCATATAAATTTACATTATAAAACAATAATTATATTAACTAACATTAATATTGTAATAATAAGAAATAACCGGTATGGCGACAGTAACCACCCCCTTATACATGACCACCGTGAAAAACAGAGTCCGTGTGAATCCGGGGGAAGAAAATAAAAAAAGTTAGCCCTTAAATAGTATCTAATTTGTACATATCAGAGCAATTAATTATCAATTATCGAGTGATTTAGATGAGATCGTCCTTACAAATAAACTGTTGTCATAAGATTTGTCAGTGATCCCAGGGGACGATGAAAGCTTAAAGGGACCGCGCCCTCTGCCCCCGAGTTCTCACGGACGAGACCTGTTTAATTATCCAAAGTAACTATAAAAGATTTATTTATTTGTGTAAATCCACTGAGTCCAAAGTTTAATATAATTTTTACAAGCTGTGCAAAGTGGGTGTGAATTTTTTGTAAATTTGTTGTTTCAATGTATAATCTGTAATTAATCCAGGGTTCCAGGGTTAGTGCAGGGCAAGGTCTTATGTCCGCCTGCACACCAAAACACTTGAACCTCTCCTTGAGATAAGATGGAGTCTTGGCGTGAAACAGCACACCGGCACAGAAGGGATAAAACATGCATGGACTGGTTTTATAATATGTAAGGATGTAAGGGATATATTAAGGAGTAAAAAACTACACTTATTCAGCCGCGTATTTTTATTATAAAAAAAATATCTACATTTAAATAACTGCGTACATATAAGTGTAACCAAAATCGTACATATAAGTGTATAGAGCTGAGTCAATTATTCCCTTATACTGAATTATAATTGGAATTGGCTTCTCGGACTTCATTATGACGATATTGAACTTTTACTGAAAGGCATCCAATAAGTCACAACACTAACTTACTATCTGAAACAGGATTTTGCTGGCGCACACACACACACACACACAGAGAGAGAGAGAGAGAGAGAGAGAGAGAGACCCAAATCTCCTTTTCTTTTAATGACTATTGTTTAATTCTCAAATTTTATATCTTGTTAAATTCTGGCCTTTACAATTCAAGCTATGCTTAGTGTAAAGGTCACCGAATAACTATATGTGTAAACTATCTGTAAATTTTAAAATAAATAAATAAATAAAATAAATAATAATATAGATAAATTAATCCCCAAAACTTTCTTTTAAAAGTATAGTTAATTTGCTATACTTACTTTGAGCAAAATATGAAATCTTTTGATTAATTAAGAAGGATGTGTTTAAGCATCGGCAGATCCAATAGGCACGCACCAATGGCTCCCGATAACGCATGCCGAATGATCTGTTCCAATGTGCAGCCGATGTGGTTACAAGGGTGATTAACATTTCCCATGTTAGCCACAGATAGCCATCTCAGCCGACAAAGAGTAGTTACTATCGAAGATCTTGTATCCTTAACTCGTATAATTAACATTGCCGATTAGAAATCTGGCCAATTAAGAAATTGTTTTACTATTTAGTTCTTCAGAGCAATTTGAAGTTACATGATCAATTTTTCTTCACAGGTTTCCATCCTAATTCAAAATCTCTTGTAATATCATGCTCTTGCAATTGCTTCGAAATTTTCTATGCGGAATTTTCTAACGCAATTATTAGAGCAACATAGTCTTTCAATGGTGGTTGATGAGAAACGTCGCCTTTTCTAAACATAATATAATAAAATCCTAAACGAGCCGTGTCTGTGCATTAAATATTTTTTCAAAAATCAACTCATACACGTTGGACCTACATATGTCATCGAGGTCAAAAAAATAGTTTTTAGAATTTTTGACTGTTTGTCTGTGCGTTTGTGCAAACTAATCTCAGAAACGGCTTAACCAATTTGAATGCGGTTTTCACTGATGTGTTATAGCAAGCTTCCCGTAACATTTAGTGTTTGTTTCTCAGAAACGGCTTAATCAATTTGAATGCGGTTTTCACCGATGTATTGTAGCAAGCTTCTGTAACATTTAGTGTTTGTTTCATTCCAGTCGGTTTATAAATAAAAAAGTTACGCCCTATACCGAATACCACGCGTACGAAGTTGCGGGCTCAGCTAGTTTACAATGTAGCCTTCCATAAGAGAAAAATCAAATAACTGCAAACCAAAAAGTGTGCGGAACAATCCCAGTAAATTATATGTATATGTTGTCATTTATTTATCTAACTTTACACTTACAGATAGACAAACCCATTAAAGTTAAATTAATCTAAAAATTAATCTGGTTTGGAAGGCTTATTTCTGATTATACATAATTAATTGTATTGTACAAGTCAAAATTTTAATTATCGTTTCTCATGTGTTTATTTTATGTTAAGATCGGTAGACAAGCTGACGATCCACTTGATGGTAGGTGGCTACCGTCGCCTATAACACAAGCAACGCCAAAGCTGTTGCAAGCGCGCTGCCAACTACAGTAGGATTAAGGTTAAGGGATTGGGAGGGGATAGGAAAACGGGCCCTGGCATCCCTTACTCACTCACCGAAACACAACAACACACGTGCTCTTATTTCACGGTGGTTTTCTGTAGGGGGTGGTTACTGCCGCCAGACGGGCTGCCCAAATGACTGCGAAACGCACTGTGCCCCTGCCACTACTTTCCAGATCCAGACCAGTGTCAAATTTGAAAAGTTCGTTTTTCGAAGTTGACCCTGCCGGCAACCGAACCCGGGAACCCTAGAATCGAGCGTTAAGGCAAGCACCCTAAACACTCATCCAATGGGCTCGTCAATTTAATAAAATATAGTTTTTAATGTGTATTGTAAATTTACTATGAATTTTTTAGCTTCTAATATGAATGTCATATCTGAAATAAATTAATAATCGCATATTAATTTTGTTTCTCAATTATTAATATTTTTGCAATACATATATAAAAACAATAAATATTAAAAAAAAATAGATGTCTCCTAGTAGCGGAGCAAGGCCCACGCTATTGCGGTTAGGGCTGCAGAGTAAGGATTTGAGGAACCTCCTGACAATTCATGCCGTGTCAAGAAGTACCGCCTTCTGTATCTGTCCCTTAACCCAGCCATCTAGTGAGAGCCTCTCGAGGTGTTGATTGAGGCTCTTTGCTATAAGACCGATCACTGATACATTATTATTATTGTTATTATTAGGCACAATGTGTAAATAAAGTTTAGGAAACTTGTTAATTGAAAACAATGCAGGGGAATATTTTGTCGTTTCGTCCCCGCCCAAATGTGTAGCCCCGCCTTAAATCTGATCGATATGCGTACGCGCAGTACGAACGCAGTCACGTCTTGGAAGATTTTATTTCGGAAACTCTAACGGAAAGACGTGCAATTTGTTGTAAATCCTGCTTCTCGTCTTAAATATTTCGAGGCGTTTTTATTACAAATTTACTATAATTTAAGATTCAGGGGACCTCAAGAAGATTTAGTTTAAGAATAGTGTGTCATAGTAGAAGTGTAATTAAATTGGAATTTCCAAAATAAATAAACCCAAAATAAATGGAGTTTGTCAAAATGAATTTTCTCTCCCAAACTGAAAATATTCACCTTTTCGACGAAAGTCAGGAGCAAAACATGTATTTTGATGAGTATCATACACAGGATAGTGTAAATTATAACCCAGATATATTACATCCAAGTTATCTGCAGATGTTATACGAATTTAGTCCGGAGAGACAGTTGTTTGATAGTGTGAGAGATTCCTATCAGGACGCAGCGTGGCAGGAGTGGAGCGAGGGTCCAGTTTCGGTGAAGGAGGAAGCCGATTTCGAAATGGGAGGTGCTGCTTCTACGTTTAGTGAAGAAGGTAAGAAATTTAAGCAAATATTTTTACACGTTTCTTAATTTTTCTAACACATAAATTGGAAGAAAAAAAAAACGTTATTGCATTGGACTAAATCTCAGCTATGAAAAAGAAATGGCAAAAACCCATAGTTGCTCTTTGTAACATCGATTGACGATACAATTATTCCGAAAGATGGTAGACATTTCCGGGTAGGTATTTGAGGCAACCTGAAAACTTGTCATATAACTGTTCTATAATACCCTAACACAGAACTACAGACTTGGCTGAGGAGTAGCGGGTTTAAATCAACCCTTATATTTTCAAAGTTGCGATTTTTTTTTTGCAAAATATGTCCTTGAGGCAATCTGAAATTTTTATACTTGGAAATTGAATATTTAAAGAGTAAAAAAAAATTAAGCCAGATTATTTAGTCGGGTTTTTCACTTTGTCAGGGGCTTGTAAAACTGTTTTTTTTTTTAGTCGAAAGTATGTATTTGCAGGATATTATTTATAGTTAAAAATAAATACAAAAAAGACAGGTCATTTTGGTGGGTTTTTCTACCTGCCAGGATAGTTATGTATGTAGCTAGGTAAAATTCATATATTTTCTCAAGCATACTGAAAATTTTAAGTTTAAATAGCTTTTAATTAGATTAAATTTGCAATTGAACGAGAACTTTGGAACAATCTCCTTCGTGAGGTGTTGCCACCTAGCTATAACATGGGCTGCTTCAAGCGAGCTGTAAACAAACTCCTACATTCATTTTTCTATAATGTATAAATAATGAATATACGTCATGAACGTATAAAATGTAACAAAGTAATACCTGTTTTACACCTGGCTGCGAAGAGGTTGCGGACAAGTGAAGTGGATTAATAAATATTTAATTTAAAAAACGGGACAAGCGCGAGTTGAACTCGCGTGAAGAGGGTTCCGTACGATGTTATCTATCCGCACAATATTGAGTGATTTACCATGTTATTTTAATATCGTGGACTTCTTATAGGTTTCCCTATAATCTATAAGTAGAAAACTAATAAACTAATTTCTGTAGTTTTTTCAAAATTTTAGGTTCAGTAGTGTCGGACATGGGGGGGGGGGGGGGTTGTTTCAATTTTTGACTATTTTCTTGAATAACTTGGAAACTGTTTATTTTAAAATTACAAAAAATACATTTAAGATCTTTACAAGACCTTCCATTTGCTATGTCACACGATGCAGTTTTCAAAATTCCCCCTAAAAATTACCTCCCATATACAGATTTCATCTATTCACGTCACACCTCTGCGTTTGGGTCACAGAAATTGATATGTGTACCAAATTTCAACTTAATCGGTCTAGTAGATTCCGAGATAATTGACTATGAGCGACGGACAGACGGATACACGAGTTATCCTATGGGTGATCCGTACGAAACCCTAAAAATATGTGAATGAAGTTTTTAGCGAAAAAAAAATCAATTAACATTATTTTAATTAAACATACTAGGGGTCACATTTTGAAAGGCACCTCGGTAAAAATTCATAAATATATGTAAAAATCAGATTTTCTTCCAAATCTAGATGAACGTAGTAATCTTGCAGCCGATCTTAAACTAAACATAAACATTTTTAGTTATGGTAATTTTTTTATTTTCTCTTGCCAACTACAAATATGTTTATATAATTCATGTATAGAAAAAACCATTAAAAAAAACTCCACATACAAATGTAAGGTGTTATCATTTGCACGTGTTGAAACGCTAATAGGTAACGCCGGCGCCAGGAATCACTTGTTTATCGTAAACATTTTATAGCCAATATGTCGCCGCTGTAGGAGACATTCCGATAAACATAGATATTGTTTAGATATTCCAGCGGATGCTAACGTAGGCATAATGACTGGATCTCAAAGCGAGAATTTATAATTATCATTTCCCTCCCTCGCTCTAAGATTTTTAAATTCATGTTTGAAGTAAAACAATAACCAACATAATAAATTTTGTATTTGTAGGTACCTACTTTTTAATTCATTCAATCGTTCACTGAACGCCACCACAACCTTCCACTGCCAGCTGCTCTCTTGAATTCATCGGTCCAGCAACCGAGTGATCAGTGGTTTCCGCTTCAAGACTAGTCTACTCCAACGCCCATCCGCTACAAGACAGAGATGTTCCACTTCAGCTGACTAATTTTTGGACTATGTTGTCCAGGTATCTTAGTTCTCCGGCGGATCTCCGTTTTCCTTCAGAGAAATTCCAAATATTGCCCTCTCAATAGCTCGCTTGGTGATTTGCAATTTGTGGACGAGACATTTCGTCAGTGTCTCGTCCACAAATTGGACGAGACACTTCTTAGTATCATAATATATCAACTGGCAATCATAAAAGCACAAGGTAGACAGACGACCTGATAAGGGCCGCGGGTCGAAGGTGAATCCAGGCTGCTACTGACTGGTCCTATTTGAAAATTATTGAGGAGGCCTACCTATATTCAGCAGTGGACGTCCTCCGACTGAAATGATAATGATAGCTACCTATGAGGGTATTATTTCTGAATGAACTAAGATCTCCATTACCTATTTTTAGTACTGATTGGTTGTTTTTCGCTCTATCAATATAATTATATAATAATATCGTAAACGAGCCCTGTTTGTACATTAAATATAAAAAATAAAAATAATTTGTACACGTTATCCTTATATATGTATGTTACCGAGGTGAAAAAATAGCTTGTGGAATTTTATGTCTGTGCGTTCTTGTACGCTAATCTCAGAAACGGCTTAACCGATTTGAATGCGGTTTTCATTGATATACTTTGTAGGAAGCTTCCAGTATCATTTAGTGTTTGTTTCATTCATTCCAATCGGTTTGCAAACCAAAAAGTTAAGTTAATGGAAACAATACACGCTATTTTAGAACCACGCCTGCGTTAGTAATTGGAAAGTATATGATCGTGTTTTATTGCTAAAATATGAAATTCCGTTTAATATTACACAAGACACCAGCTAATATAGGTACATAATTTACTACTATATCAAACAAAAAATCTGGTATATAGGCCACAATATTCAGAATTAATAGCTAGCTATGCTTTTGCTAATTGTCCGTCAAGATAGCTCACTTAAAAAACATGAGGGAATCTACAATTCGGGTTTTTTGTCTTCCGCGGACAAGTCCCTCGTCTGCATCGGCCCTAATAAGATAATGCAACGGTGTTCTCTTGTAAAGAAATGGTAACCCAGTTAAGAGTGCGAAACGCAGTGGGCTGCCAGTACCAGCAGTGGCGTTAGCCCTCTCTCATTTTTTGAACGATTGATTGTAACATTGTAACTTTGCGAACTTGTAACTAAAAGTTGCATGCATATAGCTAATAAAAGTATTATTATCAAGAAAAATATGCTGAATATCATTATCATTATTTATTTAAAACTGAAAAAAATTCATACACAAAACTCCAGATGATTTATTTTAAGGTTTGTGTATAATGCCTCACGTGCCCATATGAGAGAGGGGTTTGAAAAATTTTGCTCCAGGCCGCTAAAAGTAAAGCTCATAATACGCTTCTTTGCTTTGAAATTGATTTTAGTTCCATTTTCTGCTACCTTTTCTGGAGTACATTTAATTGATTATTGGCTATTTGTTTCAATTATAGATATCTATTCGAAGTTAAGGTGCCTACCTCTTTGGAGGCCATGTAATAAATAAATAAATAAAATGTTCCGAAAAAGTGAATAATGAATATTTATAATTAGGTGGGCATTTTCGATTGGCTAATATTGACAAAAAATTAAGAAAAAAAAATTGCGCCCCTCAGCCCCGGCGCGGCGCTCTGGAGCAACTGCTCCCACCCGCTCCCCGACGCTACGCCCCTGAATACCAATCAAGTTGAAGTGAAGTGTTAATTTATTTCACACAGAAGTTCGATCCCCAGCCGGTGGCGGTCGAAAGGAGCGCACAGCATTCACGAAGACGCAGATCCGCAGCCTCGAGGCGGAGTTCTCACGGGCCAACTATTTGACCAGACTGAGGAGATACGAAATTGCCGTAGCTCTACATCTCACCGAGAGACAGGTCGGTACACTTCCATTTAAACGGTCGACTTCGGGTTGCAATATCGGAGATCACGTGGTAGGATAGGCTTTCTACTAACAGGGAATTGGGATCGTGAGCCCGTTCGGCGGTTTGGGACCACGATTAAAAATGTCCAATCGTGAAAAGACCATGTCCACTTCTTAACGCTGTTAACAAACGGTATAAATACAATGAAGCCAACGAACAGTGAAATTTATAAATGCGAGTGTATTTATTTCTTACGCTTTCAATAGATTATTTAGCATTACATTTTAAATACAACTTATTTGGGGTACATAAAAGGGCAGATAAAGATAGTAATTTTCACTAAGAAAATATTTAAATGGTATTTCCACAATTTAATAAATAATACTGATACTTTTTTCGAAATATTTAAACTTATTTTTATATATTATTATGTTAACAGCTAAATCTAGATTATATATTTTTCTTGTGTAGATACGATCAAGTTTTTTTTTAGTTTTCCTTCATTTATCCAGTAGCGTAGCTACACTTTCAGCGCCCTGGAGCAAAATTTTTCAAGCGCCCTCTCTCATTTTTTGTACAATCGATTGTAACATTGTAATTTTGCGAACTTGTAACTAAACTTGCATGCATATAGCTAATGAAAGTATTATTATTATCAAGGAAAATGTGACGAAAGATTACAGATTCATTATTTTTTATTAAAACTGAAAAAAAATCATAAGCAAAACTCCAGATGATTTATTTCGAGGTTTGTGTATAATTCCTCAAGTGCCCATATGAGAGAGAGGCATTTGAAAAATTTGCTCCCAGGGCGCTAAAAGTAAAGTTTATAATACGCTTTTTTGCTTTGAAATGGATTTTAGTTCCGTTTTCCGTTACCTTTTCTGGAGTACTTTAATTACCGACTATTTGTTTCATTTATAGATATTTGTTCGATACTAAAATGTTCCGAAAAAGTAAATAATGAATTTTTATTAGGTGGGCATTTTCAATTGGCTATTGACAAAAATATAAGACAAAAAAAATTGCGCCCCCCAGGCCCCGGCGCCCTGGAGCAACTGCTCCCACCCGCTCCCCGACGCTACGCCCCTGCATTTATCTATACATATAATAAAATCCGAGCCGTGACGGTACCTTAAATATTTTTTCAAAAGAACAATTTGTACATGTTGACTTGTTAAGTACCAAGGTCAATAAAAACGTTTTTAGAATTTTTGTCTGTTTATGCACGCTAATCTCAGAAAGTGCTTAACCTATTTAAATGCGGTTTTCACTGATGTATTGCAACAAGCTTCCCATAACATTTAGTGTTTTTTTCATTTTAATAGGTTTACAAACAAAAAAAGTTTCAAGGCTACAAAATTGCGGGTTCAGCTAGTATACCTACTATAATTACATTTTATGTTAAAAAATCGTGGTTTTGCGGATCCCCATCCTATCCAATGTAGCAATCCCATACTAAGCGCGAATGTTAGAAGATATTGAATTCATTGTACATATTTTATTTGTTACAGGTCAAAGTATGGTTTCAGAATAGACGAATGAAATGGAAGCGAACCAAGGGCACTCCGAGGTGCACTAAGAAGAAAGACTAAAATAAAAGCACTTCACAAAATAATTGAAGGAGCCATTCGTCTTATTAATTTTACTATGACAAATCATTATAGCTTCCATATGTTGCAATTTATTAGTTAATTTCTGATCAAGAGAAACTTCAGAGCAAAAGCAAGTAGGTAATAAACCACACGCAAAATGTACGAAAAGGCTAAATTAACTCAAATTACTAAAATTGTATTCATAGATTATTCAAAACAATATTGTTTAATATTCTTTTAAGCAGGATGTTATTAATACTTAGTTTAAGAATTGTAACTTTGAATAAGTTATGAATAAAATTTGTGTGGCCTTTTTGTACATTTTGCGTGTGCTCATTTTGCTTTTTATACATTCTCCTCTGAAGGGATATTGAATTCCTCTCTGAAATTTTCTCGCGTGTATTAATTCTATAGTTGAATTTAACTCACTGTTGTTTTCATTTATCTAATCTTCAATATTATATGAATATACATATTTGAAGTTTCATCTTGATTGAAAACATAGTTAAGGTCTAGTGTTAATTACATAATTTTTTACATTATAAAGAATGACAGGTGGGTTGACAGTATATTTTTTGATAGGTTACACAGTTATGGCTGTCGATCTGTAAAAATTTGTTTACAGAAATCTTGAATGAACTTGTAGCCAAGCAGAATCGCAGGATTTTTTCTTATTTTTTATAGGATTATCGGTAGGGTTAGCCCAACGATAGAACAAATAGTTCTATTGCAGAGTATGACAGATTGGACTCGAATTAATTTTAATGGAGCATGTCCCAATTGTTCTACTGCTACCTTTACAATAGAAAAAAACAATAGTCCAGCGTGATTTCTTGCCATTTGCCCCTATGACGCACAAGGTTGCAAAAATTCGGAGTATATCGTCGCCTTAGTGGTGAAAAGAGCTAACCCACACTTTTGACTAAATTGAGTTATGAACATCATCATACTGAGCGTTAAACGGAGATTCTAGTGGTGAAGAGATCTAAGAGATAGCTCAAATAGAAGTTGTTTTTTTCCTTCAGAAGATAAAATAAAAAACATTTTTTTGTGGGTGCTTATTTATTTCAATTGTCATTATCGTGGAACCAATTTAGTGTGGAATAGCTCACTTCACCACTAAGGCGACGATATGTCCTGCAAATTGTTATGCGCCTGGCCGCCATTTTGGTGACGAAATCTCCGGACACACTCAGTATCGTTAGCTTTGTTATCTGTATTTTTAGTAGCGCATGACGTCATGTGGATGTTTTTGTGAAAAGTTCCTTCATAGGAATTATAACCATTGAACAGCCGTTAGAACACACAAATAAATAAAAATATTCTGGAGATAAAGATATGTTTATTAGACAAATTCATAACCCCGGGAGAGCGAACAGATATATTTAAGCTAAAACTCGAAAAAATAAAAACAATGTTGATCTAATACACTATCTTTGGAAGTAAATAAAAACCGGACTACAATGCCTATGATTTTGTTCAAAATACAATCTGTATTGTGACAGTATATAATTAAATCCAAAATAAATGTAATGAGAGATTGTCTTCCAAATAACTTACTCTATCTGTATTAGGTACATCCATATTTAACATTTTCAAATAATCCTTGTTAAGGCGATTTTCCACAGAGAATTTCTAATTTTCTACCCTGCATTAATAAAAGCGACCCATTTTACTATAAACTTTATAAAAATGTTATCCTAACGAACTCTATTGTTTTTATATTAGACTTTTTACATTCACTGCAAGTACACAGGGTAAATCGGATTGGGTTCGTAAAGTCCAGTTTGTAAAACATCTTGATAGACAAATCGTCCAGTCTATAGGTAATATTGCCGTTTGTCCTTGTTTCAATCGATCGGGTCACTACCACGACCCATTACAATCTTGTTATATGTCAATGTCCAAATGGATGTCACATTCTAGACTTTATCTAGAATTTAATCCGTGAATTCATAGTCATTATGCAATTTCTTAGGCATTAAGTAAAACCTAACGAAACTACATGAAATACATTACACAAAATAATACAAAATTACATAGATTTTAGTCAAGAACCGTGGCGGGTTTTAAGAATTAAAGCAGATTTATTTATAACAATCTTGTTATGTTTTCACCGATAAAAGAACACTAGAAACTATCAGTTGTGTGGGTAGTTTAAAAATCGCCTTAACAATCAATTTCATTTCTATGTACACTTACACCATTAACATTGGACCGCTATTCTATAAGTTGAACCAAAAATAAATGTCTAGTAATCGTCAACAATATAGATATATCATGTACTTTAACATACATCGGCAACGGGCTCCCATCCGACAGTGGTTCTCGCTCTATGTACAGGCCTCGGTGAATATTTTAACACAGTTTATGTACAAATTATATGTCTCTCTATCAGGCACACATTCAATCACTTTGTAATTTTGAACAAAACATTTAAAATATATTACATTCGACAATGTACCACATTTCTCTCTTCAACGTCTGATACTTCTACTTTCCGATAGATGTGTTTTCGTTGTTTGAATGGTGGAACCGTTAAAACAAGGCATAAATATGGGCATAATGCAGCATTTTATTGCGACGCTAATACCAAAGAATTTTATATAACATTTTAGAACTTATTCTAAGAAACAAAAAGACATACAAATGCATCTATTTAGGCAGTAAGGATTAATTTTATACAGAAATGTACATCTAAAAGTAGATATATCTGATTGAAGATCAAATTGCAGTTGTTGGTGGATAAAAAAATATATTAAAGTTTGTAACATTTTAAGAGTAACGAAAACACTTCAACAAGGTGCTATAAACAAACAAAAGATTGGGTGATTTCCCACCTCAATATCATTAAGTAAAACCAGTTTTGATTCTTCTTACGGTTAAATATAACAAAATATTTGGTTTAGTCGCAAGAAAATAAATTTTAGTCAAACAAGCCTCAAAAATCACATAATACATACCAAAATTAATCTTCTTTAAATACTGATAAAAGTGAATAGGTTTTTTGATTTAGATATGTGAAATCTAGGAAAATATTAAAAAAGTATCAAGATCACTTGTAGTGCCTAACATCATTACATATAATGAAATCGTAAACGAGCCATGTTTATACATTAAGAATTTTTGTCTTTTTGTCTTTGCGTTAGTGCACGCTAATCTCAGAAAGGCTTAACCGATTTGAATGCGGTTTTCACTGATGTATTGTAGCAAGCTTCCCGTAACATTTAGTATTTGTTTCATTCCAATCGGTTTATAAACAAAAAAGTTACACGCTATACCGTATACCGCGTGCAGGCTCAGCTAGTAGTAATTGTTTAAAATCTCAAAGTGTTTTCGTTACTTTAAAAATGTTACAAACTATTGATTTATTTCCAATGCCTGATTTAAGACCTTAAATGACGCCATTCGATTACAGTACATTTGTGAACAGTACTTTTAGCATCTGTACATATGTAATGACACTTTTATATAGATTTTTTTGTGAAAACTAATGTATCACACCTAAAAGTAGGGGCTTTTAATTGCTAAAATCTAGGATTTTTTTGTTACCACATTAAAATACATCATTCACAAGGTTAATATGGATCCTTTTTCACTAGTTCATTAGTGATCAGCTCTCATTGTCTTTAAAAAAAAATTCAATTCAATATTATGGGGCCAAAGTGATAACACAATCATGGATTCGAGACCTTAAATAATATGTATTAGCGTTCAATATATATATAGTATCTATTACTACATACTTCAATATTGGCTATGGACCATTTTTTTTTGGTAGATTTTTATGTTATATTCTATGATTATGAATACTTATTGTTAATTGGGTAAATATTTGTTTGAAGAAAAAAAAACATGCTTCAATCTATGCGTTTGTAAAATAAAAATTACACGTTACAATTTACAGAAATCAAGCGTTTTTGAACTTATTGTATAAACTATTGTATATAATTAACCGTTTATATATAAAAAGTATTTCAAACAATTGAATTTCCTTTCATTACCACATCCTTAAAACCGAATGCGACAGGACCTCGTCTTGAGTTTGGCAAAGTCCTACTTTACACAAAGGGCATTGTGAGTGCAAATTGTATGAGATCGTTAAAATTAAAAAGGGATTATGTAGACAAAGCAATTATAAATAAACCAGCAAAGTCTTAATTTTTACTTAAAAAAATAATAATAATTCATAATTTATACGTTTATATTAACTTTTTCTACTTCAAACACAATCTGCACACACAATGCCATCTAATATTATAATAGGATTACAAATTGATTGGCTACTATTCAAGCAAATGATACGAAACTCAATATTTTTCGTGTATTGTATAAATTATAATAAATGCAATGTTCGAAATCTGACTAGAGAATTCTGATTCTTAAAAAAAAATTTAATTTTAATTTCGGAAACGTGCTCTAAAGTATGTTCCAGGGTTGCATCATTCAGTACATTTCTCCAGTTTTGATGTTGAGCAAACAAAATAATGATGATTTAAAATGGTCCATAATAGACCAATAATTAGCAATTTGAGTACATTTTATATTAGCGATTTTAGCTGACTTGTTGAATTATTAGTTTTGTATATGTAAAAATGTCTTTATCAAAAATGAGAGCATTGAGCTGATGCTAATAATTTAAAAATAGTGCAACCATTTGAAATATATAAAAAAAAATTAACATGCATTAGGTATTTATTAAAAAATATAGCCGAATTATATAAAAAAAATAATTCAATTTTAATCATTAGTTCTTAATAACAGTAATAAAAAACCTGTTCCAATACAAACGAAAATACACAAGTTGTATCATTTGCACAAAGAAAACATAAACAGAAATGCCTAATTAAACATTAGCATAATCCTTGTCACTAATATTCACAGCACATAAATCCGTCCCAACCTTAAATACTACTATTTACACGTTAAGGCTTCCAATCTCACTTTTTTATATTGCCGGCACTAAACACTAGAACTTTCACTTCACAGTTCACTTGCGCGACTGACGTTAGCCGCTAGTGGCCGTCGCTAAACGACCAGAAACAAAACGTTTTGTTATGGACGATGTTCCTGAGTAGCCTGCGAGGGGACAGGGCCACTGGACACCACTATACTCTGCGGGACACTAACGGTTTGCGGTATCACTGTGAGACTCTTCGGTATTTTGGGCATCATCAGCGGAGGAGTAATCGGCGAGCTCATCAACGGCTCACTCGTTATGGAGACCCCACTGATCTGGGGTATCTTCAGAGGCGTCGAAGTCACCAGAAGAGACGGTGCTGTGACAACGGGCGCTGTGATCGTTTGGGACGTTATCGTTGCAGTCTTGGGCGCAATCGGGGCTATAGTTATATTCTTTAATCCGACATTTTTGAGTATTGTGGCCGCGTTGGTGCCTATTTGAGTCAGAGTCTTGTCCGAATCCTTCTCAATGTTCTGCAGGAGAGTGCCTCCATTTCCGAGCATCTGCGAAGGTTGTATTTCCGTTACGATGCTGTTCTCCTCCGTTGGCCGCTTCGTCTTGACCTCTTTCTCTTGCTGTTGCAGTTTCTCCATTCTCATGATGCACATTTTGTTGTAGTCCTGCAGTGTTATGTGGTACTGTTTACCTGACGACATGACCTGCACTAGACTCCTCAGTTTGCGACCGTCCACTGCAACCTGGGTCGGTTCGCGGGCAACTTTCGCCAGGTTCTCCTGAAAAATCAGTTTAGAATAAATTCACTATTGCTTGGACATTCTGAAAATGTTTTTTAGTTCTCAGTTAATAAATAAATGCAGCTCATAACTCGTATAGCCAATATACATAATATTATACTAGCTGAGCCCGCAACTTCATACATACGCATGGTATAGCGCGTAACTTTGTTTTTTGTAAACCAATTGTAATGAAACAAACACTAAATGTTACGGGAAGCTTAACCTTACTAAGAAGTATTAATCTACTTTCATGTAGAATTTTTGTTTAGAAAACTAAAATAGTTTTTAGAATTTTTGTCTGTTTGTTGGATTGTCTGTGCGTTTGTACACGCTAATCTCAGAAAGTTAACCGATTTTAATGCGGTTTTCCCTTATGTATTGTAGCAAGCATTCCAATCGGTTTACAAACAAAAACGTTAGGCGCTATACCGAATACCACGCGTACGAAGTCACAATTATAGTATTTGCTATGTTATAGCTGAAGCCGTAATTTGAAGTTTTTATTAGTTTGCAAGCACTAATCTGGAAGTAACAGTGGGATTTGAAAAATTCTTTTCGCATTTTATAGCCAAATTCTTGGGGAAGGTTTTTTTTTTATTCATTTCTTATTTATTAATACAATTATGTTTCATTTGACTTAACATTGGCGTAAACAAAAACTCATTAGTTTTACCGTACACCATGTGCCGTTTATAGAAAAATTAAATAAACCTTCAGTTGACTCCCACGTAGTGTACATTTCAGACTCTTCAATTACTTTAAGGGGGAGACAAACCCTAAATACTAAAAATATACATTGTTTAATGAAAATGTTACAAGAAATGGACAAGACAATTGCTTTGAAAAAAATATATATTATACTTAAACATGTGAAGAACCAATTATATTAATTAGAATTTTCGTTAAAGTAATAGAAACTCCACAAAAAAAGTTAGAACACAAGAAGAATTTGACTTTTATTGAATTCTCTCGAAAACGGCTTATGGCACGTATATGAATCCTGTACCTATTAATAGGTTAATATCAGATTAAAAAATTGTATTAATAAAAAATTTTATTTTGTGTATTGTTCTAATGGTAAAAACAGAAAAACACCATTTCTAGGCCTGTTGAATTGGATCCGCCGCCAGCGAATTCTATAGTAAATGTCATTTGCCTCAGTGAAGCCCTTAAGATAATATCTAATTTTTGGTCATATATATACTTGTTTATAACTATTTTTGTATTGTTGTTAAAATTATATTTATCTATAGTTAATTGTAAATAGTATTGTTTTAGCTTAAGTGTGACGTTTTTGGGTGTTATGTCGCTTTTTAATGTTTTAGGTAGTTGATTTATTAAATTCGGTATGACATTACAGGCTATTTAACAACAGATTACCACCATTAAGAGCAGAGCAAAGAGAAAAATAAAATAAAAGAACGCTAAGAGTGAACGAATAACGCCGGCGGCGGGTGTCATGATTCGGAAGGTTGGTTAACCATCCGAAGAAAACCGAGAATTAAAAATGAAATAAAATACCTGCGTTATAGGCATAAGCGTAGGCCTCCAAGGTTTACTGGTCGTTTTTGTCTTTTTAACCCCATCCAACTTTGGGGGATCCTTTTTTTCTTTGGGGGTGTCTATTTTGGGCGGTGGTAATGGGGCGGCTGCCACCTCCGTGGGATCCGAAGCGGTGACACCCTTGACCAATTGTTGTATATTGTGTAACACATTTTGCATCGGTTTCTTGGGAGTATTTATTGCTATCAATTCCGGAGGTAGTGGTTTAGATTTGGCTTTGTCTTTGCTTTTCGGTTTGGTCAGTACACCGGGTGGTGGAGGCATAACTTTCTTTGTATTGTCCGATTCAGCTTGATTCGATTTCAGCAAACTTTTACCATTTACAGATGGTTTTTTCCGAAACTCTATCAAACTTATGGCTGGCTCGCTTCGTCTCGGTGCGTCTGTGACGACATTATCGTACGCCCTGAGTCTACTTTGCACTGAATCGCTATAATTAGCGGCAGTCGGCGAGGCACTGTGGGATAATACTAAATCCCCACTCCGGAAGTATTTCTCCAAGAGAATCAAATGCCTTAGGAAACTTGATTGGTTTCCGTAAGGTCTTTGCAGTTCATTCCAAAGTCTTTTTGTCTCCACATCATACTGTATCAACGTATTACACTTCTCCCAACCCTCCGGTGTGACTCCTTTGACGTTATTAAACTCAACATTACACTGCAGATTCATTTCTTCTTCTCCCGGGAATAATTCCCTAACGGAAATCGAAGGATTTGTCTCCAACCTCTTAACGGGATTCGAGTATTTAACTTCGTTAGACTTCTTAGGCTCCTTTTCGACTGTCAACTTCTTTGACAGCTCGCTTAAATTCTTCTTCACCTGAGTGAAGCTTTCTGACATCTGCCACTTGTTTTTCAACTGATTTATGTCCGCCTGCCTTTTGTTGGGTATCGATTCAATCGTGCATTCGTCGTTGAGAGAAATATTTTTAAGTACTAAACCCTCCTTGGACCTTTCAGTTTCAGACACGTCTAATTCTGGACTATTTGCGGCCTTTTCCTTTTGGGCAATGAAATTGTGTCCAATCTTCTGTATTCTTTTAGCGTTCTTGTCAATTATTCTATGCTGTTGGCCCGGTTTTTGGATACCAGAAATGTTTTGTATTTTGAGTAAATTCTTTTGTTTCTGGGTCAAATTGGCCGCATTCTTCAGGAACTGCGCTGGATTGTTTTGCTTTTGCAACAAATACTGTAGCTCTGTTTGTTTATCTAGAGCCAGCAGTGGTGCTTCAATATCTTGTAACATTTCATCGTGACCTTCGGCCTGTATGGATTCTTTATTTGCTCCTGGAACTAGTATTTTATTTGACGATATTAGACTTTCAATATCTTCTTCTAAGTCATTCTTTTTCGACTCCTCTTCCTCTGGTGTCTTCTCTTTCTCGAGTGGGCTTTCCAAAACTCTAGTTGATTTCTCATTGTTCACAGTATCTGTGTCAGTCTTTTCTGGTTCAGTTGATTTTCTCTGCTTATTTTTTGTCTTCGTCTTTCTCTTTTGTTTGTCAGCTTGTCTGAAACTGTCTTCTTGAATGCTCATCTCGTCAACTTGATTTTCGGGCGCCGGTGGCACTTCTATATTATAAATCTGAAGTAATCTGAAAAACATAAGGATATACATTGTAGTATTTTCATACCAAACACAAGTTCTAATTCAGGAAGGAAGGTCATATGCTGCGGGGAGCCCACGATAAGTGGAGCAAAATATTAACAAAATGGTACCCTAGAAACGGAAACGAAATAGAGGTTGACAAGGCAAATGATGGGAAGACGAACTCAAATTAACAGTAAATTGCACCTGGAGACGAGTTGCAAAGGATAGAGAATATTGGAAATCATTAGAAGAGGCATAGAAGATTCTATCTTTATGTTCGTAGGCAGCGTTTGAACGCCGCGTCGTGCGTTGCGTCTCTAGTTAATTGGAACTATTGCAGCGTGAAGGCCGTGTCTAGCGTAAGTATAAAATGACATTTAAATCGACGGTAGCTTCACTTACTTGCGCGTATAAGCGTAGTCGGCGGGTGGGGCGCTGCCGGGTCGTTGCAGAAGCGTGACGTAGTAGCGGCACACTTTGCACAGTACCGGCCTTTCGCCCAGAGAAGCCGGGACCCCCGCCGCCCGCACCGCCGCCGCCACCTCCTCAACCCCCTGTTTGGAAATATTATTATTGGCTTTAATTACCACACATTTATAACGTTTATTTTATTTTACAATTAATTATGTTTGGTTACGCTGTTCGAACTCCTGTGGGTAAAAGCCTCCTCCATCTCTTTCCATTTTTGTTTATTTAATGCAATACTTTTTTCCAACTAGGTATATTCTTAACTATTTTTAGTGTACTATCAATCAGAATGATGATGATGAGGATAACGCCAGTGGCAAAGGGCACGAACATTTTAGTCAACCCAATAATGTAGTAGATAAACTCAATAGAGATTATACTTACGTGGTGAACGACATGCAGGTTGTGGTGCTTGGTGAGACTGCAACGACACAGCGAACACGTCATCAGAGGCACCAGCGAGCGATGGTGCTCGCCGCACAACGGAATCGTATGTAGTCCGGGGTAGTCGCACTCCAGTTTCAACTGCGGACCCAACAAACCTTTTTAACTCAACGTCTAATTGGAGACATTTTTTTTTTCTTTTTTTCTTTTTAGACTTTTTTTTTTAAATTGGGGCATTCTAAAGCGATGTCATGGAGGCAATGGATAGAATGTAAACAAACTTTCAAGGGTTCATAACATTCTTTTAATAAAACAAATAGTAAAATAAATATATAATAGCTTATATTATGCAATTATATTATCTAGAGAGCAACTGTTCAAAAAAAAAGGATTTTTTTTAATGTTAAGATCGGCAGACAGGCTGACGGTCCACTTGATGGAAGGTGGTTACCGTCGCCTATAACACAAGCAACGCCACAGGTGCTGCAAGTGCACTACCGGCTACAGTAGGATTATGACTACTTAAATACCTTAGGGCGCAAGAACAAAGTGGTCCTAAGATGGGTACCTGGCCATATGGGGATCGAAGGCAATGAACTTGCCGACGAACTGGCTCGTGTAGGCGCAAAAGGTAGGCTAATAGGTTCTGAACCTATGTGCGGACTACCAAATAGCCTAGCTCGCTGGACCATATATGGAACCAGAGCTTTATTAAATCTTATAAACGCTGGACTGACTTGCCAGGGTTGAACCATTCCAAAGCGCTCATTAAAGCCTATAGTCGAAATGTAACAAATCAGGCTATGTCGCTTAGCAGGAGCCATCTGTGTATGCTATCTAGGGCGCTAACGGGGCACTGCCGCCTCAATAGGCACCTTAAAGTAATGGAGCTCACTAGTACGGGAGAGTGTCGCTTCTGCCATGAGGCAGAAGAAACACCAATGGCAGCAGTAACCACCTTTCAGAAGTTCACCGTGAAATAAAAGGACGTGTGCTGTTGTGCTTCGGTGAGTGAGTAAGGGATGCTAGAGCCCTTCCAATCCCTTATCCTTAATCCCACTGTACACTGGCACTTGCAGCACCTGTGACGTTTCTTATGTTATAGACGACCTACCATTAAGTGGACCGTTAGTCTGTCTACCGACCTTAACATAAAAAAAATTGTGTTGTTGTTGCGCTACTCGTAATATCCTCTCAATAGTGAGCAAAAGGGACAACTGCCTGCATGGACCTTAGGCCGATCTACTTTAAAAAAATCACAACACAAAAGTTCCCCATTTTTTCTTCGAAATCTATCCTGAACTCCAACTATTTTTTGCCACTGTATACGAAGAAAATTTCAAATAAAAAAAGTCTGTGATTTGCCTTTTCGTTTTTCTTTATACACATTGTTATTGTCAGCTGTTCACTATAACACAATAAATAACTTTTGCTTGTACAATTCTTAAAAAAAAGAAGATAATTATGAGATTAGACCATTTCATCCATCACATCTTTCATTTAATGCCAACTCCTTACATACAGTCCAAAGAACAGAAGGACGACCCCTTAAATCCTAAAAACACAAAGAAATCTCACCACTTTGTTAACGCTGCTTCTCATCTTGATAAGCCATTTGCGCCTAATAGAGCGGTCTGCGGGAGCGGAACAGCCCTCCGTGTGGCAGATGGCTGGTCTTCCACTCGCCAGGGTCGGAGGAGGTTCCTCTTCGCTCTCTTCTTCCAGCGGTGGACTCAGAGACTTGTCCGGTTGACTTGAACTAAAATTTAAGTCTTATAATCACTCTTATATTAACACTTCTTTAGTCTTATTAAATTAAATATATAATTTAAACTTTAGATATTTTCTCATATAATTAGGTCAATATGATCTCGATACATCCTTTAACGCTTTCAATTAAGGAAATTAAGGATTAAGGATCAATTTTTATTTTATTTTTTTATTTTATTAAAGATGGTTTGCTTTTGACCAGCATCTATCCATGTAGGAAGGATGAGGCCGACGATGGAGCGAGCTCACCCAGAAGATGCCTATTCACTCGAACCTTGAAAAGATTTGGGTTATATGAGCTCGGAAATACAGATGCCGCCGGCAGGGAGTTCCAATCCTTAGCAGTGCGCATCACAAAAGATGTTTTAAAGCGCTTGGTCCGAATTAGAGAGATATCGACAAGGTGAGGATGGTAACCAGCCGCACGTCTGCATGTCCGATACAAGAAAGAGGAAGGCGGTATGATCTCATGCAGCTCTGGAGTAGACTCTCTGAAGTACATCTTATAGAATACACACAGACAGGCAACTTTGCGTCTATGTGCCAGGCTCTGCAGCTTAGTTCTTATTAAGGAAACTTAGACGTGCGATTGCGTAAACTTTTTTTATGTAACCGTTCACCTGATGGTAGATAGATGGTTATTGACACAAACAACACCAACAGAGATGCAGACGGTCTGCTTACTCTGTAGCTATTTGTTTAGGGCTCGCTTGAAGAAGCGACAGACAGAATGGTGGTTCATTACTGTCATCTACAAATACAAGAATTACTAGGGAGAAGCAATTGCAATGGCAACCTTGATAAGGAGGGATATAGGACAGGGAGCGCATATGCTGTTGAAAGTTTTATTTAGCAGCAGTCATTTGGGCAGCCCGTCTGGTGGCACTAACCACCCGTTTACAGAAGACCACCGCGGAATAACAGCATTTATGCTGTTGTTTCAGTGAATAAGGGATGCCAGATCTCATTTCCCTATCCCTTCTCAATTTCTTATCCTTAATTTCTATGGCCTACGCATTTGCAGCTCCTGTGGCGTTGCTTTTGTCATAGGCGACGTTAGGCACCCACAATTAAGTGGACCGTCAACCTGTCTGTCAAGCTTAACAAAGTTATGGCAGAAATATCACCTGGCATGAAGAGGTGGCGAGGGCAGTTGCGGCGGGTTGGTCTCCTGCGGTGGCTTGACGAGCGGTCGTTTCCTGTAGGAAGGGCAGTTCGCTCGTCTGTCCACGTGACGGTAACATGCGTCGCATAGACAACTGTCTATCGTCAACTTCTCTTCATCTGAAACAGACGAAGTCAGCTGTTAGGCCAACATTCATATTTTTTATGGCTTTTTGTATGAACGCACTATAAATCCTGGCAAATGAAATACATCCCACAAAAGGGAACGTTAGCGGGATGAAAGTTGGCACATATTGCGCTTTCGTAGGTTTTAGGATATTTTTTTATTTAAATTTTATTTTCTTTATTTCAATCTAAATTTTGTTTCTAAATCTAAATTTATATGAAATGGATATTGACATTTTTTTGAAATTGTATAGTATTTATATTTTCGAATTTTTTGAAAGTAAAGCTATTTTGAAATAAGGTTTTAATAAAGCGTGCGCCTGCATTCTTAAGAGTTTTTTATTTTACTTTTCACAGTTCGAGTTAGTGACGTCTTAATGGAATTACCGAAATCGACAATCGACTTTATCTATGAGGAAGTTTCAATCGATTTAAGACACATTGGTAATTTAATTTTGACTCACCATTTTGTATTCTTTAATAATCATAAATGGTTAGTTTAAATAACTATATTTTGATATAGGCCTCCCACATAATTTTACAATAGGACGGGACAGAAGCAGCCCGGATCCTTCGTCGACACGCGACCATTATCAGATCGTGTCTTACGCTGCGCTTGCCGGTCCGTAACCTTCACTCGAAAACCTTCCGGCCTCAGCGGCCTTCGGCTCTCCGTACTATGC
Source organism: Bembecia ichneumoniformis (assembly GCA_910589475.2). Lineage (NCBI taxonomy): Eukaryota > Metazoa > Arthropoda > Insecta > Lepidoptera > Sesiidae > Bembecia > Bembecia ichneumoniformis. The sequence continues at coordinate 15,946,262 of OU342535.1, forward strand.
GTCCTGCTCACTGCCACTTTAACATACTAATCCGCAGGGTTATGTGGGTAACTTTCGTTCGTCTACAGATCTCCTCATTCCTGATTCGATCTCGCATAGCCCGTTTAGATTTCTTACGAGGCCCACAGTTAGAGAACACGTTTGTCCACATTGGTCCGAAAACTTTTGTTTTTATATTTTATTTTATTATTTTTGTTACTTTATTTTATATAATACTAGTTAACCCAGCAGACGTTGTCCTGCCCGAACTGGAAAATAATTTTCTAACCCGACTGTGGCGCCACCTATCTTGTCCAATTTTATTTTCAAACCATATGTTAAAGTGACGCGTCACTTCACGTCAATCAACGACGGAATTATTTGAATATTCTTCATACAAAAATCGAGATTTAAAAATGGAGGGTGCGAGTAGGAGGGTGAAAACTACTTTACGACCTATTCTCAGACCTACTCAATATACATACAAAATTTCATAAAAATCGGTCCAGCCGTTTCGGAGGAGTCTTGTTACAAACACTGTGGACACGAGAATTTTATATATTAGATATTAATAATTATTATCACTGAGAATTCAAATTTTATAAGTTAAAACTCATAAGTTTATAAAGTTCATTGATTAATTAATTTTAAAATAATATTGAAGTATCCAAGTATATGTCATAGTATATGGATATGTCCAAAAGACATATCCAAGTATAGGCCAATATGTATTTTATCGGTGTTTTCTAAAGTTTTTGAATCGTTGATTTGTCCAGTCCTGGCATGGCATATGAAACCAGCGATGATGGAAAATCAGCACGGATTCGTTAAAAAAAGATCTACTATGTCAAATTTGGCTTTGTTTGTGGATGACTTAGCGGTAGCGTTGGATAATAAGGCTCAAGTGGATTGTGTTTACACGGATCTAGCAAAGGCATTTGATGTCGTTGATCACTATATATTGTTAGAGAAGCTTAGGAGATACGGCGTCTATAGAAATCTCGTTAGTTGGTTCGAGTCATACTTAATAAATCGTGAAATGAATGTGGTTATTGGAGGATATCAGTCGCACACATTTGTTGCGACGTCAGGAGTACCACAAGGCTCTAACCTTGGTCCCACGTTATTTGGAATATTTATTAATGATGTAGCTGATTGCTTTAAACATTGTCAATTCCTACTATATGCTGACGACCTTAAGATGTATAAAAAGATTAATGACATTAATGATTCAATCGATATGCAAAGCGATTTAGATAAGCTTGTAGTATGGTGTAATCACAATAATTTAAAATTAAATCACTTAAAATGCTATAGTATCACATTCAGTAGAAAAATTAAAAACGTTAAGTTCGATTATTGTATTAACAACAATGTGTTAGAGAATGTGGACCAAATAAAAGATCTTGGCCTAATTATAGATAACAAATTGAGTTTTTTACCTCATATCGATAATGTAACTAAAAATTCATTAAAATTATTGGGTTTCATTATTAGGAACACAAAGGAATTTAAAAAGTCTTCTACCAAACTAGCACTGTTTTACTCACTGATACGAAGCAGACTTGAATACTGTTCTGTTGCATGGAATCCGTATTATCAAATACATAAGAATAGGATAGAGAGAGTGCAGAAGAAATTTTTACGACACTTAGCATACAAGGACAAAATGTTAAAAAAAGTTAACAGCTACACTGATCTCTTAAAATTATATAAAACATTGTCACTGTCCAATCGCAGGGACTATATTGATCTCTCTTTCTTAAAGAATATTATGGATGGAGGGATCGATTGCCCAAATCTGCTGAGCAGGGTGCGATTGGCGGTACCAAAGAGTAATTCTAGGTCGCATATTAAGAACAGGCTAACGTTCAGACCTAGAATCGCCAAAACTAATCTGGGCGGAGCCGCTCCCTTGAGCAGAATGGTCGTCACCTACAATAATTTAATTAGGGGAACTGGTGTAGATATCTTTCAGTATTCCTCCGCATGTTTTAAAAGAAGGGTTAAAAAAATTCTTTTATCACGTACTGCATAATGGTTTGTTGTTTTATGAGTTTTTGATTTTTTTTATTCCTTTATTATTGGTTTATTTTTTTAATTTTAATTTTTTTTGTTGTTTTCGTCTTAGTGCATGCCAAGTTAGCCTATAAGTGGAGTATACGATATTGTAAATTAATTTTTGAATGTGTTTATGTATAAGGATGATTGTATACTGCGTTGGCTTCCTAATAAAATAAATAAATAAATAAATAAATAAGTATTTTGTTTACTATATTTTTTTTCTATAAGTATATAATTTTATGTCCAATATAACGATATAGTGTCGATAACTTATAGTCTGTGCGTTAGAGATTCACAATATGTAGCCCGCAACAATTGTGATATTTTTAGGGTTCCGTACGTCCGAATAAAAAAACGGAGCCCTTATAGGATCGCTCGTGTGTCCGTCTGTCCAACCATCCCCCCGCCCCCTATCTCCGAAACTACTGAACCTAAAATTTTGAAAAAAATACAGATATTAGTTTTCTACTTATAGATTATAGGAAAACCTATAAGAAGTTCATGATATTAAAAAAAACATGGTAAATCACTCAATATTGTACAGATAGGTAACATCGTACAAACAGGACAAGTGCGAGTTGAACTCGCGTGAAGGTACCCTCTTCACGCGAGTTCAACTCGCACTTGTCCTGTTTTTTTTTTTAAGTGGACTTTACAGTCAACAAATTCGTAACTTTATAAACCTTCAAATGTGGAGATGGAGGACGAACTCTATAATGAGAAAGTGTCCGTCGTCCACCATTAAACAGTTGGCGCTGCAGTAGCATTTCATTTACGGTGGTCCTTCCCTCTATTCTATGGACTGGACAGGGAACAAAGTGTGCTAGAGTCCCTCAGCGGAACGGTGAGAGTTTTCAAAAACATGAAACTTACTGTCTAAAACTTTCTTCTGTCGCTCCGAGCTTTTCATCTGTGCGATATGGCAAGGCGTGTCAAATAGACCAAATTTGCCACCGCAATAGAAGCACTGGTCCATGCACAGTCTTCCAGGGTGTATGCTGAACGAAGATGCCTTCTCTGGAATGACTAAGTTCGGCGTGTCCTTGGATTCGGTCGGCTCCGGTACGGCCTCAGCGTCTAACAATCAAGCAAACAAGCGAAATGACAAAACAATATGTTTGCCGTGGAATCCCACTGATGTTACAAATGTAAAGTTTATGACGATGAATGTATGCAAAAACTACTAAACGGATTTTAATGAGACTTTAACAATAATACCACTTCAGTTTCGGCTTAACAGTAAAAAACTATTATTTTTGTAACATAAGACATTTTTTCTTATAAAATTAGACAATTTAAAAGGGCTATATACAGTATATCGTAGTAATTATCATAACTTTCTTTTTGTTGTTATATATATTTATTTTATTTTTTGAGTCTGTGTTGTGTTGCCTATAATTTTGCTTTAATAATGCTGTGCTTTCCTGTAATTTAAATTCATACTTGTTTTTTTTTTTTAATGTGTTGTTATGTTTAAGTATGTATTTAGTTGGTAAGCCTTGTCAAATAAACAAACAAATAAAAATGTTTGTTCTTTTTATATAGAACATCGCATCTTTATAGGATTTTTTTATGTGCTCAAATTTCAAGGTGGGCAAAGCCGCCGAGCACAGCTAGATTAATATAAAAATATATCTATGCAGTTACCTTTTACAGGACTTTTGACATACATATATATATATTAAGTATATGAAGATTTAAAAATAATTCTATTATGATTCTAAAACTGGCGAAAATTATTGAAAGTATACAAGGCGTATATTAGACGTATATTAGCGCGTATATAGTTGAAGTATTAGCGTATATTGAAAGTACGCACAGGCTGGGACTGCTCGCATATACTTTCAAATTCCAAAAAGCAATTTTTGAAACTATACATCGTTATTACGCTTTTATCGCGTATATTTTCCAGTTACGCGCGCTTGCATTTTGAGCGAAAAATATACTGGGGCCCTAGCCAAGATGCAAACTGTTGCAAACGCTTCCTTTGCGTACTTACAAAACGAAAGAAAGAAAGCCCAGTGATTGGTTGTTGAAGTTACAACTGTTAAAACAACCAATCACCGGGCTTTCTTTCTTTCGTTTCGTAAGTACGCAAAGGAAGCGTTTGCAATAGTTTGCATCTTGGCTAGGGCTCCTGCACTAGTTACCATTGGGGACTAATCGTGTATATTTTCCAAGCACTACACAAGGCGACGTAACTGGAATCTATACGCGAAGAGTTAGGTTACAAGGCAGCCATTTTGAATTATTGCTATCTCTTTTTTTCACAACAATCTGTCATTTTTTATCCTTTTCATAATTATTGCATCATCATTTGGCACGTGCCATTGTTTTTGTAAACAGTTTTTTGTTTATTTTGATTTTTAAAATTGAGATAACTTAATTTAGAGCCTAAATAATATTAAAAGTGGTGAGATTTTTCATTTCAATCATTTCAAGAGGTTTTTAATGATTTTTCATTTTCTTCCCAATTTAATTCTTTTATCAAAAATCAATCGTCTGTGACGGCCCAGTTTGTTCAGCTATTTGCATTTAAGTTGTTGATAATATTAAATAACTCTTAACTGCACAAAAAAATAAAAAAACCAAATACATTCCATACATAAATTGACATTTACATAATTGAAAAAAAAAATGGTCGACTGCCAAAATATGCGACGATTTTTGTAAATTAAAAAAAATTAATGGAAACTACCTCCCCTTAACGGATGTAGGTCGACTTAACCTGTATATTAGCTAAGTAAGTTCACAGTTTTGTTTATTTGCTTTTATAATAAAAATATTTAGTTTCTTATAAGGTAGTTAATTATTTAAGTTCCTTTAAATTAACTTTTGATATTGACATTATCTAACTTTATTAGCTTGTATACTTTACAAACACTTGTTATACGTTTGCATTCTAAATCTATACAATGTCACAACGCGTTGGTTCTAGCCTTGTATATTTTCTTAAACTATTCACTGAATTAGCGTCAGAAAGTATACGCGATCAGTACGCAGAAATCGTGTATATTTTCCAGAACTTTATTTTGTTTTACGTTCTGAAACCATACAGTTCTAGAACACTATGAGTGCTTACTGGCCTTGTACACTTACAAAATACGCGGAATATTACTATAAGAAATTTTGTTTGAGCTAATCTTAATAAATTATGCAATTTTTTTATATTTATCACTTATTTTATTTACATATTTATAATCTATTTGTTATTAATTTATTTTTCAAACTAAAATATAAACTTATTTTACCACTTATTTTACCATATTGATATTATGACGTTGCTTGAATTTTCCGAGCCATCCTTCTGATGCTTTGAAAGAATTTAAACCAATTTCTTCAGCGAAACTCTTCGCTTTAGCTTTCACGATCGGCCCCGAGATAGGCATATTATTCTGGCGCTGTCGGTGAAACCATGATAGTATAGCTTGATCCAAATCTTCGTATTTAAGCTTCTTTAATTTTTTGGAAGATTTCCCCTCCTTCTCTGCTTGGAGAATTTTTTCTTTATTTTTCCATATTGTGGACACGGTAGATCGGCTAAATCCAAAGCGTCTGCCAATATCACTTATCTTCTCTCCCGGTTCGGAAAATAGTTCGGAAAATTTTCGGTTAGTTTCGGAAAATATGTGCTGAACACACATAGTTTTTTACTGTTAAGCCGAAACTGAAGAAACTGTGAAGTTTCAGCACTGCTGATAGAGTATAACAGCTAACATGCTTTTGTTATGTTATATTAAATTAAAATTATATTTACTGTGCGCCACCCATGTGACTGTTAATATGTAAATTAAATATAAAAGACAGTTAATATTACATATTATAGAACCTTTACCCATTAAATTAAATTTGATATTAAATATGCAGTAAAAGTTAAAAATAACAATAAAAAAGTTTACAAAATTTGATTACGCAAAGATATATAAAAAAAATCTTATTTTTATAAATCTACTCTCAGAAATAATTTTTGTTTAATGGTCTCCAAGTTTTTATTTATAAAGGGTTATAAAAGGTTATCTTGTATCTAAAATAAAAGGTTTATCAATATTTTCTACTGTCCGATTGAAAGCTCTAGAACTTTTATTCGTTTAACATTTTAGTTTCAACTAGATTTAATAAACTAGCTGAGCCCGCAACTTCATATTATTCGGTATAACGCGTAATTTTTATTATTTGTAAACCGATCAGTGAAAATCGCATTCAAATCGGTTAAGCAGTTTCTGAGATTAGCGTGCACAAACGCACAGGCAAACAGACAAACATTTCAAAAACAATTTTTTTAGAGCTCAGTAACATAAATACATGTACATTTTTTTTTTATATTTAATGTAGACACGCACGGCTCGTTTACGATTTTATTATATGGGTCTTTTTTATATATTTTTTTAAATTGCAAATGTTTAAAATATAACGATTATTAGCAACCTTTTGTGTGATCTTTTGCAAAGATCCCATTAATTATGACTAAAATTAACATGCATTATCTTTAAAAAGATGAATTAATGCCATGCAAACCGATACAAAATGAAATTAAATTAGTTGAAATATAATGAGAGATGTGATCAGAGATTAAATAAATGCGGTAAATATAATTTATTTTATGATCAAATAAGAATTTTTTTTAAAGCATCAAATTTTATTTATCAATTTAGCAATGGCAGAACACACTGCATTCCGCAATAAGAGCACCTCTGCTATTATGTCAGCGAGTGAGTAAGGAATGCCAGACAGGGGACATTCCTTACTCACTACCTTATAAGGGATAAGGTAGGGGATGCCTACCTTATCCCTTATCTTACAGCGCATTTGTAGTACTCGAGAGTCCTGCCATCCGCGATATTTACATAAAAAAATGTTGAGCCTTTTTTAACAGTATTAAAAAACATGTAAAAAACTTATTATTCATTTAAAAATAAAACTAAGTTCGATATTGAAAGAACAATCTCTGATCAAACTCAAATATTAACACAAAAGGTCAGGCAAACATTCATCATGTTTTGCATTTAAAATGAAATTATTTCATAAACAATCGCTTAAAAAATATACTGTAAGTATTTGTTTGTCTGAACTTATGCGGCATGGGGTGATATTATTTGACCACACACCATGACTGTTAAGACGATTACTGTAATGCGTTTTTCTTTGCCCACCATCTGTTACAGCGCCTGCTCCGACCTGCCGACAAAACAGATATTCTTATTTAATTGCTGTAAAATTTGTCTCATAAGAACAATGACAAATCAGGGGGAATGCTGATGCTTTGCCAATGGAAGTTCTGATGCCTGACAGGCACCAAACCTTTGTGCGGATGGAATTGCAATAGCTCCAGTGACGAAGAAAAATGTGAAGACCTGCCATATATTCACAGATGCAACTACAAGTGGCAGAGTACACTCCATAGCACAGACATTTAGGCAGTCAGTCTGGCGGCGGTAACCGGTACAGAAGACCAATAAGAAATAACAGCATGAGTGCTGTCATGTTTCAGTGAGTGATTAAGACCAGAGACAATTTCCCTACCCCTTATCCTTAATCCTACTATGGTCGGCAGTGCACTTCCAGCATCTGTGGTTTTGTGGTAGCCACCAATCACCATGTGTCTCTGTCACTGTCAGCTTTTTTGACGACATTAACATAAAAAAGAATATAGAAGAGCTGTGGCATGTGATAATCATATTTATATTAAAATTATGTAAATATTGTTGTTTGTTGTTTTTACAAGAAAATACAATCTGAATTTAAAATAACAGATACATATACATATATGTATGTACATATACACAAAACACGCAAATCTTCATAGTAAAATCTCTTATAAGTTTATTAATAAAATCAATATTATTAATATTTATTAATAAAATCAATATACTTATATTTTTTATTATTGTAAAAAAGTAAAGTTTTAAAGTTATCCAACATGAGTAATAATTATCTGGAAGAATTTTCCATTTTAAAGAATCCTTTAGATCAATATTTAGAACTAAGTCATAAATTATATTGGTCTATAAAATGAGATTAAAAATCTATTGATAAAATTCAGGAATTTTCTTGAAGATGAAGTCTTCAGGATTGACATTGAGAATTTTGTCATGGGCAAAGCTGGCTTTGTAAAAACAAATTTAATATACCATTTCTACATTTGTATTATTTATTATTTAGAATATTAATTAGAAGAATCTGTTTTATATATTATCATCTATTTTGGAGGTAAATTTCTGAACCAAATTTGAGATATCATCTAAATAATTAGTTTTTATAATGATTCATTAATATGTAAAGAAAGAAGTAATTAAAAAAATTTTAAAATTTTATTTAATACTAACAGAGCCGGCGACTTCGTAAGCGAGCTTTTGGTATTATATCAATTAATTGATTTTTTTTTTGTTTGTAAACACCAAATATTACGGGAAGCTTGCTACAATACATCAGTGAAAAGCGCATTCGAATCGGTTAAACTGATTCTGAGTTTAGCGTGCACAAACACACAAAAATTCTAAAAACTTTTCAAATTTAGCCTTGGTCTGGATTTGGAAAGTAGTGACAGGGCACACTACGTTTTCGCAGTCATTTGGGCAGCCCGTCTGACAGCAGTAACTACCCTCTTACAGAAGACCACCGTGAAATAACAGCACTTGTGCTGTTGCGTTTCGGTGAGTGAGTACGGGATGCCAGAGCCCATTTCCCTATCCACTCCTAATCCCTCATCCTTAATCCTACTGTAGTCGGCAGCGCACTTGCAGCAGCTTTGGCGTTGCTTGTGTTATAGCCGATGGGAGCCACCTACCATCAAGTGGACCGTCAGCCTGTCTGCTGACCTTAACATAAAAAAAAATCTATTAAATTTTTTTTTCACCCCGGTAACATAAGTTACAATTTTATTATATGTGTTGATTGGACATTAATTTGAGTCAGTGCCATTTTTAAATTTAAGTTTTCATAAACTCATTAATAGTTAGACGATTTAAAAGAACAAAACCTTTTAAATTAATTTAGTGGAAAATTTGTGACACATTGAAGTAATATAATGCCATTATATAATGGACATATTCTAAGATATTATCCAATTTTGTCATTTAGGTTAAATTTAAATGACTCGTACAACTTAAAAGGATGTACTTTCCCAGTCATAAAAAATGAAATACCTTTAAAAATAATTAGACAAACAAAAAGTTTGTTTACAAAATAATAATAATTTAAAAATGTGATTGCCTTTTCCTGTCCGAGAAAACATATTTTTTCATAAATGTAACAAGGACTATGAAAACATTATCCTGAAAATTTAATAAATAAATTCTAACTATTTACTTTGTGAAATTATCAGACATTTCTTATTCTGGTTTTGCTTGTTTTTACAGCTCTTTAAAAAGTTACAAATATATACTTCCCTTACCTTGCTTGTATATAAAGACATAGTGTGTCTTTATATAACTTGTATAAGCTTTGTATAACTAAGCAAAGTAATTTATTGCAAAGGCCAAAATATAATTAATTTTAAGTAGTGGCAAGGCACACTGCGTTTCGCAGTCATTTGGGCAGCCCGTCTGGCGGCAGTAATCACCCCTTTAGAAGAAGACTACCGTGAAATAACAGCACGTGTGCTGTTGTGTTTGGGTGAGTGAGTAAGGGATGCCAGAGTCTATTTTCCTATCCAATCCCTTATCCTTAATCTTAGTGTAGTCGGCAGCGCACCTGCCATCAAGTGGACCGTCAGCTTGACTGCCATTTGGACATAATACAGATTGTATTTTAACTGCTGTGTATGAATTAAAATCTTGTAGACATATTTGTGTAAATAAAGATTATTTCTAAAGGTGATGATTGATACTTACCATCAAGTAGTTTGTAAGCTTGCCTGTTGCATATTCTCATAAAAATAAAAGTAAATATGTAGATTGTAGTATACACTACAAACTACATTATGTATTTATGTAACTAATTATGTAAATATAATTACCTCTCGCCTCTCGATGGTATAATATTCTTCCTCTGCAGTTGCTTCTCCAACTTCCGGCTTCCCGGACCTGTTCTTGCTCTTCTGGAAAGTGATTTTCAATGAGCTCCTGTACTTTTTCTTCTCTCTGTCGCTCGTTCTGTTCAATTTTATCACAGTCTTCAGTGTGCCGGTGTAATCTCCAGACTTTTTATTCTTACTATTAATCATACAGGTGCCGTATAAACGCTCCTTCTCTTTCAACTTCTCAATTTTAGCTTCTTTGGCGGCTTTTAGAGTGAGCAAACCCAGGGTGCGCAGTACATTCTCCTTGTTCTTCTGGTTTTCCGGAGTCTCCACTATGAGACTACTCGGTCCAGGCTGGGTATCCAATGATTTCCGTTCAGTTGATTTTCGTTCTATTGACTTACGCTCCGTAGATTTTCGCGTTTCGGTCTTCTGAGATTCTGTAGGTTTGGCTAATTCTGCAGAGGTACGAGTCGGTTTCGTTTTAGCGATGGTCTTGGCAATTTTAGTCTCAGCATTCTCTGATATTTTATCTTCAACTATTTTTGGAGGACTCGCTGGCCTCTCCTCCTTTACAACATTAGACTCTTCCAGGATTTCTGTCATTGATTCGAGAGAGACTAATTTCTCTGGAACTTTGTTATCTTCTGAAACAGTAGCTTCTTGCATCTGTTTGCTTGCTTCTTCAGAAATATTTTCCTTCATAACATCTTCTATAGCTGGCTTTAGTATTGACTCATCGATCTTCATAATATCTTCTGTAAGAACTTCAATTTTCATAGGCGAGTCTTCTCTCTGTTTGGTGATTTCTACTGGTGCAGGCAGTGCCTCTCTCTCCATGGGTTTTATCGTCTCAGGTGACTTCACTGATACTGGGAGTGGAGTGATAAGAATCGGAGTGGGTTTAATCTGTGGCAAAGGTGACTTGATTTTCTCTATAGTGGCCATTTTTTCTTCTATCTCAGTTCCAGACTCTGATGATTTACGAGAATTTGATTCTAAAGATTTACGTTTAGTGATTTGCACATCGTTGCAGTTCTTCGAGTCGGAGATCAAGCGAGGAGTGATTGATATTGTCTTTGAATCCAAAACGACATTAGACAAATTTGTACTGTTAGGAAGCAAGGTTGCAAATTGATGTAAATCTACCAATGTAGTCGGTGGTACTTTATCTACAGACTTTCTAATTTCAGTCAAAGTCACATCCTTGCCCAATGATTTCTCAAATATACTAATGGCATCCTCTTTTGTTGTTGTGGATTCCTTGCGAGCACTTACACTGTTCCGTTTAATAAGTGTGACAGAATTTGGGAGATCCACATCAATCGATTTTCTAACTTGATCTCTCTTCACTATTGAAATTGCAGAGTTGTTTTCGAAGCAACTCAAAACATTCTCTTTCTCAATAGGTTTCTCTGGGGACATCACCGACTGAATATCCTTCAAAGGTTTGATGTCAGCGCCAGATTTTGGTATTAAAACCACATCATTGGTGACCATCACAGATTTATTGTTGTCAATAGATTTCTCCACTTCCTGCCTCTGTCGTCGTTTATCTAATTCTTCGAACTCTTTCAGTCTATCCATTAATTTGTCTATACTAGCTACTGTAGGAGCGCATTTATAAGTTATTTCATGTTTAGGTTTTTCTATTTGTTTATCAACTAGTTCATCTCCATAATGCAGTCTAATATTCTCGCTATCATCATTCTTTATTGGAGTATTATCACTTGATATTACTATAACCTCTTTTTCTTTACCAGTATCTGATATGATGATACTGTTATTGTCGCCTAAAGGTTTTGAAAGACCATAGAATTTGGATACAGACTTGGTTTGGAGTGGTTCAACAGTGTTCACACTCTCACTAACAATGGTGTTTGTGACTGAATCAACATCTTTATCAATATTTTGATCCAAATTAAAAATAAGATCATCAATTTCCTTTGCCAATGTTTCCTGCGTTTCTGGTTTCTCATCGGTGGCTTCGATAGGTGGTACTGCAGCATTCACGTTGCTGTCGCCACTTTTAGCAGTTGCTACTTGATTTGGATTGGGCCTGGAAGCCGCAGCTGCCTTTCTTCCTCTGCGGGCTCTTCTTATATTCTTTGACATTTCTTTAGAATTAAAAGTTTTGGACATACTAGTCAGTATACTACTACGGGCCTCAAAAAGCGTATCATTTTCAGTCTTCAACAACAATTTTTCCTCAAGGTCAGCTGTATTTAATTTTTCTAACATTAGCCTATTACTATTATTGTTGTCAGAGTCTAACGAAGTACTTCGTTTTAAGCTCAGTTTTTTCTTTCTATTCACATTACTATTAGACTCTGTTTCAATTTTATTTTCAGGTAATTTGGATTCAATATTTAAAGGCACTTTTTGAATAGTAGAGATCTGTATACTATTTTCAATATCTAAATCTAGTTCAGTCTTAGGCTTATCTAATTTTTTATTGAGCTCCTTACTATCTGATTCATTGAGCGTTTCACTCAGGCTTATGTCCGACTCTGTAATATCTGAGCATTTTGATATCTCACTGCCATCCCGAGAACAAGAGCGTCCTCTCTTCAGTTTTTTGCAATCCTCAGTGGCCTCTCCAGTATCAGCAGACTTTGAATCAGAGAGCAATCTCCGTCTTTTCTTTTGTTCCTTCATCACTACTTCATTTAATAAATTACTCTTGGCCTTTCTTGGTTTTCCACTGCGAAGGTTTTTGGTTTCAAGCATCGATGGGCTGTTGCTTCTTTCCGAGCGCATGGAGTATGGGCTGGTTCGAGGACCCAGGACTAAACTGCTCGGAGAGTCTCCCAAGACAGACTTCATCATGACCATATCAGATGTAAGTCTCTGTCGCCTGCCGGCTGTCTTTGGGCTTGACGATCTGGAATTTGAAGTCTCTTCGATGGGCTCCTTTTTTATTTCAGAGGCAGGAATTAATGGGACGGTTTCCTTCTCTTGAGAATTGTCAGGTTCAGAGCTAACAACAGGCCTCCTTCCTCGCCGTTTACCTTTAATTACGTTTTTTACAGTTTCCGGTACAAAAATAACTCTTTTACTCCTTAATGCTTTTCTGATACCCAATGGTCGTCTTCTCACAACCGTCTTAGTTTTACCTAAGTTCTTTTTTGGTTCTTTTGTAGTCTTGGGTTCATCCTGTGTTGATTTCTGTTTGTCATCATCGTGACCATCTGTGGCCTTCTTTCGGCCTCGCGTTTTGGGCTCAACTACATCCTCATCTGCACTCTTGTCCGGTTCATCTTTAATCTGCTTGGTTTTCATGGTGTATTGTATGGTGGGAGTTGATCCCGTTTTCTCGACATCAGGCAAATACTTAAATCCGAGCCTCCACTTATTAGATAATAAACTGTCTGTTTGTAACAGAATTGAAATATTATTCTAGTTGTAACACTATCTCATTCTATAGAGATTATATTTTTTGTGGTTTATTACTTCTTTATCAACTGTTTTCCCAGCACCAAAAAACCTTTCAAAGTTTAGATGGAAGGAGCTTTATTTCATCAGCATTGATTTCTAGACCTGAAATACAAAAATGTTTTATATAATTATGTACCTAGGTATGACAGTTTATTGCAATTTTAATAAATTAGCAAAACTAAATAACTTGTAACTAGATAAACCTATAAAATACAGTAAAGAACCTGTTTAACTTGGAACAAAAACTTTAGCAATTACAAAGTAATGTTTTAAAACTGTTGTTGTTTTGATAAATATTTAATAATTAAGTAAATAAAATAATAAAGTAACACAATTTGCATACATTTATCAAACAATGCGACCTAATTCACATTTAAATTACGTCTACAAGCCGTGGTAAACAAAAGTGATATACTGTGTGCTACAAGTTCGCGCACTAATTGACTTTACAAGAGTTTTCGTATGATTTCAGTATCTAAGTAGAGTCTAAAGGTTACGTTAATGTATAATATAAGTTAAAAAACACATTTTCGTGGATCGTTACAGAGAAAATCGCGCCGGAAAATCATGAAAATCTGATGTTTTGGTGGTATCATCTCACAATATGTCACCTAACGCCACCTACAGCTGAGCGAATGCGTGTGCGTCGAACGAAAGCACCAAATCATTTCCCTAGCCGTGGCGCACCTCTACTATGTCCTCACAAAATACTCACATTTTTGCCGATTAATCTCCCAAAAACCACTATAAACAGTTAATCCAACACACAACGCACCATAATATGCAAAAAAGTTCAATATAAATACGCTAAATAACTTAGAAAACGATTTTTCAAAAGCCCAAATGACTGCAGGCGTCCGCCATAATGTTTCCTTCGAAACGAATAATATAGTTATTGCTCTTGTAGCAAATCGCTCTATTCGCTATTCAAAATGGCGGCGGTGTGGAACTCTCGGTCCGCGTTTGTACGACTTTTTATTGGAAAAACCAGTCAAATTCCGAACATCTCAACTGTTTTGGGTGCAAAACTACCACGGGAATCACAATCGGTAATTATTTTATTAAATTATTACTCACAGCGTGTTGTAATGCCGCTTTGACCATAACATGTGACAGAACTATAGGTGTACAGCCGCCCCAACAAGTTTCGGTCGTTATATAAGTTGTCATGTAATTATATTTTCAGGGACATCAATTAATACCTATTTAATTTAATGTTATTTTGAATTGTTTTCTCTTATTTGTTGTACTTAAGTGAATTTCAATTCAACTGATGCCTGAAACATCAGTTGAATTGAACTGTGTGTGCATAACAGATTAAATATTAATATATGTTTTTTTTTATGTTAAGGTCGACAGACAGGCTGACGGTCCACTTGATGGTAGCTGGCCACCATCGCCTATAACACAAGCAACGCCACAGGTGCTGCAAGTGTGCTGCCGACTACAGTAGGATTAATGATAAGGGATTGGAAGGGATAGTGAAATGGGATCTGGCAACCCTTACTTACGCATCGAAACACAACAGCACACGTATTGTTACTTCACGTTAGTCTTGTGTAAGGGGTTGATTACTGCCGCCAGATGTATATTTTTCTTATTTTTGTTTCAGGTATCCCCTAAAAGATATTCAAGTTATAGGACATCTCCACCAGTGTCCAGTATAAAAGAACAATATGAATTCGAAGTATCAAAGAATCCGGTTGAATGGGATTACGTTAAGAGGCTCTTACCCTTTGATTGTATTCCAGCTGTTACTCTCAAAGACAATTATCCTTCAGGATGGATACCACCTAAAGAAGAAGCGAAAAATCTTCCATATTTCATAGCTCGGACAAAAACCCACGAACTTCCAATATACTTGAATATAACATACAGGGGTATGCGTAAAATATCAGCTATTAAAAAAATTGATGGTGACATTTGGTTGATGAATGACGAAATACAGAGTATGTTGATACAAAAATATAATAAACATATTGCGACAAGAGTTCATGAATTAACGACTACAATCGAAGTCAAAGGAGATTACGTAAATGATTTATGCGATTGGGCGTATTCCAAAGGTTTCTAATGAAAATTTTTGAAATTTATCTGTCAATAAATAATTTTTAAAAACATTGTTCCTTTCATTCTACTTAAAATATTATTCCGATTTCGTTGTGGTGTCCTATCAATTTAATAAATGAACGAAGATTAAAAAAATTTTTTTTTTCATGTTACATAAAAATATTTTTGGATTTTATTTGTACTAATAATTCTCTAAAAAAACTTTAAAATATAAATAACATGGGCCATTTTATTTTCATTGTAATTTTAATTTTATTTCCCTCTGTGTTTGCAAGGCTTTTCGCCTGTCCTTTCTTTGGTTCGCAAAGCACAGTCCTAGAACTTAATTTTATGTCGATTCTGACGATAATATTTGTACATTATTTAAAACTATGCCTTTGGACAGTAGACTATAGTCGCAGATTTAAAAACTCATTTTTTACAAGTAAATTATTTTTTCAATTCAATTAAGCATTACATTATCAAGTTTAAACGGTTACTTACTACAAATTCAACCCCCATGTATAAATCTCATTCAAATGACTAAGCTATGCCGATATTTCGAAAAATCTTCTGTGTAAAGTGTAATCGTTTTCTTTCAGGAAATACAAAATAATATTTGGAGTAAAACTTGTAGCACCTACCAATTTATACTGTTATACTTTTATCGATGTTTACAAATGTTTCGTCAAAATAAATAAATAAATAATGGTAATGAAAGTCGAGAGAAACTTGCGCGGAGGACTGTACGCGGCATGAAGTGGCGTTTCGTTTAGCCGACACTAGAGGCGCTGTCGTCAGCGGAAGGTTTTATCTACGTAGCTATACAACATCCGCCCGGAGTTTAGCTGGGCCTCACCATGATGTATTTTTTGACTCGATCTCACTTCCCTTTGTTCGAAAACAACTTTTCTGTACCTCGTGCGCGTTATTAAATGCTCTGGCACGCTTTTCAGTGTGCCGCGATATCATCAACACTCATAAGTTTATAGGTTAAATTTATTAGCTACATTATTTATAGCTCACATTGCGAAACGGCACCGATATTTTCTAATTGTTAGATAATTATATTTTACAACTTTGTAAAGTTATCGTTTAGCAACATTTTACGGTAATCAGAAATCGATATATATATATAAACGTTTTGTGAGCGTATTACGTAAGAATTAAGATGATGTAGGCACCTACGAAGCTAAGACTAGTTTTATTATGTATATTTTTTCAAGGCTAAGCGCTTTCAGCGTCACGTGTGTTCTATTAAGAATGCATTTTATTATTACTTACCCACGTAGACGTACAATGACAATCAATAAATTTGTGCCACGTCTCGGGGCAGTTTTATAAACCTTTTATAGGCTTTTAAGTATTTATTAGATACCTATTTACTTAATAATAATAATTTTATTTAATTACCAGATAACTAAATATAGGTATTATTATGTATATATCTACGTCACTATATGTAATTCTTTTATCCTATATTTTGTCAATATGCTTACCTAGGCAGTCTCTGAGAGATCTGGACGGGTTGTGTGACTCAGATATTTTTATCCCCCGGGACAAAAATACTTGGGATACCTGGGGCCTTAGACAAAGTAGCATTCGCTCCGTAGCGAAGCGATATCGAAGTTCGTTATCGTCTCAGAGACAAAGAAATCATGACAAGGTATCACGTGTTTATCACGTGTTACAGTGTCGATTCCTTTGTCTCTGAGACGATAACGAACTTCGATATCGCTTCGCTACGGAGCGAATGCTACTTTGTCTAAGGCCCCTGATGTATTATAATCTACCTGACTGTAAGAATGCCAATTCTCGGTATTACCAAAGTAGCTTACTACCAATATTCGGTTTAACGAAAGTACCTAGTTATTTTGTGAGTTCGTTTTATTTGAATAATGTCTACTGCAACATTTAAGCTGTTGTTTGCTCTTCCGCCAATATCTAATTTATTTACTGAAATACTTATTGGATTTTAGAAATCTCACATGTAATTTGGAATATTTTAAGTAGGAATACGTTATTAAAATAAAAAATAACTGATAAATAGTCTAAATGCAATATTTGAGAAACATTTTTAAGGTTATACCTACATTTTCAGTAGCTTTTATCTGCGACTACGTCCGCGTATTTTTATAATTTGTTTATAGCTGTCTGATGTATATACAGTAAAAAGAATTCAAAATGAGTTTTTGCCTAAAGCAGCAACAAATCTTTCGATTTTTATAACATTAATTTTATATGTAGGTAAAAAAAATAAATTTAAATGTTAGACTCAAATGACTCAAAATCAATATTCAAAATACTAAAGAATAAATTTTATCATTATTTTACTTGACTATCTGACTTTTTAACTATGTATGACTAATATTTCAATGAACGTTAACATTGATTATTTCATTTGTAATTATTGTGATTATGTATGTATGGGATAAATAAAGCTTTATTATTATTATTCACATATTTATTTATTTTCTTAATTTTAATTTTTTTACAATATAAATATTAAAAAACAAACTATATATATCATAAAAAACTTAAAACTAGGATTCCGCAGATAGCGGGGCAGGGCCCAAGCTACCGGTGGTTAGGGCTGCAGAGTGAGGAACCTCCTGACAATTCTTGCCGTGTCAACAAGTACCGCCTTCTGTATTTGTCCCTTGATCCAGCCATCTAGTGAGAGCCTCTTGAGATGTTGGTCGAGGCTCTTCGCTATAAGACCGTTCGCCGAGACGACTATCGGGACGATAATTGTCGAATCGACGCCCCACATGGCGGTCACCTCGTGAGCCAAGTCAATGTATTTGGTAAGCTTTTCTTTTTCGGCTTTCACGAGGTTTTCGTCATGAGGGACAGCGATGTCAACAAGTATCGCCCGGCGTTTATTATTATTATTATTATAAATAGAAATGGTTAGACGCTGAACTATTTTATACTTAATTATATATACTTAATAATATGTATAATATGTATACTTAATTAAATCGTTAAACATTCCCAGGGACGATTCGTTATTAGGTAATGATTTTAGAAATACGTTTAATTGTTGTTTGTTTGTTAAAACGTTAATACATGTAATAACCTTTTGTTATTAAAAAAAAATGTACCTATTTACCCTTGAATAATTAAAAATCAAATTCAGAAACTGACTTACTTGAAATTACTTTCGTAAATAAATTAAGGGTAGCAGAGCAGGCATTTGTAATTACATGATCAGGCCACTCTTTTCCACCGGGCACTCTGGGTAGGTGCCCAGGGCCCCATCATCGATGGGGCCACATAACTGCATTGAGGAACGCTGCTTCTTTAAATTGAAAAGATGGGGGCGGTTTATGGGGGCGGCCGGTCCATTTCTTGTACATTCTCGTGTGCTATTGTATATTTACAGTGAATTTGCCATATAGATAACTAGCTGGTGAAATCCTTCAGTAGTTTTTAAGAAAATTGCGATAATTTCAGCCATTGATTGTACGTACAATCGTGTTCTGAATTGTCCCGCGTAAATGTTTAAATGTTTTTTTTTTAATATCTGGTCCCTGGCAGAATATCAATGTTGTAGTCTGCACCACAACTGTATACTGAGCCAGGGTTTCTTTTCCTCTCGTTACTTGTCTATATATTTGTGTTTGCTTTTAATTATTATTTTATTGTTTGTTGTATTATTGTATATTGTTTGTATTGTTCACATATTGTATTAGAGGAATAAAAGATGGTTTCTTTCTTTCTAAAAGAATTAATTTTTTTTTATGTTATGTCGACAGACAGGCTGACGGTCCACTTGATGGTAGGTGGCTACCGTCGCCTATAACACAAGCAACGCTACAGGTGCTGCAAGTGCGCTGCCGACTACAGTGGGATTAAGGATAAGGGATTAGGAGGGGATAAGGAGATGGGCTCTGGCATCCCTTACTCACTCACCGAAACACAACAGCACGTATATGCTGTTATTTCACGGTGGTCTTCTGTAAGGGGGTGGTCACTGCCGCCAGGCGGGCTGCCCAAATGACTGCGAAACGCAGTGTGCCCTACCACTACTTTTCAAATCCAGACCAGAGTCAATTTTGAAAATTACATTAAAATTTCCAAACTTGACCCCGCCGGGAATCGAACCCGGGGCCCCTGAGACGTTAGGCCGTCAATTAATTAATTAATTAAGAAATTATTACTTCAAGAAATATTGACCACAGTTTATCGCTGATGTTCATAGAATGTGATGTATACTCAAAGACATGAGTATATCACATTCTATGGACTTGAAGACTTTGAAGAAGTGAAGTGATTGCGCTTCTTAAAGCTTGAAGGCCACCTCTTCAATGAACATAGATCTTTAAGCACTAACCCGCATATTTAGTGAATACTGATTACCTTATAATTATACCTATTCATTTAATGTAAACATAAATAAATAAAAATAACGGTTGAACAAATGTAAAATTTGACTTTTTTATCAATTTTACCTACCTATTTTAAGAAAATAATCTTTTAAGAAAATAGTCATAGTCATCCCCATTATTCTAAAGGGCCCAGATCCACCAATAGGTTAAAGACAGCTCTGTATATAAGAGTCTGTCTGCATGCAGATGAGGTGCGCCTTCGTAATTGAAGGCGATGTGCCCTGGCACTACGCACTATATTACAACAGATTTAATGATTTTTCATTTTAATGAAATTTTCATGGGTAACGTCGAAACACTTATATTTTTACTAGCTGACCCAGCAGACGTGGTCCTGCCCGAACCCAAAAATAATTCTGTAACCCGATTTTGGCGCCACCTATCGGGTCCAATTTTATTTTCAAATCATATGTCAAAGTGACGCGACACTTCACGTCAATCAACGAAGGATAAGTTATTTGCAAAGATAATTGAGGTACAGACTAATTCAACATCTTTGGTTATTTGGATATTGTTCATACGAAAATATTAAAATTGCCATTAAAAAGTGGGGGGTGGGGGTAGGAGGGTGAAAAATACTTTACGACCTATTCTCATACCAAATATTAAAAAAAAATCATAAGTTTTGTTACAAACACAGTGACACGACAATTTTATATTATATTAGATTTATTCGAAGAGAAAATATAGGTAACACAAAGGAGATAGTAGTAGAACAAAACTTATGGTAGATATGAAAATTGCTTACGTTTTTAAAATAAAATATTGATATTGTTATATGTTCTATTTTTTTGAATTAGAACATAACCATATCAATATAGTTATTGAAAGAAGAAAGAAACATATTTTATTTACCATATAATTAAATGTTAAAATTATATAAAGATGTATACTGAAAATTGTCGTTAATCAGGCATAGATAATACCTATGACATAAATGGTGAAGGTGTCTATGGTGTAGACTGTGTCCACTGTGTCACACAAAAGACCCATAGTCCTATTGTATTGTATATTGTAACTCTTTCCCAGCCCAGTTAACACGGGAAGTGTTAGCAAGCGTAATGCTATATAGCCTATTATAGCCTTCCTCGATAATTCTTATTTTGTAAGCAAAATTTTTAGTTGTCAAATTATTTCTTAGCTGATTCATACGTTGTATTAAGGTTCGAGTGAATAGGTATCTTCTGGGTCAGCTCGCTCCACCGTCGGCCTCATCTTTCCAACACGGGTGCTGGCCAAGAGCAAACCCATCTTTAATAAAAAAAAAGATTTTATTTAACAAGTATAGATTCAGCTACGTAGTTCCGTCAAATGCTATTGGGCTGTGGCAGTTGATACATAGTTGACTAGCTTCAAAGGCGGCAAACTGATTTTGAGAATTTTTGGTAAAAAATTTTTGAGAATTTATCACCTTAGCGAATTTTATACAAAAAGTACAAAATGTCGCCTTTGAAACTAATCAATTTTGTAATTTAATTATGTGTTTAAACGTTTACATTTGATTAAATGTTTGAATCACTTTGAATTATCAGTTAGGAACTTTAAACGGAAAAAAGAAAATTGAGATTTTTACAATTTTCCGGGCAATTTACTAATTTTACTCTTCATAAGAACCTTCTTAAACTTCAAATGAATATTAAAAAAGAAATAGCCGAATCGGTGTAGTCTTTCCCTAATTTTGCGCTTTGAAATACATTAGCCATTAATGTGTTTATTTATAATTAGCTGAACGGCCACGCTTCGCTGCGGCCCATACGGCGGTGGAGTGCGCATGGGGCGCGCGGTACTGGACACTGCTTATATATAATACTATTGATCGTAGCGTAATGTTATATAGCCTATAGCCTTCCTCCATAAATGGAATATTCAATACAAAAATAATTTTTCAATTCGAACCCGTAGTTCCTGAGATTAGCGCGTTCAAACAAACAAACAAGCTCTTCAGCTTTATATATTAGTATAGATTTGTCAATGATTAATTAGTTATAGAGATATGATGCTTATCTAAGTAAAGAACTTAAATAAAGAAACTTGAATCAACTTGAATTCTTTCGCACTCTTTACCACTTTAATAGGGCATAGGGTTAGGCAGTCAGTACCAGGAAGGGTTGGGGTCTTAAGCCGTTTCAGTACTTAGCCAATTCTTAAAAATAAAACTCAGCCATCAATTACAGCTCACAAACGTTTTCTAATTACAGCTAGATTTTTCATACCTGTCTGCAAAAAGGATGTTACGTGGAATTGTCTATAATAATAATATTTATTGTTTTTATATCATATTGTAAAAAAAATTAGATTTAAAAATATAAATAAATGAACGTGTAAATAATAACAATAATAAATTATTTATTCGTTGTAAGTTTTTTTACAAAATATTTATCTTCGTCAAATCACATTTTATATAATTATAATAAACTACCCCCTAGTTGCTCTTTTCATACTTAGGCGAGGACTTAGCAGAAAAGCTTTATTTTCATCGCCTAATTTGATTTGTTAGAGTAAAATTAAAACGTAGATAAAAATACAGTGCCTATAATAAACTATATTTAAAAAGGTGTGAATCGGGAAGACTCATACAAAAAAAAATTTGAGAAAAAAAATAGGAAATTACTGTTTAAAAAAGCTTTCGTGTCACAGTACTAAAATTTTCACCGACAACAACCTAATTTTTTAAGCTTATTAATTAACTTAAGTTCTGTACTAAAGTTTTATTTGTTTTTTCATATTTTACACAATATTTTGGAAAACCTTACAATTATTTTAAATCCGTTTCGTTATCTAAGAGAAGCTATAAAAATTTGTTGTGCAATATTGCACCTTAATTCATAAGTTATTAGGTTGCGCTTATCATTGTTAAAAATTGTGTTCGGTCTGATGAGTCCTTCTCTTAAGCAATTTATGTAACATTTTATTAACGTTGTAATATTATATCTAATAATTTAACTCTAAGGATGTTCATCATTTATATAATCCAATATTTTATAATATCCCTTTTTTCATAGGGTTTTCTTAATATAAACTTTAAATTTATTTATAGATAACTGTTGTATATTAGCAAGAAGCCCATTGTAAAAGCGTACACATTGTCCAATAAAAGAGTTGTCAATCTTGTGGAGTTTTAAGCATTTTTTAAGTTTAAAATAATATTTTAAGTTTAAAATTGCATAACACTCGTCTAAGCCGGGAATTGAACCAAGGAACCCTAAACATAAGTTAAATTTTTTTGTTACTTATGCTTGTTTCTAGTATTTAAACTATGGACATCACTATTTCTACTGAAAGTGCTAATATTTTTCTGAGCAAACAAAAGATTTTCAAAAATGTATTAAAAATCTACTTTTCGGGCCTGTTGAGCTTTGAAAACAGCATAGAAATACCTAATAACAATGCAAATATTATGCTCTCCAATATAACAATATATGTCTTTGGAGTTCTGTTAGTGTTATCAAGGCTCTATAGTGTTGTACTTCACTCGCAAAACCACTCTGTAGCAACGCCAACAATTTCTTGAAGGTGTTTCTCAACCAATGCGATTCGCCAATGCTGAGAAATTGGAAATAAGTCTACTTTAAAAATGAACTTTTTTGACCCTAATGCACAAACGCCACTTAGCGATTCCAGGCGATTCCTCACTTCAAAACCACGTCATATCCTCAAATTGTTACGATATCTGCTAGAAAGTCATTTTCTTACATATATCTATATAAATGCCATGACAAGACATTACGTGTTTTAATAAGGTAAGACAAAAGCGTGAAATCATAATTGCCATACAGAATCAAGGCCCGGTCTGGATCTGGAAAGTAGTGGCAGGGCACACTGCGTTTTACAGTCATTTTGGGAGACAGTTTCGTGGCAGTAACCATCCTCTTGCAGAAGACCACTGTGAAACAACAGTATGTGTGTTGTGTTTCGGTGAGTGAGTAAGGGATGCCATCCCTTCCCCTTTCTAATCCCTTATCCTTAATCTGACGACCTTAACAAATTACTATAATAAGAGTCACAAAAATTAATTAAATTTTTAATGACCAGCTGATTCCGCAACTTCGTACGCGTGGTATTCGGTATAGCGCATAACTTTTTTGTTTGCAAACCGATTGGAATGAAACAAACACTAAATGTTACATTACGGGAAGGTTGCATCATCAGTGAAAACCGCATTCAAATCGATTAAGCCGTTCCTGAGATTAGCGTGCACAAACGCATATAGCAACAGAAATATTTTTTTAATACAGTTGCTCAAAAAGTGGCGTATTGCAGGGACGTATAGCGTTCGGGATGTGGGCTATTACACACTCGTGCTTTTTTTTTACCTTTCCCGCACTCGTGCGTTCTCTTTCCCAACTGTCAAAATAATGTCTATTAAAAATAAAAACCAACCATGAAGTTTTTACTAAAAAGTTTTTATGATTCATGCAAATACGTATATTTCTAAAAAGAAGCTACGAATTTGTTTCAATATCAGATTTAATGATTTGATTTAATGAGTTAGGTTAGGTTTCATTTTATTTAATTTCATTTCATAAATTCTACTGAAGACTTGGCTGTATGGGCATAGTTTCCTTTGCCTACCAGAATGGGTGAAGAAAAAAAAATCTCTGCTTATATTCTACGGTTGGCGCCATTTTCCAGAAATTTTCTTTGCGAGTTTAGTTGTTTGTTTTATTAAATTGCTTCATTTTTTCGCAACTGTATTAAAAACAGTCGTTCAGTACACGTGCGGAACCGTCATTGCAACTTGTTCCGACTGTCAACCCTCGCCTTCGGCTGCGCCTCGGCTCGGGTAGACATTTGTCGGAACTCTTTGCAATGACAGCCTTTCCGCACTTGTAATGAAATATACTATTTTATTATTTCGGTAAAAATTTTTTTTTTTTAAATATTTAATGTAACAGACGGCTAGTTTACGATTTTATTGCCTACATGTATGGAATCGATATAAATAGAAGATAGCATATTACAAATTAAAAAAAATTAAATAATTTGAATTTTTAAATCCAATATAGTAGTATTGTTTTATCCCTTCTGATTCTTCTATTTATTTTCTTATGTATAGTATGTATGTAATTATAGTAAGTTTATATAAGATTATATTGAAATTTCTACTTTTCTATTAATTTAGAAGCAATTTCACTTAAGAACTTAGTTACGTTACTTAACATTAATAATCTCATGCCAATCTTCTGCTAAGATTTTTTATTGTAAAGTTAAAATAAAAAATATATTTTGTACCTAAGTTATTTTTAATATCACTCAACTTACCAATAAAAGAATTAAGAAATCAATGTCAACATAGAAAATAGTATATTTCATTACAAGTGCGGAAAGGCTGTCATTGCAAAGAGTTCCGACAAATGTCTGAGACCGGTTGACAGTCGGAACGAGTTGCAATGACGGTTCCGCACGTGTACTGAACGACTATTTTTAATACAGTTGCGAAAAAATGAAGCAATTTAATAAAACAAACAACTAAACTCGCAAAGAAAATTTCTGGAAAATGGCGCCAACCGTAGAATATAAGCAGAGATTTTTTTTTCTATACCCATTCTGGTAGGCAAAGGAAACTATGCCCATACAGCCAAGTCTTCAGTAGAATATTTTTATTGATATGAAATGAAAATGAAATTTAATGAGATGAAATGAAATGAAACCAAATCAAATCATTAAATCTGATATTGAAACAAATTAGTAGCTTCTTTTTAGAAATATACGTATTTGCATGAATCATAAAAACTACTATGTTTTTTTTTTAGTAAAAACTTCATGGTTGGTTTTTCTTTTTAATAGACATTATTTTGACAGTTGGGAAAGAGAACGCACGAGTTCGGGAAAGGTAAAAAAAATCACGAGTATGTAATAGCCCACATCCCGAACGCTATACGTCCCTGCAATACGCCACTTTTTGAGCAACTGTATTAAAAATGCATTTTCCATCTATATCTGTCTCTTCTCTCAGTGCCGTCCCCTATCGGAGGTCATGGCTATCCTATTCCTCGAAAAGCGCAGCGGCTCGAAAAAGCGATCTGGTACTTCGGCCATATTACTCGCGGAGATTCTTGAGTCAGGAAGTACGTCATCTGCCCGGCTTGCGTCTACCCTGCACCACGTATTTTCTCCTGCATGACCAGTTGCAGCAGATCTTACTTCTCGCCGCGTATGATATGCCCAAATTATTCCAGTTTTCTGACTTTTACGATTTTCAATATTTCGGCCTTCTTTTTCTATACCTATAAAGTCGCTATCTGCCTCTGTCTGTCTCTCCGCTAACTTTTTTTAAACTGCCCAACTCATTTCGATACGGTTTTCACTAGTGCAAAGAGCTATAAATGAGGAAACTTTGTGTCCCTGTGAATCCGGGGACGAATACTTAGTTATGAATATATTGCAGTAACAGCAATAGAAGACACACAGAAGACCACCGTGAAATAACAGCACGTGTGCTGTTGTGTTTCGGTGAGTGAAGTAAAGGATGCCGGAACCCATTTCCCTATCCCCTTCCAATCCCTTATCCTTAATCCTATTGTAGTCGGCAGCACACTTGCAGCAGCTTTGGCGTTGCTTGTGTTATAGACGACGGTAGCCTCCTACCATCAAGTGGACCGTCAGCCTGTCTGCCGATCTTAACATAAAAAAAGAAGAAGGTTTCACATTCAGTCTTATCAATGGCCATTGCGTTTAATGCAGCCCAACATATTCTAGATAAAATTATAAATTGAGTGCAACATTTGTAAATTGTAATTGTAATTGAGTGTAACTCAAATGTTTGCACTCAATTATAAATTGAGTGCAAATATTTGAGTGCAACGGAATCTTTATAAAGACAGTGCTAAAGTCACTATCATTATCATCATCTCAGCCGTAGGATATAAGTCTCCCCCATAATTTTCAAAAAGGGCCGATCAGAAGCAACCTGGGTCCACCGTCGACCCGTGGCCCTGCTGTCTCCTCAGGCAAAGAGGACTTTATTTTTTATAAAACAAAGCCAGGAGCTTGTCGTTAGTGTTAATAAAATTACGAGCCCGTTGGATGAGTGGCTAGGGTGTTTGCCTTAACGCTCTATTCTAGGGTCCCCTGATTCGATTCCTGGCTGGGTCAATTTTGAAAATGAACTTTTCAAAGTTGGCTCTGGTCTGGATCTGGAAAGTAGTGGCAGGGCACACTGCGTTTCGCAGTCTTTTGGGATTTCCGTCTGGCGGCAGTAAGCACCCCCTTACACAATACCACCACGTGTGCTGTGTTATTTCGGCGAGTGAGTAAGGGATGCCGAAACCATTTCCCTAAGTCGGCAGCGCGCTTTGTAGCACCTGTGGCGTTGCTTGTGTTAAGGCGACGGTAGCCACCTACCATCAAGTGGACTGTCAGCCTGTCTGCCAATCTTAACATAAAAAAAAACTTAAGAAACTAGTGTTGTGACTAACATAATTTCAGTCAATGAAAGCAAGACAAAAGTTCCCTAATTTTTTTATTTGGATATGTCCAAGAACAAATAGATTTGGGTTTTAGATTTAGATTTGGGTTTTAGTTTTAGATTTGGCAGGGTTTTAGATTTTTCTCAGCAATGACAAAACATATGAAAGAGATGTTTGGCAATCTGTTTCTTCATGTTACTGACTTAGTTGGATTACACGATTGGTAAACTTTTATAACAGAGAAAACAAATTCAAAGAAACCTCTTTTAAAACACAGATTTACATTTTACAGGCAAACGGGACCGATTTATACCTCCAAATTTTCTATGAACATTAGTATAAACATACACTTTAATTTTACAGTTGGATTTCTTGAAATACATTATAGTTTTTTATTTAAACGATAAAAATCGTTTTATCGTATACAACCTTACGACATAAGCAAGCGCGCTCTCGTGTTCGTGCAATCACAATCACATTCACAACACAACACCCTTTTCATTCAGTTCAGTCAGTCAGTACCCAACTGACGATTGTCGACGACGGGTCTGTGTCGGTTGTCCTTCCGCATTCACGTGTAACATTAAAAAAAATATATGGGAAAACCATGTGTTCGTTTGTCTAAGAGGAAAAGAAAAGCTTTTTTAATAGAGCAATGTAGGAACATGACTAGAAAAAGGCGAGTAATCGTTGTTATCTGCACAGTTTTATTAATATAAATGTTTTTTCACTCTTATCTTACATAAATAGTCTGGCCAACTTTTTCTTTTTTTCAATTCTTCATTCATTTGGGATTTGAAAAGCGCTTATTATGTCAAAAATTTCTTTTGATTTCTCGCCATTTCACATATTTTTTTCGTGTTTATTATCAACACGAGGAGTCACAAATACACGTTCCGGGCGACCTGTCAAGCTCTGGTTTCCTAGGAAAGCGGTGCCGTCACTTAACGGACGCAATTTAACGGACGCAAAAAGACGGCCGTCTTTACGGTGACAACATGTGGAAAGTTCCATCACCATCGGCCACCGTTTTTTTAAAAAAATCCAACCTTTGCCTTAACACTCTGTTCTAGGGTTCCCGGGTTCGATTCCCGGCAGGGTCAACTTTGAAAAATCAAGTTTTTAAATTTGGCTCTGGTCTGGATTTGGAAAGTAGTGGCAGGGCACGCTGCGTTTTCGCAGTCATTTGGGCAGCCCGTCTGGCGGCAGTAACCACCCCCTTACAGAAGCCACCGTGAAATAACAGCACGTGTGCTGTTGTGTTTCGGTGAGTGAGTAAGGGATGCCAGAGCCCATTTCCCTACCACTCCTAATCGACTTCTTCACTTCACTTCTGCACTTTTCGACTTCTCGAGCGAGACTGCAAGTGAATACAGAATGTCAACCGCAGTTGTTGACGAAACGTTTGGAAGAATTTCCAACAGACCTGGGCCATCATCTCGGAAACCCACAACTCATATAATATACTGAAGATATAAGTTTATTTGAATAATGAAAAAATCAGATATATCTTCCCTAACGTAGCATAACTTTTTCAGATCAATAATGAATTTGGAAAATATTGATCCATTCCTTTCCGCTTTTGGAAATTGCTCGCATTCCTTTCCAGAGACGTAACTATGACTGTATTGAAATAATTTGACCCCGGTATACTGGTCGAAAATTAACTATTTTCAAGAAAATTTAAGTTGAATTTTTTTTAGTGTTTTTCCTAATTTTTGGTCGTGGAAGTCTCTTAAAAATAAGTAGTAACATATTAACCGGATATTTGTATCATTTGATAACTAAATAAGTAACATAATAAAATTAAAATGTATTCCATACTTACTTATTTTGTTTTCATTTTTTATGATGCAAATGGTCACATACGTTATTAAATATATATTTTCACAAATATGATTATTTGTGTATTTTTTATTAAATGTATTTTTTTTGAAGCACCCACCCCACTTTATATAAATATATTTAGTATTTGTGAAATTCAAACATCTTGGTTGATTTTTTAAATTTATATTTCTCGTTATTTAATTCAAAATTATCTTTTACTTAAGGTGAGTCACCCAAGGAGTAGCGGCAAAATTTTTTTGCTAGATCATATGTTTTAGTTACGGACTAGAAATAATAATCTTACAAAAAATATGCTAAAAACCTAAGGATTTTGTCTAAAGAATGTGCTAATTTGGAACACGATAGGATTCACTTTACTCGATCATATAAAATCCCAAAAACCAACTTAAATAAAAGTGTAAAACGAATTATTTATCAATAAAATGTCTATTTTTCCACATCATTTTTATATGGAAATATTTCTTTTTGAGTACTACAGAGAACCTGCTAAGTTTTTATTTTAAATTGAAGTCCTATATTTATTAAATTCATGTTTATTACAAAATTTGAACCTGGCACCAACATCGCAACAGCGGTTTGACGACCACCGCGCCGCTCGCTATCCCGCCAGTCTCAATTGGGCGCTTGCCAGCGATAGACCTGTTTAAATTTTTCTCCGCCCTATTCACGTTCGCGTGTTTGAAAATGGCTAATAAAAAAAACAAAATTAGGAAGAAATCAGTGTCAATGTCTAAAAGAAAGACAGGAAAAGAGAACTATAAGAAACGGTATGTAAATGACTCATGTTTTTATTAATTATTACTAAATAAATACCTAACTACGCAACACAGTATCGGTAACTACGCAACACAGTACATGAACTTTTTTTAAGTGTAAATTCCCATTTGTTTCTGGTTTTTGTAAGTAAATTGTAAGTAATTTCATGTTTTCGTAATTGTTTTTTGACACAGACTAAATATAATCAGTACAACAGAAAATGTGCACCTATGTATAGTTTGTACCAGAAAATAAGTGAAGAAAACACTTGAGACCCTACTTCAAATATAACAATCAACATCAACACGTTGATTATGTTCAACATCATCATAATCAACATCTTCATCTCAGCCTGTAGGTAATTGGTGTACGGTATTTTCGGTCTTCTGTCTTGTTTTCGGACTTCTTTGTTGTCTTCTGACTTCTGTCTTTGGTTTTTGGTCTTCTGTCTTCGGTCTTGTCTTCGGTATTATAGCTTCTGTTTGGTTCTGTCTTCGTTTTTCGGTCTCCTGTAGTCGGTCTTGTCCGTCTTCTGCCTTCGGTCTTTGTTATACATCGATAGAGAGGAAAATGTTACATTTGTTAACTCTAGTTTGTTTTCACACTTCATAGAATTTCATATCGGGGAGCTTAGATGAAAATCGATTCCTAAGAAGTATACTCTAAAAATGAGTAATATCGTAAATCCTAAACCTAAGTACTTAATTAATAAAATAAGTAGGTATGTACAAATAGTAATAAATACTTACTCTTGAGTATACAGAAATACATACTTACTCTATTTATTTTTAAATTAAAAATATAAAAAGTAAATAAAACCTTATATTTGGAGTAGTACGTAATAAGTTAAGTATTTACTTGACATAAATCATTTTTGACATTACATACGTCATAATTAAAGTTTTTCTACTGTTCGTAATATTGAAATATTATTTTATACTGTGGCGCAGCGCCAACATTACGGAAAACGAATGGCGCCTAGATTGCGAGTCGGCCCCCCACACCTTAACCTCCTAAAATCCCAGTTCGCGTTGAAATACATCTTCTAATATATAAACTTTCATGTCACAGTGTTTGTAACAAAACTCCTCCGAAACGGCTTGACCGATCTTTTTTTTAATATTTATATTTGTTAGGTATGAGAATAGGTCGTAAAATATTTTTCATCCTCCTACCCCCACCCCCATTTTTTAATTGTAATTTTAGTATTTTTGTATGAACAATATCGAAATAATTTAAAAATCGTTGATTGACGTGAAGTGTCGCGTCACTTTGACATATATATGGTTTGAAAATAAAATTGGACCCGATAGGTGGCGCCACAATCGGGGTAAAGAATTATTTTCAGGTTCGGGCAGGACAACGTTTGCTGGATCAGCTAGTAATTAATAAAATCGTAAACGAGCCGTGTCGGTAAAATGATCAGTGAAATCAGTGAAATGATGTATTTTATGTGATAAAGTAATTATCAATTTTTTTTTAATGTTAAGATTGGCAGAGAGGCTGACGGTCCACTTGATGATAGGTGGCTATAACACAAGCAACGTCACAGGTGCTGCAAGTGCGCTGCCGACTACAGTAGGATTAAGGATAGGGGATTGGATAGGAAAATGGGCTCTGGCATCCCTTATTCACTCACCGAAACACCAACAGCACCCGTGCTGTTGTCATTGTGGTCTTCCGTAAGAAGGTGGTTACTGCTGCCAGACGGGTTGCCCAAATGACTGCGAAATACGTATTTTACATTATGTTTTTAAATACTTTCATTTAAAATCAATGAATATTTTTATTTGTAATAATAAAATAAAAAAGCATAATATTTTACATTTAAACACTTTTAATATACTATTTTTTTTTCACATCTTTAGTTCTCAGATATCTCACAAGCTAAAATAATAAAGAAAAACTGCAAAAATTGCAGCAAAACACGTTCAGAAACGATAATATTAGTATACAAAAAAGCGGAGCGATTCGGAGAAATGTGGGAACTTAATTAGACATATTTTGATAACCATCTACAAAATGTTTGGAAATTGTTTGAAAAGCACTCAAATCACTCACTAGAATTGTGTTAATTATGCAAAAATTTAAAATATGTAATTAAAAATTAACATATTTTTTTAAAATAAATGAAAGAAAGAAACAGTACATTTTTAATTAATAATTTAACAATAATTTGGTCTTAAAAAAGATGTGTAATTAATTACCAAACTTATTCCAAACTTAATACTATTGAAATATGTAAATAAACACAAGGAACTTATCTAAATGATTTCATACATTTATTCACTGAACTCGGCTACGTTTCGCTGCGTCCATATGGCGGTGGAGTGCGCGTGGGGCGCGCGGTACTGGACACTACTTATAAATAATACTATTGATCGTAGCGTGATGTTATATAGCTTATAGCCTTACTCGATAAATGGACTATCCAACACAAAAAGAATTTTTCAATTCGAACCAGTAGATCCTGAGATTAGCGCGATCAACCAAACAAACAAACAAACTCTTCAGCTTTATATATTAAAATTAAGTATAGAAATCACATTTGCGTGAAGATATTTAATAACTTATGTGACCATTTGCATCGAAAAAGTGGAAAACAAAATACAAATATGGAATTTATTTTAATTTTATTTTCTTAACTATTTAGTTAGGTATTAAATGGTACAAAATTTGTGGTTAAAATTTTACTAGTTATTTTTTTACAGTCTTAAAATACCAAAAAATTTTTACAGTCTTAAAAACCGATAATCTCTGAAATTTATTTAAATTCGATTTTTTCGAGTTGGTTAATTTTCGACCCATATATGACTGGGCTTAAATTACCACAATATAGGCAAGAGGAATACGAGCATTTTCCCGGTCATTACGGTGAAAGTGATTAACAATAAAAAAATTGGTTACAGAATTTTGCAGCAGAATACACTATGTAAATCCCAGGAGACGTCTATTCCAGAGCAGGTAAACAGAACTGACACATAATCTTTGTGCCATAATTTAGAGCTCTACTTTTGGCATATTATTTGTGCCAAACGAGGCCTATGAACTATAATAACTTTCATCAATGGCCAAGCTAAAAGAAATGATGCCAACCTCTATACAAAATTACTCATTGTCATTTAGGACAGGAAATAATATTATAGCATTACGATTTTTTATAAAAAATCATTGTTTCTTTCATAAAGCGAGTTGCAGGGAGTTTTATTGTGGCTCTTTGTATGTACTTAGAATCCTATATCGGATATAATAACAATGGATGACCTAATAACAGCATAGGCACAGAGTTGCAATATAGAAAGCCCACTTTACTTCAATTTGAAAATTGCCGGCTCAACTGTATATCAAATTACTAATTATATAATAATTAATTATTAATTAGATAATTTTATTTTCTCTAGGATCTCATAAGTTGTCTTTTTATTGTAAAAAACATTTATTCACTAATTAATATAAATATAAATAACAATTTCATTCCTACTATAAATTAAAATCTAATCGGGGGCCCCTTGGGAGGGTATAGAGGGTATATAGCCCCTAATTAGATAATTAGATATTTTTTATGGCTATCGTCGCCTATAACACAAGCAACGCCAAATCTGCTGCAAGTGTGCTAGAATTAAGGATAGGTTAATGGCGTTACTCTCTCACCGAAACATAACAGCACACGTGCTGTTATTTCACGGTGGTCTTCTGTAAGAGGGTGGTTACTGCCGTCAGGCGGGCTGCCCAAATGACTGCGAAACGCAGTGTGCCCTGTCACTACTTTCCAGATTCAGACCAGAGCCAAATTCATTTCATTTTTCAAATTTGACCCTGCCTGCAATTGAACCCGGAACCCTAGAACAGAGCGTTAGGGCAAGCACGCTAACCACTCATCCAACGATAATGAATAATTCATTATTCGAACTAAGAATTCCTCCAAGCAACGTTTCAAATATCATTATTAGGTTCAAAATAATATTGTTATAATATTTTCCAATAATTGAAGCTCATATAAAAGAAAATTGGCGAATAACTATTTAAAAAAATATTTTTTTATCACCACAAAATATTCTTTTTTTATTATCTTCAATGTTCAGTTATCCTTTTAATGTATATTATATAGATTAATGAAATTTATATAATATACATATCTATAGGTTCTGTGGGCCCGTTTGTATATAATAATTACATACATAATTTAGTTTTTACATAATGGCTGTGTTTTTACCGTACGTTTGGGTATAAACTGATAAAATGTTGTTGTTGTAGTAAAAGTCGCCCGTTGGTATCCCCATCGGTAGGGATAAGTGGAAATTTTTCTTTCATTTTACTACGTAAATATACTATTAAAAGGAAGAATCTTCTATGTATTACTTTTTGTTGTTTGTTTCTTATGCTGAATAACACTTTTATATGTGGAACAAATATCTAACATTTTATACAATGTTCTAGGAGGATACAGAAAATCTGGAAACACTGAAATATAGTGAAAATACTGTAACGAAGCAAGAAATTTTGAAATCGTAAGTAGATATTGTCGGTTTTTTTCTGCCTAAGATAACAGACACGTAGCTGGGCAGTTTTGATGAAATTTTTTGCGTGTGCTTGAGTGGGTCCGTGAAATAGTTTAGATTTACAACAGGACGTAGATACAAATTTATCACCATTATTAATCTAACTATATATATATATAAGGTATATATAACACAAACAAACTTAACTACCTACATGTTATAGCAGCCCTGGATTTGTCAATAGGCCGTATAGGCCGCGGCCTATGGGCGGCAGCGGCCTAGGGGCGGCGGATTTTAGATGGTTTTCGCACGCTTTCGGAAGCTATCAAATTCTTGTGCGATAATAAATATGCAATAATAATAATAATTACCTAATAAAGGCCTAGATATACCACCTAGGCCACGAGAAAGAGGCGGCACGAAGTGAAGGGGCCTATACTCAAGAAAAGTATAAATCCGGCACTGTGTTATAGGTACATAGTTTGGTTTTTCTTATCAGCCCATTTCGTCAAGAAAATGAGGAAACACGAATGGATAATCATTTTTGAAAATATTAGGTTCCAAATTTAAATGTAATATGTTATCTATACTAATATAAAGAGATAAAGTTTTACGTTTGTTTGTACGTTTTATATAGGAGGTAATCTTCGAAACTACTCATCCGATTAAAATCTTTCACCAATTTCTGAATGGTAATTCCACGCGAGCGACGCCGCGGGCATCAGCTATTTAAAAAAAACTGTAAAAGCAATAAATATGTTAATAATAAGGCATTTGATAGGCATTCTCCTTAGCGGACAGCATTTTTTTCTGAATAGTTAGGCGTTTAAGGTGCTATGTGCCGCGAAACGGGTACTTTCTTGGGTACCTACTCCTCGTTTATGGCTAGATCAAATTATCAAAATTTAGACAACATTTTTCGTATCACCAAAACTGCTATTGCTATGTTTAAAATAATGTTAACCAAATACTTAGTTTTTTTTTTGCTTGAATTCCCTATTACGGTGTACTGTTTGCATACAATTTATCTATACATATAATAAAATCGTAAACGAGCCGTGTCAGTACCTACATTATATATTAAAAAAATTGTAAATTAAGTTACCGAGGTCAAAAAAATAGTTTTTAGAATTTTTGTATGTTCGTCTGTGCGTTTATGCACGCTAATCTCAGAAACGGCTTAACCGATTTGAATGTGTTTTTCAGTGATGTATTGTAGCAATTTCGGTTTACAAATATAAAAATTACGCGCCGAACACACACACACACACACACACACACACACACACACACACACACACACACACACACACACACACACACACGCACGCACGCACGCACGCACGCACGCACAAACACATACATACAGACACATAGACAGACACCCAAATCTCCTTTTCTTTTAATGACTATTTTTAATTCTAAAATTTTATATTTAATTAAATTCTGGCCTTTACAATACAAGCTATGCTTAGTGTAAAAGTCACCGAAAAACTATTCATATGTGTAAACTATCTGTAAATTTTAAAATAAATAAATAAATAAATAAATAAATAAATAAATAAATAAATAAATAAGTAAATAAATAAATAAATAAATAAAAATACCGAATACCACGCATACGGAGTCGCGGGCTCAGCTAGTTTAACATAAATCAACATTCAAATGGTAAGATTTTTGTTCAGATTATCAATATTCATTCAGATTACAGTTCAGATCATCGTTGTTAAATGATATGCAACTGTGACCAATCACTTGATGCTATTAATGATAATAAAAGATTTTTTTTCGTTTTTTAAATAATTAAAGTAAGATAAATACGAAAACAACGTGGTAAAACTTTTTTTATAAGCTTCAAAATGTGTTAAAATGGACCCATCAGATATTTTGAAAACTTAAATTGCAATAAAAAAACATTAACACATAAGGCGACGTATTGGAAATTTTAGTGACAGAGATTTAGATTTTTCTCAGCAATGACAAAACATATGAAAGAGATGTTTGGTAATCCGTTTCTTCATGTTACTGACTTCATTTTGTCATTTGGATTACACGATTGGTAAACTTTTATAACAGAGAAAAAAGAATTCAAAGAAACCTCTTTTAAAACACACATTTACATATTACAGGCAAACGGGACCGATTTATACCTCCAAATTTTCTATGTACATTAGTATAAACATACACTTTAATTTTATAGTTGAATTTTTTAAAATACATTATAGTTTTTTTAATAAAAATCTTTTTGTCGCATACGCCTTACGACATACATCATTTTCGTAAGCAATAACAGCTACGCTGCGTCAAAAATAGATCTCATAGACGTTTCCCCATTTGAGATTGAGACATTTGACATTGAGCTAAGCATTAGCTTAGCTCTCAAATGTTAGAATTTGCACATATCGACTTTTAAAATATTATGTAAGAATGGCTTTTAAACCACCCCCTCCCTCAGATAAGGGCCTGTAGAGTTTACTAGACCCCCCTCGGGACTCTTACGTAATTAATAATGGCCCCTAATAATTAATTAAGTACGTAATTAATTAAGTAATCTAAGTACCTACTTAGCTTATTCACTATACAGTGCCAATACTGCCCGTACAATTAAAAACATATAAATTGGTAGCGGGAACCGTGCATGAAATATTTATATTTACCTATATTGCGCTAAATATTAGTATCGAAATAGATGAAATGTATGGTGCGAAGTGGTCTATTTCCACCACTTTAGTTGGTGTTTAACACATAAGAAAGATTTTTTTATACTGGTTCCAATAGACGTAGTTTTTGATTATACTAAGAGAACCTTACATTTTTCCGGTAAAAATGTCCTTTAATGAACCTTTAATGAACGTTCTCATAAAGCCAATAGATAAAGCTATCGACTGTTATCTTCCTTATAAGCGCGTTTATGAAAGGACAATAAAATTCTCAATCAACTTTTTACTGCTATGAGCAAAGTTATAGGAAAAACGGAAAACTTTATTTTTAAACGAAATAAATAATTTCTTTTACACACAATTTAAAAATTAAAAGTGTTGCCACTAGAACTTGTAACATTTTTTAAAACATTGTTTAAATATTTTTTCTAAAAAAGTGTAAATTTTTTTAAAAAATGTAAGGTTTTTAGGTTGTGAGGTTGTGTGCACATACACTTTTTTAAAATTTCACCGAAATTAAGTCATTTTTGACAGTATTATCAATAACTTTCTTTTTTCTTTCTTTTTTTTTATTAAAGATGGGTTTGCTCTTGACCAGCATATATCCATGTAGGAAGGATGAGGCCGACGATGGAGCGAGCTCACCCAGAAGATGCCTATTCACTCGAACCTTGAAAAGATTTGGGTTGTATGAGCTCGGAAATACAGACGCCGGCAGGGAGTTCCAATCCTTAACAGTGCGCATCAGAAAATATGTTTTAAAGCGCTTGGTCCGAATTAGAGGGATTTGGACAAGGTGAGGATGGTAACCAGCCGTACGTCTGCATGTCCGATAGAAGAAAGGGGAAGGCGGTAACTCTCGAGCACACTCTCCGAAGTACATCTTATAGAATACACACAGACAGGCAACTTTGCGTCTATGTGCCAGGCTCTGCAGCTTAGTTCTTATTTTAGTAGGGCAGAGCACACTGCGTTTCGCAGTCATTTGGACAGCCCTTCTGGCGACGGTAACCACCCCTTTACGGAAGGCCACCGGGAAGTTTTTAGCATGCGTGCTGTTGTGTTTCGGTAAGTAAGTAAAGGATTCCAGGGCCCATTTTCTTATCCCTTCCTAGTTCCTTATCCTTAATCCTACTAAGGTCGGCAGTGCAGTTGGAGCACCTGCGACGTTGCTTGTGTTATCGCCGACGATAGCCACTTACCATCAGTTGGATTGGAGCCTGGCTGACAACCTTTACATAAAAATGTCAGTTATATTTGACAGAATAATTTATACTTACTACGAGTCGATTGCTCTTTTGTTTCAGACATAAGCCTGAACAAAACATATGCATAGCTCACTTTTGAGCATTTGTCAAATTATGCGGAATCCAACGAGAATCTTTTTACGGACAAGTTCATGCAATATCTGAGTCATACTAATGCCCAGAGTTGCCTCTTTCTCGCGGTAGGTACAGGCTTGCCAGATGGAAACACTGAATTATCTGGGCAAAATTTCAAAAAGTCGGGATCATGGCATTATCGTCGGGACAAATAAATATTATAATATCAAAATTATTAAGTAATGACAAAGAGTTCATACATGATATAAGCTACTTATAACTAATATAAACTTATTTTTTAAGTGGTCACATGTTACCCACTTGATATTAGACTTCACTGAAATCACAAATTTTGACCCTTGAATAGTACCTACTCTGATTAATTTTAAAATAACAGTTTACATCAAAATTTAGTCTTATTATTAACTCGGCTTTTATTTAATTAATGGCAATGCGATTTCTCTCTTTGGTGTACAAGTTATTTAACAGGTTGTAGGAAGTGATTTACATAGAATCCGCGTCGTCATTTTTAATTTATGTTTCCAATTAAATAGCGAAAGTAAGTATAAATACGCCATATTTTTTCCATTTGGTTATTTAATAAATTAACCACGAGAAGCCAAATAAAATTTTCTATTCAATTAAATTGAAAATTAAGTCAATTTCAGCGTAGGTAAATAACACAACAGTTACAATTACCAGCGAAATTGAACGCGGTAGGAATATTACTCTCATCCCTCGCTTTCCACAAATAATTTTCATTTTGCTTTAAAATAGAAGTCTTTTCCAATATATAATATTTCTAATTATGCTAAATGTACAATATGTATTGTTTTCAATTTTTTATAGCAAGTTTTTATACGTAAAAATTGCGTAGATTCATGGAAACTTTTACCAAAATGTTACATTTTAAACATGAAATAAACTAAAATTAAACATATCGTCATTGTCAAATCAAAATCTGCTATGTGCACTTTTTTGAGATTCCAACATTTTGACTTTTGAGAATCTTTCGTATAAAAAAACTGTTAATAAGTACTTTTGTCGAACACGACCTCGTACTAGGTATATGCAGTATCTAGAATCTTTTATGTACAAAATTGACTCTATTATCAATATAATAAATAAAGTTTACGTATAAAAACGCGAAATTTCAAATGAAATACTAAAAAAAAAACTTTATGTATTTTTTTTTAAGAAAACGTTTTTTTGTCAATATCTCAAAAGTATACTTTTTGCACACAGCAAGCTGATTTTTCGAAAAAATAAAAATATGCATCGTCAACTGAGGTGACTTATTAAGTTTAAAGTAAATCTATATAATATATACTTAGTCATATATATATTCAGAGGCACAATTAACCGCCTCCCACCCGGCAAAAGTGGAATAATTTTTTTAGAATGCTAGAGCGAGAACGTAAAAGTTTTGTATGGAAAATCGTGAACTGTCAATGTCAAATTGTCAATTTTCCTTATAAATGTTATACGCTCTCGCTAGCGAGAGCGTAAAACATTTAGGCCGGCCACATACATACGTTTTCCGAATTCGATTTCCGCGTTCGGAGAGCCGAATGCATCAAATCGATAGAAAATACATTGACTGCCGCACACATTCGTTTTTTTCCGTACGGAATACATTCCGTACGTACGTTTCGAATGTGAGCCCGTGCGTTTGGAAACCCCTTACGGAAAAAACCTAATGAAGTCACGCGGAATGCAGCGCCTGCATACATTTTGTTTGTTTCGGCGCACACGTTCGGAAATTTCCGTTCGGAACCGCGAGTTGTTTGTTTTGTGTTGTGTGTTTTTCACGTCTCATCACGAGTGCATCAATACAATGTGTGAAGCAGAAGCTTATGTTTAGCTGTTGAAAAACATCCCTGCTCATGGAATATACACAACAACATAGATAAAGCTCTCTTTAGATAATGCAATCGCAATTAAATCGTTGTTCTCCATGGTCGTGCGTTCACAAAGCCACCACTGAACGTACTGGCAGTATAATATTCCGAATGCAAATTCCGAACGTCTGCGCTAGGCACACGGAATTCCGAATACGGAAAACGAATTCGGAAAACGTATGTATGCGGCCAGGCTTATATGGAACAAAGAGTATATAATCACTAATATGGAAAATTGTCAATTTTACATTGACAGTTCACGATGGACCGAATTGCAACAAGTTGTATATAGTACTTATTACTTCCATGCAACAATGCATAAAACTAAAGATTTTGGAAAATTTTGGAAATTAGCAAATAAATTGAAACCAAAGACGATGAGCGTTGATACAATAAATGAACGTGAAATCATTGCTAACATGTTTAAAAATACATTTAAATTTGACCCATCCAAAATTCAAAAAGCTACAACGGCGGTAATCAATACTGAGAGACTTGCTACCCCTGAGACACCTTTTAAAATCACTGCCTAAGAAGTAAGTAAAATAATTAAACATGTGTCTCGAGGAAGTTTCCGGGACATGATGGACTCAGCATTGAGCATCTTCAGCATGCCGGTGTTCACTTACCAAAGGCGTTGGCTACGTTGTTCACACTTTGTATTAATCACACGTACTTACCTAATGAACTAATGAAAACTATTGTAGTTCCTATCATAAAGAATAAAACAGGTGATAATTGTATATCAGTTAATAGAGTGAGATCCCAGTCACCCCAGACTTACGTGATTTTAGGAAAGATGAAATTTTTAGGATCGGTGGTATAACCATAAGAATAAGTAAGAACCAAGTAGAACTGAATCTTCTTTAACCGAGTCCCAAACGCCGCCATTTATATAACTACTTCCCCCTTCACTTTCTTACGCCCCTCTGTCGCCCAGGCTTGTTGCTAGGGTTGCTTACTTTTAAATATTGCTTCCGAATAAAGATAATATCGCTAAAATAGAAGTTTTTCTTTACTTTGAAACCATTATTTTATTCTATTGTAGTTTTATAAAATATGAGATTTATTAATGTTACGTACCTACATTAAATATACTTATAATAAGTTATTATAAGACAGTACCATACCAAATGAAGCCATCTTAAATAAGTATTACTTACCTACTTAATTAAGTGTGGCATCGTTTTTGAATTGTTTGTACAACCAAACACACCACAATAACTTGATGCCATTGTAATCTGTTTCCAAGATCGTACATTACGTACAAACAAGCAAACGCTCGTGCGGAGACGCCGCGCGCCGGCCGTGACAGCCCGACTGAGTATTCCGTTTAACATGTAGGCTAAAATCGAGACCTTGAGTGCGTCCGGAGCGGGAGTTTCCATTCTACTTGGTTCTTACTTATTCTTATGGTATAACCATAAACTTAGAAAGGAATGGATACTCGCTAAGCTGAAAGCGGGGCCATTTTACAGGTAGGATATCAAAGGTGGTAAAAAAAACATGCTAACTTACGTCATTTTAGGAAGGCTGAATTTTATATATATTATTAAATATAATATATATAAAATATATTTTAATTGGAATGCAAGATTTAACAATTAAAAGAAATTCAATACTTATATAATTAAAGAGACTATATAATACTTTGTAGTTTGAGTGATAAATGATAAATGTTCATTTAATGTTTATTAAGAACAGATAAGAAACTGTTCTTATCAATTTTAAAGGACAATGAGGACAATGTAATTTTAATGTGAAGGTTGGCAGGTAGGTTGACTTCCAACTTACTGGCTACCGCGGCTATCAACACAAGTAGGATAAAAGATAAGGGTTTAGGAGGGGATAATGAAATGGGATCTCTCATATCTTATTCACCTAAACACAACAGCACACGTGCTGTTATTTCACGGTGGCTTGTAAGTGGTTGGTAATCTATCTTAATCTTTTTTAATATTGTTACTTTTGGTCATCACACACTGTCAAATGGTCATTAATTTCAAATACTCACTGCAATAATTGGTTTAGCGTAGTTTCTACCATCTTACGTACAGAAACGTAGGTTCGATCCCCACATTAAAGAGGAATTTTCTAGGCTTTTTCGTTTTTCTTTACTCGTTTTCTAATTTTTTTTTTGTTTTATATTTTTACCTATGACCTATGAATTAAGGCGTAATATTGTACAACAATTTTTTGTATCTCCTCGAAGATAACCGAACAGTATAAAAGTAAAAAAAGTAATAAAAGTAGCCGATTAAAACTTTAGTACAGAATCTAAGTAGATTAATTAATGTATTTGTCATTGAAATTTTTTATTATTGTGAGACGAAATCTTTTTTTGGGCAGTAATTTACTATTTTTTTTTTGAAAATATATTTTTTAATATAAATCTGCCTGATTCAAACTAAGAAATATAGTCTACCTACTGTGCTCTGAGTATTTTGTGTCCGAATCGTGACATAGCCGTTTCAGCGTGTACTGTACTGACTCTAATCGCAATAGAGATGTGTCTTTGAAAGTTTACTTCTTCTGACAAACACTCTAGAAATGTTATGTGCAATGTAGTCAAGAAAAAAACATAGTATATTTTTTTTTATTGTTATTACTTTTAAGAGAAAAAAATCCAATGTTTCTAGTATTTTTTGCAAGAATGCTCTTACCCCTTCTCCCTTGAACAGATTTTAATGATTTTTTCACCATATTATTTAAAATTTATTTAAAAAAAAAATCATTGTTAAAATTTAAAAAAACCCATCATTTACAGGGAGCAGCAGGACAAAAACAGTTTGTAGCTCTTGTACCCCGGTGCTAGCGTTCGCATAGTGAGGGTGTGTCGCATTTTGTCTCAGCTTCTATGAGTTATTTATGGAATTATCTTTTATTTTATTTATGATTTAAATTAAATATCTTTTAATATACTAAGATAACTAATCGAAACCATAAGGTTTCGTTTGCACATGGACGCTATGGTGAATGTAAATAAATAATCTTCTACGCATAATTTTGGGCATAATTTTATTTTTACTTGAACTTTTAATTAATAGTCACTTACGAACTAGGTAAAGGTGTCACTTAAAAACAGAAAAGATGCATATTTCATGAAAAGTCATATTTTCATGAAGATGCATATTTTTTAAGTGGCAGATCGTCTGGGGGGCAGTAACCACCCCCTTATAGAAGACCACCGCGAAATAACAGTACCTATGTGTGCTGTTGTGTTTCGGTGAGTGTGTAAGGGATACCAGTACCATTTTCCTATCCAGTCCCTTATCCTTAATCCTACTGTAGTCGGCAGCGCACTTGCAGCAGCTAAATCACGCTAAATCACGTGATACATCCCATACATTTTATTCTTGCGAACTTCGTTATCGTTTTTAAAATGTTACTTTGTCTAAGTAGTCGGCAGCGCACTTGCAGCAGCTGTGGCGTTGCTTGTGTTTTAGACGACGGTAGCCAACTACCATCAAGTGGACCGACAGCCTGTCTGCCGATCTTAACATAAAAAAATGCTGTCCATATGAACGAAGTACGGTAAGTCATTTAATTGAAAACCGGAAGTAAATGAAGTTTGACGGCCCGTTGGTTGAGTGGCAAGGGTGCTTGCCTAACGTTTCAGGGGCCCCGGGTTCGATTCCCGGCGGGTTCAAGTTTGGAAATTTTAATGTAATTTTCAAAATTGATTCCGGTCTGGATTTGAAAAGTAGTGGTAGGGCACACTGCGTTTTGCAGTCATTTGGACAGCCTGCCTGGCGGCAGTAACCAACCACCATAACAGCATATATACGTGTGTTGTGTTTCGGTGAGTGAGTAAGGGATGCCAGAGCCCATTTCCCTATCCTCTCCTAATCCCTTATCCTTAATCCTACTGCAGTCGGCAGCGCACTTGCAGCAGCTTTGGCGTTGCTTGTGTTATAGGCGACGGTAGCCACCTACCATCAAGTGGACCGTTAGCCTGTATAAGGTAATATTTATAAATAAGTTAAAAATGATGACATTGGCTATTTAATAGTT
This sequence comes from Bembecia ichneumoniformis, assembly GCA_910589475.2. Lineage (NCBI taxonomy): Eukaryota > Metazoa > Arthropoda > Insecta > Lepidoptera > Sesiidae > Bembecia > Bembecia ichneumoniformis. The sequence continues at coordinate 15,990,552 of OU342535.1, forward strand.
ATACTTTATTTAATAGATAATAAAATGATACTTTCTCTTTTGAAAAAAAGTCACAAAGTTTACCTCTCATTTCTATCGATTTTTGTTTTATTTTCAAAATGACACATATTATAAAGCTATAAAAATATCAATAATCTCACTTCACAGATTATCTAGGTCTTTGTTTATTAGTTTTTAATATGACATTGTAGTTTACGAGTAATTAATATTTAATAATTTGGCACTTATAACATTTTTATTCCGCGAAATGCCCTATCTTCCGTCTCATTGTCACGCGTACTCGTACTTCAATGTGCACTGTTTCACATTCACATGATCAGTCACAATCGCTCCACTGATACGGAAAGACTATGTTTCTGTGCGCTTGGAGAATATTTAGACCATTATTTTTTTTAAATAAAAGACTTCTTTGTGAGTATATCATTATTAGCGTGTTGTGTATAGACTGTTGATAAATTATTTCCTATTATTTTAACGAAAGATCTATTAAAATATGGCTAATAAAAGGAACTCAGTAAAGAAACTTAAAAAACGAGAATTAAAAAAATTAAGACTTCAAAAATTGGCTGGTTGTCGAAGGTATGTAGGTATTTTATCTTTAAAATCAGTACTGTTGATTTGTAATTTAGTCTAGAAATATCGACCCTAATATCACATAGTACCTATATGCAAGATAAACAGAAACTTTTATTTGACTTAGCGTGAAAGAAAGCCTAACAAACCAACTCACTTTAATATTTATTTATTAAATGTTAAAAAAGTAATATAAGACTTTAATATTACTGTATGAGCCCCGTAATGATCCTGGCCGCCATTTTGATGACATAATCTTGCTTGTGACGCGACACATTCATTAAATCATTACCGTTAGCAACACTGGCCGGAGAGGACGCGTATCCAGGCTGTCACAAATTTTTTGACAATTTTTTTTTTGTTATCTTGTTTTAATTGCTATTCTTAAAAAACTTAATGTATTTATTATTATATACTAAAAAAATATATATTTATTTATATACATATACAGATTATAAAAGGAAAACCCCGTCTAACAGGTCCGCCTGTGACAGAAGATATGTGCCGGCCTTGTGGTCCCCTGTAGAGTCGATCAGCCGTGCCGACAGTGACCTTACAAATGCCTTCATGTTTGTCGACCAGGGGCCCAGTGTCTCTACCGCGAGTACCGCCAGCTCGTAGTCCTTGAGTAAGGATGAATATTTGCGGCGCTTGAGAATCTGGGCCTGGTCAGCAGCAGCGCCAGCTTGTTTGCTATTCGCTCTGATGTGGGACTGAGCGAAGGTGTCTATGCATGTTGCGTCCCACACCAGAGATTTTCCTAACCTCCACGGCACTAATGTGGCCCCGTCTGGACGTTTGCCGTCGTCTCTCGCCATTCCCGTGGGTTCAAGGATCGCAGGCACAGAGATGGTGGCAAGCGAGCGACGGATCAAATCATTAATAGAGCCGTGGCGGTATAGGCGGCCAGCGCTTCTCGCACAAGAAAGGCCATGTCGTCCCAGCTGGTCCACGTTTTTACCACAGACGCAAGCGTGAGGGACACACATTTTGGACCCGAGCCTTAAACATATTGCTATCCTCAAGCTACCCGGGTCCAAAACTGTGCCTGACTGTCTAGACTGTATTCTTAAAATACAATAATAAATTTTGAAAATTTTCACACATTTGGGTTTGTTTATTTTCACTAGCCTTGTCACAGGTATGTCACATTATCAATATTATCGTGATCTTATTGTTAGTATCGCAAGTATTGAAAATGGACTATTTTATGTTAAGATCGGCAGACAGGCTGACGGTTCACTTGATGGTAGGTGGCTACCGTCGCCTATAACACAAGCAACCCCACAGATGCTACAAGTGCGCTGCCGACTAAATCAGTAGGATTAAGGATGAGGGATTGGGAAGGGTTAGCCAAACGGGCTGCCCAAATGACTGGGAAACGTAGTGTGCCCTGCAACTACTTTCCAGATCCAGACCAGCGCCAACTTTGAAAAGTTTATTCAAAGTTGACCGGGAATCGAACCTAGGAACTCTAGAATAGAGCGTTAAGGCAAGCACCCTAACCACTCATCCAACGGGCCCGTCATAATATCATCATCAGTATGTCACGAGCTACGAATTTACTAGATTAGTCGTGTTTCTTACAAGAAAATTGAATAAATCATGAATAATAGTAGAAACAAAACAAAGACTGGAGGTTAAAACGAAATTAATACACTCATTTGAACATATTTTTTTAAATATTTAGAATAGATATTACAAAAAAAAAAGAAATTATTTAATATATTATGTATAAAATATAAATTAAGTATTTGATATATTAAAAAAAAAAACAAATACCATATAAAAAAATTATCTATACGATTTATCTATAAAATATAATTATAAATATTATTATCACCATCTTACATCAATAATACAATAGTGTATTATTGATATATTGAAAAGCGTCAGTGACGCAGGGGCACAGAATAAATAATAGTACTAGCGTAGCAGTGGGAAAGACGCGGTCTATCATTTCAAGAAGTCCGAGTTCGATCTCCGGTCATGCCAATGGGTTTTTTCCTAAAAACTTAAGTGCATTTACTGACTGCTCTCAAACGGTGAAGGAAAATATCGTGAGGACACCTGCATACTCCAAAGAAGAAATTCTAAGGCGCACGTGAAGTTCACCAACCCGCATTGGGCCAGCAGCGTGGTGGACCATATAACCCATACACACTTGTTGAGAAGGTAGGCATGTGCCCCTGCAGCGGGGACTTGTAATAGGCTGTTGTTGATTATAGATGTGAAAGCAATTTTGCGTATTCTAATCTGTCTGTGTGTATTCTATAAGATGTACTTCGGAGAGTGCTCGAGAGCTGCATGAGATCATACCGCCTTCCCCTTTCTTCTATCGGACATGCAGACGTACGGCTGGTTACCATCCTCACCTTGTCGAAATCCCTCTGGTTTGGTCCGTTCAATAAATTGGTCCGAATACGGACCAAGCGCTTTAAAACATCTTTTGTGATGCGCACTGCTAAGGATTGGAAATCCCCGCCGGCGTCTGTATTTCCGAGCTCATATAACCCAAATCTTTTCAAGGTTCGAGTGAATAGGCATCTTCTGGGTGAGCTCGCTCCATCTTCGGCCTCATCCTTCCTACATGGATAGATGCTGGTCAAGAGCAAGCCCATCTTTAATAAAAAAAAAATCTTCGTGCCGAACTCCACTCAGTACATAGGAGCGGTGTGATATATAGTGCTAAGAGCCAAGCTACTCACTTAAGTGACTGATCCTAGTAAACAGTATGGCTTTTTAAGGCATCAGCAAAGGATTTTTTCCTAAACATTTTATTTTCAACCTTATTGCAATGATTTTAGCATTCACACTCCTTCAAGATTCCGTAGTGTTCCCCGTCATGTCACCTGATGCCTCAGCATCATGGCATGGTTCGTCGCGGCAATAAAGAAGTGTGATGCTAAGGTTTGAAAATCATGTAAATGTAGTCTGAAAATAATATGTTTAGGAAAAGTGCTGTGTCGTGCCATGCCGGCTCTGATAAAAGGTTGATAAAAGGTTTAAACGCCTGATAAAAGGTTGGAAACCGACGTCCATCCAAGGTCACCTTGGTTGAAAGTTGTTTGACAACAGTTTAGATCAAATTATTGATTTAAGGCCAACCGCCATTTTTAGTTCCGGCTACACGGTTGGAAATGCCACCACTTCACTGTGGTTAAGAGGCTTCTCCCTGTCAAAGCTGTAAAATTGCAGCATTTTAAAGCGTATAAACTCGATAACTAAGAGAAACAAAATTATTTAAAAAATACCAAAAAAATCTTTGCCTTTACAGAAACAAATTTAACTTTTTATATTTATAATACTTGTTTAGAATACCATTGAAATCTGCATCCAAAAAATACCTTGTACATAATTGCAAATATCCTGCATCTACGTAGAAAGTATAAGTTATTTTTAGTTGCAACACACACGCATGCATAGAGAATTTAATTATCTAAAAGTTGCACTAAATAATTTTTTTTTCGAGCTTTATTTAAAGAGTAAATAAATAATTTACAAATTCTTCCCAAAATGTGCAGCGAGGGGTGTGCGCGGGCGATGGGAGAGCGTTGACGTACTCGCCAACTTTCTTGTTTTGAGTACTTTAATAGTAACTTGTACATGTTGTTCTGTTTTGCCAACTTTTATATATCTTCATAGAAAAGGTTCCATGTTGTCAAATTTCTTATTTCGTTAACTTTTATTTAATTTAATATTAGTAACTCTTGTTACGTACACTTATTAAATAGAGACTAATATAGTATTATTTCGCCAACTATAAGTACAGTTCTACGCACGTTAATACATCTTGTCTTCGTATTTACTACTGGGAGTATTAATTATACTTAATTAACCCTTCTTATAAGTTTATGCACTTCATAGGACCACATAGGAAGCTCAGATGAGGTGACTAAGGTTTCTACGCTGATATTTGCATTGCTGCCAAATAAACAACAAGATACGTACATAAACTTTTTGAACTAATTAAACTTCGCATACCATCATTCAAACCAGACTTATTTCAAGCAGATTTTGATATAGCGGCATGTTTCTTTCACTTCTCGCAATGTTTATAAAAAGCTCATTTGCGGCCATTGCTCATTTGCCATACACACATATGAGTGAAGCTCTTTTGACAATGCAAAATTTAATTCCGGAAACAGATTGTTGGACTAAATTTTTGAAGTATTTCGTCGATATGAATGAAACCAGTCATTATAAATATCGTCAGTTGTTTTCAAAGTAGACATCGAACTATTAATCCTGCCAAAAGCTGGCATCATAGACTTAGTAAAAGATTTTTTTCTAGCTTTTTAATATAATTCGCGAGGAAGGAAGTTATCAAGATTTTAATATTAGACGCCACAATATCTATGTCTCATACACAAGAATAAGGGCACTGAAGGATCGGCTTACAGATGAGCGAATTAAAAAATTGGTAGATGAATATATTAACAATAATTTGCCGTTAAAGATATGCCTACAAAGGTTAAGTAAAATTAGAATTGCATATTAATTTATTAATTAATACATAATTCTAGTTTCATTATTTTAGTAAAATTAATATAATGCCGGTCTTTTTTTTTTGTTTCCATAAAGAAATAGTTTTTTTTTATTAATATCAATTTTTGTAGTTTTGCCGCTAACGTTTAAGTTCATGTGTTTTCTTAAAAAAAATCCATGTTGAAAAAATTCCATGTTTTTTTTAGCAATCTGTACCTCAGTTGGCAAAATGTTCCAAAATTATGCACTTTTTCTAAAAGTAACATAATTAAGAAATAATATTCCTATTGGTGCAATAATTGACGAAATAATAATATTAATACGAATGCCTACAAAAGTTGGCAAAACAGAACAACATGTAGGAAGTACTATTAACACGTTCGCTGCGATAAAAGGCCTATAGGCCTCCTACTGAGACTTTAGCGTAGTGCGGACGTAATTATAGGCATTTCACTCTGGTGCGGAGCTCGTATCTTGAAAACTAGGAGGTGTGCGGGAGAGACAAATATATAATTGTGAAGCTGTTTTTAATTAGAACAAGAAAGTACCAAAAAACATATGCGAGGTCTATCGGCCTTTCATCGCACTACAACATAAAAAAAATCGTTCAGTGCGAACAAGTGGTCTATGCACCACTTATGGCGTGTAAGGTCTCTCCGCCCCCGCCCGCACTGTATTGAATCTAATTGCATGGATCTATGAACTAGTGTTGCGCAACCGCATAGATATAATGATAACAAAAAAGGCATCGATTATAGTAATCAAATGTGATCCTATTATAAACCCTTAAAAAGGGAATTAAAATGGTTCAGAAAAGTAATTTTGGAACTAGGTTGCTACGAAAAACTAGGTACGTGCATAAGAATAAGCAAGAAGTGTTACGATGTGCAGTCGAGAGAGTAGAAAAATTAAATCTTACAGTAGTGATTGCAATAAACCAATGTGTCTACAATGATTTTATGATCGTTACGTGTAATAAGAATAAGAGACTATAATAAACATTTATTTAATTTTCTTTTGAATTTTGATTATTTGAATTGATATTTTTTTCCTTGTGCCCATCACTAGTTCAACCATAACTTGTACCTAAAATTCAGTGCTATGAGGGGTTGATGTATCTCTTAATTTGTTTCCTCATTCTAGCGGCTTTCCATTGTCAGAGCTACTTGCGAATAAAAACTAAGACGAGATGAATCATTAGGAATGGCACTACTAAAGATTCATTTGTAATTTCTTAATATTCGCTGCAAAAAATGCATTTCAAATAAGTAGTTCCGAGGGAGGCCGATGAACCTATCTTCGCACTGGTAAAAACTTACCTTTAAGGCTTATCGCCCTCCTAAAGCACTAAACGATAGGAAGTATAAATATAACCCCGCAGCGAACGTGTTAAAGTACTCAAAACAAGAAAGTTGGCGAGTACGTCAACGCTCGATGGGAGGCAGAGTGCCGCCAGGCATCAGACGGGAACTATGTGACCATATTCAGTATTTTAATACTTTTTCGGTATATTTTATCGACTTTTCCAAACATTAGTATTTTTGTAAGTATATTGGCAGAAGTCAGTATTTTTGGGTATATTTTGGATAAAAAGTTATGGCAACACCGTAGCGAACGTCCCCGCGAACGATAATGTTCAGGGGCTTCCCGGACGTCTATATTTCATTCAGGAGCAAAGATCAGTAAGTTACAGATAGGACATGGCAGGTGTCAGGCGAAGTAAAATTATTAATAGTATCGTATCATCTAATACGGGTTAAATAAAATGAGTTTCTGTTCTGCACTCAGCTTAATCTTTGAGGTTATTCTTTTGATAAATCGGGAATTTCCCCAAATTTGTAGTACGTTTTTGTCATCATACACTTAAATAGAGCGCTTTCCTTTTGTTTTTATTTTACTTGACGCATCTATTCGGAACGACATGTCTAGTTTTCAACAGTTATTTGACTAAGTGGGAACAAATACGTTACTCTGTTATGTATACCTGTATCGAATGCTGCATGCGAGCGCATATTTTTACAGATAAATTTAATAAAAACAGAGCAAAGAAACAGATTTATGAACAAAAATGTATCAGCAATTTTAAAAACAAAGCAAGGTGTAGAAGATCAAGGAGGTTGTGTTAATTTTAATCCTTCAAATAGAATGTTAACATACAATTCTGACATATTATATTGTGATGATGATTGAATAAACTTAAAAATTTTGAAAATCAGTATTTTCGTAAAAAATAATCTGGTCATACTGGACGGGAAGGTTGTGTCCAACGGTACAAAATATTCCGATAAAAATATACGAGATAAAAGAAGTGTGTTGTTAATGTGAATGACTTACAGCGAAAAGACGTTTTTTTGTTTATGTAGTTAATTTAGTTAGTTAGTTTATGTATTATAGTTATCGCGAAAAGACGCTTTTTCGTATATATAATATATTATGAGTTAGTTTAAATATAAAATGTCAAAATTTTCAAAAGATAAGCGAAATTATTTAAGTATAGAACCCCAATTTTATTTATTTATATTTTATTACAACTGACAGATCCGACCAAGAGTCGCGGGTTCATATCCCGCCTTGGTCCATTTTTTAAGCTTTTCTATTATTATTTTTGTGATTCTGATACCTATTTTATACAAAAAAAAAAAACTCAAATTGTCAATTAGCGCTTGTTACTACAGCAGTATGTTATGAGTTCAATAAGAGAAGTAGCTTTATCCACATAAATTTTGTTTCGAAATAATTTCAAAGTTTTATTTTGTAAGCTATACGAGGGCGGAGTGATAAGTCTGGTAAAAATTAAACAAGGAGTAAAATTAATTAAATTATTATTATTATTTATTTTTCAACGTAGTCTCCGTGTAGCTCAATGGACTTCACCCCGCGTTCCTCTAGCTTTTCGATTCCTTCCATAAAATACGACTTAGGCAACCCTTCAAAATAGGCATTGGTTTCGTGCATGACCTCTTCGTTGGAGCCAAATCTTTTCCCACCAAGCCATTTTTTTAAATTCGGAAACAGAAAATAGTCACAAGGGGCTAAATCTGGCGAATACGGTGGGTGAGAAGAGGATTTTCTTCTTGGCCAAATGTGGTCGTTTTTCAAGTAAAATTGTGTTAAATTGGTTCAATAAATTGGCATAATATTCGCCATTAATCGTTTTACCCTTGCTCTAGGTAGTCAAGATGGATTACTCCACGTACATCCCCAAAAAACTGTAGCCATCACTTTATTGGCCGATAAAACTGCTTTGGCCTTCTTCGGAGGTGGTTGTCCGGTAGCAATCCACTGTTTCGATCGTTGTTTGGTTTCTGGGGCATGGTGGTGGATCTATGTTTCGTCCAGTGTTATAAAACGACGCAAAAATTCAGTTTTATCTCGTTGAAACAAGGCCAAACCCGTCTCCGAAGTGGTCACACGAATACGTTTTTGATCAACTGTCAGTAAACGCAGCACCCATCGAGCGGAGAGCTTCTTCATATCTAAATGTTGTTGTAAGATATTGTGCACACGTTCGTCTGAGATGCCTACTATCTCAACTATCTCCCTCACTTTTACTCTCGTTCAACACTATGTCGTGGATTTTAGCGAACATCTCAGGAGTAGTGACCTCAACTGGGCGTCCTGGACGCACAGCTCGGAAATACCATAGACTTATTGAATCGTAGAGGCGGCGGAGGCCGTGTTCCAAATAGAGTAAAGATACAAACTAAAATGTAGTCAAGTAAAAATTTAATTAAATACTGTCTACAAACAAAAATCTGAAATAATGAGCGTAGAAAACATCTAAGTAGTTGACAAAATTTGGAAATTAGTTTAAAACTATAGCTTAGCATCTATTTCACCCCAAAAATATATTATTTTAAGAAAAATAGGTCTTTTACATTAGTATTTTAAGTTTTTAGAAGTGAATTTGAAATTGACCGCGAAAAAGGCCAAGACTGTCATGGCGTCTTGAATGACGTCACACCTCGCGAAACAGCCGTGTTCGGTGTTTCTTTATGACAGTCAATTGTGTTTTTTAATAAATAATGAATTCCTCGTATTATAAATACTGTATAGTGCTCCAATGTAAAAGTACAACGATAAAAACGCCAAACAAATTATTCATATACGTTCCAAACAATAAACAAATACGAAGAAAGTGGTTAAAAATGGCAAGGAGGCAAGATTCTCTTACTTTAACAACTGATTCCACATTTTATTTCTGTGAAGATTATTTTGATGTAAGTATTAAACACAACTTGATGTATCTATTTATAAATGTATAGTAAAAGAAATGAATTTTGCAAAATCTACCATAATATACCACACATAACCTATAAAATGTTATGACTTGAATAGGGTTTTATGATTCCACAGTAGGTAAATGCGACTCTGACTGGTAACTGCTAATTAAATAAGACTTTGCTTGTTATTCACATAGTACTTACATAGAAGTTTTAACATTGCGGAATTCCGATGAATAAAAGTCGGTGTTCATTGCAAAAAATTTGCCAAGCATTACTGCTGTTTGCTTTGTTAAATCCTGATTCCATGGCAAATTATACCTGTCTTTCAAGATTAAACTAAAAACGAACTGTATTAATTTAACAATAATTGCTGAAAACTCGATAACCTGTTCACTTTATACGAAAATGATGGCGTTTCGCGGGGCGGACCAAATCAATTTGTATTGACATAAAATTTCATCCCTATCAATATGAAAGACGAACAAATCATATACCAAAATGGCACCCAGCTCCCTAACTATAATCGTTGTCGTTGATATGAACTACACACGGATAATCGATTTCGGGTCCTCGGGTCTTCATTCGTGATAGCTGCGCCCGCTATATTGCCGAGGCTATAAATAAGGAAAAAATCAAAAGTTTTAATTCTAATTTATTAGGATTAAAACACGAATACCAACAAAATGAACCCAAACTCGGGATACCTACCTCTGACACTTTCGGAGTTCCATGGGGTGTCTCCGGAGTCCATCATCAAGTCAGCCAAGTCATCCAATGTAAGTACATACTCACGAATACTAACAAAATGAGCCTAAACTCGGGATACCTACCTAAGTGTTTTCTACGAGTGAAATATACCAAAATACTAAAACATTTATTAAATATTTTCGATCTTATATTATTTTTGTCAGCAGTTGGACTTTTTATTTTTGGAAACTTTTTCCAGAAAAAAGTAGATACCTACTGTTTCCGAGGGATCACCTAAAAAAGCCGCGGGACTTAGGGTACCTACCAGATGAAGGTACCCTTCTGACAATGTGAAAGCGTAACAATGCATTTATAAAATACAGTGGTGCGAGATCGCATGAATTTATTTTCTCGCGCGTAGTTTTTAATTTACGATAACTCCACCATACATTTAAATTGTATGGTGTACAGGGCTATACAGGGCTTAAGGTGGAGACAAACGCTAAATAGTAAAAATATCCATTGTTTAATGAAGATATTACAAGAAATAGACAACACAATTGCTTTGAAAAAGATATATATTATACTTAAAGTATTAGAAACTCCACAAAAAAAGTTAGAACACAAGAAGAATTTGACTTTTATTGAAAATTCTCTCGAGAACGGCTTATTGCGCGCATATGAATCCTGTACCTATTAATAAGTTAAAATCAGTTTAAAAAATTGTATTAATAATGTTTTTTTTTTGCGTATTGTTCTAATGGTAAAAACAAAAAAAAAAACACAATTTCTAGGCCTGTTGAATTGTCTCCGCCGCCAGCGAGTTCTATTGTAAATGTCATTTGCCTCAGTGACGTATTTGGTTTGGTAATGATTAAGGGCCGGCTCCCGAAAATTATGTTTGTTTGCTTTAAGTTTGTAACTAAACCAAATATCTCATCAATGTAAAACTTAAATAATATGTTTTTTAAAACCTTTTTCTAGTCATTTACCAGACGGAATCACGATTGATGGAAAGTGACTCCATACTTTGATTTTTTTAAACTGTGACCTTTTTTCAAGATATTTCGTTTTTTCTCCGAAACAACTTTAGTTACATACGCAAAATAAATACTCATACAAAAGAAATAAGATTTCTTAGTTACACACCAGATAAAAATTACCTAGACCGATTATTATTCTCATAATAAATTAAATTTGATTTGGGACTTACGTCCTTTAATTCTATGCAAGAATACGGTCAAACGGATCATTCGATATTCAACCTTATTCCGACGTACTTTGTTTTATTTTAAAGGGAATGTATTAGAATCTTCCTCAGTACCGCACCGTCTGCCAATAGAGAAGGACTTGTCGCGCGTTCGTGGCGACCGATATACGTTATCAATACCGTCATTACGTCATTATCCAATCATGGGAAACAAATCTAAACGAAATATTAATTCAAAAAAGGCCAATAAAATCAGATACAACAACCTCACAAGACATATGAGAGAGGCGAAAGCGTAAGTACCTACATAATAAATCTCTACTCTACCCCGGCGTAGTTCGGCATTACCTACTATCCGTCTCTCTCGCTCTGCTAGTGGGTGAATGTTCGTACTTCGTAGTCGCTTCGCGTGGCGTGGCTCGTTGCTAGGCAACATGTTTAGACGACCAGTTAGTGCAATGGTCATTTTGCCGAACTATAGTCGCGGGTTCGATTCCCGTCACGGTCAACATTAATTGTTATAAGCAAATTTGTACCTAGCAACTAGCAACTGTTCTAACTTTTCTTTTATTGGGGGCAGGTGAATAGCCGCTGTAAATTGGGCTATTTGAGCATACCCACTTGCAATTATGCCAGATACAGCCTCTTTATTTATATCCCTCTCTGTAATTTCAATTTGAAACTTTTTCTAGACATTGTGCATTCCAAATTTAAACGGGAATATAATCTAATTAACCGTTCTGGTGCAATTTTAATAGCGTTTAATCTGCAGTTGAAGAGGGACTTGTGGTCAAAAACGATTTTCAGCTTATCAAAAAATGATTGTATGTCAACGATACGTCTCCCACTCAGCACTTCCTGAAATTATAATATGTATAAATATAGTAAGAAAAAAGAAGAATATATGAGTATGTTTATTCTTTATTTATGATTAATTCATTTATCAGAACAATTTAACCACAAATCTTTAAAGAATATGATTCTCGGTGATACTGTTTAAAATTAAGAATTTTAATAGAAACCCCAATTATTTATACTAAAACTTACATTTTCAATATAGTTGTCTACTTCGTAATAACATTATTCTTCACACGCCTTTTGGACTTCGATCTGAAAAAACAAGTTGAGTAAATTATTATCTAAAATAAACATATATGAAATAAATATTAACTGCATAATGATTAGTAACAAACTGACAATCATACCGAATTAGCGAGTATATCTGTATTAAAAGAAAAATTATCCGATATATTTTCCTTGTCACTACCGTGACATCGTATCGTGGTGGGTTCAACTTCGGAGTCCATTGAGGTTAACCTAAAAAGCAATTAAAATATTTGTGAAATTGTATTAGGCATAGCTTAATCAATTATTGATAGACTGACAGTCGGAGTTTGAGTTTAGTAGAGCTATGTACTTACTTATCCTTATCCACAGGATCCACAGTATTCAAGTGATTTTTCTTTATTTTTTCTAAAAACAGAAAGTGTACTTCATTAATGGTTATCATTTACAGCAGCATGAAAACAAATTAGCCTATATTGTATATATGTATTATTAAATTTAACTTTTTTTTTAATGTTATGTCGACAGACAGGCTGACGGTCCACTTGATGGTAGGTGGCTACCGTCGCCTATAACACAAGCAACGCTACAGGTGCTGCAAGTGCGCTGCCGACTACAATAGGATTAGGAGGGGGTAAGGAAATGGGCTCTGGCATCCCTTACTCACTCACCGAAACACAACAGCACGTATATGCTGTTATTTCACGGTGGTCTTCTGTAAGGGGGTGGTCACTACCGCCGGGCGGGCTGCACAAATGACTGCGAAACGCAGTGTGCCCTACCACTACTTTTCAAATCCAGACCAGAGTCAATTTTGAAAATTACATTAAAATTTACAAACTTGACCCCGCCGGGAATCGAACCCGGGGCCCCTGAGACGTTAGGCAAGCATCCTTGTCACTCATAAAACGGGCCGTCAATAACTCGTGAATAAATAAATAAACAATTGTACCATTCTAGTATAATTCTTTACCACTAATCTTTTATTCCTGTTCTACTCCTACTGTATTCCAACTGTTATTCTAGTCCTAATCTACTAATTATTCTCTCCTATTTCTCTACCCCTCCTCTACGCCTACATCTCTACTTTTCCTCCACTTCTTGTCTACTCCTAATCTACTCTCTTGAAGCATGTTACGTTACGTTGTTAGGTGAGGTACTAGGTGAAGATAAAATAAATTAGAATTGATAGTGTATCACGAAAGGTCAAATGTTTGTATTCCTCATTCTAGTTCCTGTGAGCCAAATTTTTTTGGCTCTAAAATCACTTATTCCCATCACTAGTGATAGCAAGTTACGCAAGGAAACTCCCTGTACCGCTCACTCACATATCAATAATAGAAAGTAAGCACCCAATAGAAAGAATGAAAAAGCCTAGATGTCTCGACATTTTTTTTGACACGCCCTTATTGGAGGCTTTGTTTTACTGAATAATCTTAGTTACCTATATTTCTTTTGTAAATAGGAACATTATACCTAACAAGTGGTTAGAAAATCTTCTAGCTATAAAAGCATAAAAATCTAGCTATAGTTTAGTCCAGTAAAATTTATTTAAAAAAAAATTGAAATGATATTAAATTATTCATCAAGTAATTTATAAAATCGATCGATACACCAGGGGCGGAGGGTTGGTGGGGAGTGTGGTGGATGTGTGGGTGGAGCTAGCGTGGGATTTTTTTTGGGAGCGTCGTCCGTCTTTGGGAGCTTTTTAAATACCACATAATTGATCATAAAGGAGGCACGTCTATTCGCTTATTTACACTAATCAGATAACCATACAAATTCAAATAACTAGACAAGTAGGATGAGGTGTTTGCCTTAATGCTCTGTTCTAGGGTTCCCGGGTTTGATTCCCGGCAGGGTTAACTTTGAAAATGAACTTTTCAATGTTGGCTCTGGTCTGGATCTGGAAAGTAGTGGCAGGGTAGGCGTTTCGCAGTCATTTGGGCAGCCCGTCTGGCAGCAGTAACCACTCCCTTACAGAAGACCACCGTGAAATAACAGCACATGTTCTGTTGTTTCGGTGAATGAGCAAGGGATGTGAGAGCCCATTTCTCTAATCTACTGTATCTACTTAATCCTACTGTAGTCGGCAGCTTTGGCGTTGCTTGTGTTATAGGCGACTGTGGCCACCTACCATCAAGTGGACCGTCAGCCTGTCTGCCTAATTATTGATAAATGCTTGAATGTAATTGCTGTTGAAATTAACCCTAATGAGGTCCCCTACAAGTTTCGATTGGACGTTGATTGAAATTATTTTGATTAATGAATTTATCTTTGACAAGTTAAAATTGACCATAAGTATAGTATGTTTTGTCATAATAAAGTATACTTGTATGTACAATGTTAAATTTCAACTACTTTAAAACGGTGCGTGCTAAGGTTAGGAAAGTGTTTTCCTATTGAATAATAGTGTGAAGGTTAGTAAAATTATTTCCTAACAATCATACCATTGTAACAGAGCGGTTTAAATGTTAGTCGGTCGCGGAAATTCCCTTCGTTTAAAAATAATATTTTTTTAATCAGGCCACAGTCACTGAACGCCTCAACATAGTTAGAGACGGAATCATGAAAAAGGACCACTTTTAATATTACGTAAATGACATACTGGTGTGAACGTTAGGAAATCAGTTTCCTTATCTTCACACTGGTATTTGAATAGTGTGAAGGTTAGTAAATTATTTCCTAATCATCACACCATTGTAACAGAGCGGTGTAAAGGTCATAGCACACTTAAACGACTCTGCTCCAACACCGCTCCCACGTCTAAGACGTCTGCTCGCAGTCCACGCGACGACGGCTAGCAGGTTCCTAGCAGTCGACGCGGCGACTGTAGCAGACGGCCAGCTGTCCACCCGCTGACCGCTCTCGCTTTTCGCGATAGGTGTCGGTTTCCATTGAAGCAACTCGTATTTTTTACTATGTCGCGATTTACAACGCGCGAACTAGCAATTATTGCTATTGCACTTGAGGATGAAGAGAGAAGCGCAAGAAATAACAGACGAAGATATTGGGTGCATAAAATGCTGAAAACATGACATGCAGAAGGAGAATTTTGGCAGACCCAGAGACGCATATTAGATGACGAAGAAAAATTCTACATTTACTTTCATATGAATCGGTACTTATTTCATTACATATTATAGAAAAAGACATAACAAAGAAGAATACGAAATTCAGACAAGCGACGGCGGCGGGCGCGGCAACTGCCAGCAGACAGCTCGTCTACAACGAGCGGCCAGCGAGGCGTCAACTACCGAGCAGTCTGACGGCGAGCTGACAGCGAGCTGTCTGCTAATTTATGATGCCAATGTAAAATATATCTAAAGAGCAATATTTAAAGCCCATTTGAATTTTATTCTTTTTGCCGGGTGGGAGCAGAGTCGTTTAAGTGTGCTAAAGGTTAATCGGACGCGGAAATTCCCTTCGTTTAAAAATAATATTTTTTTTAAATCAGGCCAGAGTCACTTTAAGCATCCACATAGAGACGGAATCATGAAAAAGGACCACTCTTGAAATAGGGAAATTGTCTGTTCGAAATTATGATAGAGAATACGAAACTACTGTAAAAACATTGATTAGAATTTATTTATTTATTTAATATATCATCGAGGGTCATATCTTATATATAAAAATGAGTCCCTATTTCTCCTGGTCACGGCATCATGCGTGAACGGGTAGGCCGATTTTAATTCGGTTTTCGCTAATGGAAAGAGGGATAAACGGGGAATGTTTTAGGGTATATAAAAATTGCACGCCGGGCGAAGCCGGGGGCGGGCCGCTAGTTAATAATAATAATAACGGTCTTATCGAGTCTGAGCTGCCGTACTACAAGAAGTGCGTGCCTACGGCCGTTCTCGAAAATAGTCATGCTACGCTCTACTGGAATCGCTCCATAATCACGGACAGGACTATTCTCGTTAATAAGCCTGACATCGTGATTATTGTTCGATCTCAGCGCCGGACGATAGTTGTAGGCATCGCTGTCTCGCATGACGAAAACCTCGTGAAAACCGAAAAAGAAAAGCTTACCACATGTACATAGACTTGGCTCACGAGGTGACCCCCATGTGGAACGTTGATTTGACAATTATAGTCCCAATAGTCGTCTCGGGGAACGGTCTTATAGCGAACAGCTTCGACCAACATCTCAAGAGGCTCTCGATAGATCAAGGGACAGATACAGGTCAGCGGTACTTCTTGACACGGCATGAATTGTCAGGAGGTTCCTCACTCTGCAGCCCTAACCACCGGTAGCTTGGGCCTTGCCCGGGTACCTGCGGAATTCTAGTTTTAAGTTTTTTTATAATATAGGACGCAACATGCGTAGACACCTTCGCTCAGTCCCACATCAGAGCGACTAGTAAACAAGCTGGCGCTGCTGCTGACTAGGCCCAGATTCTCAAGCGCCGCAAATATTCATCCTTACTCAAGGACTACGAGCTGGCGGTGCTCGCGGTAGAGACACTGGGCCCCTGGTCGACTCTACAGGGGAACCCAAGGCTGACACATACTTCTCTCAACGTATCGCCCTAGCGGTACAAAGAGGTAATGCTGCCAGCATAATAGGGTCGATGCCGCAGGCGGACCTGTTAGACGGGGTTTTCCTTTTATAATCTGTATATGTATATAAATAAATATATATATCTTTTAGTATATAATAATACATACATTAAGTTTTTATATATTACGGTATGTAATGTAAATAAATTTATAATTGAATAAAAAATGAAATTATAATATAGATATATTGTTTGTTTATTTTTTAAATTTTTTTATATTTATATTTATATCGTAAAAAAATTAAAATTAAGAAAAAATAATAAATACGTAAATAATAATGATAATAATAACAACATTTAAAATTAAAATAATTAAATAAATTATGTACATAATAATAAAATAAAATTTTACACACTAAACAATAAACAATATATGAATCATGGAGTAATGCTTCAAGTACTGCCCATCTAATCTCCTAACCAAGGTTTGGAGGATATGGCTGGAGTCAGTCCGAATCCTGCGTACGAGGGATGTTCATCCTTTACGCATGATGGCGTAAAAACAGTCCACACGCCATTCTGCAAACGACGCTATAGAACCACCATCCACATTATTGTATTGTATTATTGTATTGTACACGCAAGGCGCTGTACCTACTGTTTCCGGGAATACTATTAGAACGATGTACAAAACACTTGAATGAAGAAATCTTAACCTCGCTCAAACAACGAGCGAACCTACTGACTATCATATACCCTCTTACAGACAGCGCCCTTCGCTCTCAATCTCTAAGTCTGCATTGTCCATCAGGTCAGAGGTCACCATGTGTCCTAGATATTTAAATTGGTCTACTCTATTCAAGGGCATACCATACAGTCTTATAGGTGGTAAAGTATAAGGATACTTCCCTTCCCTACGACGCGAAAGACCATGCATTCACTTTTTTTTTTGACTTATATAAGGCCATTGCTGGCATATGTGGACATATGCCAGACAGACCACATACCCTTAATTAACCATACCTTTAATTCCTTTTTTATATTAATATAGTTTATAAACAATTAAACACAAATATTTGCATGCCCTTAGCGGGTAGAACATACTTTGTACTGTAACTGCTGTATACAAATTAAAATCCTGTAAACATGTGTTCGCGCAAATAAAGATTTATTTTATTTATTTTTATTTATTTACCGATGACTCAAAAATGACATGTGGAAGAGCTTCGGCTATACAAGTTGAAGAGCTTCGGCGAGGTTATCCTTGCCTAACTCCACACTCCAACCTGTATGACTCACGACTCTGACTAATCATTGACCCATCTAACAACATTGATCTGACTTCGATACTAATATTTAAAAATTCTCACAGCTTCGTCAGGCATTACTTAACTTATTAAGTTAAGTATTACTAACTTATTAAGTTAAGTTAATATTACTTAACTTTTATATCACGCTTGAGATTTTTTTTAAAAGACGGCATCCAAATATTGTCTATGCTCACATAAGTGATCAACGAGCACGGTGTCGACATAGATTCGATCCGATAGAATTGGAGCGTGAGCAATGACCATCAGAGGCAAATGAGAACAACTGAAATGTTTCAGTGTTACGAACTCCTAACCGCCCAATAAGTTTGCAGTCAAAATTCAACTGTATTGCTTATTGATAAAACTATAATTTGCATTTTAGAGATGTACCACAATACTCATTTTATGAAAACTACTATGAATTAAACTTGAAAGCGATGCCATTTTTTAAAATTTTTCTCTTCATAAGAAACTTCCTCGGACTTCAAATTTTTTTTTTGTATTCATAATTAATTGTAAGGCACTTTTAAATTATCGAACCTAGAAATTATACTAAACTAAATTCCATAGAAATAAAAATTCTATGAATTAGTTTTGTGAAAACTACTATGAATTAAACTTGAAAGCCATGCCATTTTTTTAAATTTTTCTCTTCATAAGAACCTTCCTCGGACTTCAACTTTTTTTGTATTCATAATTAATTGTAAGGCACTTTTAAATTATCGAACCTAGAAATTATACTACACTAAATTCCATAGAAATAAAAATAAAATCACACAAAGAAATTTTATTGAAAGGATACTATACTTTCACACAATAATATCTAATAAAAAATTAATAGTAATGAAAAAAAATATTTAATTGATCTCATTTTATAAAAATTAAAAAAATAAAGTGTAAAATGACTTTACATATTGACTTTACAAATGAATAATTTAACTATATGTAATATTTATTTATGTAACTGAAAACTGACAATGTATACCAACAACTCATTGTCTGAGGCCTAAGGTCAAATCAGTCAATTTATTGTAGTGATTTTTCATAAAATAAACCGAGTTGAATACTTTGTAAATATGTCATTAGAAAGATTATTTCAATAGTAATTTCAATAGTTTCGATTTATCCACCATGTTCTAACATCTGTTTCAGAAAATTTGGTGTTCGGGGACTAAAACTCTTTGCTGTTTTCAGTCGACATCGTGGTTTAAACTTAACGGAAAAAATACTGTGTATCGGCATAGAAGTCTTCTAAGGAATGAATGAAACATTTTTTTTTATATTTTCATACAAAATTATCGAAAAATAAAATATTAAAACACATTTTCGTAAATATCCACCATAACTGATGCCTTTTTTGAATAGACTAAAATGTTGTTTGCTAGAAATAAAAATATCTCTTTAAACTTCACATCATCAACTACTTGTATGCAAAAAATTAAATAAATATATATTTACAAAAAATACTAAAAAAATCGTAAAAACACGCAAATCTTGCAATGTATTAGCACTAGCGTTCCGCCCCCGGCTTCGCCCGGCGTGCAATTTTTATGTATTAGAACATTCCCCGTTTATCCCTCTTTTCATTAGTGAAAACCGAATTAAAATCGGTCCATCCGTTGACGCGTGATGCCGTGACCAAGGGAAATAGAGATTCATTAATATTCCCCCACCCGGCCGGTCGGTCAGTCTCAGACCTCAGTCTCAGTCTCAGACCTCAGTCCGCGCCAAGCGCTTCGAAAGCGAGGGTGTATCGTTTTTCTTTGTGCGCCCACGTGGTGATACGAACGATCGGACGGCGAATCGGGCAAACAATATAGCGCGACCAAGATGTATTGACAGTTTTGTTTAATTTTTTTTTGTGTTGTCTACTAAACATTGATGAAAACTATGTTTATGAAGTGCAATTACGATTGAGTATATAATTTGTATTTCAAATATTACATATAGAAAAAAATTAAATAGAATTATAAGCAATCCAATGTTTTACTGATAAAACAATGGCGCGTGAGAGAAAAAACCGTATCTTTGGCGTTGTGAAACGCAAAAAAATATTTAATGGATTCAAAAGGTTGGTAGGCATAAAAAATATTTAATGGACATAATTTTTACTACCTTTATTTTTGTACTGTCCGTCTGTCTGTCTGCTAACAAAATTTTGACTCGATTTTTCACTCACTTCCCGTAATCCTATCGATCTGAAACTTGGCCAATATATTATTGTCAAGTTACATATAAAAAAAAACGGGACAATATAGGTTTTCCTATAATCTATAAGTAGAAAACTAATTTCTGTATTTTTTCAAAATTTTAGGTTCAGTAGTTTCGGAGATAAGGGGGGGAATGGTCGCACATACGGACACACAAGTGATCCTATAAGGGTTCCGTTTTTTTATTCGGAAGCGTTTTTGGCAGAAAATTTGCATCTGCTCTTAAACTACAAGGAATATTTACATGATTCTTTATTTAAAATGTTGGTATAGATTACATCTCTATGCTGTACAAATAATAATTTAATATAATAATTTTTCAACCACTATCCATATTTATCTTATTTTATGTAAACAAAGACTTAGCGGGTCCGTGCGCGGGCGACGGGCGGCAGCAGTGATGCCAGGTCTCCTGATTTTTCGGGGGATTTACTGATTTTTCCAGAATTCTACTGATTTGAACTGAAAGTCTACTGATTTTTTTCAAATACTTAATTGTTAAGCTTTACTTTAAAGCACGATAAGTAAAAAAAAAAAACCTGCGAAATTATCATGGTTAGATTATCACTACAAAATTGTCAACGTAAAATGGACTTACGCTGATGGACACATAGTTGTATATTGAGACTTTAATCTTGCTGTCCACATCGAAATATGTAGGTATCTCAAGGACAATATATAACTAATAAAATGTAATGTTATTTTAATGCCTGACATTATTTTATTTAACAAAATTGTATCTTCTGATTTTTTTTTTAAATGCATCTCTTGATTTTTTCTAGTCCTCTGATTTTATAAAAATGGACCTGGCAACACTGGGCGGCAGTATAGCGCTGATTGTCGTAGGGGTTGGTTGTGTGTCTCGTTGTCGCTGCGCCGGCTTTTGCCTCTTCCCGTATCGCTTTTGTTCAAATTCAAATTCAAATTCAAATAATTTATTTACAAGTAACATGGGTTACTGTGAACCAGTTCTTGTTGGTTTAAATATGCATCCACATGTACTGCCACGTCTGGCATTGTTATTGTACGGGTGTTATTATTTTGTTGTGCATGAATGAACACATATATTATTTAGTGGCAGTGTGTATCGTTTTTAAAATGCCGAAGATTAATAAGGTGAAGAAAGCCAGAGCTCTAAAAGCTCAAAAAATGCATAAAGTAATGTAAGTATAAATATTTTATTATTTATGTAATGTTTACTACTTGTATTACTACATTATTATAATATGTATTTTATATTTATGTAATGTAAAAAGTAAACTTTAATGTAAAACACTTGTTTTTAAGCTCTTTTTCAGGTCTACGTCACAATAGATCGTGGAATGGCCTACCGGGGAAACCACGTAAAAAAACGCGCCAAATACACTATACCTCACTGGTGGCGTGGAAACGTGTGTAAATTATGGATATAGATGGACATAAAACTTTGTAAGCTCTGATCACAATAAATGAATTTGTGTAATTTCTTATTTGTGTTGTGATATTTAGTATTTAAATAAGTTTTTTGATAAATTTGTAACATACCTATCTGTATTTTACTATCGGTATTCATGTAGACAACATTTCGTTACATGACTTAAAATGTAAACAGACAGCTTAGATTGACACCATGTTATTTTTTTACCTATTAACCAAAAAAACGGAAGGAGGTTCTCAATTCGGCTTTTTATTGTGTAGTGGAGCGCCTGGAGCGTCAAAATCATACAAACCTCGGACTTCCGTTACAGTGGATGAAAAAATAAAATAAAAAATGGAATGTTTAGCTAATAACATAAATAAAAAAGTTTACCTATTGAAAATTTGTGCTTTTGATTTAAAAAAAAAATTGGATAATTATAATAATTCAAATAGTATGGAGGCATATTAGGCTGTAAAATGGTTTTTATATCAAATTAAGTTAATGTATATTGTTCTATAAGCATAATGTAGGTGACGCAGTATGTCACACACATCCATGGCATCGTCATACGCAAAGTGCAACGGTGCAAAATGCAATTGTGTGCGCAATACATAAGGATGTTGCCACGTGTTGTACAGTTAGTATTCGCCCGGCCACTAAATAGAGAGACCACCGCCCGCGTCGCTAAAGTGGTGACCCCGACAAAAAGAACAAGACCCCGACAGAAGAAATGTATGTCTGATATTTTCAGTGCGGCAGAGAAATATTTTCAAGTTTTAAAGTTTAAAGTATAGTGGTAAAGTTTTCAAAATTTTCCGGCGAGTACTCACGGCAAACAGCGGCGCGGAACGCACATACGGGATAGCGGCACAGCACGTGGACGTTAAAATCACCACGTGTATTAATCGACACACGAACTTAAGTGAATATTATAGTGAATTGAAACTGTAAGTACCACTACATTTTTGAAAGATGCCAGAGACGAATCCACCACCAACAACATCACAGCAATCAGAAATGTCATCGATTTCTGTGACAGCGAGGTTACCAGATTTTTGGCGGGAGCAACCACGTGTATGGTTCCTCCAGGTGGAAGCGGTGCTGAACCCGCAGCACATGTCCGACGAGTCAAAGTTTTACTGCGTGGTAGCCAAATTAGACAGAGAGGTGGTTCTACAGCTGACAGATATCCTCACTAATCCGCCTGCAACAGGAAAATACCAAGCGCTCAAGGACAGACTACTGAGTGTCTATGAGGAAAGTGAAGCCAATAGAATCAGGAAGCTGATCAGCGACATGGACCTGGGCAGCCAAAAACCCTCACACCTCCTGCGACGTATGAGGGAACTGGCAAGAGACAGAGTGCCCGATTCTACGCTCAGCGTGCTGTGGCAGGGACACCTCCCGTCGACGGTTAAAGCGGTTCTGGCGGTGACGGACAAGGCAGAACTGGACGTGCTTGCGGCCATAGCAGACAAGGTGATGGACGCCACCGGGTCGAACCATGTAGCAGCCGTAGATCAGCCAAGTACCAGACGGGACAACAGTGACATCATCGCAGCCATACGACAAATGGGTAAGCTGATCATAGCGGCACAGCCACGTGGACGCACCGCGTGGCGCAACACAGCGGGCCGAGGCTCGCGTTCCCGCCAGCGCGGCGGCGCCGGCGGCAGCGCGCGCGGCCACACCCACGCGCACTCGACGGAGCTCGGCGGCGACCACCCACGTGCACGTGGCGCGACGCCGGACAGGCGAGCCGTACACTACTACAGCCACAATCGTCATACAAACGACGCTACCGCGCGGAAGAGAACGCCTGATAGCCCTAATTGGTTATGTTTTTACCATTTTAGGTATAGGGATAGGGCGGTGAGATGCAAATCACCGTGCAACTGGAATTCGAACCCAAAAAACGAGTAAATGTGCAGTCAATGGAGGATGACTGTGTCAGTAATAGCAATCGCCTCCGTGTTTTTGATAAGTTATCTAAGGTCAGTTTTTTAATAGACACCGGAGCGAACGTATCAGTCATCCCGCGTAATAGTAAGTTAGCACGTTGTCCTCAAGTTAGTCCGAAACCCTATTTTTTATACGCCGCGAACGGAACACCAATAAAAACATACGGAATTAAAACACTGACACTAGATTTTAATTTAAGACGTGTTTTTAGGTGGAATTTCATCATCTGTGACGTCAGTCAGCCAATTATCGGAGCAGATTTTTTAGCAGAGTTTAAGTTGCTTGTCGATCTGCACGGTAAACGGTTAGTAGACAAAGTCACTGATTTGAACTGTATTGGAAACATCATTCAATCAAGGTTACCTATAATTAAGACGATAGACATTACTCACCCTTACGCGAAACTGTTAAGTAAATACCCGGATATCACTAAACCAGTTTCTTTTAAGAACGAACAGCGACATTCGGTATACCATTACATAGAAACGAAAGGTCAACCGGTACATGCGAAAGCGAGACCTTTAGCACCCGATAGGTACAAGTTAGCGAAAGAGGAATTTAGGGTAATGCAGGAGATGGGGATCTGCAGACCTTCGAATAGTGCTTGGAGCAGTCCGCTTCACATTGTTAAGAAAAAGGACGGCGGAATCAGAGCGTGCGGCGACTATAGGGCGCTTAACGCCATCACCATTCCAGATAGGTACCCTATTCCTAGGTTACAGGACTTCACGTACCTTCTAGCAGGAAAGACTATCTTCTCTCGATTAGACGTCAACAGGGCATTTCATAACCTGAGTATTTTTCCAGAACATGTGAGCAAAACGGCGATCACTACGCCGTGGGGTCTGTACGAATTTCAGAGAATGTGTTTTGGTTTACGAAATGCCGCTCAAACTTTCCAAAGATTTATGCAAAATACGGTCCTACAAGGGCTAGACTTCCAATTCACGTATATTGATGACGTCATCATAGCTAGCGATGACGTAGAACAACATAAAAGTCACCTTGAGGCAATCTTTGAAAGGTTTAGCGAGTTCGGAATCACCATAAACCTAAGCAAGTGTGATTTTGGTAAGTTGGAAGTAGAGTTTTTAGGTTACCATGTTACCACAGAAGGTATTCGACCATTGAAGGAGAAGATCAAGGCGATAAGCAGTTTTCCCAAGCCGAGGACAATAGATGACCTTCGTCGTTTTTTAGGTATGGTAAATTTTTATAGGTCCCATATTCCTCGCGCAGTACATACGCAGGCAGAACTTAACGCATACCTACACAAGGTGAAGAAGAAAGACAAGACGGTCATCAAATGGACAGAGTCAGCGGAGAAAGCTTTTGAGCAAACCAAGGTAAGTCTCCAAAACGCTATGACGTTGACCCATCCCCTCCCAAACGCTCCATTGGCGCTTTTTACCGATGCCTCAAACGAATCGGCGGGAAGCGTTTGTCAACAGCTGATTAACGGGAAGTGGTGTCCTCTAGGATTTTTCTCACGGAAACTGAACGCAGCGCAATGTAAGTATTCTACCTATGACAGGGAACTACTTGCGATTTATATGTCAGTTAAGCATTTTCGAAACCTAATAGAAGGAAGACAGTTTACGATTTATACAGACCATAAACCGCTCACTTACGCGTATACAAAGACAAGTCAGTTATCAGACACACCAAGACGCACACGTCAGCTGATGTACATAAGCGAATTTTCCACGGACATACGACACTTGGTGGGAACAGAAAACTGCGTCGCAGACTGTCTAAGTAGAATCGAAACCATATACATGCCTACTGTGTTAGATTTTACAGAGGTAGCGAGGCAGCAGGAAACGGACTCGTACGTGCTAAAGTCCATTTCAAACGTATCTAATTCGAACGTACCTAATAGTGAACATAGCTCAGCGTTTTTGCAGGCCACCGCGTTGCCAAGTGGCGATAAATTATATTGCGAAATTTCATCGAAGCATCCCAGACCTTATTTACCGGAAGGTTTTAGGAGAATAGCTTTTGATTCTGTTCACAACGTTAGTCACCCGGGAATTAGGTCAACACGGAAGCTAATGACAGAGAAATTTTTCTGGCCTAATATGAACCGCGACGTTAGTGAATGGACACGAGCATGCATTGCTTGCCAAAAATCAAAGGTACATAGGCACACTGTTTCAGACTTAGGGGATTTCGATAAGGCCGGTAGATTACAACACATACATACAGATATTGTCGGACCCTTAGAAACTACAGCAGATGGTTTTAGGTACCTAGTCACAATAATAGATAGAGCGACTGGCTGGCCGGAAGCGATTCCAGTCAGAGATATTTCCGCGGAAACCGTAGCTAGAGTTATTTACGAGCATTGGATCAGTAAATTTGGTTGCCCGAGTAAGCTCACGAGCGACCAAGGTAGACAGTTTGAAAGTGAGTTATTTAGTCAGTTAGCAAAATTTTTAGGCATACAAAAGTTGCGGACAACACCGTACCACCCGCAGTCAAATGGAATGATTGAGAGATGGCACCGGAGTCTTAAGACCGCACTCCGAGCACGAATGTCCGATACTAATTGGGTGGACGAGTTGCCCACGGTGCTGCTAGGATTACGGGCGGTACCGCGGGCGGATACAGGTGTTAGTGCAGCTCAGTTATTGTATGGTAAAACTCTGAGACTCCCATGCGAATTTTTCGAATCTAGTACAATCGCGAACTCGAACGATTACGCATTTGTCGAGCGATTACAAAATTCCGTACGTAGTTTGAAGTCACGACCTAAAAGTAAAAGTAATTTACGTTCAATCTTCGTCCATCCGGACATGAAGAATTGTACACATGTTTTTTTACGAACCGACATGACAAAGAAATCCTTACAAAATCCTTACGAAGGTCCGTATTTGATTTTAAAAAGAGGAGACAAAACGTACGACATACAGCTAAATAACAGACGAACAAAAATATCTATTGATAGACTAAAACCAGCCTACATATTGAAGGATGATTCCAAAAGTAGAAAATATATAGATTTAGACCCACATAGGGATAAGCATAGCTCTAGTTATAGCGATACCGTTAGCGACAGTCAAAATCGAAACGACGCGCAGGCAAACCCGCGCGGAATACTAAAGCATAAAACGTCGCGAGCCGGCAGAATCATAAGACGGCCAACGCGCTTCAATTTTGACTGATCAGCGCATTTCGCAATAGTATTAACTAGGTCATTACGTGTATGTAAGTATTAGTAATTAGTTATATTCACGTTCGCAATAATGATAAATAAGCAAAAAACACACGTACGTATAAGTTCTGAAATGAAATCATTTCACTCATTTGAGGTATAGAGCCCCAACTATCAGTATTTAAAATTTACATCTTAAGTTAAAGTACCTAGCAATTATTTTGATAACATAGTGCTTTTGAGAAACTACTACCTAATATTATTGAGAAAGGTTTGAGATGGGAAATCAAAAATCAAGAGCAATCGGTAGTTGTCGAACAGAACACGTCGACAAAGATTACCGGAGTTGAGGACAAACTGAATTTTGTTACGTTAACTTTAATAGTAATTATGGTACTATTTGCCTTTTTGTTCATTTACCTATGTTATAAAACATGCTATGCAAAGATACGAAAATGGATATTCAGGCAAGTAGCAGCAGCGTCTACTAAAACCGATACAACTAGACCGACAAATATCATCGTGTAAGTGGAAACAGTGAAGTGAACCAACAATTAGGGAATCATGGTCATTTTTAGATACAGTGCAGTGCTAAATATAATTCAATAAATGTGTAATTTTAAATTTTTAATATAAGTTTATTGTGAATATGTTTATTGTTATTTCTTGTCGTGAACCTTAGATTGTAAGACATAGAATGTATATGAATAATATGGAATAATGTAACGACACGGCAGTGGTTCTCAACCTTGTAAAAATCTTAAATTTAAATTACTTATGCGTAAAAAAATTTTTTGTATAAAATTTTTTTGGTTTAACGGGAAGGATAGTGTAGGTGACGCAGTATGTCACACACATCCATGGCATCGTCATACGCAAAGTGCAACGGTGCAAAATGCAATTGTGTGCGCAATACATAAGGATGTTGCCACGTGTTGTACAGTTAGTATTCGCCCGGCCACTAAATAGAGAGACCACCGCCCGCGTCGCTAAACATAATAAGTGGGAAAATGGAGTAATTCAAGGAAAATCGAAAAAAAGTAACATTTAAAATAAAATTTTGGTTTATGTAGGCATTTTACATTATTGATCTGCATCAAATATTCTCTTCCACTTCAGTTATTTTAATGGTAGGTAAAGTATTAGGGCAACTATTTCCGTTGCACTGTAAACATGCTACACTACAATATAAACCACTCTTCCTACAACCACAAGCAGCTCCACACCCTTTTGCAGTAGATTATCCGGTGCTGGTAATTGGTTCATCGTTACTGGGATAAACATGTTATTGAGATACTTCCACCCCCAATCTCCAATATTTACGTCGTTTCCTAACCATATCTGGGTTTGCAGGTACACTCTTTTCAGGCATGCGGCATCAGTTGTAGTGGTAATGACATAACAGTTGTAGCTTTAATGAAAAAATTGTATCTCAATGTATTTAAGTCTTTAATTTTTGCCGGAGCTCCATACAAAGCCAAAATACATGCTACACCTGCTTGAAATATATTATTGGAGTCTTCATTGACATTTTTAAATATTTTTGCTGATTCTTGTAAATCAAATTATCTTATTGCAACACGAAGAAAATAAAAATGCCACCTCAACCAAAAAAATTCATTCACTGTAACCATTTTCCGAGGTCAAAACCCCTGGGCGCTCCACTAGTGTATGTTACGTGATATCTCCGCTGATTGAGAACCGATTTTAATCAATTTTTGTTAAAAAATATTTTATAATCTCGACAACTTTCTTTAAAAGAATATGCCTGAGAATTGTTCAATTTTCCTTATTTTCCTTCTCATGAGGATTATGTTACACTAACGACGACACCGGTCACATTGTCTACTTTAATAATATTCAGTTTAAACTGGAAAATCACAAAAAAAAAATATAAATTATATTTTGTTAAAATAAATTTAATAAATATAAAACATACAAAATATTTTTGTATTTGAGGTTACGTGAAGTGAACACTTTGGATCCCTTTATCGGATTTGCTTGTGAGATTTTTTCCAGTCCTATAAAAAAAATGTTTTTATCCACCTTCGAAATAATTATGATGGAATTTCGAACGGTTGTTACCATTGTATGAAATTATATTATTATTTATTAAGTAATTTAAAAAGTGTGCCCATTGTTTAAAAGAATTTACTAGAATTAATCAAGAATTATAATACAAAAACTACAAGAATTTATTGCTTTGAAAAAATAAATGTTATACTTAAATATGTTTTATCATACTTGATATGTTAAAATCAGAAGGGAATTACATTCTAAAATATTTCGAAAATAGCTTATATGGATCATGCCTAAATTAAAACATTAACATCAGTTTAAAAGATTGTATTGTTTATAGTTTTTTTATATGTAGTTTTATTGGTAAAAACAAGAAATCAAATTTCAAAGTTTCCCGCCGCAAACGCACTCTAAATATTGTGGAGATTTAAAAGACTTTATCCTTCCAAAAAATTAAATTTTTGGTAAATTTTGTAACAGCCTTATTCATTATATGTATATACGCCTTTTCATCATAGAAAAAAATATATGTTTTTCTACAATATATGAGGAACGATTTGTTGGGATTAAAATTTTTATTTTATTGATATTAGTTCGGAAAAAAATTTCTAAACTCGCCCCTTTTATTTTCACTTATAACAATCTCACTTCTACAGTGTTTATCAAAAGATTATGAAATTTTGTACACTTATGAAGATAACAATGTAGCATGATTTGTTGGAAGCAGTTTTTGAAAATTCGTGAAATTGAATTTTATATAAAAATATTTCCCCACTTACTCAGCGCTAGCCCGTCCTCGTCCATAAAGTCAGTGCGGGGCGAGTTGTGATGATAGACGGACATTTGCCGCGTTGCGCCGTATCAAAATATTGATCTTTACGTAATAAACAAAGAATAAAGATTTTAGTGGCAGAACAGACAGTGCATATAATACTTTAATTGGTTTTCTTTTTTGTCTTACTAGGTAATTAAATCTAAAAAAACTGCAAATATAAATTAAGTTGTAATATAATATTCAATTTAGATAAAAATTTATTCAATTTAAATTGAATAAAGATGGGAAGTAAGCAAAGGAGGCAAAAGCGTAATATATCAAAAATAAACCAAAAGAGGAAGGAAAATTTTCATAAGTAAGTATTTTTCATGAATTTTAATTATATTAGTAATGAACCTACAAATTCATATCCATGCTGCTGACCGTTGTTGAGGAGATAGTTTTCCTATGGTCATGCCTATGGAAATCCTAGGACACGTAGGCAAAACTAAATAAAAGCTAAACTAAAGTAATAATAGTAAAGACTGAATCACGCTTCAACCTTCAACCACTTAACGGATCGGGATGAGTCTTGGAACACGTATAGTAGACCAATCAACGAGGATATTTGTTGTATCGAGACTTCCGAAAAAATCCTCCGTCAATGTAATTTGGCATGGGATAAAGTTAGGTACCTAATACAGATTACAGATGTAAAAGAATCCAACAAATTAGAGGTTAGGTAGTACCTAAACATGAAAATCGCTTATATAACTCTTTTGTAGTATATAATTTTAATCTCTTCGTGCACTTCATCCATTTATTTATTTTGAATTTTTATTTATTTTATTTTATTTGGAACTCCCTGCCGGCGTCTGTATTTCCGAGCTCATATAGCCCAAGTCTTTTCAAGGTTCGAGTGAATAGGCATCTTCTGGGTGAGCTCGCTCCATCTTCGGCCTGATCCTTCCTACATGGATAGATGCTGGTCAAGAGCAAACCCATCTATAAAAAAAAAAAAAGGTGTTATAATTTATTATATATTTATTACTAACTGACCCAGCAGACGTTGTCCTGCCCGAACACGAAAATAATTCTGTAAACCGATTGTGCCACCTATCGGGTCCATTTTTATTTTCAAACCATATGTCAAAGTGACGCGACACTTCAAGTTAATCAACGACGACAGGGCTATGTCACTCAGTGTGTACCCGAGTTAACCCGGGTTTTGGCACAGTCTGTGAAGCCTGACCGACCTTTGACCACGACCTTTTTAGCACGTTCTTGTCGTACGTGATCCACTTTTCATCACCATTTATCAATCTCTTCAAAAACGGCTCGGTTTTCTTAAGTCTCAATAAAGAAGAATACAAGGATTCCTCCAGTGAGCTTCTGTGGCACCCAAATATCGAACTTTTTTGTGTACCCAGTTTTTTTCAAACTGTTATGTGGTCAATACCCAGTTCTTCAGCTATGTCGTAATCGTAACAACTGATATGCCGATCTTGCTCCACTTTTTCAAAAATGGTGTTCATTTTATCCGTAACGGGGCGACCAGAACGAGGTGCATTTTTGACATCAAAATTCCCGGATTGGAAACGCTTAAACCAACTTTGTGCTACTCTTACTGAGGTCCATAAACGTCACAAATTCTTACGCGGCTTGCGTTGCATTTTTTCCTTTTTTGTAATAAAATTTTAAATGTATCGAATTTCTTCATTAGATTCACTTATTTTGATAGAAAGAAAAACTAATGAAAAATAGCTGGAAATAACATTTTACTATAATTTGTTTCTTTTTTTGAAATGTAACCTTTTTAATGTCATCAAAACCAGCAAGTTACAAATAGTACAGCTAAAGAGTTTTTATTACAAGTTTATACATACTATATATTTTTTTACCCTACAAAAAAAACCGGTTTTAATTTTTCAGTACGAAAGGGAAATCTCATACTTCAGCCCCTAATAATGTTACTAATGAATAAATGACTTTATTTTATTTTTATTTATTTTTTACCCTGATAATATAATTTCAAACTGTGCTAAAATATCTATGATCTAGTCATTACACTGTGCAATGCAATCGTCTTATGTATTCTGTTGGTTTGGTCCCAGTCTTAAGGTGGAGACAAACGCTAAATACTAAAAATATCCTTTGTTTAATGAAGAAGCTATGAAAAACAGACAACGCAATTGCTTTGAAAAAAATATATATTATATTTAAACATGTGAAGAACCAATTGTATTAATTAGAATTTTTGTTAAAGTAATAGAAACTTCACAAAAAAAGTTAGATCTCAAGAAGAATTTGACTTTTATTTAAAATTCTCTCGAAAACGGCTTATTGCGCGCATATGAATTCTGTACAGATTAATAAGTTAATGGCGTTTAAAAAAATTTATTAATAATTTTTTTTTTGTGTATTGGTCTAATGGTAAAAACAAAAAAACACAATTTGTAGTCCTGTTGAATTGTCTCCGCCGCCAGCGAGTTCTAAATGTATCGTATTATGGACTTCAGTATCTCACCAGACTGTGTTGAGGTGTGGACTGTATTTCTGTTTTTCGTCCGTACTTATTTAAAAATCTTGAGACATTTTAACATAAAAAAGTTAAAAAAACAGTTAGATTATCAATTTGTACATATTTGAATAGTAATTGTAATGAATTGTTTAGAAATATATATTTGCCTCCAAATTCTTGTATTACCGACTTAGAATAACAATGCCTAAATATAAACAGAAGTGCAAAGTGCTTCGTGGCCGAGCTCTGCAAAAGTAGTAAGTAATAATGTACTAGCAGCGAAACCCGGCGTTGCTCGGGTTAAAATACATCACATGCTTAAACTGTAAACACGATTGAACTGACGAAAAGTCCATGAATTCAGATAACGAAATTTCTAATACCAGAACACTCCAGAATATTCATGGTTTGTTCGTTTTCACTTCTCAAAAACCACTTGGAATTGTTTAATCACTGTACAATTGACCTTCTCCTGACTGTAAACACGATTGAACTGACTAAAAGTTCACGAATTTCGGTTTTTATATACCATCGGACAACGAAATTTCTCGTACCCAGAACACTCCAGAATATTCAGATGTGACTACACACTTTATAACTTTCTAGATCATTCCAAATTTTCTGGAACACTCTAGATCGAGTGTATTCAATTGCATACATTCTGGAATTTTCTAGATAATTTCAGGAATTTTTAGAACTTTCTAGAACATTCCAGATCGATTACAACAGTTGCACACATTCTGGGGTTTCCTAGAACATTCTAGAATTTTTTAGAACTTTCTAGAACATTCCAGATCGATGACAACAGTTGCACACGTTCTGGGAGTATTCTAGATAATTTCACAAATTTTTCGAACTTACTCAAAGTTCTCATGAGTCAGAAAAGGACAGAGATATGTTTTTCACATTTTCGCCACCCACAACCACCCACTTCCACCCACCGCTACCAAACTCTCTTACTTTCACCGGGAGACCAAGGGGTATTTACGTCTTCACCTACTAACATTAGCATTTTATATATATATTTAGATTTAGATTACCACATTTCTAACTCTTTTAGTGATAAATATATAATTGTTTTATATGTTTATCATAATAAATCTAAAATTCTGTCTTAGGTGAAATATTTGTTTGTCATGATTTTACACAAAAATACGTACCTACTAAATAATTTACTAGCTGTTGCAGCGACTTCGTTAGCGTACTTTATAAAATATAGCCTTTTGCAGTGCCCGATTTAGAGTTCCTTCTGAGAGCCCTAGGCTAACTATGGATAAGCCTTCTCATTCATAATAATAGTATGACGTTCTCATTCATAATAATAGTATGATAGATTTTTTATATTAATGGTTTGCCGGGGGATCGTTGGAAAGTGATGCTTGCGGTAAATCTGAGCACCGGTAAATCTGACAGGTAAATCTGAGCACCCCAGCTCAGATTTACCTGTCGGTAAATCAGGCCTTGGTTACTCGCTGATAATGTAGCTTTCTATAAGTGAAAGAATTTTTAAAATCGGTTTACTTAATAGTTTTTGAGTTTATTAATTACAATCATACATACAAAAATACCTACAATTTTTTTCTCTTTATAATATTAATTAGTATAGATGTACAAAAGACAAAACCCAAAGTAAAATAGTATTATAAGTCCATATATTTATATATGTCAATATGTATGACATTAGGACTATAATAATCTATATATACCTACTAATATATAAAGCTGAAGAGTTTATTTGTTGTTGTAAATTAGTGATGCTTGTGAAGCCATCCCAGCGCAATATGGCGCAATGCCCCCTCGGAACTTGCGCCCTAGGCTCAAGCCTGAATAGCCAGTGGGTAAATCAGGCCCTGGTTACTCGCTCAGAAAGTAGCATTCTATAGGTGTTTTTTGAGTTTATTCATTACAAACAAAAATCCATTACATATAAATATTTTCTCTTTTTACATAATACCTATTGGTATAGACTGGTATAGATAAGTAGAAATAAGAGCAATAAAATTGAATGACTATAAGTAGTACGAGGGGCACACTGAAATGATCGGGAATAAGAAAAACCACATGCACGGTATAGCTAAATTGTATTTTATTGTTTTTTGAAGTATTCTCCGTTCAACTTAATGCACTTTTCCATTCGTGCAAACCAATCATTAAAACAGTAATTCCAGTCTGAAGTTGATGTTGACAATCAACTTCATAATAAATCTTTCATTCTAGGAAATGTAAAGAAATCGTTTGGGCTCAGGTCAGGACTGTACGGAGGATGGCTCATCAGCTCAACGTTTTCCTGCTCCAAAAAATCATTTGTCTTCCTAGCCGTATGGGAGCTTGCATTATCGTGATGTAAGATGATGCGACGTTTCGGGTTATCATTTCTGGCAAACAAACCGTGATATACCACTCGGCGGTAACCATTCTGCGTTCCTGTAAAGGAATTGTAGCAACATGCCCCTTTTTCGAGACAAACGTAGCGACCATTTTCTTTGACACGCTGCGGGAGCGAACCACTTTCGTTGGCTCGACCTCGTCTTCGAAGACCCAAACTGCTGACTGATGTTTTCTTTCAGGTTCATATGAATAAATCCATGATTCGTCACCTGAGACGATATTATAAACGGCATTTGACTTCCCTCCGTTGAAGCGTTGCAGAGTATTCCGGCACCAATCTACACGAGCCGCCTTTTGCTCTTCGGACAAATTGTGGGGAACCCAGCGGGAAACTAGCTTTCTTACACACAGCTCATTATGTAATATCGACTGAATTGCAGTCATTCCGATACTGATAACAGCCCAAATCTGCTCGTATGTCACATAACTTCTTCCGCTGTTCTTGGTCGACCTGCAGAAGAAACAGTGCTGAGCGACACACGACCGTGTCGGAACTCGGCATACCAGCGGTATATTGTCGTTTGACTCGGTGCTTCAACATCATAAATCGAAACAAAGTTCGCTGAGACATTTATCTTGAGATAAGCCGCGACGAAAATTGTGATAAATTATGACACGGAAATGTTCACGCGTGAGCTCCATTTCTGTTAACGACGTGTCAACTTTAAACCAACATAGTTTTTGTTTTTAATAAAAAAAATTAATTGTTTGAATGTCATTAAGATTCTAAGAGGCCAGTATTCAAATTCTAAAAAAGGTTTACCGTAACTCAATCCGAAATATTCTATTCCCGATCATTTACCTAAGCACATCGGTATGCACATCGCATCTGCAACTAACCTAGGCGCGGATACATATGCACCCCCCCCCCCCCCCCGACGCAGGCGGTCCAGCGCCAAGCGTGGTTCACGGCAAGCGGAGAGCGTGCTTCACCGCC
Source organism: Bembecia ichneumoniformis (assembly GCA_910589475.2). Lineage (NCBI taxonomy): Eukaryota > Metazoa > Arthropoda > Insecta > Lepidoptera > Sesiidae > Bembecia > Bembecia ichneumoniformis. The sequence continues at coordinate 16,025,960 of OU342535.1, forward strand.
CGCGCCTCCCGCGTCAGTCGAATAATTGTACTTGCATAGGAAGCAAGTATTTGCAAAATATTTGCTTGTCTACCTATTCCTTTAGTAGAGAGAAGTTTTTCAAAATTGCGGCGTACAAAGACATGGCTGAGGTCGACAATGAAAGAGGATCGACTCTCTGTTGAACACTCACCTTGATATCGATTGTCCTGTCGACGATGTAATTAACCAATTTTCCAGGAAGAATAGACGTATGGAATTTATCCTATAAAGGAATGAGAGCAAATTGTTACTTTGTATTGTAATTTTATGTGTATTTTTTATTTGGTTGACTGTAATTACTGTCTTTAAAACAGTTTCAATAAAGTTTTCTGAAGCTTTGCATGATTTGTTAGTACATCCATATCTTAACTCAATATATCTTTTAGCGCCCCTCCCTTAAAAAATTTCTGTATTCGCGCCTGGACTAGACTAATATAAGTGTTGAAGGTCAAGTCGTCAAAGTGAGGCCTTTATTGTAAAGTGCCGATACGCGGCGCGAGTAGGTATTTTCAAAAATGCTATCTGTTCCACGCCCCTCTGTCTCCCTCCTGGCACATCTCGGACACTTGTGATCAAATGTATGAAACAAACGCGTTCCTACGCACACAGTCTAAGCTCTTGTAGGTGAACGCGTACCATGCTTGTGTGAGTGAGATAAGACGTGCTAGGGTTGCCGCCATTTTGCCTTAATTTATTCGTAGTGCATTCGCGAATCGGGAACGCATGTGCGGCAATATGAGATGACCTTGTAATAGCGGCTTCGAATTAATTTTGTGTGCTTGTAATTAATTACAGGTAAACAAAAACGTTTTTAACTCTATTTTCTGAAATTTTTTTATTATAAGGGTGCTTATTAAACTATTTTATTGTTAATAAGTAGCATTATTTACCTAATTACCTATCCTACTAATATTATAAACGCGAAAGTTCGTGAGTACGTGAGGATTTGTGAGAAAAAGACGAATTCGTTTGTTATATAGGCTTTCTCATTTTCCCATTGCTTAAAAAATGGAAAGACTAATAAAGTGGCCAAAAAAACCTGTGGTTTGAGTTTAACTTTCTCTTATTATAATAGTGGCTAGAAAGAAAGAAAAATGAATCAGTTTTAATGACAGAAAGTATTATTATGTATAGCCAACGGAAAACTGAAATCCGTGTTGCCAATAGCCTCTTATACCACAGACTAAATAAAGGGATAGTCGAAGGAAAATAAAATTTCATGCTTGTAATTTTATTGTTTATTATTCACGAACAAAATTTATAAAATGTGTAACAAAATAGTAAGTATAATTTTGAAACGCAAAATTATCACAAATGAGAGACATATAACCCAAATCTTTTCAAGGTTCGAGTGAATAGGCATCTTCTGGGTGAGCTCGCTCCATCTTCGGCCTCATCCTTCCTACATGGATAGATGCTGGTCAAGAGCAAACCCATCTATAATTAAAAAAAAAAAGACATTAAAAAAACTTTTTGCGAAATGACTTAAAATTAAAAAATTAAATATGAGAAAACGAATTAAAAGCTTTTTTAAATATTCAATCGGAAAGCATTCGCAAGGTATGTTGGATAATGTAATTTGTTCAATATTTTTCAAAATCTCATTACCCAAATGAAAATATTTGTTTAATATTTGAATATTTTACGTGGCCTCCGCTCTGCGCACCGCGCCAGCCGGTAACTGTGAGGTACCTGAGAGCGGGGCCAGGGAGTGGCCATACTGTACGCTAGTACTCTTTATTATACTGTGCTCCTGAACAACACATACTTACACACATGCGCAAATTCTCACCCACACACACGCGCGGAATGCCGCGGGGGGGGGGGGGGGGGGCGGGCGACGACGCGAGAGCACGCACGCACGATTCGGAGTTCGGAGTTCATTCGCAGTGTTCGTAGCATAGTGTCGTCTGTCGTATCTGCGGTTTGCGTTCCCCACAAGTTACCTAACTACATCTCGAATTTGTTTGTGACGTGACGTGTTATATTGAAATTGCACAGTCCTAAACATTTAGTATACATACTTACTATACCTGATAGAAGTGAGCTGTTCTTTTTATGTAAGTACCTCTATACCTGCCTAAGTTAAATGCATGTTTTTACGATGAGTGTTATGTTCAACGAAATTTTATTTATACCTTTTAGAATGGAAGAGAAATTTTATAGGCGAGGAAATAAAAGTCGACTGCGTTTATCAACAAAACGAAAAAAACGCAAATTGCCTAGGAAATCTAAGGGAAATCCAACTTCTAAAATGAACAGGTAAGTACCACCTAAAATATTACTATTGTCATAGGTATTACTTTGATTGATAGGTGATAAATCGAAATTTATTTCGAAGTGGTTAGGGTGCTTGCCTTAACGCTCTGTTCTAGGGTTCCCGAGTTCGATTCCCGGCAGGGTCAACTTTGAAAAATGAACTTTTCAAACTTGTCTCTGGTCTGGATCTGAAAGTAGTGGTAGGGCACAATGCGTCATTTGGGCAGCCCGTCTGGCAGTAACCACCCCCTTATAGAAGACCACCGTGAAATAATAGCACGTGTGCTGTTGTGTTTCACTCACCGAAAAGTAAAGGATGCCAGAGCCCATTTCCCTAATCATTTATCCTTAATCCTACTGTAGTCGGCAGCGCACTTGCAGCAGCTTTGGCGTTGCTTGTGTCATAGGCGACGGTAGCCACCTACCATCAAGTGGACCGTCAGCCTGTCTGCCGATCTTAACATAAAAAAAATAGGTAAGTAGATATGGAATAGCTGATGTTGATTTTTCTAGTAGTAGGTAATAAATAATATTAGTCCGTTAGAAAAAGTTGTAGGTATTGCTACTGTGGAATTTCGATAATTTTAACGAGAAATGCTAAAAGTTTCGAGATACAAAGATTTGATTGCTAAAATTTCGATTTCGACTCAGCTAGGCGCTTTTTCAAAGTAGGTACAGTGTAAACTCATTTTATACTATAATTTCTACTATTCATAATAATAGGTATGTATCTGTTACCTTTGTACCCGATTTAGATGAAATTTGGTATTGTGATAGTTTGAGACCCTGGAAAGAACATATGATTAATGATATCCCGGAAATCATCCCTGAAAAGGGGGGTGGAAGTTTGTATTGGAAACATAATAAGCTAAACCCATGCGTTGGAAGTCGCGGGCAACAGCCAGTAAAGTATGAAATTCAAATAAAATAATATTAAGGCTGCAATAAAAATTGACTCTCGTCGAATTTTTGGCGCCGCTGATAATATTGTTTTCAAACTAATTTAGGTAATAAATAATTTAGCTAATAATAAATCGAAAATTATTCAGATTTAACTAATCTGAATAATTTTCGACTATATTATTTCAGAACCAACTTGGGCCGTTTTTCCCCATTAAATCGCATTATGGATGTTGCCAACTCCCTGAGTCACGATTTTAACCTTTTTAATGACGCGTTTTCCAAAATTAAAAGAATCATCCTTGGTTCAGATAATTAACACTCGAAAAATTATAGTATGGTTAACAGTTAAGTATTTTTTAAACGTTTGTTTATACGGTATTTATTAGGTAAAAATAGGGTTAAATATAGCTCTCCCAAGCCCTGCAGCATGTTGAGCTATGTTCACGGACTTAATACATAACAATTAATAATAAATTATAAAATCTATACAGTAGAAAAGTTTTCTTATGTGGTCGTCCTTAAATCGTCCTGATTATTTTTTTCACAAATTAATCAATTTTCTTAATTCAGAACGTTAAATATTGTCTTTTATCTCATTTTTTCACTATTTTTTTCCCTTTTATAACATAATTACGTAACAAATATTAGAAATTAACATTTAAGGTACAAAAAAGCTATGTTTTCTGTATAAAAATTAAGAAAAGTCACCTTTTATAGATGAGAAAATACTGGCAACCAAAACTCCTCACTCCTCAGTCAGTGACCGATGAGTGGTCGTTGTGTTCGGACGTGTGCTTCGTGTTAAATTTTTATGTGTTTTTTTTGCGTTCGAACAATATCTTTGTCTCGCTCACTCTCAGAGATTTTGCGCCTTTGTTCGCATATCGAAAGTTGCTTTACTTTATTTATTTTCAACATTATTTTTGAACTTTTTGTTAAATAGTTTGTATATTGTTATTAAATATATAGTTTGTAAATATGGGCAATAAAGGAAAAAGATATGCTTGTGTAAGACAAAGGAAATGGAAGTCAAAAGTACTAATAATGAAAAGAAATAGAATACAAAAGTAAGTGCAAATCGAATATCATAAGCATTATCTGTTATATTATATTATGTTATCTTGTGTTGTGTTGTGTTAAGTTAAGTTATGTTATGTTATGTTATGTTATGTTATCGAGTGTAATTTTTTTTTACAGATTGGTACTTTAGTGCAATTATAGTCAATACTAATCTATCAGTAAAAATATGAATTTCACTTGAAATCATAAACATTTTGTTTAAATAATTCATTAATTATTATTGTAATCATAAGTACTTACTGATTTTATTTTTTAACGGACATGGTGGTTGGATCTATTTTTAAAGAAATTTTTAACAGACTTTAAAAATCACTAGAAATATGGCAGTTCGAGAAAGATTGTAATAAAGTTATATGAAGTAATAAACATTTCTTCAATTTGTTACTTTTTTATTTATTCACCTACCTACTGGACTTCCATTTTTTTAAAGCCAGAACATTTCTTTTCTATGGGCTACCGGCCATAGAAAATAAGTCCTATTATATAAAATAAACTTATTCATAGTTCCATGATATTTTTTTATAGATCTTTAAATGCTAATAACTTATATATCGTAAGCAATATTTCTTAAAAAATATTTTTTCATTAAATCTACAACATTTCCAAAAATATAAAAATTGGAGTATGTTTACGGGGGGGGGGGGGGACGTTATCGCTTTTTGTATGAAAATTTACAGCTTCACAATCAGCACCTGTGGCGTTGATTGTGTTATAGGTGACGGTAGCCATCTACCGTCAAGTGGACCGTCAGCCTGTCTGTCGTCTTGACATAATTTATATTGACATAATTAGTGTATTTTTAGTGATCACTTCCAATGTTATAATTTTAATGATGACTTAACCTTATTACTGTTTTTGTTTGATTATTAATTTATTAGTTACTAAGCTGATGTGCCCGGTTTCCCCGGGAGCAATATACATAATATACACCCTTCCATCTGGAATTATGTATTAGCTTCCACATACGAACAAACATACAAAATCCGCCCTCTTTATCATATTTAGTTGTTTTTCTTCTATTTAAGGACGTATTCACAAATATCAATGGTTTTTCGGTACCATTTATATATCCAGGAAGCACAACTGTAGAGATACCATGGTACAAAATAAAAGGTAATGTATTCATCTCTAAAGATAGCTAATAAAAACTGGGCAGCCCAATACAAAATTTTCACATAAATACATTTTTACCATCGCAAGAATCGCTAAAAATATCGAAAAATGGTGTCTGGATAGGTACATAAATAGCTAAATCCGCTGCATATTTTAACATGAAAATAATAAGAAATTGTAGCTTATACAGTCTTCTTTCTATACGTCTAGCTTATTATTTTGTACTAAAATAAATTACTTTTTCATTTCTGAGAAAGAATAGACACTAAAAAACGCAACTATATTTTCTCCATACATTTTTCTAAGGGATCGCACTGCGACCTCTTTCGCCGTAAACACTGTTGCCAACCCTACTGTTTTAACAGTAGATTTACTGTTTTTGCCATGACATCCCTGTTTTCTGTTTTACTTCCTATTTCTACTGTTTTTTGTTGATGTATCCGAATTTCGAACTGCGTAAAAAAAAATGTATGCTAGTAATTAAAAAAAGTAGATTTGATGTTTTGAAATTACCATTCTACTGTTTTCTGCTGATTTTTTAAGTTCCATTTGCTGCTTTTTGCTTTCGTAAGGTTGGCAACACTGGCCGTAGGTTTCGTTCGCCATTCCCCGCTCAGACGCGGTCATGGAAGCACGGGTGTATCGCCTTTTTTCTAAATAATTAGAACGACAAAGTTCCAAAGTACACCGTGCGTGTTGTGTACTGTGGACCAAAATAAAAGTAAGTATGTACTACCTACCTTCTTTGGAAAAGCAATGTAGGGCATCACGTAGGTACCTATTCATTTTTAATTCAAGATGGCGGATGTTACTTTTTATGTAAAATCAATAATATTATTATAAATAATATTATGCATATAATTGTAGGGGTTTTTGAGGGTGCTGATTACGAATATGATACTCATTTTGAAATTAAAGATGGCGGATGTTACTTTTTTTTTGTTTGGTAATTTCGATGGCTAGAGATGGAGGATAAATTTATATGTTTTTATTATAGATGCCTCGAATTCGGAAATTTGGACATAAGACCAAAAAACGGTCAAAAGGAAGAAATAAAACTAATGAGGTTTTGTAAGTATTTTTATTCTTTACAAAAATCCAAACTTTCGCATTTATAATATTAGTGGGATTTCTTGGAGTTTACAATTCTTTGCATCAGAAATTTTTATATGAATGTTTTTAAACAGAGAGAGCAGCCAAGAAGTTTTCGTGGACGACGATGAACAGCATGAAATTTCAATTGTAATGCGTTTTTAGAATTATTATTAGTAATTTTATTTTAATAAATTTAAATCAAATAGTATAAGAATTTTTAACTTCAGGAGCAGGAATGTGCAGAAAAAGAATATATACCGAGAGGCAGAAGCATCAATGAAATCGATTACCTTTTTGAGCAGCTAATCCATATAGGCAGCCACAATTCTCTTTTTGATTGTGGCATGAAATATCTCAGCAAACTTGGTGAAAAAAGAGCTGGCCTTCATACTAAATTAAAACTTCATTGCAAAATGTGTGGTGAGAAGTTTCAGCTTGAAACAGTGCGCAAAGTCAATAATAGAATGGACATAAATGAGGAAGTTGTATCAGGAATCATATCTGCTGGTGCAGGATACACTCAGCTTAATACCGTTTTCGCCCATGCTGAAATCCCACAAATACCTCTGCGGCTGTACGAAGCTACGCACCGTCAAGTTTTCCAATGGTGGGAAGAAACAGCTGAACATTGTATGGCTGAGGCAGGGAAAGAAGAGGTTGAAGAAGCAAAACTTATTGGAAATGCAGACGTATGTTGGAGTAAACGTTCATACGGTACAAACTATAATGCTTCTTCTGGCGCTGCGGCAATTGTTGGCCAGCACAGTAAACAAGTTCTTTACTGTGGTGTGAAAAACAAATACTGTGCCAAATGTTCCCGATCAACGAATAAAGGAATTAAACCACCAGATCATACATGCTTCAAGAACTTTAGTGGTCCTTCGACTGCAATGGAAGCTGCTATAATAACCGAAGGTTTTAAACGTTCCTTGCCTGACCACGGACTTATTTATTCTCATTTGATTGCTGATGGGGATGCCAGTACATACGCTTGCATTAGGAATGCTCGTCCATATCAAGAAATAACAGTTGGTAAGGTCGAATGCAAGAACCACCTGCTGAGGAATTATTGCAAAGCTCTCCTTCAACCAACACAGCCATCCACATCCGAGCGAGGAAATTTATAAAAGAAAAATATTTGCGGTTACGTTGGGGAGTTGACTCCTGTATAAAACACTGGACCAGTCAAAATATACCGTTCACGGAAAAAGTTGAAAATATAAAAAAGGATATCCAAAATGGGCCATATCATATATTTGGTGACCACTGATGACCAGCAACTGTTTATCATATTTCTGCATCGATAGCCTTAAAAAATCTAACGATGAGAATTTTGTCCAAGAATTGCTAGCTTTTGGGATTTTCCAAAAAATTATAGATTTGGCCCATAGACTCTCCTTGCATTCTTATAGTTTTGCGTATAACGTAACTAACAACTTGGTTGAAAGTTTTAATGCAAGAGTTGCAAAATATGTGGGAGCAAAAGAGTGAATTATGCATCAAAAGGCTCTTATAACGGTCGATGCGCAGCAGGCGTTATATCTTTCAATACTGGTACATTACAATCGTATGTTCACAAATTCATCTTTGGCACTGATGCTAATCCAGAAATATATCAGCTAGAAAAACGACGTAAAGAAAAAGACTTAAACAGGAGAAACATTAAAAAGAAGAAGGTGATTAAATCTGTAACCACGAAAGATGGTCACTATGGTGAAATTTGTCAGAAACCTGACATGAAGTGCCCATTATCCGCTTACAATTTAGAACCTGAAGTAGCAATTAAACAAAAGAAAATTGACTTTTGGTTGTACAAATCTGATGTTTACACAGTGGAATAAAAAAAGCAGGTTCAAGGCCAGTTAAGAATAACTGATCAAAATATGTGTGTATTTGCCGTTTGGACTGGAGAAGGTAAAATAAAATATGAATTTGTAAAAAACGACGACCAGGTCTGGAAGGAAAACATGGAGGGGCATTTAGTAAAATTCTACAATAACTGTTTACTTCCTGAACTTGTTGACCCTCGCTATGCGAGGTCTATGGATCTTCGAGATCATAGCACACACACAAGCAAAAATATATTGACTGAAAAAAAAAGCATGACCTATATAAATGCAGCAAAGTCAATTAAAATTAAAACTGAAATGAATGAATGAATGAATGACTCTTTATTGTACATAAATAAATATATATATAGAACATTTTTGTTGTACAATGGACGTGATTTCATTTCTTTACCTACCTAACCTTCAAGTATCAAGATTATTTTGTTAATGTATAGAATTGAACGTAAAGCGGCTTCAATGTGTGTGTGGGCACTTTGCTGTAGTGTGTTGGCGCAGTTAGCTGAATTCTAGCGCGTCAAAAATGTAATTACGTCCTTAAGAGGGCACTTTCCAACTCGAACAGCTTATTTATTCCATATTACGTAATTCCATGATTACTCATTAATTATAGGTCGTAGCAATACATAAAAAAACATGACATTTCTGGGACATAATATAAAGGTTTGCATCGCAACAAAAAACTGAAATTAATTTTATATCTAGTATAATAAATTTTTTAAATGTGCAGAATTTGTGACATATTCGCAGGTTGAATTCTTGTAATTACTGACTAAAATCTAAAAATATTTTTCGATGGAAACATCCTACCTATAATGTACATTTGAAATTGGGATCTCTATAGCTACCATCTATAAAGGTTTTTCTAAAATATTGGAATTGCTGACGTATGTTTTATTATTTTCGCGAGTTGAATAAGTGGCGCGAATGTGTTGCGTCGCATTCTGTCTTCGGTTATTCGCATTATAGTAAGTTGAGACAACAAATTCTCCCAAATACCTATTACTGAGTTCCCACGCTCGTACAGCGCCACCTTAATAAAAAAAAATTGAGGAGCCCCTTAGCGCTCAGACTCAGTGTTTGGTTGTTGGCAGGGCCAACTATAGAAATAATCTAGTAGGATTAAGAGGCTTTTGCCTGTCAAAGCTGTAAAATTGTAGCATTTTAAAGCGTATAAATAAACTCAATAACTAAGAGAAACAAAATTAATTAAAAAATATCAAAAAAATCTTTGGCTTTTCAAAAACAAATTTCACTTTTTATATTTATAATATTTGTTTAGAATACACTGAAATCTGCATCCAAAAAATACCTTATAATTGCAAATATCCTGCATCTACGTAGAAAGTAGAAGTTATTTTTAGTTGCAACACACACGCATGGATAGAGAATTTAATTATCTAAAAGATGCACTAAATAGAATTTTTTTTCGACCTTTATTTAAAGAGTTTAGTAAATAATTTACAAATTCTTCGCAAAATGTGCAGCGAAGGGTGTGCGCGGGCTATGGGAGGCAGAGTGCCGCCAGACGTCAGACGGGAAGGTTGTGTACGACGCGACGACGGTACAAAATATTTCGATAAAAATATACGAGATAAAAGAAGTGTGTTGTTAATGTGAATAACTTACAGCGAAAAGACGTTTTTTTGTTTATGTAGTTAGTTTAGTTAGTTAGTTTATGTATTAGTTATCGCGAAAAGACGCTTTTTTTGTATATATTATATTTTGAGTTCGTTTAAATATAAAATGCCGAAGTTTTCAAAAGATAAGCGACAAAGAAGAAGGAATGCACAGAAAATGTTGGAAATTATGTAAGTATAGAACCCCAATTTTATTTATTTTATTACAATTTTATGTGCGGCCACTGACAGATCGCGAGTTCATATCCCGCCTTGGTCGATTTTTTAAGAAATGTTATTTTCTGTTATTTCTTTTGTGATTCTGATACCTATTTTATACAAAAAAACTCAAATTGCCAATTAGCGCTATTGAACAATGTAAATAAAGTAATGATTACCCGAATAATGTATTTTTTTTAGGCGTACAAGAAAAAGGAGAGAAAGTGAAATAGCTGACCATACCAGGTATGTAGTCCTTTGTCTACAGATAATAATTTATAAGTAAAGGTTGATTTGATTTGCTGTCGACTAGGCATAGTAGGCATATAGATAAAAAAATAAGATGCAATGCCTATGCCGCGCGCGAGACTCGGAAATACCATAGACCTATTGAATCGTAGAGGCGGCGGGGGCCGTGTTCCAAATAGAGTAAAGATACGAACTAAAATGTAGTCAAGTAAAAATTTAATTAAAATCTGTCTGCAAACCAAAATCTGAAATAATGAGCGTAGAAAACATCTAGGTACTCTATAGTATTTTGGTATATTTCACTCGTAGAAAGCACTTAGGTAGGTATCCCGAGTTTAGGCTCATTTTGTTGGTATTAGTGAGTACTTACACGCTGAATGACTTGGCTGACCTGATGATGGACTGCGGAGACCCCCATGGAACTCCGAAAGTGTCAGAGGTAGGTATCCCGAGTTTGGGCTCATTTTGTTGGTATTCGTGAGTATTTACATGCTGGATGACTTGGCTGATCTGATGATGAACTCCGGAGACACCCCATGGAACTCCGAAAGTGTCAGAAGTAGGTATCCCGAGTTTGGGCTCATTTTGTTGGTATTGGTGAGTACTTACACGCTGGATGACTTGGCTGACCTGATGATGGACTCCGGAGACACCCCATGGAACTCCGAAACTGTCGAAGGTAGGTATCCCAAGTTCGGGCTCATTTTGCTATGTATCACTATGATCATTACTAAAACCTACAATTATTCTCTTCCCGAAATTTTACATTCGTTTCATTATCTTGAAGCCAAAATTTTTGAAGGTTTCACTTCTACCACGTGTGAATTGCACACATAGACTTTTTTTTTTTACTTTTTTGGTTTACTTTTTTTTATTAAACTATTGTCTGCAGAATTTGTTGGCTTAATTTCTAAAATTTTACCCTAATGAGATACTGGCATCTTTTCAATTAATGGGATCTTTTCAATTAATTTTTCAGTCGCGTAATTGAAGAAACCGGCCCTACACGTGAGATTGAGGAGCAAAACCAAAATGCTGCCGATTTTAAGAACCAGGTTCGTGAAAATAAGCTTAGTAATCCAATAATACGACCAATTTATATTTTGAGTTGACCTCTAAGCCTAATAATGAATTTAAATTTTTCAAATGATTTAATTTAAAAAAAATATATTTTTATCATTTCATTTCATATTTTCAGATTGAGATAGACACATGCGAAGAAAATACTGAAGCGAATGTGACTGATGACTGTGATGAGGTACGTAAACATATAATTAAAGTTCTCGAAAGTATATTCGTGTTGAAATATTGTAATCAATGAAGTTTTTTTTTTCAGCTTCACATTACTTATGACAAAGAGGAGGTAATACCAGAAAAGGCCTGCGGCAGAAGGATCGTTGACGTGTTACACCTTATAAATAAACTGAAAGAAATATCTGATCATGGGCCACTCGGATGTACCATACAACAATTAACGCTGATTGGAGAAAAGCAAAATGGTCTGATTTCGAAGTTTACATTCGTCTGTAAAATGTGTCGGCGAAAATTCACCATAGAAAATGACTGCTGCAATGAAAATTATGCCGACCTAAATAAATGTGCTGTGGCCGGCAACATAGCCATCGGATGTGGAAAGTCTCAATTGAATGAGTTTTTGGCTGCATTAAATTTGCCTACTTTCACCGAACCAGTCTATAAAAGAAATCATGACTTAATCAGTAAGCATTGGGAAAAGGTAGCGCTGGACCAAATGGAAAAAGCAGGAGAAAAGGAGAGGGCATTTGCCTTAGCCGAAGGCAAGGTAAACAAAGATGGCATACCAATAATAGACGTCGTGGCTGATGGCTGTTGGATTAAACGTTCATATAAAAAAAACTATTCTGCCCTCTCCGGTGCTGCTGCTATAATAGGAAAGAAAACTGGCGAAATCTTGTTCCTCGGAATAAAGAACAAGTACTGCTATGAGTGCGTAAAAGCAGACAAAGAAAAGAGGCAGGTCAAAGATCATGTCTGCTTCAAAAATTATGAAGGGCCGTCCACTGGCATGGAAAGCCAAATACTAGTGGAAGGTTTTATGAGATCGGTTGAACAGCATAATTTAATTTATGGAAGGCTGATCTCAGACGGTGATTCCAGCACCTATGCAAAAATTTTGGAGGCTCGACCATATGTCGACGTTACTGTGGAAAAAATAGAATGCCGCAATCATCTTTTGCGTAATTTCTGCAGCAAACTCCAAGCACTGGCAACAGATACCAAATACCCAATAAAATACAGAAAAAATTTAACGAAAATCAATATTTTATCAGCAAGAAGAGTCATAATAAAAAGCATCCAAAAAAACAAAGAAGACTCCAATATCCAGGTACTGTTTAGCGACATACTGGTAAGCCATCTCCATGCATTTGGAAACCACACCAAATGCAAGTCTTACTTTTGTAGTCAGACTGGCGCTGCTGACAACACAAACAATGAATTCTTTTTAAGTTCATTATGGCAAAGGGTTTGTTTCATAGTGCAAAATTTGGCAGCCCACTCGCGAAGCCTTTACTGCGATGTGGATAGCAATGCTGTGGAGCAATTCCACAGCATCGTTGCTAAATTTGTCGGAGGGAAGCGAGTAAATTTTTCAAAGAGGAACTCTTACCAAACAAGATGCTATGCAGCTGCTGCATCTTATAACGACAAGCGGTGCATTTCAAGGCTGTATAAATCTATAAATAAAACTAACAGCCCCAGCGGAAAACTTAAAAGTTTGGAAGCTCAAAGAATTAAAAAAAAAAATTCTAAATAAAAGGCTCAGAAATACAAAAACCCGTCCATACATACTATGCCCAAAACCAAACAGAGATTACGGTCAAAACTGTCTTAGACCTGATATTGACGAAAGGGCAATGGAGGGACTGAGAGAACGCTTTCTTGAGGATTTGAAAAAAACTGACGAAGAAATACACAGAATTGAAAGAAGTACAATACTTCAAGGCCAAAGCAGCGAATGGTTGGAGTTACGCAGATCTCTATTGACTGCGTCCAACTTTGGAAAAATCATCAAGAGAAAAATGAGTACAAGTTGTTCTAGCACAGTCAAAGGATTACTCTATAAAAGCAGCATTGACCACGTATCGGCTATTAAACACGGGCATGAAAATGAAAAAAAAGCATTAATGCAACTAAGTTTGCAAGAAAATATAGTAATTGACTCATGTGGATTGTTTGTCGATAAAAAACAACCATACTTTGGTGCAACGCCAGACGGCCTATGTGGCAAAGACATGATTGTAGAAATAAAATGTCCAATAAGTGCACACAACGTTGGTATTGCCGAGGCTATAAATAAGAAAAAAATCACCTTTTGGAAAAAAACTAAATCCGGAACATTAGAAATAAATAAAACTCATGACTGGTACTACCAGATTCAAGGGCAGCTGCATATCACGCAGCGCCCTAAATGCCTTTTTGCAGTTTGGTCTAATGAAAATGAGCCATTAAAAATCGAAATCATTTTCAAAGATGATTCTTTCTGGACGCAGAATATGGAAAAAAAGCTGACATTATTTTATATGGACTGCATCTTGCCAGAGCTTATTGATCCACGTCACCCTCGGCACTTACCAATAAGAGATCCCGCATACATCCAAGAGGCAATAAAAAAGAAGGAAGACAAAAAGAAAGAGCTCCAACAGAAAAGAGACAAAAAAAAAGATCCAGTTGACGACCACGACAAAGAAACTCTAAATCATAACTTACAAGATGATGCGGCACTTAATAAACCTGGTTGTTCAAGATTTTTAAATTTCGATGATTTGTAATATTTGATTTCTTATATAATTATAGTATATTTCATGTCAGTGGGTTCTTTACAATAGGCATTTCCTTAAATCAAGGCAAAAACGAAAAAATAAACAATTACTACTCAAAAGTTTTAAGTAATCCTAATTTATAATAAAACGATGTCATTATTACAAACATACTCATATTACAAGCTCTTAAAAGTATTAAAATAAGTTTTGTTCTATATTCTATTACGTATTTTTTAGAAAGATGTATCTAAAAGAACCAAAAAAATCAGTACCTTGTAACATTTGAAATGTATTTATCAAAATATAATACCATCAAATTATGTTGATAGATGTAAAAATAGAATTTAAGTGAGAGTATTTGGTTTATATTTTTTCCGGGTATCTTTCAACTGTCACGTGCATCTCTTATCTGTCATCCGTCTTTGTATTATATTGTAATCACTGAGTATCCGAGTTTGTTCAAGTGCGTTCTTTTAGTTACGACTCAGTGTTTAGTGTTTCGTTATATGTACGAGTTCTATGTTTCGTTATTGTTATCGTCTTTTTCAGTTTATGTCAAATTCTAATATATATATATATATATATATATATATATATATATATATATATATATCGGACAGGTTTTCTTTACACAATTACAATGCTAGGGATGTAGCAAATCTTTGATAATAAAGCTGGGAACATAAAATTATAATAGGTTCTATCTGTTATCCGTCTATTAATGTTGTTAGCTCTATAGCTTTCGCTGAACGGTACGCTTCGGTAAGATATATTTTAGTACCGTCAAAAACTCCTACATGGCGTAGGAAGATATATCGTATGAACACAGAAGTGAGGCGGGGAGGGAATGAGTGATACGCTCGAAGTCATTGGCAATAAGAACGCTCTTAAGGATTAAAAAGAGGATAGGAAAACGGGCTCTGGCACCCTCAATCACCGAAGCACAGTGGGACACATGGTCTTATGTCACAGCGGTCTTCTTTAATAGGCCACCAGAAGGGCTGCCTATTTATGATGTGTGTTTGGCCATTACTGAATGCGCAAAAAGATAAAAATAAATCATGGTACTGAGTACCATTTTTGTGGGCTTGATTTTTTTTAAATAATACTTATGTTATTTGTTTCAGTAAGGCAAAGAGAGAGGCGGAACGTGATATAAAAATCAACACAAGTGATGACGAGTAAGTGGTTTATATTTTTCTTAGTAATTCAAATTCAAATTCAAAAAGCCTTTATTTCTGACAACAATACAATTATCTATATAGTATATAATATTATTGCATTCATTTCTATTACATTTCTATTTCTTAGTAATAGTACACTTTTAACAACCATAATACAAACCAATTTCCCTAATATCCAATCATGTTACATCTTATGCTATAAAAACATTTGACCAAGAAATTCATTAAACCGTCATTAATAACTCTAAAAAATGTATCCATAAAATGTAGTTGTCAGATTGTCAGACCTGCATTTGTTACATAATATGTCGTTATCCTATTTTACCAATAAACATTTACCATTTCGAAGGTGTGCCGATTTGATTATTTTAATAATCGAATAAATCGATTACTAAAATATCATAATCGATCAATAAATCGTTTATTAATCGATTATGGACGATTATTTAAGACTCCGTTGACTACTGTCCAGTCCAAAAGCAATTACAAAGAAATTGTGCTACCATTTACACAAAATGTCAGAATTCTATTCTATTCTAGAAAAAAACGCAATCTACATTTATTTATATTATTATGAGTTATGTATCTAGTGCTTAATACGCTGTTGTATTTTATAATACATATATATAATACTATATATGCTCGCCTCGCCGTTTCACCCGCGATATCTCCCAAGATATTCATTGAAATCAAATGATGTCATGTTCAAAATTAAACACTTGTGATTAGTAACGTATTTATTTGGATAAGGATTAATATCATGTTTATAAAAACACCTTCGCTAATAATGCACTATTTTAGAACAAATTCGATTACCATAAAAAGGTTATAGTGAGTCAACCTTAAAAGATAGACTTAAAGGGGAACAATTCTGTCATACATAATTTTTACATAACTTTAACCGTTTACGCAGCGCACGCAACGGAAGTTCTCAAAAGGGATAAATTTTCCCGATTTTGCAACATTTTTCATTGAAGCTCCGCTCCTATTGGTCTTAGCGTGCTGTTATATAGCCTATAGCCATCCTCGATAAATGGACTATCCAACACAAAGAAATTTTCAATTCGAACCAGTAGTTCCTGAGATTAGCGCGTTCAAACACACAAACTCTTCAGCTTTATAATATTAGTATAGATAACCTTCTGTTTATATTATATAAATTTATGTGCATTGTTGCATCTAAAATTTCGATTATATAATTGTTTTGCGATAGATAAGTTCACAATTAGTAACCATGGTGTACTAAAGAATTTGAATTAGATTTTGTGTTAAAAAATTAAATGCCGTGGTTGGAATGATTGAGACCGCTTATTGGGTATGTGCTAGGAAGGCACATACTCAATCCAATCGCCTAATTATAGGGAAGTAGCTGATGAAGTTGATATCTCACATGGGACTTGTGAATCTTATGTATAAACAATTATTATTTAAATTATTTTTGAAGTGAAAACTTCTTTAGCGGCGCTGTGCGTTTTTGCGATGGGGAAAAAATGTTAAACTCGCGATCGAAAACCTGGGGCCTTAGACAAAGTAGCATTCGCTCCGTAGCGATGCGATATCGAAGTTCGTTATCGTCTCAGAGACAAAGGAATCGACACTGTAACATGTGATACCTTGTCATGATTTCTTTGTCTCTGAGACGATAACGAACTTCGATATCGCATCGCTACGGAGCGAATGCTACTTTGTCTAAGGCCCCTGATCGAAAATTCGAAAGACCAACTCAACTAGACCCCGGACTCAGATATACGCCCGCCGCCAGATATATCTGGGTCTGGGGTCTAGTTGAGTTGGCTGGTCGTAATGTAGTATATATATATATGTGTTGCTAGGAGTGTTGGCGACCGTCGCCAATGTGGCTACCAGTCGCCAAGTATGGAATTGGTATAATTGGATAAGTTTACAGTGTGTGAATAAGTCGGATAATTACAATAGAAGTAGTAAGTGATTGTAGATTTAGCGACTGTCGCCAGAATGGTAACCGGTAGCCAGGAGCAAAGTTGGTATGATTCTATCAGAATTACATAATAATATGTAGTAGAAAAGGAAGGTCCTTAGAGCAGTATTGGTGGTGTTGGCGACCGTCGCCAATGTGGCCACCAGTCGCCAAGTATGAAATCGGTGTAATTGGGCAAGTTTACAGTGTATGAGTTAAGTGGGATAAATTCTAGTAGGAACGGTGTTGGCGACTGTCGCCAGAGTGGCGTCCAGTAGCCAAACACTTGGCTGAAATGGAAAGGCCTCGTTGAGTATGCTAACTGTTACAATGGAAGTAATGAATAGTTGTAAATTTGGCGAGCGTCGCCAGGCAGGATAGCAGCCGGTAGCCAGGTGCAAGTTTAGTGTGATTCTATCGGAATTATATATGTGGTAGCAAAATTGGGGCTCTATTAGGGCGCTACCTCACCGGGACGCCATGGCTACGTCGTCGGCAACATAGGTGTGGCTACCTTCGGTTGCCAAATTAGTAGCCAGTGGCTACCTGGCTACCATCTGTCAGTCATTTCTCTCAGTTCTCGTATCGAAAATGGACGCTTCGTGCATAGAAGAAATCACACTTATTTATTACTAGCTGAAGTCTATATGGGGCCTATACGGGGGCGACGTGCGTTGAGGCGCGTGGTACTGGACACTGCTTGCTTATATATGATAATATTGATCGTAGCGTAATGTTATATAGCCTCGATAAATGGACTATTCAACACAAAAAGAATTTTTCAATTTGAACCAGTAGTTCCGGAGATTAGCGCGTTCAAACAAACAAACTCTTCAGCTTTATAATATTAAGTATGTGCGTCGCAAAAAGTTATAAAAGAAGAAACCTAAGAAACTATGGGTCCATCCTTTTGTATCAGATCAAAGCTAAAGGATAAACATGGACGATTTTGAATTTCCACAATGAACCTTCCGGTATCGAAACTCATTCTTTCCACACACCCGTGCAACTGTCTTGGCGGCCGGTTGGACACTCAGTGAGTGATAGTGAGTGGATACGGCTCGCCAGAGTCTCCAGAGAGCCGACAGTCGTGGCTACGCTTCCAAATTGGCGACGTTTCCAAACCGTCACCAAGTGCGTTAACTGCCATATATTTTAATATTAGTTGTTGGCCTACGTCACCGGCGACGACGTGGCCATGGCGTCCCGGTAAGGTATTGGCGACCGTCGCCAGAGTGGCGTCCGGTAGCCACACAAGTGGTGACGTAGGTGGACGGTCGCCACGCGGGTTTGGAAATTTTTAAATATTATATATAAGGTGGTAAGGTCGGGGACTGGAGTTTGAAACTTGAAATCGTCGGCCGGCCACTAGATCACCGTGGCTAAGCACGACTTTGATAGAACTGTCGAATATCTTTAGTAGTTGGGTCCGTGTGACGTCGGTTGTTTCGGTATGGTGATGCCATCCGATGCTCGCCGACCGGTGGCTAAGTGTGTTGTGATAGAGAGTGAGTTCACTCTGATCGCAGGTTAAGGGGTTCGAATGTAACAGGTTTTTAAGAAAAAAGTTATTATTAAATTAGTAAATTATATACCTAGGTGTGTGAAGTCAGGTGAAAGGGTGATATACGGATTTTAGATCTAGGCGACAAAAATATTTGGATACATAATAAAAACTTAAAAGTATAACTTAAAAGTCCTAAACTTAATTACCTAATTTTAAAATACAATTTGTTATAGTTAAGGCGATTATGTAAAAAAAAGTGTTTCTTTGATTGCAATTATTTCATGATTTGCTTAGCACAGAATTTAAATTTTGTGATAAAGGTTATTTGACTATATAATTCAACGATTGTTTTGAGCCAAAACACGATAGCTTAAAATTTTCTCGGTAGAAAAAAAAATTCTAAAGTAACCCCTTTAATTTTAATTTATCACAAATTGTATTTAACATATTAGACTGATAAAACTTAGTAAATACAATTCTTTATTAATTGTTTTGACTAAAATATGTTTGTGTGATTGACTTTTTTTATAATTGATATTTTAACAACGGGCGCTTACGTTATTTGTTTCGAGACGCAAGAGCACTCTATCTGTTTCTTTTTCGCACGTGGAGAAGCAATAGCGTTTGTAACTTGCTTCGCGTTACGCCCAGTTGTTCGTGACCATAGCCCACGACGGACCTGTGCTTGGCGCTCTTTGCTCCCGATAATATAGATAATTATATTATTAAGCTTTATAATTCGTCTTAGGGATAATTTAGTGTCTAAAAACATTGAAAGATGGGAAACAAAAAAGCATCCCGAAATTATAAGAATAAAAAATCGAATTTGAGACGTTTAAAAAAAATTACAATTAATTTGAGACAAAAGAAAAGGTAAGAACGTTCGTTTTTAGTAACAAAATTTGTATCTTTGTTTTGTATGTCTATTAGAATCACATTTCCCAATATGTGCACCAGATAGCAGCATGAAAGTACTTGGATTTTTATATATGATTTTTTTTATTGGTTTTATCATCGAGATTAGAAATCGAATTGCTAACAACATATATAATATAAACAAATAAATAAAGTTTAACTATCTCTTTGTAATGTCAATATAATAGCTTTTTTTTAATTGCACATATAACAATAACATATTTTTATTTGTTTATCTTACCCATTGCAGATTACTACGCGAAAATAAAATAATGCAAGCGCAAGGTTCAAGCGAACAGAATCAAGTGGAGTCGCCATTACCTGAGAACTTTTCGCCAACATTAGAAAATAATAAAAGGTAAACCGAATTTTATAACGATGAATAGGGGATCGGACAGTAATCAGATTAAAATCTAAAATGTACTTAGAAAGAAAATATATAATTTTTTACGATTATTTATCGAATAATAATTTAATATAAATTCATTTAAATATTTTTAAATGAAGAAATAAAATTTTATTATTTACAATATTTTTAATCTATCCTGAAACACCAATCACAGTGCGTGACGTCATTTGTGGGCAATCATTGTCTTATGCCAATGCAGCTGTTTTGTTATGATATGACCACAAATGACGTTACGCGCTCTCAGATGAACTATCGTGGCGTTTTGGCGGGATTCTCAAACAAACATGATTTTGAGTACCTAAAAGGCTATAAATAAATAAAATAGTATTTTTTATGGGAATAAATATCCATGAAGATTAATTTAAAACACTTTCTGAAAATTTGTCCGATCCCCTATTCAAACATGTAAACCGTGATAATAATGCAAGGGAATAGACAAACTGTATTACAATTCGAAATATTTTTTCTTCTTGAATTGAATCAATCAGCTAATACTTTTTTAGTATTTGTATATGAAGCCGGTTTCATTTTTTTTTCTATTTTTATAGACTAGTAGGGGCCGAATTCTCATGTATTAATTCTTATTTGTACTTCTATCGATTTACGCTAACTTGTTTTTTTTTTAACAGTAATCCGTGTTCGAGTAGTCGAACCATTGAATCATTCATCAGGAATCGGACAAAGTATTGACAGAATTACAAAATGCTACAGATATATATCATAAAAGAGTAATTCCATGTAAGCACTTCTGTAAATTCATTTCAGTAACAAGCGGCTAAAATTTAGCAGTGAAAGTTGAAACTACATTTATATGGTCTATTGCTCAAAGAATTCTCAAATTCAATACTACAAAGTATTAGCATAGTACACCCAGAATAGTAGTTCATCTCAGGCATGTCGACGAGTTATTAGCCTACTCTTGCGTTGACGCTAGGGTTGTCACTTTATTTTTTAGTTAAATATTATTCGTGTATTATGAGCAGCACTGAATTTTTATATATACCTATATTTTTTATATTATTATAATGAAATGTTTTTCTAATTCATAAATGAGGTATAAATAAAAGTCCTTTTAATGTTTATGTATGTATATGGCATTTATTAAAAACTTACAAATTTGAAACAGAAAAAAATTAATTAAAAATTAAAAAAATTACAAATTGCACTAAAAACTAAAGCGGCGGCGGCGGGCGCGAATGTGCCGGGAGTGAGCGGATGCGCAATTACTTGTACACGCGTGACAAGAAAATTTAAAACATTTAGGGCTTGTTTCACAATGTCCGAATAAAGTTACAATTAGTCTATTTGTCGATTAACTGTCCAGTAAACGCTTTGTGTGCGTTTCACAATCGTTGATTAGCGCTATTCAGCTGTTAAACTGCCGAATAAGTTATAGGTTAGATCATGTGGCCACTATCATACTTAACTGACGAATAGCACTGACAGTTGACATATTATTTTTACATTTTGCTGTTATTCAATAAGTTTTCAATTAATATAGATATTTACGAGGCGATGGAAGGTGAAAACGATAATTTTTTTTGATCTCCTTTCACGTTTTCACATTTCTTTTTATAATATTTGGGTATATAATCACTGTTTTTATATTTTATATAATTCCATTCATTACATAATATACACTACGTTTTATAATAACGTCTTCAATATTTCATAACCTTTGAAATTTCGAATCGCAATAACAAAACATGAAGGACGTCAATAACACAGAATATAGAAGAAACGTTTCGTTACCCGCAAAATATGTTTCGCACCAAAGTATTCTTTTGGTGTTCATGTAGCAAAAATATTCTTTATATAGATTGAAACGATAAAATCGGTAACATTAATTTATTATTTTATCAGAAAAAATACAGTTATTTAATTTGTAATAAAATTATGGCATAATAAATCGTATAACATTAAGAGGCTTCTCCCTGTCAAAGCTGTAAAATTGTAGCATTTTAAAGCGTATAAACTCGATAACTAAGAGAAAGAAAATTAATTAAAAAATACCAAAAAAATCTTTGGCTTTTCAAAAACAAATTTCACTTTTTATATTTATAACATTTGTTTAGAATACCATTGAAATCTGCATCCAAAAAATACCTTATAATTGCAAATGTATCTACGTAGAAAGTAGAAGTTATTTTTAGTTGCAACACACACGCATGGATAGAGAATTTAATTGTCTAAAAGTTGCACTAAATAAATTTTTTTTTCGAGTTATATTTAAAAAGTTTAGTAAATAATTTACAAGTTCTTGGCAAAATGTTTTTTTTTTAATGAAGCGAAAAGACGTTTTTTTGTTTATGTAGTTAGTTTAGTTAGTTAGTTTATGTATTAGTTATATCACATATCATATGAAGATGTATGAACGCAGAAGTGAGGCGGGGAAGGGAATGAGTGAAACGCTCGAGGTCATTGGCAATAAGAACGCTCTTAAACAAGGCACGAAAAGGAACGGAAGAATAAGACGTTGCCAACTCGCACTTGTCGACTACCAAATTAGCAGATTTGGTTATAAGTTGGATGATTGTGAAACGCATTGCAAGTTAATGGAAGGATTTAACTGACAAGTATTTTATTCGTCGAATTACTATTCGGCACTTTATTAGCACATTGTGAAACAAGCCCAAATCTTATAATTATAATACATATATATGTGTAAACATTACAAACTTATATTGTCAACGCCAACAAAGAAGTGTGATAAATAAAAATGTGGGTAGATTGATAATTAGTACTGGCAATAAAAGCTGGTGTTCAATCACGGACGGGGCAACATTCTAAAGTTACATAAGCCACTCTATATACCTACTATTTTAGATATTTTGGATAAAATAATGTATTGTGTTGTGTGTTATTTCTAATATCTGCTAATTCTATTGTTCTAATTTGTTGTTTAAATTACTGTAATCATTATATTCAAAATATATTCAGATTTATAAATGGATTTTGATTATAAAGCATCAAATATAGTAAATATTTAAATACATTTATTAACTATCTTCCCATTACCGCCACTTATTAGTAAGGAGTTACTGTATTAAATCACTCACAAATTACGTTTATTAAGTATAAGTTTGTATATACTATTAATTTTCCAGTTAAATTATCTACATTTGATAATTTATTAAACCAAAATCTAACACGAGCGATCACACCCACCCCGGCGCGGCGCGTCCCGCACTGCCGTCCTCATAAGCCTCCATACTTTATGCTAATGTGTGCGTGCGTACATGGCGCCGAGTACGCACGCACACCCAGACCCAGAAGCGGTGTCTAATTCACTTGCATGTTGCCACTTCATGTGGATCCACAAGTTTGATGTTTTATATGTTCTAGAATTGAGGCCACAGGTTACGGGATACGTCTTCTTTATAATACAAATATGTATATTGCTTTGGAAATATGTCGAAATTTTTAAATTATTACATATAGCACTTTATGTTTTGAAGTTGACATGATGTATTTGATTATTTATTTTATTCAAGCAACTTACTCTTAGACACAAAAACAAATTACGGTATAATTCTTTGTTATATTTACTATTTAGTATAAAAAAGACAAAATACTACATGCGACAACAACTATCGAAACAACCAACAAAATGAAATGGAGGCCACTAAACACGCTAAACAAACGATTTCAACACGCCAAACAAGTTCCGGGGTTTTCCCGAACATAGTTCGTGCCTCGTTGGCACGAAATAGACGAAACAACAGGCGCGTTTACATTGGCTTTTTTGAAGCATGATATGTATCGTTATCGGTGTCTGATGCATCGCTAATTAAAATATGTAATAGCACCAACAGGGCCAGGAATAAAACGAGAAGTAGAAATCGGTCTGAAAGATAAATAGAAGACACCTTACAATAATTTTTTTGCCACTTGGATTATTATTATTATTAGAGATACATATTATATAATAATAGCAAAACATATACACTACTAAGGCGTAGCACATTTAACTGTACCTAATAAAGAGTACTACAAATAAATAAATATTAAAGCGCGATGCGACTCAATCAATTCTTTGTTTTACTTTTATACACAGAGTGCCGACTTGTGTTGAGGGGAGCGGGGCGCATCGATCTGGACTCTTGACTGGAGCCATTTTTTCCATTTTTATTTTACATATCACCCCGATTTTCATGTGGTTTCCACTGATGTATTGTAGCAATCTTCCGGTAATATGTAGTGTATATTTCATTCCAATCTGTTTGCAAACGAAAAAGTCAGCTAGTCTAGAATATGTTTATTAAACGATTCTTATTGAGGGGAAGACACTTTGACTTTGTGGTTTTTATAGGTATCACTAACTTCACTACATATCACTATCCTCTTCAATGTATATTTGTTTTAGGTATTAAGAATCTGAAATATTCATAACTTTTTTTCTGTTAAAAAAAACACGTAGCTGCTAGTTTTTTTTCCGCTAAAATTGTATACCCTCTTATTGGTTTCTGTAAATAATAATTGCTTGGTGAAAACAGTTCTCTTCTAATAGTTATGTTATTTTTATCTAACTTTTTAATTAATTAATTAATTAAATTAGCAGCACTAATTCTCCCGCAGCATGTTCAGTCAAAAACTCATAGAATCCTAATTTGGGAGATCTAGTTCGCAGATACTGCTAAATATATTCTACCAATTTTTTTGTTATACCAATAATCCTATATTTTATGTGTGTGTTCAATTTAGAGAGAATTACTGTGGACTAAATTAATGTTTCTACCGAAAAGACTGCGAAACAATATCAAGTAAAATAATACAATATCAAGAAATAAGGATATGAGCAGGAAAGTTGAGTTCTGTCTTATGGGGGCTATACACATTGGGCCAAGGTGCTGGGTCAGCATGTTGGGCCAACGTGTAGAGATCTACTTGGCGGTATGTTGGTAGTTGGCGCCAACGCTGGCCGGCCAACCGAATAGTGTCGGTTTTTGGTGCACACATCAAAGGATCTTGGCGCGCTCCACAAACTGTGTTCATATGTTGGCGTATTAGGACCAGGGGCCCTAGCCAAGATGCAAACTATTGCAAACGCTTCCTTTGCGTACTTACGAAACGAAAGAAAGAAAGCCCGGTGATTGGTTGTTGAAATTACAACTGTTAGAACAACCAATCACCGGGCTTTATTTCTTTCGTTTTGTAAGTACGCAAAGGAAGCGTTTGCAACAGTTTGCATCTTGGCTAGGGCCCCTGTCCGCACAAAGATATTCCACCGCGCGGTTTTTATTCTCGCAACTCTGTAACACATTGAATCTTATGGAAGTAGCCGCACTGACGGTTAAAAATTCGCGCGATAAAAAAATCTGTGATTTCATGCAGATTGAAAGAAAGAAAGAAAGCATCTTTTATTCCTCTAATAAACACAATATACATATATGAACAAATAATAATTACAAACAAACAAATATATAAACAAGTAAGGAGAGGAAAAGGAACCCTGACTCAGTATACAGTTGTGGTGCGGACCACAACACTGATATTCTGCCAGGGACCAGAAATTCAAAGTAAAAGAAAACAAAAATACATTTAAACATTTACGCGGGACAATTCATAACACGATTACAATCCATGGCTGAAATTATTGCAAATTTTCTTAAATACTATTGAAGGCTTTCATTAGCTAGTTATCTATATGGCAACGTCGGTGCGGTGCGGATTTATTTCCGCGAGAATATTTTGTGCAGTATAAAGTAGTTATGGCTATGGCCGCACTGCGAAATAAAATTCGCGCGTTTCACTCAATTGAGTGTTGCCACTTTAGCCATTTTTTAGCTAGATTTACGATATATTTAGCTACAAAAAAAAAATTGCTAGCTAAATCTTTTAGCTACCATTTTTAGCTACTTTTATATAGCTGCTTACTGTTTTACAGTTAGTGATTTCTTGCAATAAGTCGACGATATATTCATTTGCTACGCGTACAGTTTAGAGTATTCTACTGCTATACTTCTAATCTACGGTTCGACTATGTATCTTTCATCAAATATTGCATCCCTATTTTCATATTGTAGATGAGAGAGACAAATGATTAACAGTTACGTCGCAGAAACAGGAACAGAATGGGCTTGCTCACTTTAAATTCAATATGAAGGTTTAGAGATTTTTTGAAGAAAAATAATGAGACATGTGCGACTTACGCCATCCCAGAAAACATATTAAAAGAAATATAAAAAAAAACAGATTTTTTTGTTTAGCCACTTTTGGCAACTTTAGCCAGAGCTAATTTTTTAGTATATCTTACTTTTTTACTTTTTACTTATGTTTAGCCACTTCCTCCTTGAGCAAGGTGGCAACACTATGACATCCATCCAATCCAATATCCATCCATCCAACATGATTCGTGACATCCTTTGATACGTCTGTTACGCCGCCGTAGTTATTAGATAAATTAAGATTTTTGTTCTGCTGTCCATTTTAAACGTGCGTCTCAGCCGGGAACTTAATTACAAAAATCGTACGAAATTTTATTCGCAGTGCGTACTAGGTGTAATTCGCGAATATACGCGAGAATAAAAACCTCGCGGTGGAAAATCGCTGTGCGGACAGGCCCTTAGTCCTCTGCCGCATTGTTGCCCTTCCTTGCCCTTCCTGTCCACACACTGCTCTACTCGCGCAATTAATCGCGCCGCTCCGCACTAGGTCATTTGCCTTTGTGACACAATTGATGTTGAAATTGTGGCAGCGTGAGCGCTATGCATTTTTATTATAAGTAATTATATAAATTTTGCTAATTATTATAATTAACATAATATAAATACACACACCGGCATATTTAGCGGAACATAAAATAAAGGTTTGATAACAGTATCATATAAGGTTGCTGGCTGGTTTATACGTCATTTAATTTAAAAAGAAATATTTTCAAATTAAGAAAACAACTGAACATCACATTTTATGCAATTGTTTTAATTTTATTCAAATACACCTTACCTGGAGCGAGTATTTCTTCCTTCTGAGTTTGATTTAAAATTTCATTGAAATACTGTTTTTTGTTAGTTTTTTTTAATCGCGTATCTTTCTGGAGTTGAGGACTGAATTATGCCTGACTTAGCCTCAACGGAGATTGCCAGGGCACTCGAAATGCGAAGAAATGGTCAAACCTACAGAGTGATATCCAGAGATCTTCGTCGACCAGTTTCAACGATCCATCGCAGTATCCAACGGTTCAGGGAGACCGGTACTTATGTGAGAAGAGCAGGACAAGGCAGAAAAAGACGCACTTCGAGTAGGGATGATCGTTTCATTCGGCTTCGTGTACGTAGGAACCCCCGTTTGACGGCCGTCCAAGCCCGACATGAGTTAGAAGCAATGCGGGGTGTAACCGTAAGTGAGCGTACGGTACGAAGAAGGTTCGAAGAAGCTGGTTTGGGTTCATTTGTGCCCGCCAAGGCTCCAAGGCTCGAGGTAAATCATCGTAGAAACAGGTTAACTTTTGCTCAGGAACATCGACTTTGGAACGCGGACCAATGGAGTAAGGTATTGTTTAGTGATGAGTGCAGAATTCTTTTAAATCAAATTGACGGCAGGCAAAGAATATACAGACGCAAAGGAGAACGATACATTCAGACAAATTTTGAAACTAAAGTTGCATACGGTGGTGGATCAATAATGGTTTTGCGGGCATTTGTTTGGGAGCTCGCACAGACTTGGTAGTGATTGACAGATGGAGTCTGACTGCAGACCGCTATATCAGAGAAGTTTTAGAAGAAAATGTCGTACCGTTTGCCCCATATATCGGTGACGATTTTGTTTTTATGCAATAATGCTCGGCCGCATACCGTTCGGGTAACTCAAGCTTATCTTAATGATATGAATATCACTGTTATGGAGTGGCCGGCGAGATCACCGGATATGAACCCAATAGAGCACGTTTGGGACTTGCTGAAAAGAAAAATTAAGTCCAGAATTCCAGCTCCTGCCAACGTGGGTGAACTGCGAATCGCCGTAGTTGAGGAATGGCGGAGACTATCCCAGGAGACCATCGATAACATCATTCTCAGTATGCCTAGACGGGTAGAAACTTTAATAAGAGCACGTGGAGGAAATACGCGATATTAATCACCATTTTTTTAATTTAATTAATTGTTATTTTAATATTAATTTTCACTTTTCCCGGTTACATGAAAAGTTCAAAAATGTACCATTTTTCACAAATAGCCTTTACTCGCAAAATCTGTTCTTAATGTGATCTCATTTTAAGTAAAACAAATGAAACTTTAAATAACAAAAGAAGTGTAGTAAGTAGATTTTAAAATAAAACCATATTTTTTTAATTATGGACCTTTTTTTGTGTTCCGCTAAATATGCCGGTGTGTTTATATTAATTTTTGTTTTCGTTAGACGACGGCGGCCTGATTTAAAAAAGCGTGTTAAAAAATGACACTTGACGTGCTTCCGTAACGAGCGCTCGATTCGCACTGCGTCCGGCGCGATTATATGGCCGGCTACTTACGCACATGTTGCCGGTTCTTTTGACTCGCGCCTAAAAAACCGACAAAACAGGGAGCGGTGGGCATGACGAGGAGCATGACATGCGTCATGACTCATGACGAGTAACGTTGCCACACTACGTCCCTGCCTCCTTTCCTCGCTACTTCCCATGCCACTCGACGAGTGTGTGGCAGAGGGGTAATACGTATTTTTCGCGGCTAGAGTCGCTTTAAATATGCATCTCATTTGCTCTGTGATCTGATGATTCTGATTCAGTCCATAGATAAGTATGTGTATATTAGGAAATAGATGGGTAACTTCAAATCAATTTATGTCCCAAATACGCCACCTAGTGTTCATAGCTAAATCTTAATGCATCTGTGTGTATACACGTTTTGCATTTGTGTGTGTATACATTACCGGTAGGTACCCGGTATTATATATATTATTTAAAGAAAACACATCCTTAATGATAAATTTATTTCAAACAAAGTAACAAGTAATATTTTCATTACAATGTAAAACCGGTATTATCACAACAAAATAAGTTAATCTTGAAAATATATACCTTCTGTACACCAATTTAATTAATAAATGAATATGCACCAAACCTTTGTATTTAAAAAGCGAATACTTTGCGTAAAGGTTCCTTTTATGGAAAATACAAGAAAATTAAAGTTGAATCAGTACAAGTTTTAAAAACAACGAAGAGAATAAACACTAATATAAGTATATTGAGAGTAAATCAACATATTTGGCGGAAAATGAGTTTGCACAGCACTTTTTTAGTAGATCACAGAATTCACAGGTAAATTTGTAATGATAAAAGGTACGAAGTAAACAGAAAAAACCATAAACGAAAATTAATTTATAAAAAAATACACATAATTGACATGACAATGACAATACACCATGACCTTAGCAACATTTCAAATTGAGTTAACTTACTCTATGTTTAGTAATGGGCATGGCATTTATGATCATGTCTAGGTATTTTTTTTTCAATTCACAAAAAAATAAAAGAAATAATTTTGTTATTTGGATTTCTCACTTTCCCAGTTTTGGCTATCACCACTAGGTGACCATAAAATAATGTATGAAGTGAACACGGCATGATTTGATTCAGTCGTCCTCGAGTGTTCAGAGTGAGATCACGTCACTTTGCAGAACGCGTCGTCTCGTGTACGCGTATCGGCAAAACGATGTAAGTATTTTTTTTTTGTTGGGAGTTTTATTTTTATTGCTAACTTTTGCTTGTATTATTCGAAATTAAATTTAAACAATATTTACTTGTTTCAGTAAAATGGGAAAACGTAAACAAAGATATTATAAATTAATTAGCAGCTCCCGATTCAAGAAAAAAGGGATTAGTAACAAGTATGTTTAAATTAAAGTAGTAGTTTAGTTTATTTCGATTAATTACCTATTTGACTGATGAAATGAGCTCTGAAAGTTCACCTCTTTCGTGGCTCACTGATGGACTCATCATCCTATGTATACCGTGGTATACCTATGTTTGTAAGATAGGTCAGGTATATATACGATTTGGATTGGCTTTTCGGTACTACATATTTTTCTGAGAAGGTTACTAGTTAAAATATACTATTTGAAGTACACTAACTACCTAGTACTACTATTACTGCTATGCTGCTACTAACAATGAATACTACTACTACACTGACATAATAGTTTGTTTTGGTATTACTAACCAAGATAAAGATGATAAATCGCCACAAAGTTCAGCTTCAAATACGTCGGAACTTTATAAAAAACAGGTCAGTCCTCTAATTGTAACAAATATACTTAAGTTGTATAGTTTTCTTAAAAATAACACGTCATTGAACATATTTTGAATAACTACCAGTAATGCTGTTCAGGAATCACTGGAAATTAATCTGATTTTAAATTAATAAAAGAAGAGCAAGAAGAAATTATAATGGCAACAGAATTATAGATTTTGCGTATCTTTATCAACAGCTACAAGAAATTTCAAGTCGTAACTCAGAATTTGGCTGTAATCTGAGTTGTTTAAAACTTATCAAGGAAATAAAGGGTTTCTTTCAATAAGACCCTTCAAATAAAGGGTCATCTGAAACTCGAATTAAAAAATTGTCCAGAATATGGTCACTCTACAGATCTCAACCTTAACGATAATATAGTAAGCAGTTTTATATCTATAGGTGCGGAGTTTTCAGGTTTGGAAATTGTTTCAGCCAGTCTCAACATACCATGTAGGTGCCATACCGAGGTCTGTGAACTGTGGGAACTAGCCAAAGAAAAAAGCATAGCAGATGCGTCTAAAGAAGCCGCATAAGAAGGCTTTATTCAAATGGAATACCAATGATAACAGTGGTCGCTTGCTGGTTAAAAAGATCCTAAAGAAAAAATGATAATGCTTTATCAGGTTCCGCTGTGATTATAGGTTACAGGGCAAAAAAAGCTTTATTTATGGCGGTGAAGAATAAGTATTGCATAGTTTGTGCTCGAACAGAAAATAAAAAAGAGGCAACACCAGATCAAGCAACAGTCCTCAAGTGCTCCTCAAGTGGTATAAAATCAACAGCTTTGGTTGAAGGTTTTAAAACTTCCATGGAAACGCACAAACTGATATAGTTACTCTAGACTGATAGCTGATGGCAATTCAAGTAAGGATAGCAGTATACAAAAAGCTAAACCTTATGGGAATTTATTAGTTGAGAAAATTGAGTGCACCCAATCATTTATTAAGGAATTACTGCACGAAGTTAAATGAGGAGAATTTATTAGTAGAGAAAATTGAGTGCACCAATCATTTATTAAGGAATTACTGCACGAAGTTAAATGAGGAGAATTTATTAGTTGAGAAAATTGAGTGCACCAATCATTTATTAAGGAATTACTGCACGAAGTTAAATGAGGAGAATTTATTAGTTGAGAAAATTGAGTGCACCAATCATTTATTAAGGAATTACTGCACGAAGTTAAATGAGGAGAATTTATTAGTTGAGAAAATTGAGTGCACCAATCATTTATTAAGGAATTACTGCACGAAGTTAAATGAGGAGAATTTATTAGTTGAGAAAATTGAGTGCACCAATCATTTATTAAGGAATTACTGCACGAAGTTAAATGAGGAGAATTTATTAGTTGAGAAAATTGAGTGCACCAATCATTTATTAAGGAATTACTGCACGAAGTTAAATGAGGAGAATTTATTAGTTGAGAAAATTGAGTGCACCAATCATTTATTAAGGAATTACTGCACGAAGTTAAATGAGGAAAATTTATTAGTTGAGAAAATTGAGTGCACCAATCATTTATTAAGGAATTACTGCACGAAGTTAAATGAGGAGAATTTATTAGTTGAGAAAATTGAGTGCACCAATCATTTATTAAGGAATTACTGCACGAAGTTAAATGAGGAGAATTTATTAGTTGAGAAAATTGAGTGCACCAATCATTTATTAAGGAACTAATGCACGAAGTTAAATGAGGAATACCAATTATCCAATAAAGTATCGAAGAGACAAGTAATATATTACGTTTGGGGCGTTCTGTTACTAGGGCAGTAAACATATAGATTCTGAAGATAAAACTTTTGAGGAAAAAATACTTGAACTTAAAAAGGATTTGTTGAATGCGCCGCATCACGTCTTTGGCAACAATGCTTCATGAAAACCCTATTATTGCACAAAACTCAAAAAAGAAAATTTAGTACAAACAATGAAAAGCAAAGAAGGTGGTTTTTATTTTTTCAGAAATAGCAATAACCCTTTGTAGGCTGGTCTCAGTTCTTAAGCTATGTCGTAACTACTGATATGCCGATCTTGCTCCACTTTTTCAAAAATGACCTCCATTTTATCCGTAACAGGGCGACCAGAGCGAGGTGCACCTTTGACATCAAAATTCCCGGATTGAAAACACTTAAACCAACTTTGTACTACTCTTACTGACACTGCATTATGTTCATAAACGTTACAAATTTGTTTCGTGGCTTGCGTTGCATTTGTTCCTTTTTTGTAATAAAATTTTAAAATGTATCCAATTTCTTCATAAGTTTCGCTCATAAAAAGATTCTGTCAAAAGACAGAAAGAAAAACAGATGAAAAATAGCTGGAAACAACATTATACTAATTTGTTTCTTTTTTTGAAATGTAACCTTTTTAATGTCACCAAAACCAGCCAGATACAAATAGTGCAGCCAAAGAGATTTTATACATAGAATATTCGAAAAGGCTTTTTCACCGACCTAAAAATATGAGTTACGTTCTTTTGCGTTCGATCGATCGGTCAAGCTAGGCACACTCACTCTTGGGGCGTTCACGCACATAGCTAGCGAAATATTAAAGCGCCTACACACGGCCCTAAAATCGGTGGCAATATCGGGAGAGTGGTAGTGGGAATGAAATCGGCCGCTACTCTACACACGTCCCTGCCACTAAGTGTGAAACCGACCGTGCAACAAAGCGCTCGTCTATCAAGATGCCGCCGACACTCTCAAAACATCAGAGAATAGGCATTTTCTAGCACTTTCTACAGTGCAACCAAGTCAAAGACGAAAAAGGAAGACCTGGTTGATGAAACGCCATGAACTTTTTTAAAATATTATTATTAAAGGTGGCAGACAAGCTGACGGTCCACTTGATGGTAGGTGGCTACCGTCGCCTAAGGACACAAGCAACACCAGGGGGGGTGCATGTGCGCTGCCGACCTTGCAGGAATTTGTTTACTGCTAGTTTGAAGAAGCCCATTTTAGGGCCGTGTGTAGGCGCTTTTATCTAACAATGCCCGCGTCTGCTCGGCGCAGTCAACAGTGTGATGGATAAAATTGAGAAAGCGAAAGACTTCTTAATTCAAGTAACCTAGTTCAGGAATTAGATATTTTGTAATTAAAATAAAAAAGTTATTTTATTTAATAAGCTTTTTTCTTTTATATTATTATTATTATCGAGATTTAAAATCCACAATGTTATACGATAAAATAAATGACACGAGGAGGAGTAAAATTTCTATTGGAAATGTGCACAACTATTGACGTGAAGAAAATCTTTTGAATTATAGTAAACTAAGGAACCGCCCCCAGTTATGCATGAATATAATTTTTATCTGCAAGATATACTCGTATACAAACCTTCCACGTTTTTTCATTAGTGAAAACCGTATCAATCGTTAGAAGTTAGCGTAGAAATAGACAGACACGCGCTGAGCCCGCTTCTTCGGTATTCGGTATAGTGATTTTTTTCGATAGTACAAAATCACAAAATCACCAAGTTACCTCTCATTTCTCTTGATTTTTGTTTTATTTTCAAATGACGCATATTACAAACCTAAAAAAATATCAGTTATCTCAATTGACAGATTGTCTAGGCCTTTGTGGATTAATTTTTCATTTGACATTGTAGTTTACGAGTAATTAATATTTAATACTTTTGGCACTTATAACATTTATATTCCGCGAAATGCGCTATCTTTCGTCTCATGTCACGCTTACTTCAATGTGCACTGTTTCACATGATCAGTCACAATCGCTCCACTGAGACCGAAAGACATGTTTCTGTGAGCAAGATTATTTAGACGTAATTTTTTAAATAAAATACTTGTTTGTAAGTGTGTACATTATAAGTGTGTTGCGTATGGACTGTTTATAAATTGTTTAATATTATTTTAAAAAGGTTGTGTAAATAAATATGGCTAATAAAAAGAATTCTGCAAAAAGAATTAGAAAACGAGATTTAAAAAAGTTACGAATTCAAAATTTGGGTAATCGTCGAAGGTATGTGTGTTCATTCATTATAAGTATCTTTTATTTTTAAAACCAGTACAGTTTTGGTCTGATCGGAACTAATATTACATAGTATATGTAAAATAAAAAGATATTTACGATCTGATTGTTTTGCATATACTATGTACTGCGTACGATTTCGGCCAAGATGTGTTGGTATCGTGTCCATTCAATTATGAGGCCATGCGGGTGAAATTAGAATTTTAGTT
The DNA here is from genome assembly GCA_910589475.2 of Bembecia ichneumoniformis. NCBI lineage: Eukaryota > Metazoa > Arthropoda > Insecta > Lepidoptera > Sesiidae > Bembecia > Bembecia ichneumoniformis. The sequence continues at coordinate 16,060,531 of OU342535.1, forward strand.
TGCTTTGTACGCCCCCTTAAATGTGGCCTATAGGCCTGCCTGCCACCAAAATTTCTTTGGTTAAGGGGTTGAGTTCTTAAACCGCATCTAGAGGGAAAGTGCTTTAAAATACTGGAGTTAAAATACCTATTTGACCCATTTTGGTTTGCATCGTTATAATTATTAGGTATATAGTCGTCAATATCTAAGCAGAGTACACAGTTGCCTGATGTTGAGTATTAAAACAATTGTTTAAAGAATACAATTGTTTAAAAGGTTTCAAACAGAATTTAAAAATACCATCACTTAAATTCACTAAATCGTTTTTTTTTTTTAATATAGTCGTCATACTTAGCGAAGCCAAATTTCCATTCGCAATCTTCTGTTTTTTTTGGAAGTTAAAAAGTTTTTTATGTTAACTTATCAAAAGTTATCATGCTGTGGTAGGATACTTAGAAATTGTACAAGACTATTTAGTACTTTGCATTACAAGCAAGAAATATATATTATTTTTAATAGCATACCTACCTACATATATTTTTATAATAAAATAAAATTAATAAAATATAATTTACATATAATTCTGTGGGTATTTACCCACAGAAAGAAATAAGACCACTTTTATTGTAATAGTTTAAAAAATATGTTTAATATCTTTTCTAACGCACTGTACCTCTTATTTGTCAGCGAGTTGACGTAGTAAAAAATAGGTAAAATGCAATTACGTCAAGTCGCGTAGATCCGCGAATTTATTGCCCGCGAGTTGACGTATAACTCGTTCAAGCCTGTATTTTTCGATTTCACGGGCGGATTAGAATAACTGAGTTGTAACTTTTGTAGATAATAAAACTTAAGACAGTTGATTTTAGTGTTTTATTTAAGTAAAAATATTACTCATTATAAATCAATCATCAGAAGATGAATCAGTAGATATTTATCATCGTTGAAGTATTACAATTGTTATAACAACATTACCTATATTAGGAAGAGGAGACGTTGGACATTTGGATAAAGTACTGATTTTGCAGTACTTTGTCAAAGTTTAGAAATCAAATCATCTACTCATACCACAAATGTATTAGGACACGATTTCCTTGCGTTTTTTTATACATATAATTAAAATACCCATCCACAAAACTAGTTTACAAATAAACTTAACACACTAGATATCTTTTCACACAGAAGATCTTATTAAAATAATTTCAATGAAAGGTAATGGTGAAAAAAATGTTTCATATTAAAAAATATGCGCAAGCGCAAATGTAGATATCGAAAAAAAAAGTTCAGTCCGCTCTCTCTAGTAATTTTCTAACTAGTCTCCAGTCTTCCATAATATCTGAATCAGGTAGCATGTATACTATGTACGGCGGCGACACAGCCACCTGCCGTCTCCGCCGTCTGCCTCCCCATTCGGAGCCAACAGACCAGAGGTCTACTGTGTGTCTCTCTTCTTCTAGCCTACGAATCTTCTCTAGAATTTCTTCTTTCAGCGACTCGTATGTCAGCCATTTTTCGCTCTGTGGACAATAGAGACGAAAACTGTAAATATTTATTACAAAAGAACTGTTAACACGATGAGACATTACTTAAATTTTAAGTTAATTATTATGCCATAAATGGGTTTTTAGATATGTTATCTATTTAGTGAATAAAGGAACTAGTGTTTTTTTATTTATGTACGTAGACGTAGTTAAACTGTTATTTAAGGCTCTTTACGAGCAGAAATCGACTATGATGAACTAAAATATATGTTAGTAATAAATTATAAAAAAACGGAACAAGTGCGAGTTGAACTCGCGTGAAGAGGGTTCCGTACGATGCTGCACAATATTGAGTGATTTACCATGTTATTTTAATATCATGGACTTACGTGTTAAAAGAATGTGTCCGGAACGATAGGGTGCGTAGGCTGGGCTCCAGAGGCCAATTTATGTCGCAAGTGGGTGACTTGAACAGCGCCCTGGCATTCCCGTTATCCGATGATGCCAGGGAACTGTACAAGATTTACTATGAAAGATTTAATGATAAGATATAATTTAGTAAATTGTATGTATGACCTTGCCCAATGAGGCGACATGTCCTTTATGGAAAAGCCTCAAAATAAAGATTAAAAAAAAAAAAAAAAAAAAAAAAAAAAACATGGACTTCTTATAGGTTTTCCTACAATCTATAAGTAGAAAACTAATTACTGTATATATATTTTTTTCAAAATTTTTGGTTCGTAGTTTTGGAGATGGGGGGGGGGTCGGACAGATGGACACACAAGTGATCCTATAAGAGTTCCGTTTTTTATTCGGACGTACGGAACCCTAAAAAGTCTAATCATAGTTGAATTCTTATATACCACGACGGAAATCGTATTCAAATATAGATTTTCCATGGTTCAGTTTCGATTTTCCCATGGTCACAGAAACAGCGGTATCAAAGAAAAATTCAAACGGTGGGAAAACAAATGAGCTACTGATTTTTTTAATAAGAAATGGATTTGGAATTCTAAGTAGAACCAAAGTTATCGATATTCACACTAGCCAGTATCAATCCTTTCATGATGATTTTTGTGACTTGTATCACCATAATCAACATGAAGGAATTGATAACGTAAGGGGATATGCCAGAAATGTTTAGGGTGGAAGAAAAGATTTCAAATTGAGAACATCATTGATAAACTTTTTTTTATTTTTATTTTATAACAAAGTGAGACATCTCGCTCTTATGGTCGCATTATTATTATTGTACAATAATGCCATCATCGAAAAACTACAATAAAGATGGATACATTTTTTATTGAGTTCCAACTCGTTGTTTTTAATTTTCGTTTGACGTTTAAATCATAATCTACTTATTTTTCTTTCCACAGATCAAAAAACGTGCCGCCTTTAGACTATGCGACGAATTACGCTTTAATACCTCAGATAGCAGGGTGAGTTACATACTTCACCATAAACTTCAGGATGTACGTACGTACATAATATGAAATATATCACGTAAATTTGTATTTCATACATGAACACACTCGGACATGCCTTAGGACATAAAAATTTAGACTACGCCTAGGTTAATTTCACATGATACAATCCTAAAAATATAATAAATACGAAGGTTTCTATGTTTGGGTGTTTATTATCCAATCACGCAAAAACGGCTGAACAGATTTTAAAAATTGCGCGCCACCATAGTCGCAGCAACGAAGATGTAAGGGCGTTTATTACTCATATGTTTTGTCAGGTGTTATATTCTTAAGTTTTCCACGCGGACTAAGTCGCGGGCACCAGCTAGTAATATTATAAATGCAAAAGTATGTTTGTTACTCAATCATGCAGAGACAGCTGAACAGGTTTTGATTAAATTTGGCAAACATATAGTTTATTACCTGGATTACATGTGTGGAAATATGTGGAAATGTAGACGATAAACATTGCTAAGTTTGATATATTGTACAGCGAGTAGTTATATAAATTATATATATATATAAAATATATGTTATTAGATTGTTAGATTGTTGTTATTATGATGTTAAAGAATTTTATAATAAGAAACATTAATTCATTTATTAATATTAATATAGTTTACAAACAATTAAACACAAATATTTGCATGCCCTTGGCGGGTAGAACATACTTTGTACTGTAACTGCTGTATACAAATTAAAATCCTGTAAACATGTGTTCGCGCAAATAAAGATTTATTTTATTTATTTATTTATGAAGCGTATTGAAACAAAAATTTTACTTCGTAAAGACACTTCTGACTAATGACTAAACCTATTTTTTTTTATAGTACATCAAAACAACCAGATGAAACGCCAACCACAACAGTTTTTGTCGAACCGGAACCAGTCGCAGCAGTCACAACGTCTTCATTTGACCCTTTCGCAACTACACCGGACTATTTAGAAGTGCCCATATTGATGCCCAATCCTTTGGGTGCAACAAATGTCAAAATAAAAGAGGAAGTCACTGTAGAATATAATAATTTCGAACCGGATCGCGGCGTGCATCTGAGATCGGTGAAGACACAAACAGACCAAAATTATTACGACATCAGAATACATGGTTTAGAGGTGGAGTTGCGTGAAAGTGAGAGGAAGAGGAAAATATTGGAGAGAGAGTTGAAGGAACTGAGATCTAGAATAAACGATTCGAAGCTCAAAGAGAATTTGAAGAGAATAAAATTGACTGAACTGAATTTGTAGGCATATTAGACGTGATTATAATAATTAATTCAGATGAGACAAAGACAGTTTAAGAATTAGAAATACTTTAAGATTTTTTTTAAGAAGAACTTAATGCCAATTAAGTTGTCTTCAATAATTTGTTTTTATATATATAAAAAAAAGATGACCAATTTGTTTTTTTTTTCTTTTAATCTTCGACAAAAATGACAGTTTTTACATAATATATTTTCTTGGTAAAAACCAAGAAAATATATTATGTAAAAACTGCTAAAATCAATACGAATTATTATAAATGCAGATTCGCTCACAATCAGAGTAGTGTATACAATAAACCTTCCGATATTATAAACGCCATAGGATATAACTAAAGAGCAGATGACGACGGTAAAAAGATTACTTAAAAATATACTTAATGCATTGTTATTTTATGTAGGTAAGTCATAATTTTAGCGGTTTACTGGAGGCAATGCGATTCCGAAGATGGATGATAAGAAGACCAAAAGGCTTTTCTTACAACTTTAACTGGAAGCAATTTAAACTAATTCTTGAAAAATGTGTAAATTATAGAAATTTTTATTTCCAATAGCCTAAGTGTGATGAAGACATATTTAATTAAAGAAATGACGGTATCGCAGAGCGAAACGCTTATACGGGGAACCCAATTTCTCTTTGTTTTAGAATAAGTAACTCTATGAGTTAAGCACTTCTCTGCGAAAGAATGAATTTTGTCTATATTTCAGCTGATGAATAGGGAAGATGATGGTTTACTGGAAGATGATGTGGCAAAGACTTTAAGTTCACAGACTCAATCTTAAGGACCAAATATTATACAAAGTTGAACGTTTTTTAACGAACATAAGTGCTTAAGGGCTTCACTGAGGCAAATGACATTTACTATAGAACTCGCTGGCGGCGGATCCAATTCAACAGGCCTAGAAATGGTGTTTTTTTGTTTTTACCATTAGAACAATACACAAAATAAAAAATTTTATTAATACAATTTTTTAATCTGATATTAACTTATTAATAGGTACAGGATTCATATGCGTGCAATAAGCCGTTTTCGAGAGAATTTTCAATAAAGGTCAAATTCTTCTTGTTTTCTAACTTTTTTTGTGGAGTTTCTATTACTTTAACGAAAATTCTAATCAATACAATGGGTTCTTCACATGTTTAAGTACAATATATATTTTTTTCAAAGCAATTGTCTTGTCCATTTCTTGTAACATTTTCATTAAACAATGGATATTTTTAGTATTTAGGGTTTGTCTCCCCCTTAAATTAAAGGCACATTATTTAAATGTTTGAATGGTAGCGATAGATTGAAAGCCTCAAGCTTCTCTGCATGGATATGAACAAAAGAGAACCTTTAATTTTTTTTCTTAACTCTTATTACATCTTTTATAAAGAATATCAATTGTAAAGGAAGGCATCCTTTAGAAACCGGTTCGCGACGGTGGGCAGCCTTCAGGTAACTAGTTCAGGTATATTCGTTGCAGTTTAGCGACGCATAAAAAAGTTATGTAAGCAAAAATATTTTTTTTTTTATGTTAGCTCGTCAAACATGTTGACGATTCACTTGATGGTATGTAGCCAACACAAGCAACGCCACTGATGCTGCAAGTGCGCTGCCGAATATAGAATGATTAAGGGTAAGGGATTAGGAAGATATTGGTAAAATGTAAGTTATTTACTTATCTATTTTTAATTAAATACATGTAAGCTTTAACAGTAAGCTTAAGAAATACCACCTTTTACAATGGTTATAAATTATTTTAAGTCAGGTTATAAATAAAGAAAGAATAATGTAAGATTATTTAACAAGCTCAATGGTAAATTGGTACCAGCACTCAGAAAACACATTCTTTATGTACCTAGTAAAATCTGCCTCAACTGTAACTACGTAATCTGATGAGAAACTTCCTCAGATCAAATACACATCTTTTTTAATATATAAAAGTGAATCCCCATTTCCCTTGGTCACGGCATCACGCGTGAACGGGTAGACCGACTTTAATTCGGTTTTCACTAATGGAAAGAGGGATAAACGGGAAATGTTCATATATTATTATTTAAAAATTGCATCCCGGGCGAAGCCGGGAGCTGAACGCTAGTTCATAATAATAATTATCAGATTACCGAGCCGATGCAGTGCCGAACCACACACGTGTGTATCGAACTGTCATCGCGCCGCTTTAGGATCAATGGGGTATGGACACCATAGTAGCCGACTAGTTAACCATGTTAGCCCAAAGATTTCTAGCATTCTAAAGAATACGCAGAATCTAAGAATAATCTTGTTAAAAAGTAATAAGTACGTTATTGATAGTGTTTCCTTGCCGACCCGGGGCCTTCGCACGGATAGAATTTATTTATTCAAATAATATAAACAAATTTTCCTCATTTATCTCTATTTCCATTTATGAAAACCGCATCGAAACCCGTTGGGTGGTAAGTATAGAAGAAGTTACCTAGCGGAGATGCAAACAGAGGCGGACAGCGACTAAGGTAAAGGGCCCCTGGTTCGTGCTAGTACGTTATTTCGTTAGTTTTGTTTGTGGCGCAAAAAATAAGCAATTTAAACATTATTTATTTAAATTATTGATTAGTACCAAATCTCTATCATTTAAACTGTCTAAAAAATCAAGTACCAACATTTTGGCGACTAAACTGAGAACAATACGACGCTTGAAACTCTCAATCGGCGACTAACAGCTGTGCGGCGTGCGTATATACCTTGTCACCGTAAGGTTAGCGCTCTTATTTTTTAAGCTTACGGACAGGCAAAGGTAAGAGCATTTGACTAGAACTTTTAATTGTGTTTTTTTGTGTTCCTTAACAATCGATTAGACTTTGAAAAAAGTTATAGCAAGCATAGAATTCCTTTAAAATTGCAATAAATCGACTCACGAAATAGCGGTCAATTTATTTTTCGTGTGTCCCTTAGTTCGTGTCACTACCGAATCAGAGATATTCTGGATACATTTTTGTTGCTTGTGCATTTATATAATAATTAAGATAATTTAAACGTAAATTAAAAAAAATATAATGTATTTAATTAAGTTTCTTATGAGCTAAATTCGGTATATGTTTTATTTACTAGAATTCTTATAATACGGGTTTGAAGTTGACCTGAATTTACATTTTTAAGGTAAATTCGCATAGCTACTACTGGCATGATTTTGTTTTTATTCTGTTTATTTTATTTATTATTATATATTTTTAATTATAAATCGGATAAAATAATTTTTTAATTACATAATTTAAAGAAGATCTACAAATTTGAGTGCGAGAATTTCCAAAAATCAATAATACGAAACAAGGAACTCGATTCTGTTACTTTTCCTCAAGTTCGTGACATCGATACACTCATTTCTCTGTGTTTATTAAGTGGGTATGTATCTTTTTTACTAGAAAACAAAGAAAAAAAATCAATAAGTCATCGATTCCAATCGATGGATTACCAGCAACGCTTATGTTTTGTCTATAAAAGAGTTTTTTAATGATTATTCTTCAAAGTTCAATCATTTAAATTTATTTAAGTTTATTTGAAATTATTTAAATATTTAAGTATTTAGATTTATTAAAATTCATTTAAGTTTATTTTTATTACTAAGTGCATAATTTTGTTTCTTAATCAAGCAAAGAGATAGCAGTAATGTAATATATATATACATTACTGTAATGTATGTACCTACATACCTAATATCAATGTGTATACTTTAGCAAACCAAAGGTTTAGACGAAAAACACATTGAGTTTTGTTTTAAATTTTAATTTGTAAGTAATTTATTTATTGGTATTAAGCTGAATCTCACGCTCACACCTTTTTTATTTAAAAAAAGTCTATCCTGTTTTTAACTATTAAACCCTTTAAATATTTATGTTTTTTATTAATAAATTATCATTACTGACTGTAAAAAATCTTTATCACGAAACAGGGGCCACGAGCTCACGAACTTAGAAGCAGAGCCAAATTTTATCACGAAATAGGGTTCAAACAAGAGGCTCACAAATAAATTAATATAAAAAACAATTCATATTAAAACTATATAATTTTAGGGTGAAATTGCCGGCAAAGTACCAACATTCATCACACAAAACTTTCAAACTGGTATCATGTTTAGTAATATATTTAAAAAATCTTAAAATCTTAAGAGCCTTAACATGCCGAAATAGGGGACATTTACCTTAGTTGGTAATATGTAAGTATGTAGGTACATCGAATGTAGTAACTACATATATTGTAAGTGGTATTTATATGCACTAAATTGTTTATATTCACAATTATTCGATAACAAGTTACGATTTGTATACGGCTTATCAACTGTTTATTACTTTCCAGTTTGTTCCATTTACATTTGCTTTAAATATTTCTCATCTATACTAATATTATTAATAAAGAGAAAAGATTTGTATGTACGTATGTATTTTTGTAATGAACTCAAAAAACTACTGTAAAAATTCTTTCACCTATAGAAAGCTAAATTATCAGCGAGTATCATAGGCTACTCAACCTACCCCTCTCCCCCATTTACCCGCCCCTCCATACAAATGTATGTTTGTAATGAATATACTCAAAGACCACTGGACCCAATTTTAAACTTATTTCACCTACAGAAAGCTACATTATCAGTAACACAGGCTACTAACCCTCCCCCCATCTCCGCCTTTTTTCTCCCCCCCCCGTCCATACAAAATTGCCGTTTTCCAAGAATAATATTTTATAAAGAGACGCGGAAGTCACGTGCAACAGCTAGTAGATCTATATAAATAAAAATGGATCGCTAAATGACGCTAAAATGAATGAAACGCAAAACTCTGGAACGGCTGGACCAATTTGAATAATTATATATTTGTGAAATATTTTTTTGAAGTCCGAAGAAGGTTATGAAGATAAAAATTGGAATCCGCGCGAAGCCGGGGACGGATCGCTAGTACACAAATAAACAAATCCACACGTGAAATAGACAAACACTCACGATTAGGGTTGCCAGGTGTCCGGCTTTAGCCGGACATGTCCAGCAAAATATATACAAGTACGGCCCGCCCGGCTTTTGGTCAACCCCGCAACGGCCAGAATCACGCGGACACGCATGATTCGCGATCTTACAGATTTCTTTAAGAAAACGATATGTAATACATAATATAGAGTCTTAGAGTAATAAATACACAAATAAAAAGAACTGTTTCTTTTAAAAACCAGTGTGTCAGGCTTTTATGGCAAAATGTCCGGCAACACTACCCACGAGGCGTAGTGTCGTAACTATGTCTGTCATGTTGGCTGCTGAAGATTCCTGTGCATAACGTGTGTGCTGCTTGTTTCTACAGTAACTCTAAGAACCGCCATTTTTTTACATTATGAACATGATAATTCTCTATAGGTACTCACATGTTCATACAAAAGAGCTATCCGTGATTTTAAACCATTGTTGTAATCACCTATATTCAGCAAATAAATAAATTATTATTATTCATTTATTTATTTCTTATTTTAATTTGAAATTTTTTACAATATATATGTATATAAAAACCATAAATATTATAAAAAACTTAAAATTAGGTGTCCACTAGTAGCGGAGCAAGGCCCAAGCTACCGGTGGTTAGGGCTGCAGAGTGAGGAACCTCCTGACAATGCGTGCCGTGTCAAGAAGTACCGCCTTCTGTATCTGTCCCTTGATCCAGCTATCTAGCGAGAGCCTCTTAAGATGTTGGTCGAGGCTCTTCGCTATAAGACCGTTATTATTATTATTATAAATGCTCATGACACACGTATAATTTCTCAATTTGTTAACATCTTTTTAGAGTATAATAAAATCAATACATATAATATTTTTTAAAAAAAACACTTATACGTTATGTACACGCATTTATGTTACCGACGACGTCAAAAAAAGAGTTTTTAGAATTTTTACCTGTGCGTTAGTGCACGTTAATTTCAGAAGCGACTTAACCGATTTGAATGCGGTTTTCACTGATGTACCTATTACAATCCGTTTAAAAAAAAAGTTAAGTACACGCTTAAGAAGTCGCGTATATTCCACATACAAAAGGAAATAAACATTAAATTATTTGCAGTAAACACATAGGTACATAGAAGCAAATAATTTACAGCGTAATAATTACAAGCCGAAATGAATTATGATCACGCCAGAAACGGTGCGCCCGCGCACCGCAAAACACAAGATGGCGGCCGCAACTTCCGGGAAAGACGAGGTCGCGCGTTTGCGTCGCAACAGAACGCGGGCCGTATATATTCATTATTCAACACTACACTACTAAGTTGAAGCTTACAGATAATGTAAATGTACGATTTGATTACGGACAACTATGTAAATAGGATGCCGGTATTTGTAATTATAATTCGTCAATAAGTGTAAGTATAACATTTATATTATATGTAATTTTATAGGGATTAAATTTTGATTTTTACGGCGGTTTTCCATTGTGGTTTGTTATTTTTACATATTTATTTTCGATATATAAATAAACTAGCGGCCCGCCCCCGGCTTCGCCCGGCGTGCAATTTTTATATATGAACATTCCCCGTTTATCCCTCTCTCCATTAGTGAAAACCGAATTAAAATCGGTCTACCCGTTCACGCGTGATGCCGTGACCTTTTTATATATAGAGATTTACATTCAACGGTTGTCCTTGACATCGCGCGAAACGCTGTCATTCAAAATGGCCACCGGGCTATTATCGAACTAAAATTGATATTTTGTTGTTCGATATTATCTCGATGATTCATGAGACGAAGATAACGAGACATTTGATTTACTTTTTTTTATGTAGATCGGCAAACAGGCTGACGGTCCACTGATGGTAGGTGGCTACCGTCTCCTATAAAACAAGCAAGCCAAAAGCTGCTGCAAGTGCGCTGCCGACTACAGTAGGATTAAGGATAAGGGATTAGGAGGGGATAGGGAAATGGGCTCCGGCATCCCTTACTCACTCACCGAAACACAACAGCACACGTTCTGCAAGATGGTGGTTACTGCCGTCAGACGGGCTGCCCAAATGACTGCGAAAACGCAGTGTGCCCTGCCTCTACTTTCCAGATCCAGACCAGAGCCAAATTTGAAAAGTTCTTTTTTCAAAGTTGACCCTGCCGGGAATCGAACCCGGGAACCCTAGAACATAGCGTTAAGGCAAGCACCCTAACCAATCATCCAACGGGCTCGTCACATCCTACACATTTTACAGTGGGTACGTATTAAAACATAAAATATTAGTAACAACATTAAATTATATAAAACATCATATAATAAAATATTAGTAAAATGTATATCGTTAAAATGAAACATAGCAAACAAGCAAAAAAGGCTGTTTGTAATATAACACAATATCAAATTCAACAAGTACACAATACAATAATTATGAATGAATATAATTTAATTAAAGAAACCTAAAGGTATCGTTATGCGGTCGTTATTAGAAAATATAAACTTTATAGTCGATTGTATACAACTTTATACAACTAATCTACGACTTATAATAACTTAAAAGTTAAAATATAAACATTAATTGGCTAACGAAGTACCTAGACCTAGACGGATAGCATAAAGGGGGCGAGAGTGATCGAACATGACCCAAAAAAAAATATCTTCTTTTGCCTACAGAAATAAAAATAAGGGTTTCGTGGTGGTCTTAACAGGGTGTACGGTTATTGCTATGTTAAAAGTCGGAGTAAGATGCTACAAATCAAACTGCTGATAGAGACAAATCGGCTAAGGCCCTACTGTATTTATTGATCTTGAGTGAGTTTGGCATACCGATGCAATAAAGATTCCACCATAATGCGTTCCGCCTGCTTTCTTTAAAATTATTAGCTGAATTACAAGAGGAAAGCACAGATGATTGAACCGCTAATCTAATGATTTAAAATACTTTTCTTTATATAGAAATATTAAATAAATTATGGATCAAGAACAAAATTTAAAAGAACGTGGTCTGTTTCTGGACTGATAATTGGACAAGCATGTTTTTCTCAAATTAGAAACTTCAAATTAATACCTCAACACGTTCCTCTAAGAAACGACCCTTTGTAAGTATTGAAATCTTATATGTTAGTCAATTTAAAGATACAGACATTAATAACCTGTTTTGGTATTCTTGAATTGGTAAGTAAACGAATAATTTTTTTTATTCGACGTGTATTTAATTAATTTGGGACCAAGCACTGTAGCTTGGTCCAAATTAATTAAACAAGCGAGAAAGAGTTCGCGAAAGCGTAAATCGTCGCGGTGGGGAAATGTCATTACTGCAGAGTCCAGGAAGTGAGGGATTGCCGGACGAAGTGGTTCTTAGATCTGAGTCCGGCAATTCTCATTCCGGTCGAGGCTGGTTATAGTGCTTTTCTCAATAAATGTGAGAAAATAATGAAACACGCCCCCGCCTACTACGCCTGTGACAGCGGCGGGCGCGTTCGTGAAGACTCGTGAAACTTCGGGTTCCATCGGGCTGAGCAGCGGCCAGGAATGAATTTTCATACAACATTCTTGGCCTGGGCCGAGAAAGAAACGCATGAGCCAAGAATTACAAATTTCGTGGCGTGTTTTTAGTACAAGAATGCCTACATTTCCGAGCATGTTTGAAAAAAATACCTTTGTTGTTTCCGTAATTACATTTGTTTTTTTTTTTTATTTATTAGACGATTGCAAACTTGCTTTTTAAATAGGAGACAGTTTTGTAAACCGATTCGATTTATGGTATAATATTTTTTCTATTGCTATAACCTAAACTATCACGGGCAAAAAAATTTCGAGAAAAAAAATCAAGAGAGCTTAGCTGTATTAATAAAACTTTAGGATTTCGACAAGGATTTGATCGCTGGTTTTGCTTAGTAACACGACAAAATGTTGAAACTTGAACAAGATCACATAATGTCTCTTTCGGTGGGGGCTAATCCACGAGGAAATCCATGTCGGGCTTCTATAATCCATTAGGTACGTAAGTAGATGATGGTAAGTACATAACATTATACATGTAAATACTCAAGACGAATTAAACGAGTTTATTTCGAGGAAATCTTGAGAGCTTATTAAAAGTTACTCTCGGAAGTAACTTCACGTCAAAATATTTCTTACTGAACGACAATGCTATTTTGTTTGCTTGAAATATTCAAAGACTAATAATTTTACTGAAGTCTGCGTTCCGCAGTCATAGGGCGCAGTCTGTCTGGCGGCAGTAGTGAATGAATGAAATAATGGTACGTGTGCTGAGTGCCAAAGTCCATTCCCTATTCTCACATTATTTCTTACCTTTATAGTAAGATTAGTATTCCCTTTAGTTAGGTCTATAGGCTATGTGCCGTTTAATATATTAGGCATATCGTACAGCCGAATAAAAACAACGTAATGCTAAGGCAATGCGATTTTTTTGCCATATGATGCTGAAAGCTCATATTGCTCAGCGAGTTATGGACAAAGACATGGATATGATCCATGTCTTTGTGCTATGATAGCCAAAAAAAAGTTAAGTGGCTTAACTTAGCAATTTGTCTATAATTATGTATATTATGTCTGTTGCCCGTCTTGAAGATAGGAACTACGAAGAGCTCTTCCAAATTCCAGGGCAATACCAGTATGAATTTTGAACCTTCCTCGTTTAACGCCCTTTCTATTAGGGAAAACAGATTGAAAATCCATTGCGAGGCTTAGGAGGAGTTAGAGAACATATAGACAGTAATTTCAATTTCAATACTACGAGTATGTAAGGAAGTTGCTCTTATACTACACCCAAACAACATTAAAAGACAACACGGTAGGTATTCTAAGATTAATGTTTGACAGGCAGTCTTATAAAGAGGTTAAATAAACACATTGACCTCTTTTGCATTACACATTCGAGTGAAGAATATGTCTGACTTTTCTGTTCTAAAATATATACAACATAAGGAAAGAGAGACATGATAAGAATAATTTATTATTAAGATCTTGTTATCTTAAGATTAATAACATAACCTGATTAAGGAGTATATATATTTTATGAATAGTAAGTCACTCCAGAGTTGTATTAGTTACTTTTACAGTAATAAGTCAAGCTGGGAGCTGGCAGAACTCCTTACGATATTTATTTTTTATTTTTACCAGCTATTTCCAATCACAGTGAAACAACGACAAACTAATTTATTCATTAAATACTCGTACGTTTTAAAGAAACACTTACAGACTTCATTATCGCTTAAATAAATCAGCGATTCTGATATAACCTTAACTCCAAAATATATTTATGTTTTGTATAATTTTTTTAAATGTGGATATTACTTTTTTTTTATTAAATTGACTAATATCTTTATTTTTATGTTAATCACATAACAGCTACCGCCAGTTTCGTAAATTATTTTAATTTAAAAAATCAAATAAGTATGTTGAATATTGAATCTATTGCTACTCTTTTTTTTTTAATAAAAAGATGGCCAATCTATCCGCGTAGAAAAGATGGGCCGACCATGGAGCAAGCTCATCCAGAAGATGCCTATTCACTCGAACTTTGAAAAGATTCGAGCTCGGAAATAGAGACGCCGCCGGCGGGAGTTCCAGTCCTTAGCAGTGTGCATTATAAAAGATGTTTTAAATTATTTTAATTTTAATTAATTTTGAGTTTTTAATTGTCTTCAATTAGAGGAATTTCCACAAGGTGAGTAAACCAGCGAAACGGCTGCATGTCCGATAGAAGAAAGGGGAAGGCGGTATGATATCATGCAGTTCTCGAGCACACTCTCCGAAGTACATCATATAGAATACACACAGACAGGCAATTTTCCATTTATGTGCCAGGCTCTGCAGCTTAGTTCTTACTAGCTGAACTCGGCCACGCTTCGCTGCGGCCCGTACGGCGGCGGCGTACGCATGCGGCGCGTGGTACTGTACACTGCTTATTCATATATAATACTATTTATCGTAGCTTGATGTTATATAGCCTTGCTCGATAAATGGACTATTCAAAACAAAAATAATTTTTCAATTCGAACCAGTAGTTCCTGAGATTAGCGCGTTCAAAAAAACAAACAAACTCTTCAGCTTTATAATATTAGTATAGATTAACGTACCGCCGCTAATAAGCCTCCTAGCTCTGCGATCCACGGAGTGGATTGCGGTAAATTGGTATTTTGCTGAGCCACCCCAAAGGTGAGAGCAAAACTCCATGCAAGATTGGACTTGTGCCTTATACAGAAGAGCTGTCCAGGTGTGAAGCATCGCTTCACTCTATTTAGGATGCCCAGATTTTGCCGCTGTTTGGGTTTTGGGCTCGATAGAAGTGACGAAGTTGAGATTTGAGAACAACCTCATGCCAAGAAGATCGAGATCATTGGTCACGGGTACGGATGCACCTTGGAAAGTTGGAGCCAAGTCGAAAGGACTCCTTTTCGCAGTTCCTTTTCAAATACCGTTCCACTTGCGGACCACTAGACGTGGGCAGGGGTTTCATCCCTTCGTGGTCGATGTATGTACCTCGATCACGAACAAAGCGTTTCAGTTCCACCTTCCTTGTTCGAACTGCCAAGGAGTGGAACTCATTGCCTGCGTCTGTGTTCCCACAGAACTACAACCTCGGGGTCTTCAAAACTAGGGTAAATGGGCATTTACTAGGTAAGCGTGGTCCACCTTCGGCCACATCTGCACCTCACATCAGGTGAGATAGTGGTCAAGCGCTACCTCGATTTCATAAAAAAAAAAAACAATTTCTTAATAAAGTCAACGGAAGTTTCAAAAGGATTTCTCTCCGAAAACATGGGCGTTCCGTGACAATAAGACACTTACTATGCGCGAAGAAGTGCCGTATAATTTAAATTATGCGTGTAATTAATGACTTAAAATATTCTAGACGGTCTAAGCTAAGCTAAGCATAACCTTAAATGTCAAAATATTTTGATAAGAATAATTTTCTTGTAGCTTTAAAGTTGAGGTCACAAATTGCATAAATACATTAGCATTTCTTGGGAACAAACCCCATTTATGTTATGTGCCTCTATTCCCTCAAAACAATCGTTTGCAGCGCACTTGCAATACCGATCACTCTCTTCGTGTAAACAGGCAACCTTCAAGTGGACCGTCAGCCTGTCTGTTAATTTTAAATTAAAAAAAAAACCATAAACTTTGTAAGTATATACTTCAAATTGAAATAGTGTTACGAGTAACCCAAATAGCATGATCATTGACATTTTTCAATTGTACGTCGATATTAGAATGCTTCAAAGTAGCTCGAGTATGTCAAATATATTAAAAATGGTCATAATATTATTTATATATAAAATTGACTATAATAAAAAATACACATAAAAAGATAATATAAAAAATATGTAATAATTCTTAAATATTTATTTCAATCAAAAAAGTATAGGGGGCAATTCGTCCACTATAAGTTGATCCCTCTTCCCATGCTATATGTAGGTATTTCGTGGATCAACTTCTAACTGGTCGTCTTATTTGTTTCAGCTGGCTAATAATATGACAAATAAACAATTTATGTAATTTGTTTTCATGAATGCATTTTTTCTTGAATATTGTTTTTTTACTACACACTAAATAGACATACCAACTAAAAAAAATAAAATTATATATTTTTATTACAAATATTAATATTACCTTTATTTGTGCAACACAAAACATTTTTGTTATAAAAGTCTAAAGGTATTTTAAATTAATTATATTTAAAAAAAAAGAGTATTTATTTCATTATTTATCAATTATAAAACAAACTGCAATACAGAAAATGTTAATTTTGATCTCGTAACAATTTAATATTAATAATTAGAAAACTATGTATTATCAATACATTTATATAGAAATACATATAATAAATGGTACAAAAATAATATATATTTGTAAATTATTGAAGTTCGTAGCACGTCTACGAAAGTGCTACGAGCTACGAGGTCACTGATTTATAAAACGCATTTTAATTCCTCCGGCGTGGGGTTTGGAATTTCCATTTACTTTCGTAATTTATGCGCTGCATTATTGTTTTTTAAAGCGCCTCTAGCGGGCGCGATTGGAACTAACAAAAATTAAAAAAAAAATGTAAATTACTAAGCATTGCTTTTGAATTAACCATACATTAATATCATTAGAAAAGTTTCCAATTTATTCAAAATTCAAATTAAAGTGTTCAATCTATCCAATTTTTTCTGCTCAATCGTATTATTAATAAATCTACACGAAAAACTTCCTCGTTTACCGCTCATTCCATGATTAAAAACTGTATCAAAACCGTTGAGTGGCTTAGAAGAAATTAGTGGAGATATAACATACTGAGGCGGAAAGCGAGTTTATTTTTATGTGTATTGTAGATGTCTTCTAAGGGTAGAAAAATGTAAAATGTATTCCAGAGCCCATTTCCCTATCCTCTCCTAATCCCTTATCCTTAATCCTGCTATAGTCGGCAGCGTACTTGCAGCAGCTGTGGCGTTGCTTGTGTTATAGGCGATGGTAACCACCTACCATCAAGTGGACCGTCAGCCAGTCTGCCGATCTTAACATAAAAAAAAAACTTATGATGTGATGTCAAAGTTATGAAACAGCTTAGAAAACGAAATCTATGCTCGTCTGGTTATGTAAATGTTTACAACTTAATAGTTATTTTAGAGTAAATTTTGTGAATTTAGTATCTCATTTACTTTCATTAACTAGTATTAATATTAACTCTCTGGAAGTGTAATGTAAGGATTTTTTTGTACTGCATATGTCAAGCAAAGATTCCGGAATAAATTTAAAGAAACTAAAGTTTTGTGAGAGAAAGTCTAGATCTAGTCTAGATCGAGTCCATTGCCAAAACAGCTGCCAAAAAGCTGGGCATCCTTTCCAAGGTTAAACGGTATTTCACTGCGAGGCAGCTCCTGGACTTATACAAGGCACAGGTCCGGTCTTGCATGGAGTACTGCTGTCACCTCTGGGATGGGTCTGCCCGTTACCAACTGGCCGCACTGGACTCGATTGAAAGGCGAGCAAAGAACCTTATTGGCAACGACACCCTTGTGGATTCCCAACTTCAAAGCCTGCAGCATCGCCGAAAAGTAGCGTGCCTATCGATTTTCTATCGTCTACACTATGGAGAGTGTGCATCTATGTTGTACGATTTAATCCAACCGGAACCGTTCCACTTGCGGACCACTAGACGTGGGCAGGGGTTTCATCCCTTCGTGGTCGATGTACCTCGATCACGAACAAAGCGTTTCAGTTCCACCTTCCTTGTTCGAACTGCTAAGGAGTGGAACTCATTGCCTGCGTCTGTGTTCCCACAGAACTACAACCTCGGGGTCTTCAAAACTAGGGTAAATGGGCATTTACTAGGTAAGCGTGGTCCACCTTCGGCCACATCTGCACCTCACATCAGGTGAGATAGTGGTCAAGCGCTACCTCGATTTCATAAAAAAAAAAAAAAAAAAAAAAAAAAGATCTCGATATGACTAGATATCTATTTGTCTAGAGATTGGAAAGTCAAAATAACAAAAGAATAAGCGGCGACTAAAATTTTGAAATTTGAAATAAAATTGTTTATTTATTTATATTATGGCTACAAGCAGTCATTAGTAACATATTACATTATGTAAATTAATATAAAGGACGCATAAAAAAAAATGATGAAATCGCAACCAGTCTAGTTTGCTATAATAAGTATAATACTCCGAAATTAAAAAATACAGCCAGCAAAATTGACGGCACTGAGTGCTTCACGAGAATACATCACCAAAATGGCGGCCAGGCTCTTTAGCCTTTTGCGGGGCTTGTAGCGAAATACATTTTTAATACTAGAGCAGTTCAATAAAACTTTATTTTCATGGAGCAACAAGAAATGGGTACAAGTTTTTATTATATAGTATATTTTACAACACAAAAAAAAAAAGAAAAATCGCATGTAGTTTTTGTGCAACTTGAGTTTAGCTAAACAATAACTTCTAAATTATGTTTAGAAGCTATTGGCTGAGTCATTAATATCTTATTTATCAAAGTAAAAATAATAATAATAATAATAATATAAGGACGTAATTTGAATCTTTTAATAGTCCATTCTTTTGGATTAACCACCAATTCGGAACGCATGTTCTAGAAGTGGCAAGAAAACCAAGTTGTTCTTTTGAAATCCAATTTGCTATAAAATTTTACAATAACAAATAATCTGGCATTAAATACATATCTACAAATAAGCCTTTTGTAGATATGTAGTTTCTGTTTTACTATACTCTTTTAAATCGGACTTGAATATTATAGGAGTGTTTGCATTGATATACTCGTATATAAAGAAATTATTGATTTTTCTTAAGCCTTGTTCGATGTACAGCCAACTTATTATTATGTGTTGTATTATATTCAAGACAATTGTCCATATTAACAAATAAATGACGGTTTTCATATTTATATTGATACTAGGTCGTTTGTTCAAAGATCATCGAGAAAATCCGAGTAGGTATAATAACTTTTAATCGATCAACATCTGCTTATTAACGTCTTATTGTAGAAAAAAGTCGAAGTAAAATACACCTGGATAAGATCTCGGCAGTTTTCGATGAGGCTATAATAAGTTAAAAACTCCGGCTTCATACATAGAGAAGGGCGAGGGCATAAAGTACAGTCAGCGTCAAAAAAAATCGAAAGAAGCGCATTTTCAGAATGACATGCATTAAAATTGGAATGAAAACTTCAACATTTGTTATGGGAAAGTGCAGCAGGATGGTAAATGGCTACCGGTGCCTATAAAAGCAAGCAACATAAAGGAGTTCTTACTGCACTCTTTGCACAAAATTGGAACTGGTGTGAATTTTTAAATGTAATATTTATAATTTTCAGAAAAAAAAATCCAAAAATGGACACAGTCAGTTCAAAAGGTATTTACGACTTGTTGTTTCTTTATAAACTAAAATCTAATGCTGTCATCATGCGATTTTTTGACGCATAATCAGTATTCGTGTTTGATTCGCTTAAATTCAATTCATTGGAGGATAAAATATATAGGTCTCTTTGTACAAATTAAACCAATCAAGATAACTGCAATAAAACTCGCAGAAATTGTAACAGTAAAAAGCCTGTAGAAGACTTGCTCCACTTAAAATTCATATTTTAAATTAATATGAACGGTATGAACATGAATGCGTAATAACCGGACAACATGCGATCAGACAAAACATTAGTCGCAATATTGCAAGTCGCAAATTCTTTCCCTACGGGAAGAAAAAAAAATCTTCCTGATGAAGGTCAAAAGAGCTTTGTTTTATAGCAGCTTAGGTAATTATGTCGTATGGTTAATTATTGTGGAATATATTCACAATTTAAATATTTTTAATAAAGAAGAGAGCTGTTCTTGCTATCTATAAAATCCCAGGCAACGTTTTCACAGTACATTTATGAAAATTCATTGAAATATTGACAAAATTAAGAAACATTGTGACTTTCAAAATTAAAACTGAAAGATAATGTAGTTAGTTCAAAACTCCATAAAGTAAGCAATTACCAACGATACACAACAACTAGCTATAACTAAATTTAAATAATTTAATCAAATGAATTTTACGTACAAAGGCTATTTATTATAAAGTATAAAATTACTTTGCTGATAAAGATGCAGAATCACATTTTTTTTTAAATATTGTTTTTAATGAAACAGCTTTCGAAACCGGTAGTGGAATACTTAATTACGTATAATTGTATTGTCTCCGGCTTCGTACGGATGCAATAAGTTTTCGGGCTTTTTTTCTCTTGAAAAAAACGAAATATTTGAAAAAATGGTAAATAATCAAGTAATTTTTACAGTTCTGGTGCGATTACGTCGTCACAAATACTGATACACGAAATTACCATTACATTTATTACTTTAAACCGTAAAACAAGTAAATTCTTATTAAATACCAGCTGGGACCGCAGCTTCGTACGCGTGGTATTCGGTATAACTCATATTTTTTTGTTTGTGAATCGATTGGAATGAAACAAACACTAAATGTTACGGGAAGCTTGCTATTATACATCAGTGAAAACCACATTCAAATCGGTTAAGCCGTTTCTGAGATTAGCGTGCACAAACGCACAGACAACAAGCGTGCACAAACTCTCAGCTAGTATGTAAATAAGTTTAATAAGCAACTAAACTACACTGAGAAACCAGTGTTTCCACAGCACATATAAATTATTATAATTTATACAGTACCTTAATATACATTAAAATATAGATGCAAGGAGAACTGTCAAACAAAATTATTCATGATGAATATTTTGATTCAAAGCAGTACCTGATTTCAGTTAAAGAACAAAAGGAAAACAACAGTAAATTTTACATTATTTAATAAGTAACCAAAAGGAAACAAAAAACTGAAGGAATTACTCCCGCATAATTTTGTTTTGTTTTTGACTTAAAGATAATTTTGTTTTAATTTTGACTTTGTTTTTGACTTTCATCTTTAAGTTAGCCGAGTGTACAGAGCAGTGGGTATTGTATATAGTCTGTATATAAAGTTAATATATACGGCCTATGTACATAGAAGTCTGCATCGCGCGTCACAGACATGCGCCGTGGCCCGATCGATTTTCTCTTCTTTACTTCACCCGTTGCTAAAGCAACATCATATTTTTAACTTGTTTATGTAATATAAATCAATTTCATGAATCAAAGTTTAACGTTTTAGAATCATTTAAGAGACCAAACGAATTTCATTTTTAAAAGAGGATCGACTTTTGTGTTGAGATTATTTAAAAAAACATAATTTATGAAATTGCAACTGAATTCAGTACTGAAAAAGCTTAACTGGACTGATTTTTTTAATGTTAAGATCGGCAGACAGGCTGACGGTCCACTTGATGGTAGGTGACTACCTTCGCCTATAACACAAGCAACGCCACAGCTGCTGAGTGCGCTGCTGACTACAGTAGCATTTAGGATAAAGGATTGGATAGTAAAATGGGCTCTGGCATCTCTTACTCACTCACCGAAGCAATACAGCACACGTTATTTCACATGTTATTTGCTGTTATTTCACAGTGATCTCTGTAAGGGGGTGGTTACTGCCGCCGAACAAGCTGCCCAGTTAATGACCGCGAAACTCAATGTGCTCTGTCACTAGTTATTAAGAAATTAGTTGAAAATAAATGATACCAACTAAGAAAAATCGAAATTTATGTATGAAAATTATTGGCTTTTGTTTCGGCAAATCATTACATTACACTACTACAGAATTGTTTGAAAACCAAAGGACTGTTTGAAAACTACAGATTCGTATTTCACCATACAGATCGGAGCTTGCAAATTTTGACTTTTCATGTACGATTTACTAACCCGTGAGCTACAGATGCAGACCATAATGACGCCATAATAACGCTTCTCTAAACAGTTCCAAAGAATGATAGTTCAGGAAAATTTAATAACAAATCAGACTTTAACTCCCTCAGGTGCATTTTTGATATAAGCTTTTAGAAGTTAGTAATATCGATCGGTGAAAGAAAGAAAGAAAGAAATGGTTTCGATTACATCCTAAAAAAAGAACAAAATTAGGTTTTTCCAAAATATACAAAAATGGTAATACTTTGAAGAAAAAGTTTCAGATTATTTTACATAAAAATGTTCATGTTACTTTTTTTGCTAAAAGTAAAATTAACAGAGTTAGGAGGTTAGAAGATAAGGGTCGATACTGAAAATTTTTAAAAATACATATATCTGTCAGCCCTTATATCTCTTACCATTTTTGTATAATTTGGAAAACCGGGTGGTATCTAAAATTTCTTTTACATCTAAAATATTTCATATCATGATGATATATCAAATCTTATAGGAACTTATATCAAAAGTGAACTTTTGATATAACATAGGCTATATTTCATTAAAAAAAAAATTATCATCCTACGAAAATTACAATAATGTAACACAATGTATTTGATATTTTAAAATTCTTTAGTCTCTTGTAACTTTTATTCCAGATATTTTAGGAGGAATTTTGTACAGCTCCAGTTTTGTTCTTTTGTATAAGAAAAATCGGACCAAACTCGATCGATATCGTCTGACGTTGCGAGCGTTTTCCTATGGGGCCTATCTGCTTGATATATTGACGAGTTATGAGCCACTTGTTGATTTTTTTGTGATTGTTATAACTAAAATTCGATTGTGTTGCCACCTATCGGGTTCAATTTTATTTTCAAACCATATGTTAAATTCACGTCAATGAACGACGGTTAAATTATTTGAATATTCTTCGTACTAAAATACTAAAATCGCGATTAAAAATGGGGGGTGGGGGTAGGAAGGTGAAAAATACTTTACGACCTACCAAATATACAAAAAAAATCATAAAAACACTGTGACAAGAGAATTTTATATATATTAGATATATACATTACGTAAGAAATTGACATTATGACGGTGTACAGTAAATAATATTTATTGTACACCGTCATAATGCTAATTTCTTTAAATTTATTTCTCAAAGAAGTGGCCTATGTCTGAATTTATAATATCAATCAATCCCATCAGTAATAAAAAATAACAAGGTCAATGCTTGTACACTATCTAAACGTGCACACAAACCCTGAACAAATATTAGCACTTGCTTGCTTAAGTGGAGATTGCTTTAGCAATATAGCTTTTATTGTTGAACACTAAAGACTTTTTCCGTGTGTTTTGTTGTCTTATCCGTTAAGTATGTTTATATTGAGTTCCTTCAATCACAAATTGGAAAGACACTCTTTTGCCTGAAAACAAAATAACTAAAAGCATACAATACAAATACATCTTTTTATATATTTCAAAGAGTGGCGGATTCAAGGGGGGTCCATATAGTAATTAGGTGGAAACACCTCAGAAGAAAGATCGTTCTAGAGTGCGCGCGTCGCCGGGATAAAGTTTTTCTACCCATCCAGACCGTGTGTACGAGGGCTGTTCCAAAAGCTTTTAGTGAAATGAATAATAGTTAGAATATCAAAATTTTAAAAAACATAAAAAAAATAACTATTTATAGCCAGCATGATTTTCACCGAGGAGGTTTCACATTTAAAATAGTTTCAGGAGAAAGGAAGTAATATTTACTCTGTGGTTAACAATTTTTGGAAGGGGCATCTTATCCAAGTAATGCAGATGAACTCCCGCACGCGCTATACGGCAGTAAAAATGAATTATTATAATACATAGTACAGTAAAAAGATAACTTGTGAAAAGATAGTTGCCTGTTTCTCAGTCATAAAAAAGCGATGGAAACGATAATTACATATAATGATAGTTATACTAACATTCAATCACTACAAAATTTAATCTCTTATAGCGATTCAATATGTCTCTAAATAGTAAAGAATTTATAAAATCAATAACATAAGAAATAAAACAATCTATACTTAAAATCGTAAAGGAGCCGTGTCTGTACCTTTAATATTTTATCAGAAAAGCAATTTGTACTTATGTTAACGAGGTCCAAAAAATAGTATTTAGAATTTTTGTCTGTTTGATTAGCGAGCGTGCGTGAGATTTGTGCGCTCTGTGCACGCTAATCTCAGAAATGGCTTAACCGATTGAATGCGGTTTTCACTTATGTATTGTAGCAAGCAAGTATTGTACAAACAAAAAAGTTACGCGCGCTATACCAAATACCACGCGTGCGAACTTGCGGGCTCAGCTAGTATAGAAGTAAGTAGGTTTTGTAACTATTGACCATTTGTGCGGATCATTTCATAATAATAAATTATTGTAACATTACATATTAACGTATAAAATTGATTTCATTATTCAAAATAAAAAATACGAATTAAACCTAATTTTCATTCTATTAATATTTAAGGGATTTTGACAATCAGCTCTATTCCGTATCATTCACTTTATGGATAAAGCAACCGTCATAGACGTATTAACCTTTAAAAACAAATATCGCATTTTGTATCCTACCTAACTTTTATTTTTTAACGTTATACTTTACATAAAGGACAGTGCATAACCACTGCTGTTAACTCGTATGTTATTTTTATTTTATTTTATTTTTATTTTTACAGTTTTAGGAAAACTTACAGCTAATAGAATACAATGTAGTCACAGAATAGAACATCAATGGCCAATTGAAAGTTTCCACATATAGGTAGATGACATACAATATATGAAGTAGGTACGCCACTTGACCAAACAAATTTACCTATATTAAGTAACAATTTATTACACTTTACAAAATTTAGTCTCAAGTAATTTTAAAGGTTGTGTTTAAATGTTTACAGTATTCAAGTAAAAAACTTAATCTTAAAAACGCAAGCTAATTTTTTTTATTTTTTAAAAAAGCTGTTAGCAAGTATATTTTTGAGCTGCCTGGGCGATGTATGGAATAGGTCAACATCAAACTGCATAGAAACAGTATTAAAACACGCACTCGCTCGCATCAGGTAGCTTATTTTTCTTATAGCTAGTTTTGGCATCAGGTATGTGAAGTGCGCCCAATCGTCTACGAGAATAAGGAACACGTAAACCAATAAGTTGTAAAAGGTCAGAACAATCTATCCACCCATTAGCGATCTTAACCAAATAAACAAGATCAGCTATACGCCGTCTCTCATATAGTGGCAGAATGTGGAATTTTTGGCAACGCTTCGTATAATCTGATATGTATAGATTTGACCGAAACTGTAAATAACGTAAGAACCTTTTCTGTATGCGCTCAATGCGTGTAATATAAATATTATACGCCGGATTCCAGACTTGTGAGCAATACTCTAAGTGACTTCGAACGTAAGCACAGTATAGAATTTTGAGAATTTTGATAGATTTAAAGTCCGCTGACATACGCAAGATGAATCCTAAAGTTCTAGAAGCTTTATTTACGACAGTATTTATATGTTCGTCGAATAATAATTTAGAGTCAAAAACTATTCCCAGGTCACGAATGGATTTTACCCGAGTTAAATCAGTGTTTTTTAAATTGTATGTGGTTGTGACTGGAAACGGTTTGCGAGTATATGAGCATACATAACATTTATTTACGTTTAAATCTAATTTATTAATTAAACAATAATTTTCAAGTCTAATGAGATCGTCTTGTAATAGTTGGGTACACTGATAAGATTTAATAGGGCATATTATTTTCATGTCGTCAGCGTAAAGTAATATTTGGAATTATGAAAACACAAGTGAATGTCGTTAACAAAAATGTTAAATAAAAGCGGACCCAACAACGAACTCTGGGGTACGCCAGATGGTATTGGCATCGCCAATGAGGTGTATCCATTAAGCACCACAGTCTGGCATCTGTTCTCAACGTAAGATGTGAACCATCGGTACAAGTTTCCCCTTATGCCTATAGCTTGGAGTTTACGCAACAGCAAGGTATGGTCTATTCTATCGAAACACTTACTATAGTCTGTGTATATGACGTCGACTTAAGAAGGCCCAGACATATGTTCTGACAAGTAGTTACAACACATAATTAGGTTTGACGTAGTAGATCTGCCTCTTATAAAACCATGCTGTTGTACTATAAAAATATGTTTTAGGCACGCATATAACTGCTTGTGAACGACCCGCTCCAATACTTTTGCAAAAAGGCAGAGTTTGGAAATGGGTCTGTTATATCACAACATAACCTCTATTTTGACATCTTGTACTTTATATAAAGGCAATTATTATACTTTATCTAACATCACTGTAATAGTTCACGTTATACTTAGGAGTGGATAGGGAAATGGGCCCTGGCATCCCTTACTCACTCACCGAAACACAACAGCACACGTGCTGTTATTTCACGGTGGTCTTCTGTAAGGGGGTGGTTACTGCCGCCAGACAGGCTGCCCAAATGATTGCGAAACGCAGTGTGCCCTGCCACTACTTTCCAAATACAGACCAGAGCCAAATCCAGACCAGAACCCTAGAACAGAGCGTTAAGGCACGCACCCTAACCACTCATCCAACGGGCTCGTCAAAGTACTGTTAAGGCATATTCTGATATTCGATGTTTATACTCCAGTAAATTGTAATTAACCATGAAGTATTTTAAATACTAGTTAAATATGGTAGTAAATTGGCGAGTTTCAGGGCATACCCATAACTTAGTAACAACGCCTTTAGGGATGCCAGAGCACATTGCCTTATCCTTTATTCTTCCTGCGTGATCCTAAAGCCGCATATTGTTGCATAGGTCTATATGGTATACATACTATTTTTGAACTGGTTTTGATTACTGGTTGATAGGTATCAGCCATAGCCAAAGATCACAATACAACTACTCCAAGAGAGACAGTGAGCATATGATGTATGAATGTAAGTCAGAACAAAGACGACCACTAGGAGTGAATGCAACATTTATGACTTCGTAACAATAAGTGTCAGTTCAACGAACGATCTACAACCAAGCCCATGTATGTTTTAGTTTAGTTAGTAACAATCTAACATTTATAACCCAACTAGCTGACCCAACCCAACCCAACTAGAATCAATAGATGTTGTATTAACTTATTAGCTGAATTAAATTAAATTCCTTAATAAATGAATAGTCAAAACGAATTAAGTTCCATAAATGTATCAAAAGGAAATTATACAAAAATCAAAAATAAATCTGTTTTAATTACATTGAAATAAATGTATTGAAGCGAATCGAAATAATTCGTGTATTATTATTTTTGTTTCTGTTATGTATCAGACATGGCGTTGTATAAGATTTTTTTTTTGTGATTTACTTTAAGTATTGAGTATGGCATACTGAGTATGGCAGGGGTTTAAGGTTGCGTATCTCAACGATTACTGACCCATAGACGACGCGAGGAAACACCGTGGTTTTTTAGTGAGTAGAAATCCCACATATGGGATCATATATGAGATCACGATCACCATATTGTGATATCCCGGGGCTCTGGTTCCAGATTTTCCCACGCAAAAAGGCCACACTGCGTTTAGTAGTCATTTGGACAGCCCGTCTGGCGGCAGTAATCACCCTTTTCGTGAAA
Organism: Bembecia ichneumoniformis; assembly: GCA_910589475.2. Lineage (NCBI taxonomy): Eukaryota > Metazoa > Arthropoda > Insecta > Lepidoptera > Sesiidae > Bembecia > Bembecia ichneumoniformis. Next base: position 16,088,564 of record OU342535.1, read on the forward strand.
TAACAACACGTGTGCTGTTATGTTTCGGTGAGTGAGTAAGGGATGTCAGAGTCCATTGCCCTATCGCTTTCCTAATCACTTTATCCTTAATCCTGCTATGGTCGGCAGCGCACTTGGAGCACCTGTGGAGTTAGTTGTGTCATAAACCGTATGTCTGTCTGACGACCTTAATACATTAAAAGAACTTTCCAATGTCCGAGGAAACTTCTCGAAGCCGAGACGAACAAAAAAAATCCATCGAAATCTGTCAATCCGTTCTCGACATATCAACAAAAAAACCGTTCCATACAAAATATATGAGAAATTGAATTTGTTTTTCAGATGTTTTAGTAATAATTGACGTTTTTTTTTCTTTTGTTCATTTGTGTTGGAAGCCAACATAAATTGAGGCGAATATGACTTCGCTTTTTGTTTGAAGAAGCTTTGGTTTAATTTTAATTAAAGGAATAACTTCACTTTATAAAAACACAGCTTTTCACTTTAATAGTTTATTGAAACGTATTGACTTTGACATATGGGCCAGCGCCTAGAACACTATCCGTTCTATCTCAGAACGATACAGGATACTACATCTCACACAGAGTAGTATACAAATGTTATGTTTTTAACAATTTGTCATTTGTTTTATATTTAAGAAGCTTGATATATTTTCCTTAGTTTACACAAAATAAATTTCTGAACGCACGAATAAATATTTGACAACCAATATACATATACATAATATGTCAATCCTTTTTCATTACTGACATTATTGCACATTTTTAAAATCTAAAATACGCCATTATCCGAATATTGTGGATATTCATGTCGATTCGAAACCTTTATTTAAGGGGGAGACAAACCCTAAATACTAAAAATATCCATTGTTTAATGAAGATGTTACAAGAAATGGACAAGACAATTGCTTTGAAAAAAATGTATATTATACTTAAACATGTGAAGAACCAATTGTATTAATTAGAATTTTCGTTAAAGTAATAGAAATTCCACAAAAAAGTTAGAACACAAGAAGAATTTGACTTTTATTGAAAATTCTCTCGGAAACGGCTTATTGCACGCATATGAATCCTGTACCAATTAATAAGTTAATATCAGATTAAAAAATTGTATTAATAAAAAAAAATATTTTGTGTATTGTTCTAATGGTAAAAAAACACCATTTCTAGGCCTGTTGAATTGGATCCGCCGCCAGCCAGTTCTATAGTAAATGTCAATTGTTTCAGTGAAGCCCTTAAATACATTCTTTAATTTGAGGGGAGAGTTTACCGTATCGACGGGATGAGCAAATGTTTGACGTTACGAAACCCATGAACATTTTGTATGGGGAAATGTTTTTTCTTTTATTTATTTTTATTTCGTCAATTTTCCAATGTTTTTAATAGTCATTCTGCTATTCGGAACGGAGACAAATACAACAAATCTAAAACTATGAAAATCGGTCCAGCCGTTCTGGAGTTACAAGTGTTCGAACAAACCCGACTTTTTTTATAGATAACAACGTTCATAATATAATATTATAAAACACTCATGTCTACAGAGTAAATACACCCTAGTAAGACTCCGAATATGAGTAGTTTTTGAGGCCTCTGTTTTATCCACGATTTCCCTTCTGGTTTGTTTAATATTCTGAGCATGATTGATTATTCTGATTTCTGACATTATATATCATATAAGGTGACGTGTGTAGTGTTTATGTCGGGTACTTTGTTTTCTTCAAGAGTAGGCATATTATTGTTTAATAATTATTGTTTATTGTGAATAAGTAAATGAAAAGTGCAAGATATCATCAGGATGTTGATTATTTTGAATTTTTTATAAAGCATCTTATAAGATGATTGCTTGAATATGCATATATCATATATTATAGAATCCTTATTTCATAAAAGACTTAATTAGAAAAACGGATCAGCTAGACAATTCTGAAAAACGAAACTATCCGAAAACTGAAGGACTAAATTAGCACGAAACAGGACTTATGAAGAGAAGCAAATATGCTAAAATTTTTAAATTTCCTTAAATTCCTTAATTTCATGCGGGCCAGTAAAACATAATAAAACAAAAAATAACATATTAAAACATAATCACTATAATGTACATCAGTTGGACTCTACATTCAAGCTGATTAATAGGAACCATGAATCACGCTGACATGACTTAGTTCTTGAGGAGTGGGTGGAGAATTCAAACCCATAATATTACTATTTTCTCTAACAGAGTGGTAATGCCATGGAACAAGCTGCCAAGAGTTCAAAAACAACTACAATGGTGGTCAACTACAATCAAATGGACCATCAACCTGCCTTTCGAATTAAACATTAAAAATATATATTTTATAAGCGAAAAGTCGTTCCGTGTGGATAAACTATATTTTTATATTTTTAGAGAGAAAAGCGTAATGATTAAATAAACGTTTACGAGTGTTATAGAAGCCAACGCGAGACGACCTTACGTCCAATTAATGAGGAACGGGCCGGGCCAAGGATCTAGGTCACCAGGTCAGCTCGTTGCGTCCTGCCCAAACTGTTTACCTGGGAAACTCTATGTTTTAATTTAAATTATATACACTCACAGAAAAGAAAGAAATATATTCCATTTATAATATCACCAATAAAAACATGGTTACGATCGACTAAACTGGATAGAACATATTAATCATGTATGCGATAAGCTAAGAGCAATACTGGGAAAATTCTCTCTAATAAAAAAAAGACCACCGTGAAATAACAGCACGTGTGCTGTTGTGTTTCGGTGAGTAAGGGATACCAGAGCCCATTTCCCTATCCCCACTCCTAATCCCTTATCCTTAATCCTACTGTAGTCGAAGCGCACTTGCAGCATATAGGCATTATAGGCGACGATAGCCACCTACCATCAAGTGGACCGTCAGTCTGTCTATAAAAAAAAAACACCTTACAAATTATTTCTATTATTTTATAAATCATTGGTTGAGCCAGTCGTATGTTATGGACTATCTAGCTACGGAAGAACTTTTAAAAGCCATTTGGACAAAATATTCGCACTTCAATTGCGTATTTTAAAAGAAATTTTTCCTAAAAACTTAAAAGAAAACTTTAAAGAAGATTATCGCAAATAATTCGCATTTTGTAAAATTCTACCTATAGAAGAAAAAACACAATTTATATTAGGTATTAAAGGAAGGGAATTATGACGAAAATTTAAAAATTCCAAATATTGGTTAATAAACTTATAGTTTGACCATTAAATAAAAAGTATAAACTTAACCATTAAATTAGATGACGTGATTTATACAGCTTCATTTTATTATTGTTATATCCTCTTTTCTGAAGATACAACTTAAACGGTTTCTTCTCGTACAATTTCAGTATTTTGGAGAATAAAAACTTTAATTAAATTAGTAATTTATTTTATATTATTCCTAATCAATTATACAAACAGAGGGATATGCGAATATGAAGACAACTTAATTCTTGTAAATCTTGTAAAAAAACTTGTCGCGGCTTGCTATTTATACCATTTTTGCAGCGATATTTCTTACTGGTTTGTCTAATTTCAAACAGTAGCTTCTTTGTATTAGAAAATGATAAGCTTGTTTTTCATTAGATAAACAAAGAGAGTCTTTGTAAATTTTTAACAAACAACTGGCGCCGGAAAAGGTTATGACTCTACTGATAGAGATATTATTGCAAAAGTGTTTACAATATAGTACATGTTTTTATACATTGCTTAATTTTATATATGGATCAAGAATAGGTACATAACATTATTTAATCCACAGCAACAAAAAAGGATTTTCCTTAAAATAGTTCTATAAACGGTAATATAAATTTGCCTATTGTGAGAACCTACTAAATAGGTTAACATAAAAAAAATTGAATACGTAGATATATTGTGTGTGTGTGAAAAAATATGAATTGCAACGAATTAACCTTGGGCGTTGTTCGTCGCTTTCAAAACAGTTTGGTTGAGCCAAGATTTCTTGGCTCAATGGAGTTATTTTCACGTTAAGATTGCGATGCTATAGCACCGTGAAATTTTCTATTGAATTAATCAAAAATTCAAAAGCAGCAATGACCAATTTTATAGAATTTAAACTGAATTGAAATTTATGTGGTTTTCATGTGGTCAACCTTGTGCTTAGATAGTTGGAACTACATTATTTATGTTTAATATCATTTTAAAAATAAGACATGTCGTGGAAAGATCGGATTTTAGGTAAACAAGTTGACGGTTGTTCGATAGCTCACTTTGTATTGGTCTCGGGTGAGCTAAGAGGACACTATCTTAGGCAAATGAGTTACTTTATAACGTATCCTAATCTATGTATTTGAACTATTAACCTTGACAGAACAAGACCCGAACAAGACAATGAACTTGACACGACAAAACCTTCGACACAGACAAACCTTTGATCTGAACAAAGACAAAAATCAAATTGATCTTAAATATCTTTGTGATATTAAACGCATGTTGTGAAAACGCTTAAACCAACTTTGTGCTACTCTTGCTGACAGTGCATTAGGTCCATAAACGTCACAAAAAATTTGTAAAAAAAAACGTAGTTCTTCAGCTACGTCGTATCGTAACAACTGATATGCTGATCTTGCTACACTTTTTCAAAAATGGTGTCCATTTTATCCGTAACAGGGCGACCAGAACGAGGTGCATTTTTTATATCAAAATTCCCGGATTGAAAACGTTTAGACCAACTTTGTGCTACTCTTGCTGACAATGCATTATTAGGTCCATAAACGTCATAAAAAAATTGTAAAAAAAAATTTAAAATGTATCGAATTTCTTCATTAGATTCACTTTTTGACATTTTGACAGAAAGAAAAACAAATGAAAAATAGCTGGAAACAATATTTTACTAAATTGTTTCTTTCTTTGAAATGTAGTTTTTTTAATGTCGTCAAAACCAGCTAGATACAAACAGTACAGCCAAAGATATTTTATTATAAGTTTATACATACTAAAATCGAAAAGACTTTTCCCGGCCTAATAGATATACATGTTTTACGTTGTCTTTTAAATTTGACGTAATTATCTCAAAGTTCAAATGAACCCAAAACGTTGCGAATTCTTATCATGCTTTCATCATCAATCATCATAATCATAAACAGCCGACAAACGCCCACTGCCAGACATGGATCTCCCCTTTTAGCCCTACGCCGCTGTTTTCACTTATTTCCAGGACTCACAGAGTCCAGGTCCAGCCTTACGGAGGGTTGTTCACCGTAGTTTCTTTCTGACACTATCAGTTTTATCTTCTGCTTATAATAAGCACAGCAATACATACACACCAGGGGCCCTAGCCAAGATGCACAAGATGCAAACGCTTCCTTCGCGTACTTACGAAACGAAAGAAATAAAGCCCGGTAATTGGTTGTTGTGACAGTTGTAACTTCAACAACCAATCACCGGGCTTCATTTCTTTCGTTTCATAAGTACGCAAAGGAAGCGTTTCCATTTTGTGCATCTTGGCTAGGCCCCCAGTATTTCAACACTGTTCGGAATAGTGGCACATTAAAAAAAAATCTAAATACAGATAACATGACGTCATTTGCAGGTATGTTTGTGTAATTATGCAGACTTTGGTTGGACTCGTTTTCATATTTAAGACATACCCACTAATCTATTTCTGTATCACAAATGAGTAAGATTCACTATCTGCAATGTCACGACCTGGACATAAATGCCTGATCAATGCAATGGTGATTTTTCCTTTCAGTTTCAGTAAGTTTCTTTTCTTGTCTTGTTTACTATCTATTCTGTACCACATACATTTAAATATTTTAAAATTGCTTTTATTACTCAAAAATAGGAAAACAAGATCACTTTTTTTAAGTCGATTATTTATTTTACCGGTGTTTCGGAAAATAAATTGCCAAGATGAGACAATCCTGAGGGGAAACCTCGAAAGAAACTCGAGATACCATTCTTTTTGTCATGTTTAAAATAATATATATCAATTATTTTACACAAATTTCAGTATATACAACAACTAAACTTAGCATGAGCTCAGAATCGTTTAAATCCAGGCTTCTATCGCTTAAATAAAATTTTATAATAATAACCTTTCGAAAATATTTTGGTTTTAAATTTATTTATAGGTAAAGCTCTTATTATCTCAGGAATTTTATTATAAAACCTGACCCATCATTGACCCCTAAAAGAATCACTTATCTTGTGGAGTCGCATTTTATGTAAATCAATATAATTTTTAAATAATATACCTACTTATTAATATTAATGTTAGCTTAAGTGAACCTCTTTATATCTATACATGGAATAAAATCGTAAACGAGCCGTGTCTATGTACATTAAACGTTTTTTTTTGTGACGAGGTAAAAAAAAATAGCTTTAGAATTTTTGTCTGTTTGTCTGTGCGTTTGTGCACGTTAACATCAGAAACGGCTTAACCGACATGAATGCGGTTTTCACTGATGTATTGTAGCAAAAAAGTTACGCGCTATACCTAATATCACGCGTACGAAGTTGCGGGCTCAGGTAGTAAATAAATAAATCACAGTTTGCTGTGATTTGAAATTTAATGGAACTAAAAATCAAGTTGCCCCATACCTATATACTCGACACTTTAGCACGGGTGATGTCGACACCTACTTTGTGAAAAAACACAAAGTAGGTAGGGATACTAATTGTTCAATATTATTTCAAAAATTCTAAAAAAGGTAAGTTTATTATTAAACAATCACACGTCTTTGTGGTGACTTCACCCTCTAGTACTGATGGGTTATGAGCTCAGTAACAATGAAATATACCATAGCCGCATCATACCTTTTTTTTTGGCGAGGAGTAATCCGCTTACAGATCTCCTTCCGCTGGCTAGACGGCAGGAGTATGTGGGGGTCGCCCAGCGCCTGATCATAGCGGCACTGGGAATACCCACTAAAACTCCCCAGTGTCTCCTTGCCCTTTGAGCGGCGTGAACCGGGCCCTGCCGAGGCAACAACTCCGATCCACCCCAGGGCAATCCGCATCATACCTATTTATGACGCGATTTTGACTAAGAAGCAAATTGCCTAACCGTCAATGCCTGAACTTTGAAATTGCCTAGTTTCTACAAATAGAAATACCTAAATAGCACTTTGCCTCCGCTGCCTAATGCACATGATTTAGTATTATTACGCACATAATTTAGTAGAAAACTCTCTGGTTTTACACTTATTAATTATTAATACTCTTGGATCTTGACGAGCCCATTGGATGAGTGGTTAGGGTGCTTGCCTTAACGCTTTGTTCTAGGGTTCCCGGGTTCGATTCCCGGCAGGGTCAACTTTGAAAATTTGTCTCTGGTCTGGATTTGGAAAGTAGTGGCAGGGCGCACTGTGTTTCGCAGTCATTTGGGCATCCCGTCTGGCGGCAGTAACCACCCCCTTAAAGAAGACCACCGTGAAATAACAGCACGTGTGCTGTTGTGTTTCGGTGAGTGAAGTAAGGGATGCCAGAGCCCATTTCCCTATCCCTTCCCAATCACTTATCCTTAATCCTACTGTAGTCGGCAGCGCACTTGCAGCAGCAGTGGCGTTGCTTGTGTTATAGGCGAAGGTAGCCACCTACCATCAAGTGGACCGTCAGCCAATCTTAACAATCTTAAAAAATATATAACTATATATATTTTTACTATAAACATAAAAAAAGGATAAAAAGAAAGAAAGAAACAACAAGTAATAGTATAGCGATTTCTTCCAGGTAACCTTTAGGGTAAGGAAAATTATATGAAAAATAAAACAATGTGGGTGGTAAAAGCCATGGTAAGGCCATTGAATATAAACAAATATTAATAATACAAATTAATAAGATAGATTAATAAATATAATATATTAGAAGATAAAACTACATATAAATCACTTATACATTTATCTCTTGTTAGTATCGTAACTCGAAACACACTCATAATTGAGCTTGTTTCTCTATAGAAATTATGATGCACTCAAAATCCCCATTTGAATTCCTTGAATATATACAACGAATGGATCTGAAGCAAATACATATTATATTATTAATTTTTTTTCATAAGTATAAGTAACTAGGGTTAACTAGGGTTGCAAAGGCACTGTAGGAGACCCTAGATAAACGGTTAGATTATGAGATGAATGTCTTTCTTTTAAGCCATAAGAATTTTTTTTTTTATTATAGATGGGTTTGCTCTTGACCAGCATCTATCCATGTAGGAAGGATGAGGCCGAAGATGGAGCGAGCTCACCCAGAAGATGCCTATTCACTCGAACCTTGAAAAGATTTGGGTTATATGAGCTCGGAAATACAGACGCCGGCAGGGAGTTCCAATCCTTAGCAGTGCGCATCACAAAAGATGTTTTAAAGCGCTTGGTCCGAATTAGAGGGATTTCGACAAGGTAAGGGTGGTAACCAGCCGTACGTCTGCATGTCCGATAGAAGAAAGGGGAAGGCGGTATGATCTCATGCAGCTCTCGAGCACACTCTCCGAAGTATACATCTAATAGAATACACACAGACAGGCAACTTTGCGTCTATGTGCCAGGCTCTGCAGCTTAGTTCTTATTAGTGTATCATCGCCAATGAGCCTCCTAGCTCTGCGATCCACCGAGTCGAGTGCAGCAAGTTGGTATTTTGTTTATTATAAAAATTCATAAAAAGCAAATATTTCCAAATTATTTAATCATTTATTTAATTCTCACTTTTTCAATACCTAGAAAGTAGGCAATTCATTTTTTAGTCATTGGGTTTTTTGACATTCTGCTTCATAGTCAATGAATGCTTATGAATAGTCACAAGACATTGTAGACTTTGTTTTATAGTCATTATAGGTAAAAATGTAGTAGTGGCATCTTGCGTTTTATAGGTACTTACTGAGCTCAAAACCGGTAGTGACGTCCCTATTTAGACTTGCAAACCTTGACAAGATTCTCAAGATTCATTGAACAATTTACAAGAATTAATAGTCGTGAAATGCACATTGTAATGTTAATATTAGGTTGGGGTGACTTTATTCAATGTTTTTTTCTACCTGAGTGACGCTATTTACACCTTCCTGGGGTTGTTGGAGTTATATTCAAGCGTGATATCGGCAAGTCAGTTTAGAGGTTAAAAGATACTTATTAGAGATTTTTTTATTTAATAAAGACGTTATGCAGGCCAATATTAAGTTTACTCCGAGGACAAGGCGAACTTTACGGTTTTATTTTGACTCAGACCTGTAGGTAATAATGCCCTTAGACGATAATAGTAGAATTAAAGATAAGGGATTAATAAAGTATATAGGGGCTCTGGCATCCCTTACTCGAATCACCGAAACGCAACAGCACACATGCTGTTATTTCACCGTGGTATTCTGTAAGGTGATGGTAACTGCCGCCAGATGTGCTGTCCAAAATGACTCTGAAACTTCCCAGATGCAGACCAGAGCCAACTTTAAAAAGTTCATTTCCAAAGTTGGCCCAGTCGGGAATCGAACCCAAAGACACCTGAAATAGCGCGTTAAGGCATCATGCACCTAAACCACTCATCCAATCCAATGGGTTCGTCAAAAACATTGACTGATCGAACCAATGAAACTTTGACTGTTTCAGTCTCATCGCTGAAAAAAAAAATTGGAGATTCTGGCTATGCTAAGTGTAAAATCATTTTAGTAACTGTAAAAATTAAAATATTTAAGAATCGAATTAAATTTTAACGATTATTACCTACTTACGATAAGCTAACACACGTACTTTAACTGCTATTTAGTACTATTTTGTTAATACAAGTACTATTTACAAATCTCATTTATGTGTCCAAAATTAATTGTCCAAAATTGTCCGTGGTTCAGATAATTAACACTAGTTTATTTTTGACATTTATTCCAAATTTCCGATTTAATTATATTTCTATGTATGATTTTTTTTGATAAATTTTTGATAAATTTTTTGATACATTTTCATAATTTTTTTGATAATTTTTTTTTTTGTTTTTTTTTTTCTAACTTTATTGCCGGGATGCTACTTCGACTTTTATTGGCGTAGGCTGTGCCTCCTTTAATTGCGGCGGCATCTGCCATGTTATTTTTTTCCTGTTACTTGTTGTGTGTTTTTTTTCGGTACCTGCCTCGTTGGAGGCCATGTAATAATAAATAAATAAATAAATAAATAAAGAAGTCTTTCCACGTGAATAATGCCTCTTGATGCCCCACGATGCCTCTGAATTTAATTGGCCGTTTCAAGCAGAATGAGTTGTAATCTATGTTTTACGTTTTAACATAATCCATTATTTTATATAATACTTTTTGTAGACTACAAAAGTCTACAAAAAATAAAATAAAAAGTATCCTTCGGATGCCCGATTATTCCCTTGGCACGATACGGACAGAAACTACAAACTGTTTAATCCATTTTGAATTCGTACTCATCCCATGACGTATCATCTCGAAGGGATAAAATTCTTCGTTCATCCTAAACTTTATGTCTAACTCAACGGATTACAATATTTTTAATTGATTTTCTTCCCTCAACCGAAATGTGTTCCTTACTCATCCCCAAGCAAAAAATAACATTTCATGATGTTGTGTTGTAGTTGTGTTGTTGTGGGCTATTAAAGACAGTTTATATTTAAAAATGTAGAAGAGTAAAAAAGAAAAAAGTGCCTTAGAAAAGTTGGTCCGTTTATTTGAAAGGATTGCAAATTTTATTTTATTTTATGTGATTTTAAAATGATTATTTCATCTACGTTAATCTGCGATTTTTGGTACACGAATTTAAAATTCTTTTTAACTCAACTCAAAATTTTTTAACGGAATTAGTCAATTAAAATAAATCGGTAAACAAAATCAGGTATTTAAATTTAATTTTTTTTAATAAAATCGGTCATTTGTAATTAATTTTGCCTTTAACAAAATTAATCATTTAAAATCAACATTTTACCAAAAATAAGTCAATTAAAAATAAAATCTTTTTTAAGACAAATACGGTTTAAGTTATTGTAACTGTCAAGAAAAAATGTATTTTAATTATAAAGTATACACATTTTTGGTCCTATAAAGGTGCTAGGGCAAAGAATGAAGTTTCCGTTGGGATGCAATTAGCGATGACGTCATGTGAGTCGCTCATTGGCCGCCAACGTTTTCATAAAACGAAATCGGGTCGTTCGCTCGCACGCGATCGAACCAAGAATCTTAATTATTTATCAACGGTAAGTGTACCCACCGCGGACATGGTCAGTGTGAACTCGGTTCACAATCTTGAGCTTTTTCAACTAAATATTAACGACATTAAAGTCTCAATACCAAAAACAGATAATTATTTTAGAATTAGCAGGGCACAATGTTTCAGTAGTGGTGTTTTGTGGTCATAAATAGGACAGCCCATCTGGCGGCAATAAAAACTCCCTTACTGAAGACCACTGCTATATTGATTGATTGACCATTGATTAATGAATGTTATCAATAAAAAAATTGGAAAAAAATTCTTCCAACGTTACAAATACATAATTAATAGTTGGATTTCGACTAGTGAGCGAAAACTAGTTTTGTCGTAACTTAAAACAGCTTAAAGAAACTGTTTAAGGGATTCACTGAGGCAAATGACATTTACTATAGAACTCGCTGGCGGCGGATCCAATTCAACAGGCCTAGAAATGGTGTTTTATTTTTTTACCATTAGAACAATACACAAAATAAATTTTTTTATTGATACAATTTTGTAATCTGATATTAACTTATTAATAGGTACAGGATTCATATGCGTGCAATAAGCCGTTTTCGAGAGAATTTTCAATAAAGGTCAAATTCTACTTGTGTTCTAACTTTTTTTGTGGAGTTTCTATTACTTTAACGAAAATTCTAATCAATACAATTGGTTCTTCACATGTTTAAGTATAATATATATTTTTTTCAAAGCAATTGTCTATTTCTTGTAACATCTTCATTAAACAATTGATATTTTTAGTAGCTATGTTTGAATCTTATTTTTAAAAATCAAATGTACGTACGAGTCTCGTATCTACATTTGATTTTTAAAAATAAGACTACGAGAAGTCTTCTAAGTGCTGTGCTACATTTACAAACAAAATTATGCTAGTGACGTAGTGACGTTAGTGTATTATTCAAAACAATAATATGTATATAGAAAAAATAATTGGTACCGTACCATTTCTGCCTCCGAAAAGAATAACTTTCGTATATTAGTCTACTAGCGACCTGCCCCCGGCTTTGGACGGATGCTATTTTTTTCAAATTATATATACAAACCTTCCTTGTTCATCACTCTTTCGGACACAAAAGCGGTCGCGACTTTATTTTGTAATATGTATAGATATCGATAATTTAGAAAAAAAAATCACATCTCAGCATCGTAATTAAGAATTTATTTATTTAATTTTTAGATTTTTTTTAAATGAAAAACAACTTATTGTACAATTGAGTATTCAATATAGAAAAGCTTCACAAACTATAAATATTTATTTATTATTTGTTCGGCAGAACATTATGTTATATTAGAACTAGTATTGATTTGAATTCTTGAGAACAATATTAATTTGCGTTCACGTAAACTTCCGCACTTCAGCGAAATCTTCCGATAATTCAGTTCGGAAAATTTATGTTTTCCTTCCACCGTGGCCGAATTTCGACCAGTACATGAACACTAATAGATATTAATTTATTTATACATTTCAATGAAAACATGAAAAAGCTGGTTTAATCGAAAAAAAAAATCCTTTTTACGCTAACGCTCCAATATTTTTTTATTTAAAAAAATACAACTGAATACATTATGCGGCTAGTTTGAATTTGAGCAGAAATACGAGTAGTGGACATCAAAACCATATCAGCTCATTTAAATTGTGTTGATAAGTTATGATTATTTTTGTAATATTTCTTAAAAAATAACAATTATGAATTGTAATTATGTAATGTATAATTGTAATAAATAAAAAATAAATCAAACAACACAATAATGCAACCGTGCAACTGGTTAAACGCAAAACAATATTTCATCAACAAGCAACGCTAATCCTCGAACTGTTACTAAGGATATTTATAATTACACTGTGTACAAAATGAGTCATGCACGACTCCACTGAAAATGAGTGCAATATTGTGAAATTTTTTATGATAAAAGTCAATAGACTAGCTGACGGTCTACTCGATGATATAGGTGCATTGCGTTACTGTCCCTTACGAGGAGAAATCCATTTACAGATTTCCTACCGCTGGCTAGGTGGTAGGGGTATGTGGGGGTCACCAGTGCTCCACGCACCAAAACTCCCCGGTGTCTCCTTGCCCTTCAAAAGGGATGGACCGGGCTCTGCCGAGGCAACAACACCGATCCACACCATGGCAGCCTAGCCATTGCTGGCTAGGCTAACTCCAATGATTGCGTTACTGTCCTAGATATAGGTGCACTGCGTTACGCAGTCGTTTGAGCAACCCGTCTGGCTGCAGTAACCACTCCCTTACAGAAGAGCACCATAAAATAACAGTACGTGTGCTGTTATGTTTCGGTGAGGGATGCTAGAGCCCATTTCGCTATCCCTTATCCTTAATCCTATTGTAGTCGGCAGCGCACTCGCAGCACCTGTGGCGTTGCTTGTGTTATAGGCGATGGTAGCCACCTACCATAAGTTTTTACATACTCGAATGCAGTTATTTCAGTGTGCAGGGCACACTGTGTTTCGCAGTCAGCCCGTCTGGCGGCAGTAACCACCCCCTTACAAAAGAACAGCACGTGTCCACTGGGAAATAACAGCACGTGTGCTTTTGTGTTTCGGTGAGTGAAGTAAGGGATGCCAGAGCCCATTTCCCTATCCCTTCCCAATCCCTTACCCTTAATCCTATTGTAGTCGGTAGCGCACTTGCAGCAGCTTTGGCGTTGCTTGTGTTATAGGCGACCTATAGGCGACGGTAGCCACCTACCATCAAGTGGACCGTCAGCCTGTCTGCCGATCTTAACATAAAAAAAACCTAGTTTTGTTATTCAGTTACTGTTTAATGCGACCAGACAGGCTGCCCAATTCATGGGACGCACTACAATTATACTGTGCGCGGTACTTTTTATTACTTAATTAATTACTTTACTCAATTAATTTAGATAAAATTTTTACTTTATTTGTAGTGCGTGTTATACATGGGTTAGGCCGTTGTGCAATATTAACTCTCATTTACTAAATTATAAAAGACACTAAATAAGTCTTTGAGTCACTGGAAAGGGAAATGATGGGTGCAGAAAGAAGTCGTAGCTGAAGAACATCAGAGAGTGGATCGGGATAGCAAACGCAGAAAACACTGCTCTAGGCTGATCGCCAACCTTTAGTTGGTGAGGTATCCGCAAGAAAAAGATATTCCGTACCTTATATTATTTATACAGTTGTCATTGAGACTGTTGTCACAATTTCGATCGCACGAGTTTAGGATTTCTATATTAAAATTTTGTTTAATAGATTCACCTATTTTTAAAGATAAAGCATGATTCAATATTTTGTTCGATCAATTTCACTTAGGTCCATCATTGGGGCTGTAAATCAAATTGACATCGAGCACTTTGAATTAAATACGACCTACATTCATATCAGCGAGAAAAAATACATATAATTTTTTTTTTCATACTTACATTTTTTTTTAATTTAGAACCTAGGCCGGAAAACGCCAGTTATATGGAGTGCCACTTGACCCGAATAATCGAGCAAGTTGACAAAAATAAGTAAGTGGGAGAAGAGGCTTTTACTTTGAGCATTTGAGCCCGAAATTTCGACTAATCCAAAATTTGACTTTTTATTCCTTTCAAAAAAAAAAAACAAATTAAAAAAATGGAAATTAGAAGTTTTGTTCAGGCAATTACCAGGCACTTACACGTATTAGATACTTAAGCCGAGGATTTTTAGTAGAAAAGCTTTATTTTCTTCGCCTAATTTGACTTGTTAGAGTAAAATTGAAACTTAGTTAAAAATACAAAGCATAATAAACTATATTTAAAAAAGTTTGAATACGACATATTTGACAAAAAAAATTATTTTCTGAGAAAAACAATGGTAAATTACTGCCCAAAAAAAAGCTTACTCGTCACAGTAGGTACTAAAAATTTTCAGCGACTACATTACTTTTTAAGCTTATTTATTAACTAAAGTTCTGTACTAAAGTTTTAATCGGCTGGTTATATTTCATTTTTCATATTTTACACAATATTTAAGAAAAACCTTCCAATTTTATATATGTATTATCTGTTCGGTTATCTCCGAGAAGTTACAAAAATTCGTTGTGCAATATTGCACCTTAATTCGCAGGTTATTAGGTAAAAATTGTGTTCGGTCTGATGTTAGTCTTTGTCTTAATAGTATCTAACACTTATCATAACATCTATGTAAGTGTAAATATCAAAACAGTTCAATACCTTTTTCTCAATTGTTTGTGAACCTATTTTTTTTTAGTAAATATAATTTAAAAAAAAATGGGAACAGTTAATTTCTTCCTACTTACAAGAAATTATTGTAAAATTCTACCATAAGGGGAATATTAGTCTATATAAATAGGTAAAGACCAAACAGTTCAAGTTCCCTTTTCTCTTTTATTAATTATCCGATTTTCTTTTAAATTAGTAGCTACTAATTTAAAAGGTCCTTCAATATTTGAATATATAAAATAACGATATATAAAATGGTCATCAAACACAAATTAGGAACTTCACTATTACCCAAATTAATTAAATTATTCAATACAGTGAAGGGAATAATTCGATATTTAGAAACAATGCCTAAGTATTTTTTTTAATTATTATGAAATTAGTCTAATTCAAGAATATATGTATATGTATAGGTACTTACAATGGTTTTTTTAGTTTCAAAATATACAATACCCATATTAATTTTTTCAGAGATATATTAATATACATATCTCTACATTTTTATGTAAAGATCGACAGACAGGCTGACAGTCCATTTGATGGTAGGGCTACCCAAATGACTGCGAGGCGCAGTATACTCTATTTTTATGAGAGAAAATAAAACGTTATAGAGTTAATGTGAGAATTATGGACATTGTGATTGTGTGTGACTGGTAAGTCTAGTAACGGTATTCTCGGTTGTGTTTGAGAGTACTTTGTGCTAGATATCTATACATATGCCTAATAAAATCGTAAAAAATTAAAAAAAAAAGAAATTGTACCTACACGTAACTTATGTTACCGAGGTCAAAAAAATAGTTTTTAGAATTTTTGTCTGTTTGTCTGCGATTGTGCAAGCTAATCTCTGAAAAGGCCTAACCGATGAATACTGAAGTAAGGTTCCCGTAACATTTAAGTGTTTGTTTCATTTCAATCGGTTTACAAACAAAAAAGTTACCGATTACCATGCGTACGAAGTTGCGGGCTCAGCTAGTAGTTAATAAATTTAATCGCAACACTCCTTCACATAAGTATTAAGTAAATAATTAATTAATGATATGAAATAAATTCTGCAACGAAAGAGTTTTAGGATTACATTGAATTACATGTAAGTATTCAGAAATCATTGTAGAATTACTTCTTATGTCGGTCTAAGCCTACTTACTGCCCTACTTATTAGTACTGTTTAAATACTTATTTTTACAACAGTACATTTATTATAATTTGATTAATTAATAAAAACATAAAACACTAATTTGAGCAATTACAATGCTCCATTTATCTGTGGGAAACTATGAATGACAAACATACTCTGTCAATTTGTGGTATAACTAGCTTAGATTATTATCTATACAATATATAATAAAATCTTAAAGAGTTGTGTCTGTACATTAAAGGTTTTTCAAAAAAACAATTTTTACACGTTGTACTTTATGTTACAGAGGTAAAAAAAAAATAGATTTTACAATTTTTGTGTGTTTGTGCACACTAGTTTCAGAAACGGCTTAACCGATTTGAATGCAGTTTTCACTGATGTATTGTAGCAAGCTTCCCGTAACATTTAGTGTTTGTTTCATTCCAAACGGTTTACAAACAAAAAAGTTACGCGCTATACCGAATACCACGCGTACGAAGTTGCGGGCTCAACTAGTTAATAATATATTTAGTTATAATGTGTATTTAGGGTACCTACACATATGTACCTACCATTTTACATAGGAATCGAAACTTATTTTTAATTTCATAATTAAGTACCTAACCATATATCTTATGGTAGAGGATATCTTCCATACCTACCCATTTATATCAAAACAGAGGCCAATGTAGGCTGATTCTATATTTATGCCATATTTGTACCTACCAGACACCTATCTTGTTAGTTAGGTACCTATATTTTCTTTAGATAAGCTAATCTATATTTTAAATAACGCATGCCCAGAAAATATAATACCTACCTATAAATTATTATTAACATCATAGGGACAAAATGTAACATTTATCCGAATAGATAACTGTCCAATTATAGCGAGAGAACATTAAATATGAAGTAATATAAAATACAGATGCATTAAACGCGTTGTGAAGTCATTTATATTCGTTCTACGTTTCCAAAACGCACAGTGCCGAAGCCAAGTAAAGCGTCCGTTGCACACAAGCATATAGTACCACATAGCCGCCAATGTACATACATATACGTTCTCGATGTGTGCAACGCGGCCAACTGAGCCAAGTTACTAATAATAAAGGAAGAAAAAACGCGCCCGACAACCGAGGGGTTAGCCATCCAATAATGTAAATAGACAGGCCGACACAAAAGCGACAATGTGCGCACCGGTTATATACGCTTTAATAACAACAAAATATCACAATTACGTCTTGATTTCGCACATATTTCAATGCGTTAACGAGTGATCTGTGTAAAAATGTCAAAAAGTTCAAGTTTTAAATGTGTTATTTTGAATATATCGGCGAGAGAACACGTGGCGGCGCACATGCGCAACATTGAAGTCGCAACGAGGCGAGTCGCTCGGCCGTGTTCGTGCGTTTCCGCGAGCGCTCGGCTAACGGCTCTTTTCCCCGTGTCTGCGCCGGCGCTGACTTTCGCTACAAAAATAAACACTCCTTGGCAGAATATCAAGGCGAGCCTTCGGATTTTAACGATATTTGACGTGTTTATGGGCAGTTTTTAGTATATTCGATACTTAGGTTACTAGCGACTTGGTTCATTGGGTTAATGTATATTGATTTGCTTTTAACTTGATTACTTTCTGGACTACTGGGTGACGTAGTTAGTTAGTTTAATCTACAATGCACATAGCTGTCGTTTTAGTTTTATGAGTAAAAACTATTGAAAATGATTTATTAGCGATATAACAGATTTATGAAGCAGTTCAAGCAGACTGGCTGAATTAAAATTATATGTAACCCTCTACTAAAAGGAATTACAAAATTCTTTATTCGTGACCTATTTTGAGTACGATATTTATATATTTTTGTATGTATATAATCACTAAAAACCCATGGCGCTCTGATAGGTACCTGTAACAGTAGAACGATGTCACAATGCAGGCATTATTCAACGATTACCCATCCACAGCTTGTACATTATTCATAAAAATTTACATTTTATTGTTTAATTTATTAATGAATTGATTAAGAAAAATCGGTTGTTCATAAGAAATCAACTAACTAACTAACCAAATGGATTAATAACAATAAGTAATCATTATTAATGTTACTGCAGGGCAATTAAAATATCGCATTAAATCTTCTTTTTCATTAAATTAATTTTGTTGTCGTGATAGAAATCTTATATAAATGCGTAGTGGCGTAGACAAAGGTTATGTTAGTCTTTTAAAACAAGGGATTACATAGCTATTAAGACATTCAAACGAAAGATAGGAGCGAATAAAGTAAGTAGGTACCAACGTAAATCACTTACGTACTAGATAGGCTTTTCTCCTTAACTCAGGTTACGTTTGAATAAGGAGAAATACGTATTACGTATACGTGAATTTGATTATGTCATGCGTCTAGCCGTATCGCTGTTTGTTATTAGAGGTTATATAGCGGACGTGTCTCGCCTCGATGTAGACACGAGTAGGTATGTGGCTCCATCTGTCGCTTCAGACGATGAAACAATAAAAAAATGCGTATCATCACTTTCTCGTAGAAGTGTGGTGACAGTGCACACTGCGTTCCACAATCATAGACTGGGCATTGACTGTCAACAGTAACCGCTCACTTACAGAAGACCAATGTGAACTAACAGCACGTGTGCTGTTGTTTCGATGCTTGAATATACTTCGATCTCATTGCCAGGATTGAATGACAGATTTATTGATGGAATTGACAAATTTTATATTTACAAGAATTTTGACAGAACAGAGTTACCTACTATATAGACCGTTGTTATTTATGATCTTAAATAATTTTATACCTAGTAATAATTATATTATATTCATTTATTTATGAAATTTACTTTATGTCAATAAAAATATATGATAGTCTTTTATATATCATATAAAAATATATGATTGTTTTCCTATACGAATTAAATTAATTTAGAATGTTTATTCAAACGAGCCGTGTCTGTACATTAAATATTTTTTTCAAAAAAACAACTTGTAGACGTTGTACTTAACCGAGGTCAAAAAAATAGTTAGAATTTTGTCTGTTTGTCTGTATATCTATTTGTCTGTGTGTTTGTGCACGCTAATCTCAGGAACGGCTTAACCGATTTGAATGCGGTTTTCACTGAAGTATTGTAGCAAGCTTCCCGTAACATTTAGTGTTTGTTTCATTTCAATCGGTTTACAAAAAAAAAGTTACGCGCAATACCGAACAGCACGCGTACGAAGTTGCGGGCTCAGCTAGTCTATCAATAAGTGGACTATCAGCCCACCTGCTAACATCAACAATCATTGTCCACGAGAAAAATAAAACTATATATAAAAATAAGTTAATGAAATATTATCTGCTTTCTTTAAATTAATTAATGAAATTTAGGTTTAGGTTTAGGTTTTTAATTTAGGTTACATTTATTTTTAAATTTAGTCCTATTTTATTTTTGATGTTTAGTTTGACATCATTAACTTGATCCCACAGACAAACTGCATTCCAGTTTTATGGGACTTTGTAAATATTTTTTGTAATTATTGATGTATAATAAATAAATAAATAAAATAAATATTTGTCGGCGCTTTTGATTTGCGGGAGTGAACAGCACTGACAACTGTCATTTGTCAACTGGACAGCGGGATCGGAATGTCATTGTCGTTGACTCTGGCACAACACCGAGCGCTAGCGCAGAGGCACGTCGGCCGGGGAGTACCTCACGGGAGGGCAATCGGTTGACATCAAGGGACTGGTGCTACGTGTTTGGTGGAGTGTTATCTGATTTGGTGTGATTGGCTGGTGGACAATGCGATCGAGGACTTATTTTGTGCCGATTGTGGCGTTTTGTTTGGAATTGCAGCGCGTGACCTAACGTGATCAAATATGGATCAAATATTCGCGCCTATCTGTGATCAAGTGTGGAGACCAATGATACGAAGAATCCTGGTCGTGTCCTTTCGGGACCGATGATGCCGGGGACTTTAATCGTGTTTCTACATCAGAAGTGGGATTGTCTCACGGGCACTGCTATGAAAATTAAAACTACGCAATCATGTGGTGCAGTGTGATGGAAAATCGTCAGTTTTATCGAAGCCATAAAGGATCCGGTTACGACGAGTGAATTTAAAGTTGTCAGACTTCAACCTTGAGGCTGCCGACGTCGATGCGTGGGCTTGGTGCAGCGCCATGGACCTGTGCCTCTCAGAGGGACCGTTACAAGGAGTTGCAGATGACCGTGCAAAAAAAAATATAAAGATGTTGCAGCAGCAGCCCATCCTGGACAAGTCGGGCAGGATCTGCTCTTGTTGCAACAAGACCCGCATGGTCAATGGATCGTCGCGAGGCGGCCGCGACTCGGAGTGGAGGTGCTGTGGGACCCCTGTTGGCGGCTGGTTGGGTCCGAGCGCAATGACGACTTCGAGAAGACGTCGCTTTTGGTTCGATGGCTTTAACCTATGCAGTGAGGTTGATCCTCGTGAATAATAACGGTGAGTCGTTTTCATTTTGGGGTAGAGAGCACAGCCCATAAGTTGGGCGAAAATCGACATTATGATGTTGTAACGTTGGCTGGCCTTGCTAATCGCGCAGTTTTACTAAGCCTACCTACAACACTGGAACAAAAAAAAAATAGTAAAAATCTTATCAGCTGTTTAAATGAGAGTTATTTAATTGAGGTTTTATTTCATGTAGATCTGTTGTTACTTCTAATTCGATCTACCCACCCAGTTATTGTTATGCGAGAGTAATTATCTTAAAAATTTTAATGTGAAGCGGGGGATAGACCGTGTTTTGTTTCTAGATGGACTTAAAGTACTAGAATGTGAGTTATCACACCCAAACGAACCCAAAAGTGAGATTAGACTTGGAAAGATTAGTAGTCCTGTATGAGTGGTTGTTAATTGCACTCCGATAGTTCTAAATTCTGATTGTTGGATAACCGCAGAGAGTATTGTTGCTTGCTAAAGAGGTTTCTAAACGCAGTGTAGCTACCGGACAGTTAGAAATACGCCTTTTTTTGATGAATTGCGCATTGTTCAGCGACGCCCATCCCGTATCAGTGTAGTGGAATGTAAATGTGTTATGGACAGGGGTCGTTAATTATTGCAAGCGGATGTAATACGACCTGATTGTTTTTCTTATTTAAATACTGTACTTCTAGTGACCTCATATCGAACGCTTGTCGTTACTATACTTACGAGTTAAGAGACCCCTGCTTTAGTTAATATTATCAGTCATTACCAGTACTCGTTTTCTTCTTGACCGAAAAAAAAAAAAAAAAAAAGAGAGAGAGAGAAACTTGGAGAGCCTTCGGGCTCTCGCATTGTAGCAGTTGCCGACGTACTAATTCTGGGGAACCTTTAATTAATGGTTTGGGAACACTATCGGTTGATTCCGAAGAGGCCCTATCCATAGATTCCGAGGAAGCTTTATCTGCTTGCTCTTTTTAACTGTTATGAGAGAGTTCCATTTGTTGTTTGATGGAGGCTGTAGAGATCTCACCTGCTTTTGTGGGTGACGATCTGGTCCAGCAAGTTGTTGTTTAATGAAAGCTGTAGAGATCTCACCTGCTTTTGTGGGTGACGATCTGGTCCAGCAAGTTGTTGTTTCATGAAAGCTGTAGAGATCTCACCTGCTTTTGTGGGTGACGATCTGGTCCAGCAAGTTGTTGTTTCATGAAAGCTGTAGAGATCTCACCTGCTTTTGTGGGTGACGATCTGGTCCAGCAAGTTGTTGTTTCATGAAAGCTGTAGAGATCTCACCTGCTTTTGTGGGTGACGATCTGGTCCAGCAAGTTGTTGTTTCATGAAAGCTGTAGAGATCTCACCTGCTTTTGTGGGTGACGATCTGGTCCAGCAAGTTGTTGTTTCATGAAAGCTGTAGAGATCTCACCTGCTTTTGTGGGTGACGATCTGGTCCAGCAAGTTGTTGTTTCATGAAAGCTGTAGAGATCTCACCTGCTTTTGTGGGTGACGATCTGGTCCAGCAAGTTGTTGTTTCATGAAAGCTGTAGAGATCTCACCTGCTTTTGTGGGTGACGATCTGGTCCAGCAAGTTGTTGTTTCATGAAAGCTGTAGAGATCTCACCTGCTTTTGTGGGTGACGATCTGGTCCAGCAAGTTGTTGTTTCATGAAAGCTGTAGAGATCTCACCTGCTTTTGTGGGTAACGATCTGGTCCAGCAAGTTGTTGTTTCATGAAAGCTGTAGAGATCTCGCCTGCTTTTGTGGGTGACGATCTGGTCCAGCAAGTTGTTGTTTAATGAAACCTGTAGGGATCTCACCTGCTTGTGTGGGCGATGATCTAGTCCAGTGATAGACAGCTGTGGGGATCTCATTTCTTTTAGTAAATGACGGTCTAGACCAGCGTGTACAAGCTGTGATACTCTTGTGGAATCTTAAAACAGATGGGGTTTTTGATTGTAAGGATCATATTAACTCCAGCAACCGACCCTCAGCACAGCATGGCGCATGGACCGCGCGTGCTAGGCACTTTCGACCAGCCCTCAATGCAACATGGCGCGTGAGTGCATATGTGTGAAGTTGTATCTAGTTGGTCAGGATAGGACGAGCATAATGAATGTGGTGAGCCAGATAGTTTGTTTTCTTTGTTTGCATATTAACCGAACGTGGATCGAGGCGGAGACGAGAGGCGCACGAGGGCGTGCGCATGTCAGTCTGGCCGTGTCGGCGCTTTTGATTTGCGGGAGTGAACAGCACTGACAACTGTCATTTGTCAACTGGACAGCGGGATCGGAATGTCATTGTCGTTGACTCTGGCACAACACCGAGCGCTAGCGCAGAGGCACGTCGGCCGGGGAGTACCTCACGGGAGGGCAATCGGTTGACATCAAGGGACTGGTGCTACGTGTTTGGTGGAGTGTTATCTGATTTGGTGTGATTGGCTGGTGGACAATGCGATCGAGGACTTATTTTGTGCCGATTGTGGCGTTTTGTTTGGAATTGCAGCGCGTGACCTAACGTGATCAAATATGGATCAAATATTCGCGCCTATCTGTGATCAAGTGTGGAGACCAATGATACGAAGAATCCTGGTCGTGTCCTTTCGGGACCGATGATGCCGGGGACTTTAATCGTGTTTCTACATATTCTTGAATAAGTATGTACTTTGACGAATTAGAAAGTTTTATGTTTATGATAAACAAATTTCTTTATCCCTATTGATTCCACAGAGGTACGTATAAGATTACGTTTCACCCCTAAAACATTTTTGTATGATCGTCTACGGGCGAAATTACTTCAATAACAATTTTCCTCTCCGTTAGACATTCACCTAAAAATATCATATTTACGACTGCTGTCGTAACGTTATTAATTACATTGCTACATTACAGTCAATTTTTTTTTACAGAAAAGGTGGTTGCAGTCAGGCTGACGGTATAGGCCTACTAATACAAACAAGACCAGGACTGCATGCAACTGCGCTGCCGAACCAACCCGATATGAGAGAACTTCACTTTTAATGTTTCATTGGTTGAATTTAGAAAAATCTTAACTCAACTCAATGGGAAACCAAGAAAAACTTTTTCGATAGCAGAGCGCGACAATTTTTAATACAAAAATGCAGGGATTTTTTTATGCTTCAACAGAAAATTCACGTAGACACACTCATCACAATTTTTTGACGTATTCGTTTCAGTGTACTTTAAGGCGACAGACGCCCTGGGTAGCAAGTAAAACCATGGTTGCAAGGACGTTGCGGACTTTGTTAGGCTGAAGGTTAATGGGATACTCCCATAGGGCAGTATTGCCACATCTTAATAAATGAATCTATATTCGATTTAACTTACATATCATGGTTTGTTCATGACGAACTGTGGATAATTATGTACAGAAGCAAATGGTTTGAGCGTTTATAGTGCAAACTGTTAATTTTGTAATGGAGAGCATTATTTTTAGACATTCATTATTTTTCATAGAGCCTTTAATACTTTTCATAATTAAAGTTTACAAGTAGGTACATAGTATAAAGGTTAGGTACAAGTGCTTTTAAATTGATCTCGAAACTAACACAAACCTAAAATTATTAATTTGTATCTAAAACTAAATTGACACAAAGGAGATATAATAAACATGTCCTCGTGTGTACGTGAGAGATAATATTGTAAGAATATTTGAAAAAAAAAAAATGCAGTAATAAGCTATAAAAAAAGACAAAAAATTAAAAATTGCAACAAATAAATCATGCTAAAATCTTATTAAACCAATTTCCATACATATAATAAGCTGTTTGTAGAACTATAATAATACATTGTAAACATTTAATTTGATTGTCGATTTCGAGACAGACATACATTCCAGGAAAATTTACTAACAAATAAAAATTTGAGTCCCTCTGGGGCATTTTTGTTATAAGTTTCTAGAAGATATGAAATAACGATGGTTAAAAGAAATTTTCGATTCCACCCTGTAGAAGTAAGAAAAAAGGGCGTTTTCCAAATTATACAAAAATAGGTTAGAAAATATAAGGTACATTTTTATGGTACATTTTATGGTATAAGGTACATTTTTAAAAACAGTATCAACCCTTAACTTCTAACGTTCCTAATTCTGTTAATTTTAATTTAAGCAAAAAAAGTTATATGAGCATTTTTATGTAAAATTAAATGCTCTACAAAATTTGCCTGAAACTTTTTTTTCTAACTCTTACCAGTTTTGTATAATATGGAAAAAAAAACAATTTTTTTTGTACTTCTACAGAGTGGCATCGAAAAATTCTTTCACCCATCGATATTTCATATCTTCTAGAAACTTATAAGAAAAATGTCCCTGAGGGAATCAAATTTTGATTTGTTAGTAAATTTTCCTTTACAAATAATTTCTTTCGATTGTAGTAAACCGAATCCCACGATTCTATTATTGTACTATTTTATTAAATTACAATAATTTTATATAATTTTATATATATTTTATATAATGTATAATTTTATTATAAAATTATGATTATAATAAAATGCCGACCCTGAAGGAATTTGTTTACGGCTCGCTTGAAGAAGCCCATATGCGCGGAATAATAAAAGACGTCAACCTCCCAACCCAGGGAATGTATCCAGTCCGAAATTTTACGGCGAAAATTAAACTGGCTAACATAATAAGTTTACATACTCGTACTTGCAGTTATTTCGCGATGATCTTTAAGACGACAACCATCCGCATAGGCATATATAAATCAAGAGTAACTGAATTATCAACTTTAATGTGCAAATTTTTTAAAACCTTTTAAACAATATCTTGTCTCTGCCATGTACCTATAGTACAAACTTTTATAGTAACAAAAATGACCGTTAGAATTTCAGTATTGTTTGAATACCTACATACTCGCAAACGAATCACTCTAAGTCATTACTTGAAACATGTTTTTTTTTCAGGACATTTTTGTTGTGTAATACTGAGTGAGTCTTGGGTGAACTTCTCGCTGAACCGATGGAAGCCAGCAACGGACGTATACGGAGGACAATGTGGTTAAATTAAAAAGCCTTAAGCAATTAATATACTGTGCCTTAAGTATGTCTAACAGTGTTCGTCTAATGTTGTCGTCGTTCGTCTAATAATAATATAGTTTTATTTACTTCCACAAACAAATTAAAATATGAAAATAAGATGTAGTATAAGAGCGAGTTCTGGCCTTTGATCCTTTGTTTGGGTTAAAAGCATCCCCATTTTTTCCTATCACGAGAAATATTTAATAACCAATTTATAGACTGGTTAAATTTTGCTAGTGATAGCTTAGATTGGTTAAATAGAAGGGACCAGAAGGGGAAAGGAGATTTGGACGTGCAAAGAAAATGTAGTGAGATAATTATTAAAATAACAGATAAAAATTGAATTGCTTGATAATGATAAATTATGATGAAAGCTTGCCAATTAACATTTCTGTTTGAAATTCTGTCAAATTTGTGACTTCAAAGATCATCTCCTTTCTTATAGATCTTAAGAAGATAACTTATCTTCTTATACTTAGATTTCTTAAGAAATCGCTATAAAGCGATAAGGCCGCCTTTTGTACTATTACTTGTTGTTTCTTTCTTCTTTTTTTTATTCTTTTTTATGTTTATAGTACAAATAAAGAGTTATAATAATAGTATTAATTTTCTACAATTAGTACTAATGTCAATTTCCATATTCTAGGATTTTCGTTATATCCTCCGCGCCGGAGCCGGAGTTAATCTCAATGTCAATAAAAATTGGTCTTAGATTCGTCCAAGACCAATTTTTTGGGCTTTTGGGCCTTAAAACCATTGGCATCGTTTTAATGCCCAAAAACATACAAGACAATCAAAGCTACTTAATTAATAAATGTATATGGCATAAATAGGTCATATGCAGTAAAATATCAGATATTTGTGACTTAAGTATGTGTTATTCAATATTTAGATATTATATTGGTTAAAATTATAACTAATGCAACACTATGAAAAAAAAAAACACCAATTTTATTTAGTGGTTAGAATACGTTGCGAAAAATAAACTTTTCTATATTTTAATTTGGAATTTTACAATAGGAATCGAAATAAGACCTTGAATAAATTGACAAATGTATAGAAAGCAAAAAGTTCCTACAGAAATAAATATGGCGTCACCTTGTTTATTTATTCATCTGATAACATTAATACAATATTTAAGGAAAATACCAGCCCGACGGTAAGAGAATAATTATTGTGATACACTAGTTGTTTGAATGTATTTCTATGAATCACCCTGAATGCTTAAGGGGGAGACAAACCCTAAATACTAAAAATATACATTGTTTAATGAAAATGTTACAAGACATGGACAAGACAATTGCTTTGAAAAAAATATATATTATACTTAAACATGTGAAGAACCAATTGTATTAATTAGAATTTTCGTTAAAGTAATAGAAACTCCACAAAAAAAGTTAGAACACAAGAAGAATTTGACCTTTATTGAAAATTCTCTCGAAAACGGCTTATTGCACGTATATGAATCCTGTGCCTATTAATAAGTTAATATCAGATTAAAAAATTGTATTAATATTTTTTTTTATTTTGTGTATTGTTCTAATGGTAAAAACAGAAAAACACCATTTCTAGGCCTGTTGAATTGGATCCGCCGCCAGCGAGTTCTATAGTAAATGTCATTTGCCTCAGTGAAGCCCTTAAAAGGTTTTCTCTTTTAGAAAAATACTTTCAGACTTTCAGATGATTCCTGTATCTAATAAATCTTGCTCACTAGCCGTAATAAAAATTAGAAAATAATAATAAAAATTTGACGAGCCATGGATTGAGTGGTTAGGGTGTTGCCTTAACGCTCTATTCTAGGGTTCCCGGGTTCGATTCCCGGCAGGGTCAACTTTGAAAAATGAACTTTTCAAATTTGTCTCTGGTTTGGATCTGGAAAGTAGTGACAGGGCACACCGCGTTTCGCAGTCATTTGGGCAGCCAGTCTGGCGGCAGTAACCACTCCCTTACAGAAGACCACCGTGAAATAACAGCACGAGTGCTGTTGTATTTCGGTGAGTGAAGTAAGGGATGCCAGAATCCATTTCCCAATCCCTTATCCTTAATCCTATTGTAGTCGGCAACGTACTTGCAGCAGCTTTGGCGTTGCTTGTGTTATAGGCGACGGTAGCCACCTACCATTAAGTGGATCGTCAGCCTGTCTGCCGATCTTAACATAAAACATATTCGAACGCTCTGATGGCTTACGATGGGCTAAAATGTTTTCTGTGTGAAGTCAAGACACGTTCTTATAAAATATTAGTGTATCATCAGCTAAGAATAAGCCCGGCAGAATGCAGATTAAGCTTTAGTTAGGCTAAAGATTTCGTTTTAAGTACAAAAGGTGTTTAGGAAAAAAAATTATATATGCAAAACATAACACCTATTTACATATTTAGTACTGAGCCCGCAACTTCTTGCGCTTGGTATTCGGTATAGCGGTACTTTTATGTTTTTAAACCGATTAGAACATATGTACAACATGTAGGTACAAATTGTTTTTTTTTGAAATAGTTATTTGTTCAACTAGAGAGCAAAATTGTTTCTCGTGATTCTAATATAGACTACTGAGCGAAGTGAGTGATTTAAAGGCACGAGACATAAAAAAATTTGCTCTCGTGGTAAACATAGAACTTTTCACCTCAACAGCGAGTTAGGCCATCACCACTGGTATCTTCACAGCTGTAAAACTATCTTCACAGCTGGGCCAACTCTAGTCGGCTATGGCCGGCCGACTCTAGTCGGCCTTGGCTGGACACACTAATAAAATCCTAATAATGTTATTCCTGTGAGTTAAATCGCGTGTTCGAAATTTGAATCACTTTTCTTCACGCTCGCAGCAAAAATCAATTTTCCTGCGAGTTTTTAGGCACCAAAAGCACCCTTTTCGTGCTGAAGAGGTGAAAAAATATTTAACGTACAGATCCTACGGCTCGTTTACGACTTTATTATAAAAACCACTCAACGGACTTCACAGTAAATAATATAGTTTTGTCATCGTCGTCATCTATTCAGCCGTGGGGGCGTCTACTGCTGGTAATAGGCCTTCCCCATAATTTTCCAATACATATTTCATGTATAACACTTTATTTAAGTTTTTTTTAAATTGCAAAGTGGCAATTGATGGTAGGTGGATACTATCGCCAATTAAAACACATGCAACGACATAGGTTTTTCAAGTGCGCTTGCCGACCCTAGTAGGATAAAGGATAAGGAATTAGCAGCGGCTAGGGAATTGGGCTAGGACGGGAAAGGGGATGTTATTGTCTCCAGACGGGCTGCCCAATTATGGCCACGGGGTGTGTGCCGTGATATTGTTTTCGCAATCGATTTTTTTTTTTTTTTTTTTTTTTTATAATTAAAGGTGGCAGACAGGCTGACGGACCACTTGATGGTAGGTGGCTACCGTCGCCTAAGGACACAAGCAACACCAGGGGGGGTACATGTGCGCTGCCGACCTTGCAGGAATTTACAATACTTATTTCTACAATCTGAATTCGAAAAAGTATACCTTTAAACATAATGGAAAATCCTCGTTTTTGGATCATGGCTGGTACTGTACAAGCAAAATGTATCTACCAAAAATATCTCCTTTTTTAATAGATTACATCGCCTAAAAAGTGACCTCATTATCAATGGCCAAACAGCAATTCCTTTTCCATACTTCGTTTCCTTATACGACAGTCTTCATGAAACTCATTTTGCTATACTTTGGGTCTTAGTTTATTGTACTATTGGCGTGTTCTGTGTCTTAGTTAGAGTAATCTATACCTACTAATATTATAAAGAGGTAAATTTTCTATGTTTGATTGTTTGTTTGTACATATGTATTAGGAGGTAACCTTAGAAACCACTCATCCAATTTTAAAAAAATCTTTCACCAATAGTTAAAATAAAATTTCCGGATGATCATAGGCTATTGTTATCGATTGATCTCACAGAACACAATATATACTCTTGCATAAATCGACAAGCGACATATAATTTTATTATATTCCATAAAATGTCACAATTTATCATATTATTTATTATAATTACCATTAAAGATTCAAATCAATTACAGTGAACTAACGCTATGTACTAACGCACATTTTACAAAACATATAACACATACGATTGTTTTTTACAAAACTTGACCATTGCTGATTTTTTAAATGTTATTATCGGCAGACAGGCTGACGGTCCACTTGATGGTAGGTGACTACCGTCCCCTATAACACAAGCAACGCAACAGGGTGCTGCAAGTGCGCTGCCGACTACAGTAGGATTAAGGATAGGGGACTGGATAGGAAAATGGGCTCTGACATACTCACTCACCGAAACACAACAGCACACGTGCTGTTATTTCATGGCGGTCATCTGTAAGAAGTGGTTACTGCCGCCAGACGGGCAGCCCAAATGACTGCGAAACACAGTGTGCCCTGCCACTACTTTCCAGTTTCAGACCACTCGTGAAGATTGGACTCATGGGCTCATACACAATCTTTTTCAATGTTCTTATTGATGGCCAATTTCCAGACCTGTATGTATAGTCACTACTCATGACCCAAGCTTGTATGACTATGGGGTTTTCCTTTTCTTTATAAACCTAAAACTTGTTAATCAGCGACATCTATTGACGTTTATAACTGGAATATAAATAGTGACTAAGTGGAAGTTGACGATGACGTCAATATTCACGGTTCTGTATCTCCATAGTAGGTATTGGTTTGTATCTCCCACCAACTAGGATATAATGTAAGTTTCTTTAAGAACTGTGTTTCTCAGATTATCTTGCCTGCTCAATTATAGGGAACATGCACATATATACATTTATGTATACAGATTTAAAACAATACGAAAAAAAAACAAATCGTCATATTTTTATAAGTCATGTTCTTATTAGATAATGAAAGTCCAAGGTCCGGCTCGTGAGTAAACATAATGGAGCACAAACGACATTAACTCATGTTTACGACTTAGTTCGATCGTATTGATTTTATTTGCACCGTCGTTGTCTCATTATATTTTATTAATTTACCTTTTTAATATCGATTGCATAAATAACTTAAATATAACTTTCGAACGAGTTTCATGTGAAATGTGGCAAATAATGGCTGTATATTTAAAAAAAAACTACCTACGTATTTTTATGAGAATGGTAGGAATTCGATCACCTATATATGCAAGCATTTTTTTATTTATTACGAGCTTTTGATCAATATTTGATTAAAGCGTTTGAATTGTCAGCGAGGAAATTTGGATGGGGAAAAAGAAAAATAGGATTTTTATGTTTTTCTGGGCAATTTTCAATAATTTTCATAGGACTTCAAAGAATATTTTATAAATCTATTTATAAATATATAAAAGAAAGTCGTGTTTGTTAAACCATTTATAACTCGAGAAAGGCTGGACCGATTTTAACTATCTTTGATTGATATAAAATATTCATAAAAAAAAATGTTAATAACATTCACAACATACATTTTGCATACATTTTATATGCAACGGTTTTTTTCTGTCAGCTAGAAGATTATAAAAAAATTGACGTTATTTTATCATTAATTTAGTACTTCAAAGGCCATGAAGTGTGCTACCGAATTTGAAAGAATAACGATATTCCAATACTAAATTGTCACTCCTTTGTCAGACTTGATAATAGGTGGCTACCGTCGCCTATAACACAATCAATGCCACAGGTGCTGCAAGTGCGCTGCCGATCATAGTAGGATTAAGGATGAAGAATTAGGACGGGATAGGGAATATCCTCTTTTTAAAATACATGTTCAAGTGCAATCTGCCGTATAAAAAATATATTTTTTTACGTGTTTACAGAAGATCTTGTGTCTTATGCTATCAGGGTTGGCAACGCACTTTTTTCGTGTGAAGGCCAACAGGCAGGCTAACGGTCTACTCGATGGTAGGTTGCAGGTTGCTACCATTTGCAGAGGTTCCGAAAGAGAGCATAGCCCTCCCCGCGCTGGACAGCAGTGATGATTAGCGGGTATCGTGTTGGGTAGCCAGAATTCGCCGAAACCCTATAAGGAAACAAAAAATCTTATGGCGAGAAAAGAAGATTCCCGCTAGGATTCTGACGCGTATATTAAAAAACAAGACCTTAAGCTCGGTGCTAATCGTCGAATAGAGGACATGCCCTAAATAAATGCCTACAGATAAAGAGAGTGGATCGATCAAAACACCTTCTGTCCCGATAAGCAGGCGAAAGACACAGAAATATACTGATGAATCACGATTGAAGAGCACTACAACAAGCTAAATGACAAAGTGTACGCTCACAGTTCTAAAGAAACTGCTCTAGTGGTAGGAAAGGTACAACGTGGTCGTCATCTTGCGGCAGTTATGGTTTGGTGGGGTGTCTTATCAAGGACACAAAGCACAAAGCTTCATTTTTGTGAAAAAGGTGTGAAGTCTTCAGCCAAAGTGTATCAAGAGACCGTCTTGGATCGTTTCGTGAAGCCTCTCAGCAATACACTTTTTAAAAATGTACCGTGGACTTTCCAGCAGAACTCTGCACCTGGTCACAAGGCACGAACTACCCAAGCCCGGCTCGAAACCAACGTTTCGGACTTTATAAGTGCTGAAGACTGGCCCTCGTCTAGCCCAGACCTGAATCCCTTAAACTAAAAATTATGGTCAGTTTTAGAGGACAGGGCCTGCTCTAAACGACACGCCGACATCGAGTCTCTTATGAAATCTCTGGAGCAAGCAGTGGCTAAATTTCCCATGGAAACAGTGCGTAAATACATAGAGATTCGTGACAAACAAGGCCATTTTGAATAGATTTTTTTTTTGCTGAGACTTTAATAAATATGTATATGTAAGTTTAATTAAGATTACCTCACTTCTTAAAAAAATGTATGCATTTTCATTTTAACAGAACTTATGGATGGACTAGGTGTACTTGGACAGGTCGCCGAAGTTCCTGTGACCGCGCCCATCTACGGCCGCGCTAGAAATTCGTTGGATTTTAGCCGGTAGGAGTCCGGCATAACCCACAGCGTCCCCCTTTCGCTGCTGGGTATCCATGATGGATTTCCCAACGTAAAAAAAAAGGTATATTTGGACATCAACTTGAAGGCTTTTATTTCTTTTAAATTTACAATAAGATTCGATGGATAGGAATAAATATAGGAGCGATTACATTGAATATACGAGTAAATAAGTAAAGTAACGTCAGAATATAAAAAGTACAACCTACGTCACTACCGACCTACGTTCACACGCCTACGCAGCGGGCGTCTTTCCATTAGTGGGAGACCTTTCAACTATGTATAAAAATTATGAATGTTACTTGTTTGATCTATTTAACATATTCATTGTGCAATACAAAACTCGTTACTGACATTACAAAGAGGTAAGTAAAGTTTGGATTCGTGTATGCATCACCGGAACTAACTCATTAGCTTTAAATAATTCTATCAATATTTACAATGAACAATATGGGGGCTGATCATAAACGCCCGAATATTTAATACTCAATATTCCAAGTCTGGTGAACGAATTAGACACTAAATTAAGAAATTCAATTAATCAAAATAACTTAAACAATTAACAAATTAATTCATTTTGTTAATCTTACTTGTAGGTCACGGCTTTGAATATTAAATATTAAATTAATAAATAATCTCTATATATAAAAATGAATCCCCATTTCCCTTGGTCACGGCATCACGCGTGAACGGGTAGACCGATTTTAATTCGGTTTTCACTAATGGAAAGAGGGATAAACGGGGAATGTTCATATATATAAAAATTGCAACCCGGGCGAAGCCGGGGGCGGGTCGCAAGTATGTTATACAAAACAAATAATACATCATATATTATAATATATAAATATCTATACATATACATATAATAACGGCCCGTTGGATGAGTGGCAGGATGCTTGCCTAACGTCTCAGGGGCCCCGGGTTCGATTCCCGGCGGGGTCAACTTTGGAAATTTTAATGTAATTTTCAATTTTCAAAAAAATGACTCTGGTCTGGATTTGAAAAGTAGTGGTAGGGCACACTGCGTTTCGCAGTCATTTGGGCAGCCCGCCTGGCGGCAGTGACCACCCCCTTACAGAAGACCACCGTGAAATAACAGCATATACGTGCTGTTGTGTTTCGGTGAGTGAGTAAGGGATGCCAGAGCCCATTTCCCCCCTCCTAATTCCTTATCCAATCCTAATCCTACTGTAGTCGGCAGCGCACTTGCAGCAGCTGTGACGTTGCTTGTGTTATAGGCGACGGTAGCCACCTACCATCAAGTGGACGGTCAGCCTGTCTGTCGACATAACATAAAAAAAAGAAAAAATCGTAAATGAGCCGTACATTAAATATTTTTTCAAAAAAACAATTTGTACACGTTGTACTTATGTTACCGAGGTCAAAAAAATAGTTTTTAGAATTTTTATCTGTATGTTTGTGCATGCTAATCTCAGAAAGGGTTAACCGATTTGAATGCGGTTTTCACTGATGTATTGTAGCAAGCTTCCCATAACATTTAGTGTTTGTTTCATTCCAATCGGTTTACAAACGCGCTATACCGAATGCCATGCGTACGAAGTGCGGGCTCGGCTAGTACATAATAATTATATGTATTATTATTATTAAATATAAATATTGTGAATACAATGTTTTGTATTTTGACGACGTCTTCGTGACCTTCGAAATATTGTTATAATTTTGTAATAACAAATTACATATTATGTATGGCGATAGTAATAAATTAATTTAAAAAATAAAATTGAATTTTAAACATGTCCTTGCAATAGGCCATTTTCTTATTTTTTCTATTTCAATTTAACTTGGGCTTGTAAGCATCTGCTGAGTTGGACGCCCATTTGAGGCGACGCACTGGCAATTACCAACTAATTGGCCTATAAAACATTTATTTATTGGAAACTTGTTTTACAAACACTTGTTATCCGTTTTCAAATAAAATGTGTTTTCTTTCTTTCCATCTGTAAATTTTTGGATTCGTAATTATGAGCGACGATTTTTAACAAGCTTTTTTTTTAGTCATTTTTAGGGTTCCGTACGTCCGAATTAAAAAAACGCTCACAGTCAATTATCTCGGAATCTACTAGATTTGGTACACATATCAATTTCTGTGACCCAAACGCAGAGGTGTGACGTGGTGTGACATTTTTGGGGGAAGGTGCAAAATTAAAAAATATATTTGAAAACTGCATCGTGTTACATATCAAATGGAAGGTCTTGTTGTGAAGATCTTAAACGTATTTTTTTGTAATTTTAATATAAATAGTTTCTAAGTTATTCAAGAAAATATACGAAAATTGACCATTCCCCCTCCTTATCTCCGAAACTACTGAACCTATACAGAAATTAGTTTTCTACTTATAGATTATAGGAAAAACCTATAAGAAGTCCATGATATTAAAATAACGTGGTAAATCACTCAATATTGTGCGGATAGGTAAAATCGTACGGAACCCTCTTCACGCGAGTTCACCTCGCACTTGAAGTTTTTTTGACAATAAACTGATGCCTTGGCCAACTTTTTTGAAAAAGAAGAAAACTTTGAACCGTAGACGAGATATAGACGAATCGAGTCCATTCCAAAATGTCAATTCCTCGTAGCTGGTTATGAGAAACGGTTACGTACGTGGATGAAGAGTTCCAGCAATGTTTAGGAGATTGGAAAAACGTTCTAAAAGTGTTATTATATCTGACTGTTATCACTTTTAAGGCATATATAAATACTTTTCAAACAATTCCGTATATACATTTTTTATCAACTACAGTATTTAGCGCGAGCGAAGCCACCCACATAAGCTATTGATAAAATCAACTACCTAACTATTACTTATTGTAAATGCGAAAGTGAGTTTGTTTGTGTTACGCTTTCGCGTCTTGAAACTACTCAACGTTGTCAGGAATACAGAAAATGACATGGAGTAGAAAACCAGCGATCTTCCCAAGGGATCATTTTAAAAAAAAATACAACGCTTGACAAAAATATATGAGCAATAAAGATTAAATAAATGTTTCAACGCTTAAGAAAACAAAACAAAAATAGTTATAAACAAGTAATATATTATTATTATAAGATATTTCAATTCAGAATATGACAAAAAATAAGATATTATCTTAAAGTAATTGAAGAGTCTGAAGTGTACGTGGGAGTCAACTGAAGGTTTATTTAAATTTTCTGTAATCGGCACATGGTGTACGGTATAACTCTAATGAGTTTTTGTTTACACCATTATTAAGTAAAATGAAACATTATTGTATTAATAAATAATAATAATAATAATAAGGCCTGATATCGTGTTGATGGACCGGGAGCAGTCGAGGGTGTTTTTACTGGACGTAACTATCCCGCATGATGACGGTCTCGTGAAGGCTGATACCGAAAAGAAAAGGAAATACCTCCACTTGGACCACGAGATCGTTGACATGTGGGCTGTTGCGTCCACTGAAATCATCCCAGTCGTTATATCTGTCAACGGGTTAATCCCAACCAGCCTCAGTAGTAACCTGAGACGGTTGGGGTTCCGTGGCAGTTCCCTCCCGGCCCAAATGCAGAAGCCGGTGCTGCTCGATACGGCCAGGATCGTGCGTCGGTTTCTGTCTTTGTCGTCCTGAACCCCGACTGACTATGCTTCTGTCGGGGGTAACACCGTCTCCCCCTCATTTTGGCTTTTGGAGGGGGAGACGAGACGAGTTAATTAAGTAATAATAATAAAAAGAGGCGCGGGCAAAAACAAGTTGTATAAAACCCTGTTTAAATTTGGTTGCATTCAGTACAAAACCCTAATCCCTAAATTAAGAAAATGTAAAAGATGAATATTTGTCCATAATAATTTTGACCGGCGAAATACCTATATTTGGCGTTCATAAAGTATTCCTGAATTTTTAAGAGAATGTAATCTTAGACAATTTAATCTAAATTGTATACAATTAGACAAAGCTCAGTAGTTTACAATGACTCAAATATTTTTCATTATACACAATTGTAGCCTTTTATGATGATTAAAAGGCTTACTTTTTAGACTTACTTCAGACTCCAGGGTATTGGTTTACTCTTGACAGATTGTCATTATAGTGGCTAAACCCACCATGTATTATAATTTTTTTAATTTTACTGCTGGGATGTTACTTTGATTCTTTATTGGCGTAAGCTGTGCCTCTTTTATTTGCGGCGGCCATGTAATTGCCGGCCTCGTTGGAGGCCATGTAATAATAATAATGACAATAAATAAATAAATAATAACGTTCAATTCAAGTGTTCTAGTTCTACTTTAATTATTTTTCAAGTAAAACAATTAATTATTCTCAAAATTTGATTGAATTCGGTTGGGCGGTTTCGAAGATTAACGTGAACAAACATTAGTGACACGTGAATTTATATATTACTAGCAACCCGCCCCCGGCTTCACGCTGATGCATTTTTATTTTTCAACATTTTATACACAATCCTTCCTAGATTATCACTCTTTTCATTGGTGAAAACTGTATCAAAATTAGAAAGAAACAGACAGAAGTGGAGAGCGACTTTATTTTTTATTATGTATATCTACGAGATTAAGGAGTTTTCGCTGATGCACTTTAGAAAACCAGTACACAATTAAATACAGGTCAATTTGGGCAATTTTATATCTTCTAATGTGCGTCAGGGAATTGGTTTTAAAGTAATGTTGTAAATATTCGTGAAAACAGTTACGTTATGTTTTGACAGTTAATTAATTTATATTAATTGATTTGTAAAGGAGTATGCATGGTGTGTGGCAGGTGTAAAACTAAGAGTTTCTACGGAAGATCAGTGCTGGCAATGCTGGCCAATGACATCAAAATGCTGAGTAGGGACCTATTTTGTATCTTTCTATCTTGCTGTGACTTTTTTTTCTATGCTTATTAATCGTATGTTTAATAAGTTACAAATAAATTAATTGATTGACTGAAATTACATAATTTAAAATAAAAATTCATTTTTTTCGCCAGACAGGCTGACGGACAACTTGATGGTAGGTGGCTACCGCCGCCTATAACACAAGCAACGCCAAAGCTGCTGCAAGTGTGCTGTCGACTACAGTGGAATTAAGGATGAGGGACTAGGAATAGGGAAATGGGCTCTGGCATCCCTTACTCAATCACCGAAATACAACAGCACACGTGCTGTTATTTCACGGTGGTCATCTATAAGGGGGTGGTTACTGCCGCCAGACGGGCTGCCCAAATGACTGCGAAACTTTCGAGTTTGTGGACCAATCCTGCCGTGAGAGGCAACGTTTCAGCACCATAAGTCATACTGTTAGGACGCATTGATTATAGACCTTAGTCCTCAGACATTACGTGTCTGAAAAGTGTTTTCAGATAATTCATTCCAAGACCCACATGCCGGCATTGAGACTATCCAAAATCCCACTGAGTTCTTGTGTCTATTACACTCAGAGGCACAATTAACCGCCCACTCAAATTTTCCGATGTAACTTCAAAAATTTATTTTGGAATGATTTTTTCTTGGCCATATTACTTATACAATAGATTGAATTATTTCAGATGAAAAAAATTTTTTTTGCTATTGCTTTAATTATTTAATAATGAAAAAAAGTAACAAAAAAACAAACAATCTAAAACTTTTGTTGACATTAAAACCTAAATTTTAAGCGAAATCTTCGGTGAGAAGAGCGCAATTTCTTTAACGCTCTTTGTGATAATAAAATATGTTTTTAAGTGGTGTCGAATGAAATCCACTGGAGGCAGGCAAGTGTTGCCATCTGTCGTTCTAATATACGAAACATCGAGCTGACGTCATACTTGACATTTAAAGTATTTTTAATTTAGTTTTTTTTATCGTTTTCCACTAACTAGACGTCATTCCGTAAAAATATGTTCATTTCATGAAGTAAAAATAATAGTAAAAATAGTAGTAAATAATAGTAAAATAATAGTAAATAAATAAATAAATAAATCACAGGTGCTAGAAATATTTTAAGAAGCAATTTTTCTTCCTTAATTTTTTTTTCGTAATTTAAGATGTAGTGATAATCTAATCAGGGTCGCAGGATTACGCTAGTTCCAATCTGCTTCTGAGCAGTCTTACTGGAAAGATATGAGATGAAGGCCTAAATTCAGCAGTGACGATGATGATTAATTTTCCTAAAAAATGCAATTGAATTATGAAGTCCTTAAAAACTGGCTACTATTTTACATCGGTTCAGAACTGACAAAAAAATCAATCCCCCATTAAACATATTTTAATGGGGGATTTTTTTTTATTTTTTTTTTATTGATTTTTGTATTATTATATTGATTTTTTTTAAACATATGATATGGGGGCCCCATATCATATGTTTAAAGATATAAAGAAATTATCAATAAAAAATTTTTGGTTTTTTTCATCGATAATAAAAATTATAATGTGTAATGTGGCGTGACCACCCACTCAAGAGCATCGTGCTGTTGTATGGCTCCAAGTGTTGTTCTTTTCCCTACCCATTAAGTGGACCACGAGCCTGTCCGCCGCCCCCAATCATATAAAACAAAGCCTACACAGACATACTAAATTAATCCAGTCAACGGCGCCCTAACTCGTTTACACATTACAATAGCTACTAATCATGTGAAACATTCATTTAATTCACGATTCACTCTGTGAATACTTAATTTGAACATTAACACGCATGTCACGTGTATCAAGTATTGTACATGTATATTAAGTTAATATAAAGTGTGTAATTTTTTCTATGATAGGTTCCGGGCAGAATGTGCCAACAGATAACTTGATGATAAGTTACAAAACACAGACGATGCTAGAAAAATGCCAAGTAGATTTCCTACTATGGTATCACTTACGTATTTAACAGCACGTGTGCTGTTCGCGATGTTCATCCAGTGGGTATTGTCCACAGACTGGGTGCCCGATTGAACGCGTCCTGTATTTTATGATTGTACAAATATTACTCATGATATTTCAGACAAGACCGCCATGTATCGAAGTTAAAAACTGACAAAAAGAAGCTATGACGAAACGCATACCATCCGTCACACTGCAAGCAATAAAATTAAGTGCATAATTCGTAAACATTAAATTTATTTTTTTTTATAATTATTTTATTATATTATTACCATCACAAGAAAATCGAAAAATTCGTGTACGTTTGCACGTAAATAAAAAATATCCACAATCGCCATAAGGAATTCCAAAAAAAAATTAATCCCTAAATGTTTTATTTACACATTAAATAAATAAAACCTATTGTGGAATAAAATATCAATTTTAGTCAGGATTACGAGGTATTATGAATTCAAAGTGCGGTGGAAGAAAATGCTTTTATGTCTAACCGTGTAGACCCTTGCAGGCTGCTGATTTGTTTTTTGACTGCAGACATTTATATGGACCACAACCAAAATATTCGGAAACAACTTGGACCAGGGACAAGAAAAAATGTCGTTGATTCATCAGTGTTTGAACAAATCTGGACAGAGTTCAATGTCTGTTTTCTCGCCAAATGAGTCTTCTAAAATATGCAATTAAATGTAAAATATCCTTAGGAATACGACTGTACAATCGAAAAGTCGATGTTTTGTAAAAAACAAAAAGGAAAATTGATGGGCTGTCTTGCCACCGCCTAGAACATTATTTTTTTTTTCAAATTCCACAGACAGACTGATAGTCCACTTGCAACGCAATTTGCAACAGCACTTCCGATCCCACAAAAGAGGCAAGAATAAGGAATAGGGAATAAGAATAAGAATAAGGAATTACTCACTCACTGAAACCCAACAGCCAATTTCATAGCGATTTTCAGATGGAAACCCCAAATTGGCTTCCAGTTTAACACTGCAAGATACAGTGTAACCTGCTTCTACTAAATTCCGAATGATGTACCTAATTACTAAGTTATTTTGTACTGCTAACACCATAGACCTTTTACACGGGAGGCTGACGATGGACTCGTTGGTATGGATCTTACATCATCTACAAGCAACACCATGGGTGCTGTAAGTACGCTGCCGACTTTAGTAGGACAGAGGACAAGGTATCAGGCGGCTCTGGCATTCCTTACTCATTCACTGTTATTTCATGGTGGTCACTGCCGCCAGATGGGAAATGAAAAATAAAATAAAAGACTACCTATATGTTTGAAATAAAGTTACGTTGAGATGGCCATAGTCAAACTCAACCACGCTTATAATATATTGTCCGAAGCTCTAATGGTCTCCGAAAGTTAGCTCAACCAAATGGCTTGTATTTTGGAAATATTGATATGAACTCCTACCGCGGGCATTAAATGAGCTTTTCGCAATTATTATTTTTTTCAATGCCTATTTTAAAATCATATGATGTATTATTATTTTTTTAGTACTTTCGTTATAACTGTTTGTACTTACCGTTTTTATAATTGTAGAATTTGAAACATTATTCATCATGATTTACATTTTATTGAGAACAATTTCTCAAAAAAAAAAAAAAAAATTGGTAAGTTAAAAATTATAATTAAATTTAAGTTGAAAGGTACAACTTAAGAGCGCGTATAAAGAGAAATAGCTAATCCTAGAATTGAATTTTATCTAAGTTGTATTTTTATCGTGTTTTGTTTTCTCTTCAAAATGACACATATTACAAACCTAAAAAAATATCAGTAATCTCACTTCCCAGATTATTTAGGGCTTTGAGGATTAATTTTTCATTTGACATTGTAGTTTACGAGTAATTAATACTTTTGGCACTTATAACATTTTTATTGGGCGAAATGCGCATTGTTTCACAAGATCAGTCACAATCGCTTATGGGGCCACGCGGGTGAAATTAGAAATATTTTTTGCTTTGTATGCAGCCTTAAACTTAACAATTAGTAATTTATCTATTACTTATAGAAAGGTACTTAGAGAGCTACTTGTTCTAAGTACCAACCTTTTTTATTAAATAGGAACTAAATAAACACTTACTAGTAAGATGTATTTTATATGAGTTATTGTAAGTTCATTATACTTAGTGAAAACTTTTGTGAATTTGGATACCTACCTACTTACTTAATTTAAATGTACCTATCTAAATATAGTAACCAGGTGTTCATTTCATTAAAATTCATTAAAAAGTTCATTCATTAAAAAGTAACAGTTTTTTTAAATACCTATTTTATTCCATAGCAGATTTATGCGTAGAATTAAATAATGAACGGTCGAAAACAATACAGTTGTGGTCCAGTGACGCTTCTATGAGAATCAGGCTGCAACACATTCCAAGGTGAACGGAGAAATCGCTGAACTTTCAAATCTAACTAAGTAAGTACCTACCTACCTACATTTGTCGCTGATAAATTAAATTTCACAAAAAATAT
Organism: Bembecia ichneumoniformis; assembly: GCA_910589475.2. Classification (NCBI taxonomy): domain Eukaryota; kingdom Metazoa; phylum Arthropoda; class Insecta; order Lepidoptera; family Sesiidae; genus Bembecia; species Bembecia ichneumoniformis. The sequence continues at coordinate 16,130,780 of OU342535.1, forward strand.
AGGCACTTACAGATTTAAAATTCAATATTTCATCTATAAGGTACATATTTCACCTATTAACGATCCGACTCGGCTTCATAGGTTCAATTAGTATGTACTATGTACCTACCTACCCAAAAACATATAAAATAATAATCCGAGGCAAGTAAATATACCCAGTTAAAACTGGGTTTATGACTTGCGAAGTTAAGAATAAAATGGCGTAGTCAGTTACTTTTGTAGAATTTTGAGTAAAAACCTACCTAACATTATAATTATATTGGGTATAATTTAGTAAACATTATATCTATAACATTTATAACAAAATCGTAAACGAGCCGTGTCCGTAAATTAAATATTTTTTAAAAAACAAACTACATCTTGTGCAATTTGGCTTTTTTTTATGTTATTGAGGTCAAAAAAATAGTTTTTAGAATTTTTGTCTGTTTGTCTGTGCGTTTGAATGCGGTTTTCACTGATGTAATTGTAGCAAGCTTTCCGTGACATTGTGTTTGTTTCATTCCAATCGGTTTACAAACAAAAAAGTTATACCGAATACCACGCGTATGAAGTTGCGGGCTCGGCTTGTATCTAATATTATTAAGTAGGTATAAGTACCCATTTAATTAAAGTGAGAAAATACTCCAACGAGACCATTTACCATTTTACATGGTCAAAGTGAAGCGATTCTCTCTCAAAACCATTCAAAATTGTATGTACAAATTGAAATCGAGATAACATTCTGCACGTGTTTTGCAAACACGAATAAAACAGCCAACTACATCATGCAACTCAACCTTTCATACGCTAAAAATAGAATGCGCCGCCGCCGTGCACTCGCTATTTCTTTGAAAATAAATAACGTCTAACGGATTGAATTAAATCGAACGATACTGAGAACGGGAAGTTTGAAAACATTCACGCACGTATGTAAACGTATATTACTTAAACGAAGAACAAAGTTGTATATTATGAACAAAATGGCGGATTCGGGTGGCCTGGCCGCCCAATGCACTCGCGCGTTTATCGCCCGAGATATCGTGCGAGGCGAGCTGGCAACGCGGCGTCCGCATTCCTTCGCCCGGCGTGGCATCGTCGCACGCGGCTCGCGATCACAGGCAACCCGTGCCTTTGTCGATTGCTATGACGTCGCTAACGATGATAAATAAACTAAAAACGTTTGCAATGCGAAAATGTCCGGTCGCAGAGCGAATAGGAGCGTTAGCGTTGGATTTGTGGATGGAAATCGATAGAAAACAGCATACACTGCGCATGAGTCTCGCCGCGCGCGCAGCTATTTACAATCCGAGGGTGGAAAGTCTGATTTCTCCGCGGTTGAGTATGCATTGCTCGTTTAGTAGGTATTTTAAGGTGGAGACAAACGCTAAATACTAAAAATATCCATTGTTTAACGAAGATGTTACAAGAAATAGACAACACAATTGCTTTGAAAAAATATATATATTATACTTAAACATGTGAAGAACCAATTGTATTAATTAGAATTTTCGTTAAAGTAATAGAAACTCCACAAAAAAAAGTTAGAACGCAAGAAGAATTTGACTTTTATTGAAGATTCTCTCGAAAACGGCTTATTGCACGCATATGAATCCTGTACCTATTAATAAGTTAATATCAGATTAAAAAATTGTATTAATAAAAAAATTTATTTTGTGCCTTGTTCTAATGGTAAAAACAAAAAAAACACCATTTCTAGGCCCGTTGAATTGTCTCCGCCGCCAGCGATTTCTATTGTAAATGTCATTTGCCTCAGTGAAGCCCTTAAAGCAATTTCGAATAGATAGATACCTAATGCCATATCCCTACTTAGTGTAAAACTACTTTGTAATAGGTAAGGTACCTACAAAAAATTTATGTTTAGGAAATTGAATGTATTACTTACTTAATTGAATTAAATTCAGTGTGACAAATAGTCTACTACCGGCACAGCAGACGTTAGTTCGAATCCTGAATGGTCTGTGTGATTTATAAATTATGTATCTATCTATCTACCAGATAGATAATTATTTAACACATATACAAATCTTTACAAATAATAAAATCGCAAAGGAGCCGTGCCTAGTAATACAATCAAACAGTGTGTTTAGGTTATACCAAGTTTTAAATACTAGTGAGAAAACACTAGTTACGAGTTATTACGTCGACGTAATACTACGAGGTATAAATTATTCCGAGTTTAATAGTAGAGATTTTGTTTATTCTTATTTTATTCTAGGTATAACATTTTATACCACGTTTATTTGTACCCCTGTTCGTGTTTTGACTGTACATTAATCGTCAGTCAAGACAAACTGACAAGTCAAGAAAAAAATATTTTTTTTTGTTTATATTAAATGTTACGGGAAGCTTTCTTCAATACATCAATGAAAACTACATGAAAATCGGTTAAGCCTTTTCTGAGATTAGCATGCACAAACGCACAGACAAAAAAGACTTAGTAATCTTTAGTAAAATCTTTAGTAGATAAAGGATTGGGAAGGGATAGGGAAGTGGGCTTTGGCATCCCTTACTCACCGAAACACAACAGCACACGTGCTGTTATTTCACGGTGGCCTTCTGTAAGTGGATGGTTACTGTCGCCAGACGGATGCCCAAATGACTGCGAAACGCAGTGGTGCCCTGCTCTAATTTTCAGATCCAGACCAGAGTCAACTTTGAAAAGTTCATTTCGAAAGTTGACCCGGGAACCCTAGAATAGAGCGTTTAAGGCAAGCACTCTAACCACTCATCCAACGGGCTCGCCAACTTTTGTAGATTTTTTTTAACATATATTTTTAACAATTTTATAGAAAGACGACATTCACTTATGAATTTGTAATGTAAATTCATAAGAATTTACTAAAGTAATTCATACTAGTAATTCATAAGAATTTCATAAACAGAAAATATTAGAACATAGAAGTTCTAATATTTTCTCGCTCTTCCAATAATTTTCCTTTGGCCAATTTAATTTATGTAATCTCAACCACAGAAGGTAAATCTATCAAACAAAATAAAACAAAATTTTACTCTTGAGTTATTGATTTATAATTTATTTTTCTACCTATTCATTCATTTATTCTTCGCGGAAATAAAAAAAGATTTTTAATTTCAATCATCATACTATAATAATAAATTATACACTTAACATTAAGGTTTAATTAATAAAGATAACAAGGAGTGATTAAAAGATTACCTATTACCAGTCTATCTAAACCGGCATATTTAGATACATTAATTAGATTACATTTATTACTTAAAATACCTTAAATGTAATTATTTACGTATGCGAAATTGGTTGATTCCATAATCGAACTGTTTTATGGGACTATTATATGTTAGACTAGCTAAGCCCGCGACTTCGTACGCGTGGTATTCGGTATAGCGCGTAACTTTTTTGTTTGTAAACCGATTGGAATGAAACAAACACCAAATGTTATGGGAAGCTTGCTACAATACATCAGTGAAAACTGCATTCAAATCGGTTATACCGTTTCTGAGATTAACGTGCACAAACAGACAAAAATTCTAAAAACTATTTTTTTTTATCTCTGTAACAATAACGTGTACAATAATTGTTTTTTTGAAAAAAATCTTTAATGTACAGACACGGCTTGTTTAAGACTTTATTATATCTATAGATTTTAGACTTTTATTCTTTGTTTAATAAATAATAATAGTAATTTTGTTATTTTGCAACACAAAAATACATACATATAGCTCACTGCTATGAAACAATATAGGTGAAGCTTGCTACAATACATCAGTGAAAACTGCATTCAAATCGGTTATACCGTTTCTGAGATTAACGTGCACAAACAGACAAAAATTCTAAAAACTATTTTTTTTTATCTCTGTAACAATAACGTGTACAATAATTGTTTTTTTGAAAAAAATCTTTAATGTACAGACACGGCTTGTTTAAGACTTTATTATATCTATAGATTTTAGACTTTTATTCTTTGTTTAATAAATAATAATAGTAATTTTGTTATTTTGCAACACAAAAATACATACATATAGCTCACTGCTATGAAACAATATAGGTAAGGTACTAATGCGCCCCGGATTCCAATTGGGGAAGTTAGTATAATCATAATAGTTAGGGAAGGAAGTAAATTTATGGAATTATTCCATGTAGGTGCCCTTGAAATAGGAGTAGTGTTTCAAACTATGAGACATAAATACTATGAGACGCAAACATAAGTCAAATTGGAGCACATACATTTATGACAAATGCACTGCCGAACTTTGCAAGATATTTTTTGACGGTCGACAGGCAGACTAACTATTTGATGGTTACCGTCATCTTGACAGAGAAATGGGGAATGAGCACTGACATTCCCTTACAATACTGTGGATTGTTAAACTGTGCTAAAACATAAGTACGAGGGTTGCTGCTTATGTATTGAGCCTGCTAATGAAAAAAAAAATAGATTGATGATTGAAATTGGTCTTATTATTTTTCAAAGGACTCTCCATGATGATTGATACACTTTTGCATGCGTTGGAAACAATTTTCAAAGCACTTAGTATTCCACTCCAATTGACGTGTGTTTTTGAACGTTTAAACAGCTTTTTCTGCTGACGAAAATCTTTACCCACGCATTTTTCTTGAGGTTTGGGAACAAAAAGAAGTCATTTGGTGCCAAGTCAGGGCTGTACGAAGGACGACCCATTAATTCGATGTTTTGGCCATACAGAAATTCGTTTGTTTGATCCCTCGCATTGTCATGAAGAATTATTCTCCTCAGTTTTGAATTTTTCGGATTTCTCAGAAGACTCTTGGCAAGCAAATGGTCGTGTGCCATTCAAAATTGACCGTCCTACGATTCTCCAATGGCATTGTTGCCACATGACCGGTAATTCCGAAGAAACAGGCGATCATTTGTTTCGAGGTGTTTTTTCCGCTAACAACTTTGATGGTTTTTGCTCGTATTGGAAGACCCATACAGTCGATTGCTGTTGCGTTTCAGGCTCATATGCATTGATCCACGATTTGTCACTGGTGTGGATATTATAGACAGCTTTTGATGCACCTCTATCATAAATTTTTTTCAACGTTTCTTTACACCAAACGATGCAATCTTACTTTTGAGCGTTTGTCAAATTATGCGGAATCCAACGAGAACAAATCTTTTTTACCGACAAATGTTCATGCAATATCTTATTGATGCTAGTCTTACTAATGCTCAAAGTTTCCTCTATCTTGCGGTATGTAGCATTATCAGTTCACGCACATCATCGATGTTTTCTGGCACAACAACTGATTTTGGACAGACAGACAGACAGACAAACTCTTTATTACTCACACAACATAAATAAAAATAACAAATAAATACTACAAATAAGTGAGTACAGGCGGTCTTATCGCTAAGAGCGATCTCTTCCAGACAACCTTGTGGCAGAGGAGAAAACAAGAAAGAGAGAAAGAGGTAGAGTGCTAAAGAAACAAAATATAATCAATAATCTATATACTAAATTTTCAAATATAACAGAGAAGAAAAACATACACTGATTTTGGACGACCTTCTTTGGGCACATCCTAGATCCCGACCACGATTAAACGCATAGCGTTTTACAGTGGCTTAGAATGAACTTCATCGTCAAAAGTCGAAGTAAGTTGCTCGGAACACTCTTGTCTTCATAATTTATGACAAAAGTCATCGCACGGAAATTTTTACGAGATAATTCCATTTATTTGCTGAGACTTTTTTTAAAGTCACTGGATACAGGACAAATCGCGTTATAATTGTTATAATTGAGGTTATGTTAAAAAATACACAAGCAGCAACCTAAGTACACGTGTTGTTATTTCACGATGGTCCTCTTGTAAGGTGGTGGTAATTGTCGTCAGACGGGCTTGCTTTTCGTAGTGACAGGGCACAACGGAACGCACGCACATCGCGCGTCGTCCATAACACAATTTGTACCATATCGGACCATACGCAAAAGCGCCTTTAAGCATGTAAAAAATAACAAGGCTGGACTCCGCGCCTAGCAATTACAGTTGGCGAAATGTATAATAATACACTTAATACAGAAAGATGGGTAGCCACTTATAGGCAAGTATATTTACAGAAGTATTCATTTTAATCTTGGCGACAGAATCGTACTTATTGTACTTATTGTACGATTCTGTCAGCCAGATTAAAATTAAGCTTTATTCCTAAATTAAAACACAATTTATCCTAAATTAAATCCTAATTAAATCCTAAATTAAAACACGTCGCCTAATTTGATTTTTTAGAGTAAAAACAAATCTTGGATAAAAAATAAAGTGCATAGTAGATTATATTTAAAAAAGTTTTTATCTGGCAGGTTATAAATAAAAAAATCTTAAAAAAAAAAGAAAATAGTAAATTACTGCCCAAAAAAGCTTTCTCGTCCCAGCAGAAAAAATTTTCAGCGAAAACTACGAGTACATTATTTTTTAAGCTTATTAATTAACTTAAGTTCTGTATTAAAGTCTTAACCGGTTCCTTTTATTTTTATTTTTTATATTTTAAGAAAAATCTTAAAATTTTAAATCTGTTCTGTTATCTCCGAAAAGCTACAAAAATTTGTGGCGCAATATTGCACCTTAATTTATAGGTTATTTAGGTTGAGCTCATTTTGATAAAAATTGTGTTCGGTCTGATGTTAGTCCTTGTCTTAAACCCTATTATAAAATAAAAATCTCCCGAAATGTTTTGCTTTTTATAGCATCACATTTACTATATGAAAAACTGCAAGTAGACTCAAACATTTTAATTAAAAATACTGAGAAATTAATTTATACAATTATGTTTTAACAAAACGCTTGTCATCCCACAACCGCCTGCCTATACTTTAATCCAAATAATATTATTTTCCAAATAATTTATTATATAATATACTTATATAAGTATATTATATATACATATACTTATATAAGTATCTATATAATATCTGAAAATCACTTGTTACAATGTTCGTTCGGGCAAATAATGTCTGAAACCGCCCAATCGATTTCAATGAAAATTTCTGAATGTTTATGGTAGGTGCCCCAATCTTTATAAATTATATTTACGGGAGACGGTATCGCGGGAAAATCTACTATTATATTTGGAGAATTTGAAATTTTTCCAGTAGTCAAGTGATGGAGAACTAAGTAGTGTTCTTATCTTATTTTTTTTTTACATAACTACGTATAGGTATATCATAAATGCATTATTAAGTTATTTTATTTCCTCACAAATAGGGTGATTATGTAACAGTTTTCAAAGATATCAGGTAATATTAGGTAATCTATACATATTAATAAAATCGTAAACGAGCCGTGTTTGCTGTATATTAAAGATTTTAAAAAATATGTAGGTACACGTTGCAGAACTTATGTTACCGAGGTAAAAAAAGTTTTTAGAATTTTTGTCTGTTTGTCTGGGCATTTGTCCATACTAATCTCGGAAACGGCTTAACCGATTTGAATGCCATTTTCACTGATGTATTGTAGCAACCTTCCCGTAACATTTAGTGTTTGTTTCATTCCAATCGGTTTACAAACAAAAAAGTTACGCGCTATTCCGAATATAATTTATATTATTGGTAACATTTATATTAGTGTTATAATGAATTTAATTCTGGTTCGTGTATTTTATTCCAGAAAAATCCGGTTCATCTGTGTGCCAAAAGTTTGTGAAACCCTATGAATATATTCAAAAATTTTCTCTGAATAATTATTACAAATCGAATTCGCTGTCCGCGTCCATCTCTTTCTCGGTTACTAAACCACCAAATGGATTTTTTTACGGTTTTCACAAATGTAAAGAGCGATCAAAGAGGAAAGTTTGTGTATTAATTGGCAGAAAAAAAAAACCGTTTGTAAATTTATATGAAACAGTGTTGGTGAACAAAGAAACCGGTATATAGTATAACTTAAATGGATATTTTTTTTAAATTTATAGAATGCAAAAAAATCGCGTTTTGTACTCATTATTGACAGATAATTGTTTATAATTATGACCGGTCTGAGGGCGGACAATACCAGTAGAACACGTTTTAATCCCACAACTCAACAATTGTATTTGTTGTAACGAATGCTTTGGAATGATGTAAACCTTTTGTAAGGGTGTGGTTCCTTCTGACCACCCTCTTATAAAAATAGCTAACGGCACGTGAGATTTGCGTAAGGGATTCCAGCCTATTTCCCTATCCCCATCTTATTCCTTTATCTTTACCTACAAGTCAATAACATAAAATCCCTATGATCACAGATAGCCTCTCATCTAAAAGGCTGTACGTCAAATTAAAGACTAAATAAAGTTAATAAAAAAACGTGTTTAAAAATTATTGTTTTACAGTATTATTGACTCTAGGCGTCGGTGGCGCAGTGGGAAAGTCGCGACCTATCATGTCGAGAGGTCCGAGTTCGATCCCCGATCATGCCATGTACCAATGGATTTTTTTATAAAAACCTAAGTGCATTTACTGACTGCTCTCAAACAGTTAAGGAAAACAGCATGAAGATGTGGAGTCCACCAATCAACACTGGGCCAGCGTAGTGGACCATATAGCCCATACACCCTTGTCGCGAGGGTACGCCTGTGCCCCTGCAGTGGGGACATATAATAGGTTGTTGTTATTGTTGTTGATGATGATGGTGATGATTGACCCTAGGGATCAGGGATGGGACAATGTTACAGGAATCAACAGATCAGATTGTGCACTGTCAGATTGTGGGCCATTGGATCTGTCTCCATGCTGTCGAATGAATGCTCGGGACACAGGGAGATACTTTTGTATGTATTGAGATATAGAAAAATACATGCTTTATTTCATTTTTATTCTTTATTTTTGAAATTAGTTATAAAGTTCCTTTTTGCATGTATTTTATTCTTATGAAATAAATATTATTATTATTCGCATTATTTACGATAAAACGACACAGGCAGTCTGATCAAGGCTACTTGATTGCTGAAAAAACCTGATCCATTTGATAGTAGGTAACCAAGGACGAAACAAATATGATGACGACTCCGTAATACCTAGGATGCAATAACCATTAGTACTTCTAGCTTTGAAACATTACTCAAGTCGCCCATAAAAAGAAAACGCTGGCTCTTTTCCACAAAACTTGCCTAGACTTATTCTGTGCAATGTGCTTTGACTTTACATCAACTTCGATGACAAGAACGACTACCACCAGCAAAAAGGCAATAGATGGCAAATTATATCAATACTTACTTTTTTTTTGGAAAAGTTATAATCCCTACAATATCCAGTGTTCCCGCAACGCTGAAGACCGTGGCAAGTGGAGGCGTATTGCCGTTATACAAAGGCGAGACGCATGATTGTTCAAACACGACCACTCTGTCAAGAGTGAACGACTAAGGAGGAATATGATGAAAGTAACTGTCTGTCTGTTACCTTTTCACGCCTTAAACCCTCAACCGATAATCATGAAATTTTGCATATACATTGTCATGGAAAGGACATAGGGTAGCTTTCATCAAGAAAAAAAAAACCGGTTTCACTGATGCGGTCTTCTTTGTACAAAGCATCAGTGGACCAATAGTCTCTAAAGACCGGCTGCCGATGGATGGATGATGCTGGCCCAAGATCCCAGGCTTCCAGACATAACTTACAGTCTGGCTGAAGTTATGGAAGTGTTTGGCAGTGGCATTAATTTGTAATAATATTCTACAATGGTATTTATTAGGCTGACTTTTATAAGATAACTAGCGACCCGCCCCCGGCCTCGCCCGGGGTGTTATTTTTATATATAAGAACATTCCCCGTTTATCCCTCTTTCCATTAGTGAAAGCCGAATTAAAATCGGTCTACTCGTTCACGCGTGATGCCGTGACCGAGGGAAATGGGGATTCATTTTTATATATAGAAGATCAGCCTTTAGAAAATAAGTCTCTAGACTCAGAAATAAATCGGCTCACAAATACTAGTTTTATATTTGAGCGTAAATAGTGTGAACCGTGAACTGAGATGCGAGGTGGAGTCTCGACGGAGCTGTGGAGAACGCAATCCAGGTGAGTCTGCATGTTTTTCATTGGCCTATGTTGAGGCCTACGCCCGTGGCCCACGGAAAGTGTATGGCAGTGCTGAATAATATTTTGTAATGATATTCTACAAAACATATATAAAAACCAGGCTTTAAAAAATAAGTTAGTCCCATTTTTACTTACCTTTCTCGCCTGATAGCTCTAAATTGGCCGTCTACCCAACTTAGGAGATACGCATACGTTCAAAGTACATAGGAACACTACTCGAAGCCTATCATTCTGTCCTTTAGAAAATAAGTTATGTCTGGCACGCCTGGGATCTTACTCTATGTGAAGAGCTCAATAAAATAGGCCTAAGTATTTCAAACCGTGGACGTTTGTAAGCCGAAGACGAAGATGTATATTATGTTGTATAGTTACGCGATATGCTAGTGGTGGAATACGTGCCTTGAACATGGATGTGGAATCCATTTTATTAATTTAATACATTACTCATTGGTTGTAATAATTTGCTTAGCGTCAATTTACACAATGCCAATCCGGGTTACGTATTGTTTCAGGTATCAGAAGATAATACAACAATGTATCACCTTTTGCCGAGGGGGACAATGCCCCTTCCCATCTTTATATAGATGTAATTTTATCAAGACGAATGTTTCTCTAATTACGATTGTTATTTCGTCAATGTTTTGCCAAATTAATAGTAAGCAAACAATACCAGTTATATCCTTTTGACGTAGAAGAATTGCAGAATAATTTCCATATATTTCTTTAAAAAAAAAAGCTCTTCAAAGTTAAAAACACAAAATCGATATAAAAGCAAAAAAAAAGGATGTTTTTAAAAAATCTTTAAAGTTAAATAGCTATCTCCATAACGGTCAAGTTTAGGACACCATATTAATAATCAAATCCATCAGAAATTACCTGAATAATTACGTCCTTTAATATTCCGTACACATGTTGTGGTGTGAGATAATAATAATAATATTTATTTATTTTCTCCACAATTTACAAAAGGTATATCTATCGTACTATTCAGTGCTACGTTGTATGTGGGAGAATGCGCCTGAACTAGGTAATACCTGTGTCTCCACCTTGGATACAAATGTCTTTTTTGGGATTTACAAATTTGCTAGCAAACTTACAAATTTACGAGCGTATGTATTGGAAAGTTCAGGCATATCTAATAAGCACATATTGTAGGTAAGTACGCTTTGTAGGCACTTTTCTTCCATTTTTCTTCGTATTATTAAACTGAATTTCAAAATATTTTAAAATGGGTATTGTAAGTAATAAGTATACGAAATTAATATAATATACTAGTGTTCCGCCCCCGGCTTCGCCCGGGATGCAATTTTTATATTTATGAACATTCCCCGTTTATCCCTCTTTCCATTAGTCAAAACCGAATCGGTCTACCCGTTCACACGTGATGCCGTGACCAAGGGAAATAGGGATTCATTTTTATATATATAAGATTACCTACCTAGTAATAATGGGCAACAATATAGATTATACTTAATTGAAGTATACGAGTATACCTTATTCCTGCAATATGTCTCCGTTCATAAAATCGTCAATTTATTATTGTCATGGCTACAAGTACAGCTCAATCAATCAAAGAGCGAACGTCAGATTAGTGAATTCGCAATTTAAAACTTGGTCGTTTCGGTTGCGCGCGCGCCGATTCTCTCGCCAGCCGTGCATCGAGGGTACGTCACCTTGGCACGAGGCCCCGCAAGGTACCGAGCATCCGTCCCTCTCGCACGCTCACGTAGCTGCTACGAGAGAAAGGAACGCACGTTTCCCGTAGATGGACGCTTTCAGAACGCTACGCGGCGCGCCAGCACGTCCGCCATTTTGTTATACCTTTTGACGACAAATACTGGCATTGTATGTACTATTGCACATATTACTATCGGCAGGCACTACAACGACTGGCGTTCAAAAAGGGAACATTTCCTCTTTTACAAACAAAAATTTTAATTATCAACCTTATTGTTTAAATGTCAATGTTTAATTTATTAATTGCGTGGACGACTTACGTCAGAGCTGAACTTCTAGGGAGTGGTCACGAATTATTATTAGATATTTTATTTATTCAACTAGCTAGTTTACCAACCTAGTATAGGTGCTATGAAGGCATTTTAACTTAATTAGATCTATATGAAAGTATTTAATTATATTTTCATATAAGTATATACCTATTCTACATTAGATATATTTTATTATACTCTAGCTAGGTATATAACTATACCTTTGATTCACTCACACACTCATACTCTCCGTATCCGTGTTAAATACTTACTTTCATATTTAGTGTCAATGACTAGGCGTGTATATATATCGATAAGGAGGTCTAAGCTCAAATTTCATTATAATACAGTTATTACTATTTATTTTACATTGCTTATTCTTTAGCGCAGAAATAGTAACATTTTAAAAACAAAGTATAATTTCCAGACCGATTAATTATAAAATAATTTAATGTACCTACTTGTTTAACGGGAAGGTAATGTCTTCCTATTCATTTTAAAATGTTATTACACAACAAAAATAGGTACGGTACGTATTAACAGTACGTAATGAACACAATAACTCAAGATAAGATAACGTCACGGAACATTAGATTTGAAAGAAAGAATTTTGTTAGGTAAGTACTTACTAAAATTGCATTAGCTGTTATGTATTAATGTGATTCGATCTATAATTGGAAATTAAATAAATATATCTCATTCAATACCGTTTATTTCGTATGTAGATGCAATAAAAAGCGTATGTACATAATCAATTTAGCCTGAAAAGTTATAGTTTGATACAACTAGCGCCATCTGTCGGGTAACTTGGTAAACTTGGTAACCACGTCAAGGTTATGTGTCAATAAAAACATTATCGCTTATCAACGCGGATATTTACATAATCAATTAGGAGACGTGTACTATTTCAATTCGCTGTGACGGGGAGCTTTTTTATAAGAGTGTCATTTTAAATATGGAGTATTAAATCTGTTTCAATTGTTTTGAAGCACTTTAATTTTGATTTTGTGCTTTAAAGGTATTTGGGCGCGATTTCAAGCAAATATATCGTAAAGAAATAACACAGTAATGAATACCATTTTACAAGAACGGTTTGTGGATGTGTGTGTAGGGTTGCCAGGTGTCCGGCTTTAGCCGGACATGTCCGGCTTTTTACAGTCGTGTCCGGCCAAATATATACAAGTCCGGCCCGTCCGGCTTTTGTTAGAATTTGGTCAACCCCGCAGTGCAGCGGCCAGAATCACGCGGACATGCATGATTCGCCATCTTACAAATTACTTTAAGAAAACAACATAATAAAGAGTAGAGCAAGTCTTAAAGTAACAAATGCACAAATAAAAAGAAAAAAAACTATTTCTTTTAAAAACCCGTGTGTCAGGCTTCTGTGGCAAAATGTCCGGCTAAATATGAGTCTGTGTCCGGATTTTCGATTTTGAGACCTGGCAATCCTATGTGTGTGTGTTTATGTGAATATATTTAAGAAAAAATTATTCGATTAATATCTAAATTCAACAAGTTTCATGAAGTAAATTATGTTTTATTAATTAACCGGATTTTCACGTTTCTATTGTAAATTGATTGACCGGTAATAAACACCTACTAGCGAATACAATTACTTTAAACTTTAAACTAACTAACGTAGATATACTAGCTGAGCCCGCAACTTCTTACGCGTGGTATTCGGTATAGCGCGTAACTTTTTTGTTTTTAAACCGATTGGAATGAAACAAACACTTAAATGTTACGGGAAGCTAACTATAATATATCAGTGAAAAACGAATTCAAATCTGTTAAGCCGTTTTTAAGATTAGCGTGCAAAAACGCACAGACAAACACACAAAACTTGTTCATTGTTCTGATCTCGGTAACGTAAGTAGAAAGTTTACAAATTGTTCTTTTTTTTTATTTTTCTTTAAAAATCGTTTACGATTTTATTATATGTATAGATAATAGACCTTTATTAATATATTAAACGTTCTAATTTTTCAAATAAATCTATATAAATAAAAATGGATATTCGGAATGTATGTACGCCCATAACTTTCGAACGGGTAGACCGATTTTAATTCGGTTTTGACTAATGGAAAGAAGGATAAACGGGGAATGTTCATATTAGTAAAAATTGCACCACGGGCGAAGCCGGGGGCGGGCCGCTAGTAATATTATAAATGAGAAAGTTTGTGAGAATGTATGGGATGTTTGTTCCTCAATAACGCAAAAACGGCCGAACGGATTTGGATGAAATTTTGCACACAGATAGTTTATTACCTGGATTAACACATAGGATACTTTTTGTCCTGAAAATTTAAAAAATGGCGCCTTGGATAATGAAACTATCAAAATTTTAAAATTTGAATAATGAGATAAATTCTCTTGGATGACGCTTTAAATGTTCTGTTGGCGACTGGCCAGATTACTCCTCATATCTGTAGATTGGCTAATCTTGTAGGAATATATGGAGCTATAGCGATTAGATATCAAATTTATTTGTTTAAGGCAAATTTTATACTAAAGAATATCGTTGCCTATGTCATGCAAGCGTTGGAAATAGATTTATTACGATTTATTTTAAAAACATCGATTTTCTATAAAGGAGTGTCAAGACGAAACAAAATTATTAAGAACATTAACTATGTCTGAACACAGTAACCTAAGTCCCGATCAACCTCAATTATTGTTCTGTTAGAAAGCGCGGTCACACTTATTTACACCTTCTTTTTTTTTTTTTTGAGGCGGGCAAAAATGCGTTACGCATACACACACCGTCCGGGGAGACGGTGCGGTTATGTGGGACTCCCTTCCCTCTTGATGAGAGAGATATACCCACTAAAACCCCGCGGCGGTCTTCCTCAGCGGTCGAGAGAGGGTCCTGGGATCGCATTAGCGCGCCAGGGCCCCCCTCCGCTGTGCCCCCCGTTAGTTACGGTGGGACGCCTCCCGGGGATGCGTTGTTTGCTTCCCCTCGGGGAGGGGAAAGACGCTGTCACCAGCGGCTCCCCCAACTCTCGGCAACACTCCCGACCGCGTGGCGCGTTGTCCGATCCCGGACCACATATTTTGACGGCACATCTTCCCCGTGATGTGCCGCCAGTAGCCCGTAGGCGGCGTCTAAGTTACCTACTTTGGTTGTTGGCACCCCGACGTCACCTCCTCCGAGCGGGATCGGCCCTCTCTCGAACCCGCTCTGCGGCCTCCTTCTGGAGCATTACTTCCTCACAGAAGGAGACCGCAGCCTTCCAGTGTTCCTCACTCGCCAACATTGCCGCTACTAATGCTGGCGGGGACAGATTTCTTCCGATTTTGTCGACCAGGACTCGGCGCTCGGACGCCCATGCAGGGCAGTCCTCCAGTGTGTGCTGTGCGGAGTCCCGGTCGGACGTACAATGTTGACATTGAGCCGTCTCCTCCCTTCCGATACGATTCAGATACTCACCGAAGCAGCCGTGCCCGGTGAGTATCTGAGTCAATCTATAGGTGACCCGTCCGGTCTTCTTCCCTGTCCAGGCCTCGAAGTTCGGCAGAACCGCTCCGACGGCGCGCTGGCGCGCACTACGAGGCTCCTCCAGCCTCGCGCGCCAGGCCTCCAAAACCTTTCGGTGGGCGTTCCGCCGTAACGTTCCGGGCGCCGATTCTGACGTGTTCCGCTCCCCGTCCTCTAAGCGGCCGTCACCCCGCAGCTGGTCGTAGACCGCTGCGTTCATTTCGGCTAGGATGTCAAACGGAGGGGAGCGTGCCAGAACTGTCGCCGCCTCAAAGGATATCGTTCGGTATCCTCGTGCGATCCGTATGGCCATCAACCGCTGCAGACTGTTCAGAAGGGCTCTACAGCGGGGTACACTTATTTACACCTGTCCTTAGGTCTCATAGGACCGTTAAGTTATTGCTAAAAACTGTCAACTGCCCCCAAAAATAAATCAGAGTTAATGAAGGACAAGTGGACAAAAGGCATGATCATAAGATTTTGACGAGCCCATTGGACTAGTGGTTAAATTCCCGACGGGTTCAACTGTGGCTCAACTCAAAGTGAGCCAAAGCTCTGAATTTGGGAAGTAGTGGCAGGGTATTTCGCAGTCACTTGGACAGGCCGTGTGGCGGCAGTAACCACCCCCTTACAGAAGACCACCATGAAATAACAGCAAGTGTTGTGTTTCGGTGAGTGAAGTAAGGGATGCCAGTTTTCCCTATCCCTTCCCAATCCCTTATCCTTAATCCTATTGTAGTCGGCAGCGCACTTGCAGCAGCTTTGGCGTTGCTTGTGTTTTAGGCGACGGTAGCCCCCTACCATCAAGTGGACCGTCAGCCTGTCTGGCGATCTGTGAAGCCCTGACATTCCGCAGCGGACTACCGATATTTCGTAGATTACATGGCCCAAACATGGTCACTTCGGTCTGTGTCGTTACATACGATTTTCAAACATCTATGTCCTATTCTGTACCCTATGTCCTATTCTGTATATTTGACAACGTGTATGCAAAATTTCATTATGTAAGGAGTTAAAGCGTGAACATATACTTATTAAGATTAACTCATATTAAGTTAACAAACATATTTGTTTGTTAATCTTTCACGCCTTAAATATTCACTCGCTTTCGCATTTATAATACGTTCTCATACGATTAATGCGATAATAAATTATCAATTCTGACCTCAGATCAGGTTACATAGTAGAATGATTGTTAAAGTAACAACATTGAATTATTGAAGCATTATGGCAGTTTCCTCACTGTGACGCTTTGTCCTCGTATATAGTTTAATAAATATAATATGTACAAAAAATACATAATTATAAGATTTGTAGTTGTCGAATAAGGAAATGAAAGTATGGTTAAAATTAATAGGAGTAATTTCTATATTTGCCTATTGCCAATGTGACTCAGTCATTATCAGCTTGTCAGGCTTTTTAGCCCTGACAAGCTGATAATGACTGAGTCACATTGGCAATAGGCAAATATAGAAATTACTCCTATTAATTTTAACCATACTTTCATTTCCTTATTCGACAACTACAAATCTTATAATTATGTATTTTTTGTACATATTATATTTATTAAACTATATACGAGGACAAAGCGTCACAGTGAGGAAACTGCCATAATGCTTCAATAATTCAATGTTGTTACTTTAACAATCATTCTACTATGTAACCTGATCTGAGGTCAGAATTGATAATTTATTATCGCATTAATCGTATGAGAACGTATTATAAATGCGAAAGCGAGTGAATATTTAAGGCGTGAAAGATTAACAAACAAATATGTTTGTTAACTTAATATGAGTTAATCTTAATAAGTATATGTTCACGCTTTAACTCCTTACATAATGAAATTTTGCATACACGTTGTCAAATATACAGAATAGGACATAGGGTACATTTCATTCAGAAAAAAGTACAGTTCTCGAGGAATCATGTAAAAAAAAAAACAAAAAAATTGACAAAAACATAGGAGAAATAGAGGTTTTAAAACCTAAGAAAAAGAGGCGAAGTCGCGGGAAAAGCTAGTAATTTATAAAAGCTAGTTTAATTATTGTTACGACTAACTAGGGAACGTTCTGGAAAAAGCGTTCGCGCCGGCCGAAAGTCTCGAACGTTATACCCTAGCGGTGTTATACCATGGTTTAACAACCATGGTTAACCATGGTTGACTCTGGCATGCCGTATTCACTCATCAAAACACAACAGCACACATATTGCTGTTATTTTACTATAGTCTTCTGTGATGGTGTAGTAGACTGCCCCAAATGACTTCGAAACGCAGGCCCTGCCACTACTTAAAAGGTCAAAAATGAACACTTATGGGCTGATGATCATAACTTAACACTTAGTAACAAGATCCATCACGGAAATAAGTAAACACAAATATGTTTATGAAAAGCTTTTAAACATGAAAACGTAGATTGCGCGGAAAGTCGTCGACCCCGGGGGGCCGTTGAACTCATTTTGGAGCAACTCCGCGATATACATGCTCCTCTCATCATTTAAGGGGTCATTTTATAAGCCACTTGTTTCGTCTTTCGACTAATTGTCGAATCTTCAGTTACATGTATACCTATGTCACATAAGTACTCCCACGTGGGAACGGTGAGCGTAGAAAATGACCCGGACTTGACCCGCGTAATACTTTTTTGATCAGAAGTTCCAAAATTTCTACAGCCACGGGATCATGTCACTACCTACAAAATGGCAAAAAGTCATGGAACAAAATGGCACATATATACGGTAAAATGTAAATAAAATTTGAAAAAAATGTCTTGAGTTTTCATACAAAATGCGAAGAATCTTTCCCCCCAACCTATGTACAAGTGTTATTATCTCACGGAGGTATTTTGTAAGGTGGTGGCTACTGCCGTCAGAATGGCTGGACAGCCATTTATGACTACAGTAACGAAAAATAAGGGGAAAAATTTGAATGCGTTGATTAGTTATCGTGCTATTATATTATTTGTTTAGAGCTTTGTAAGTTATTCGTTTAATCTTATATTTATTAAAAACTAGCGACCCGCCCCCGGCTTCGCCCGTGGTGCGATTTTTATATACCTATATGAAAATTCCCCGTTTATCCCTCTTTCCATTAGTGAAACCCGAATTAAAATCGCTCTACCCGTTCACGCGTGATGCCGTGACCAAGGGAAATGGGGATTCATTTTTATATATAGACTAGCTGACCCAGCGAACTTCGTACCGCCTCAGAATCAATAAATGTTGTATATTAACTTATTACCTGATTAAAATCAATTCCTTAATAAATGAATAGTCAAAATGAATCAAGTTCGATAAATGTATCAAAAGGAATGTATAAAAAAATCAAAAATGAATGAATGTAATTCTCTATGGAAGCGAATCGAAATAATTCGTGTATCATTATTTTTGTATATTTTATGTATCAGATATGGCGTTCTATACGATTTTTTTTTGTGATTTATTTACTCTAAGTAGTGACAGAGCGTTTGGGAGGGATTTAAGGTTACGTGTTTCAACCATCCCTGACTCGTAAACTGCGCGAGGAAACACCGCGGTTTTTAGTGGGCACAAATCTTACATATGGGATCATTATGAGATCACGATCGCCATGGGGAAATCGATGGCGGTCTGGTTCCAGATTTTCCCACGCAAAAAAAGGCCTCACTGCGCTTCGCAGTCATTTGGGTACAGCTTTTATGGTGGCATTAATCACTTTCGTGAAATAACAGCACGTGAGCTGTCGTGTTTCGGTGAGTGAGTAGGCATGTTAGTGCCTATTTCCCTATCCCGTTCCTAATCACTTTATCCTTAACCTGCTATGGTCGGCAGCGCACTTGGAGCACTTGGAATGATTCAGTGAGCCAATCGATTTGATTTTTTTTAAATTAAGTTATTTGTTCATTTGTTTTATATTTAAGTAGCTTGATGTACTTTTCTTAGTTTACACCTGTTTACGCAAAATAAGTTTCTGAACGCACGCATAAATATTTGACATACCAATATACATATATATGTCAATCTTTTTTCATTACTGACATTATCCTACATTTTTAAAATCTAAAATACGCCATTATCCGAATATTGTGGATATATCTTGTCGATTCGAAACCTTTATTTAAATACATTTTTTAATTTGAGGGGAGAGTTTACCGTAACAACGGGATGAACATTATGTTTGACAGCTACGAAACCCATGAACAGTTTGTTTTTTTCTTTTCTTTTATTTTTATTACTTATCAATAAGATATTTCAATAAACATTTAGCGATTCTTTTTTTTTATTTTATTTATATAGATAAGTATGTGTCCTTAAAGTGTCTTCACGGACAGGACTGACGAAGGTGAGTAAGCTAATGCACACCTCAAGGTAACCTCTGCTTCGTTTATTGAGCGCGAACAATACAAACTATCTTCCTGTCCAACGTTACAACTGTGTCCACAAAAACCATACCAATAGATTATGTCGGGGAGCATAATAATCTTGTTACATATTGAAATTAAATTAATTATATTTCAATAAATGTGGTAGAGACATTAGATGTCTGCTCTCCTTTAATGTTGCTATGGCCGATATATTGGTGTATTATGTGAGAATAAGTGCAAATGTTCAATGGGCCTTGGAGCTAAAAAGTATAACCATTATATAGGGCATTAATTTTTCGGGATTGCATGAACAATAATATTAGCATTATAGAATTCCTGACATATATTCATACGAATAAAGATTTAGAAAAATACTCTGATATAAAGGGATACGATACCTTTACTTTATGTCAGCGTAATACACTAAATATCTTCATTAACAAGATTAATATTTTATGAGTAAATAAATAGCGTATTATTTATAGAGTTTTAAAAAATAATATACATAGGTTTTTATATAGATAGGTACTACTTAAAAAAGGGTGGCCGGCGAATCAGTAATTGACAGGGCACATTTCGGAAAGCCGAGGGCCTCTGGGGTCGGAAGGTTCTCGAGTGGAGACCACGGACCGTTGTCATCCCACAAGGTGGACAAATGATCTGATAACGCCCGCGGGTCGACGGTGGATCCAGGTGTTTCCGTGTTATTGGAAAATTATAGGGGAGGAAGTGGATCGAGTCCAGCAGTGGACGTCCTACGAATGAGATGACACAAAAGGTGGCAGACAGGCTGACGGTGAACTTGATGATAATTGGCGACCGTTGCCAACGCTTTATTCTACGACTATATAATGTAATATATAAAAATACAGATATATTACGTCTCATAGCTAGGTAAAGCCTTCTCTTCGACGTTAGAAAAAATATCCCTTTTCGATGATGTTAACAGTTATGTAAATATGGTTATTTATGTTAAAAAGTTCGAGTTTCACCGTAAACTAAGCAAGTAATATCACGCAGTGATTGGCACTTATACACATGCGTGCAGGTTAGCAAATTAAGAAAGCAGAAAAAGGATTTTTAAAACCCTATTGCTTATAATCTATACCTACTAATATTAAAAAAGCTGAAGAGTTAGTTTGTTTGTTTGAACGCGCTAATCTCAGGAACTACTGGCTCGAATTGAAAGATTCCTTTTGTTTTGAATAGTCCATTTATCGAGGAAGGCTATAGGCTATAATAACATCACGCTACGACAAATAGCATAAAATATATAAACAGTGTCCAGTACCGCGCGCCCCATGCGCACGCCGCCGTCGTATGGGCCGCAGCGAAGCGTGGCCGAGTTCAGCTAGTATTAAATATAAAGTAAGGCACGAGTAATGCAAATACATAGTTTTAAATGGATTAATAAAAAATAAAGTCCATTTAAAGCAGATTTAAAGTAAGTATTTTAAGCGAACAAAGAACGGATCACATAACCCTTGAACAAAGTCGTCGCTGTGTCATCGACATTGAGTCAGCCATTCATGAAGATATGACGTCACATCCGGCGACTCGCCGGGAGCAGGCGCAAAGCGAACCATGCGCGTGGGCAACGCTCAAAACAACGCAGATAAAATTCTGCACGCGTAAAGAAAAGCAAGTTGCAATAACAAATTTGTCAAATAATGTTACTTATTAAAAATAATAATAATAATAATAATAATAATCACTTTATTTCAGAAATGTGTCCATAGCTTTTTAAAAAATATACATATACATATATTTATACATAGTATTATGCATTTACAATTGATTTTTGATATTTTGGTCCTAAAACATCACATATAAGCTAAAACAATACTATTTACAATTAAGTAACTACAGATAAATATAATTTTAAGAATTTACATAAATCATATAACATAAAACATAATTTAGTATGTATAAATCTAACCTATTTACAAGTTTAATAATTCTGGCCACTTTTCCGTCTGCCAAAGGTTTAATAGGTTTAAATTATTTATAAGTATTTATATTAGTTTATAGAATACATTTACATATTACAAAAACATTAGATAGGTAATTAAATTAATAAATATACTCGTAAACTGACGCCACCTATCACTTTCTACTGAGGATGATGTGTGACATCACCCAATGTTTTATTATTCGGCAGTCCATCTTATCCCAGCAATTAAATTCAACAGCGTGTCGGGGCTGTCCCGTACTCTAGTCAAGAGGGATGATATTCTCATTCGTAATATAGCGTAAAAATCTGCAACTCTTGCATTTGCAAACATCCCCGATGTATGCAGTAACGCGGTAGCCCCAGAAACACTCTGAAGGCGTTGTTGTATTGGACGCGCAGGGCATTAAACGATTTTTGAGTGCAGTTAACACAAAGGTTACATGTATAAAAAGAAATGTCTTAAATAATGTTATTTTAAATAATGTTATTTTAATATTACCTACATCATATTACGTTTGAAATATTTTATTCGTTGGATATATTTTTTTAAAGTAAAAAATGGATATACTTACAAATTATGTATCTACAATTTGGACTTTAATGTAATACTAAAAAAAAAACACGCAAGGGTGATAACTTTGTATAATTTTTTATTTATTTTAGCCACACACGAAAAATTTCGTCATAAAGGCGTAAATAATGAAATACATTACCCCATAAAGGAGTTTCCAAATTTGTTTCCTTGGGATATGTACATATATTTATCAATGACTAGCATAAGGGTTTGGACCGAACTCTTTAAATTCAAGAGCGTCGCCAGCCAATGGCCCAGCCAGCCAAGTTGATATGGAGAATGAGAAAAGTTTGAATTGTAACTCAAGAGCTTTTCACTTGTAGTACGAGCCTGATATCTACGGCGATTGTGATAACAACGGTACAAGACTTAGGGCTTTGGTTGCTTTACATTTGGCAACTTTTTTTAGAATCTCTGGGGCAGCTGCCCCTCCCTGCCTCCCCTTGGCGACGCCCCTGCCGAATTTTCTAGATTTGAATTTTTATATATATATTTTTTTTTATGTCAGGTCGGCAAACAGGCTGACGGTCCACTTGATGGTAGGTGGCTACCGTCGCCTATAACACAAGCAACGCCAAAGCTGCTGCAAGTGCGCTGCCAACTGCAGTAGGATTAAGGATAGGGGATTAGGAGTGGATAGGGAAATGGGCCCTGGCATCCCTCATTCACTCACCGAAACACAACAGCACACGTGCTGTTATTTCACGGTGGTCTTCTGTAAGGGGGTGGTTACTGCCGCCAGACGGGCTGCCCAAATAATTGCGAAACGCAGTGTGCCCTGCCACTACTTTCCAAATCCAGACCAGAGCCAAATTTGAAAAGTTGATTTTTCAAAGTTGACCCTGCCGGGAACCGAACCCGGGAACCCTAGAACAGAGTGTTAAGGCACGCACCCTAACCGCTCATCCAACGGGCTCGTCAATGCAATACAAATACAAACAGTTAACTTGAGTGGTAACAGTGAATTTCAGAAACATTTGTATACCGATTTGTCGATAAATTCTAATGTACTTATACTGTATCTATAGATACATATAATGAAATCGTAAACGAGCCGTGTCTGTACAATAATTAAAAAATATATTCAAAACATATTGAATTAAAAATAAATATTTTTTTCGAAAAAACAATTTGTAAAATGTTTTTTGAAAAACTGAAAAAACTGAGGTGAAAAAACTGATTTTAAATTTTTTGCCTCTTTGTCTGTGCGTTTGTGCACACTAATCTCAGAAACGGCTCAACCGATTTGAATGCGGTTTTCACTGATGTATTTTAGCGAGCTTCCCGTAAAATTTAGTGTTTGTTTCATTCCAATCGGTTTAAAAACAAAAAAACTTATGCGCTATACCGAACACCACGCGTAAGAAGTTACGCAGTATGAAATTGACGAACGATACGTGATACGCATTAAAAATCAGTCGGCATTTTATAAGCATTGAGATTATGAAATGAGAGTGAATGGAGAGGGTTATCCGACCCCAGTGCCACCCCAAATACAGTTTCAGTATATGTACATCTGTTGCGTTAGGGCGGCTCACTGACAAAAACCGAAACAGGGGTGCTCCCCTACTAGACAGCGACGACGTTGCCTAAACTTAATAATAATATTAGCCTATTGATTCCTTAGTGCATTACGATCTTTCAATGCGATCTCTATGAATTTTTAAAAAATTGGTTATCATTGATGTCACCCTAATATTATAAATGCGAAGATGAGTCGCGCCTTAAGGCGACTCCAGCCGCAAAACTCGTCTTGTACTGAATTGACGGGACTGCTGAGGGGGAGTCAGCAATCTCTATTTAAAATTTAAATAAAGTATAATTCAAATTTTTCTTTTGATGAGACTTCAGATAGTGGATCTTAAAATTTATCTTAAGAATTAGCTATTTAAAATATTGATTATTAAGCAAATCACACGGTTACAACATCGATATTAGACCCCAACTTAGTCATTTTTTGTATATATAATTAAAAAAATAATTATGATGATCCCCTTCCTATATGCTGCAGTTAATTTGAGTATTTTTTAAATTATAATTATTATGATAATTTAAAAGGAAAATGGTTACAAATAAGTGGATTTTTTATCTTTAGGGGCTGGCGTCGCCTTAACTACTCACGAAATTTTGCATACACGTTAAAAGGGATATAGAAAGGGACATAGCGTACCTTTCATATATAAAAAAAAAACTGTTTCCGAGTAATCGTCTAAAAATATACCTGACAGGATATATTAGGAGCAAAAAATTTTTAATAAATTATTGTCGGGAAAAAGTATTTTCGCATATTATATAGTATGTATAAACTTGTAATAAAATCTCTTTGGCTGTACTATTATTTGTATTTGGCTGGTTTTGATGACACATTTAAAAAAAGAAACAAATTAGTAAAATGTTGTTTCCAGCTTTCATTTTTTTTCCTTCCTGTCAAAATGAGTGAATCTAATGAAGATATTCGATACATATTAAAATTTTATTACAAAAAGGACAAATGCAACGCAAAACGCGATAAAAATAAATTTGTGACATTTATAGGCAGTGAGTACAACAAAGTTGGTTTAAACGTTTTCAACCCAGGAATTTTGATGTCAAAAATACACCTCGCTCTGGTCGCCCTGTTACGGATAAAATGGAAGCCATTTTTGAAAAAGTGGAGCAAGATCCAATTGAAATAAAACAAATACTACGGGAAGCTTGCTACAATACATGATAAGTGACGGTCCACTTGATGGTAGACGGCCACCGTCGACTATAACACGAGCAACGCCACAGGTGCTGCGAGTGCGCTGCAGACCACAGTAGGATAAGGGGTAAGAAAGGGACATGACATCTCTTACTCACTCACCCAAATACAATAACCCATAATGCTATTATTTCATGGTTGTCTTCTGTAAGGGGGTGATTACTATCGCTAGACAGGCTGCCTGAATAACTACGAAACGCAGTAAGTATGCCTTGCCCGTTGCCCTACTTCCAAATCCAGTCTACTTTTCAAAGGTAAATAGATGACCAAAAGTGATTCGATATTAAAATTTTGGAAAATACGAGTCTTTAAAAACAGGAATTCACAAACATAAACAACAATTTTTAATTTTAATTGCAGCAAAAACACAGAAATAGAATTGAACTATCCTGTGTAATTAGCTTAAGAATAATTAGTATTATTCTTATGTGAATCACAATCATGTTCAGAAATTCGTGTAAAACGACGCGCGCAGCGTTCAAAGGAAAAACGAAAAAAAAAAACACCTACGAAACCTTAAACGTGTTTAAACGCTTTGTGACTTTCAGATTATAATACACAATACTAAATTAAATATTGTAGCTTGATTTCTATAATTATAGACAATCATTCTTATTGACCATTTTCTCATTTATTTTAGGACTAGCTGAGCCCTCAACTTCGTAGGTGGTGATGATATTCGGTATAGCACGTATCTTTTTTGTTTGTAAACTGATTGGAATGGAAGGTTGCCACAATACATCAGTGAAAACCGCATTCAAATCGGTTAAACCGTTTCTGAGATTATTAGCGTGCACAAACGCTCAAAAAGACAAGAAAAAAAAAATTTTTTTTAACCTCCATAACATAAGTACAGCATATTTTTTACAAAGATTGTAAAAAATATGTGGGACAAAATTGTCATTGGAGAAAGGACACTCAAAGCTCAGAAATAGATTCATGTAAATAAGGAACGCAGGGAAGCAAGCTGAAGCACGCGTTATGTGGGCATAATGTCGAATATCTACAAAAACCACTAGGCAACAATAAGTGCGGACAAATATGTATTATATTACACCGTTTTACGGTCGCAATTAGGTAAAAGGTCATTCGAGATTATTGATTTCTAAAGCTGAGCCTTAGTGTGGCTTCAAGACAATAGAGCTCCCACTCATATTTTCAGGGCCGTTCAACTGAAATTAACGCCAACATTAAAGAAATTTATATAAGAAATAAACTTCTGTTAGTAAAATTTAATATGACACAAATTATTTAAACATTTGTTGCATTAAGTATTTATGTCGGCGGCCGATCGTATCATCCGGCAGTTCGTGATGTGCCTAGGCAGATCGTTATATATGGCACCGTTTCATGAAGTTTCTGTTTAATACCCAGCCAATTCATGAAATGGCTAATACAAATTCAGGCAGATTGATCAACGAATGACGTTTGACGATTTAGTCGAAAGATATACTACGAACGATCTGACTGATATTAAGCAGAAACTTTATGAAACGGCGACATATGTAACGAACTGCCTAGGCACATCACGAACTGCCGGATTATACGATCGGCCGTCGACATATATACCACAGGTTTGTTACAGCTCAAATCCTAAACGCGAATTTGCACTTGCAATAGGGGATCGGACAAATTTTCAGAAAGTGTTTTAAATTAATCTTCATGGATATTTATTCCCATAAAAAATACTATTTTTTTTTATTTATAGCCTTTTAGGTACTCAAAATCATGTTTTAATATTGTTTGTTTGAAAATGCCGCCAAAACGCCACGATAGTTCATCTGAGAGCGCGTAACGTCATTTGTGGTCATATCATAACAAAACAACTGCATTGGCATAAGACAATGATTGCCCACAAATGACGTCACGCACTGTGATAGGTGTTTCAGTATAGATTAAAAATATTGTAAATAATAAAAATTTATTTCTTCATTTAAAAATATTTAAATGAATTATATTAAATTATTATTCGATAAATAATCGTAAAAAATTATATATTTTCTTACTAAGTACATTTTAGATTTTAATCTGATTACTGTCCGATCCCCTATTATTGCATCAGATGAAACTTTGCACAAATAACAGTTCATGTATTAGATTGAAACCACTGCATTAAACCTGTATGTATAACTTCTTGCGTTTATTTAAAACTTAATTCATCATCGCTTAACTAAATGACATATGTAATGCACGCCTACAGTGGTATACTTCTGGCGAACTGGGAAACCCTGGGGTAGCTTACGGGCTAACTCTTTAAATAAACAGACCTGTGAATCCGCAGGCAAAAGCCAGTTCACTATAAATAAAATACTCTATCCCCGTATATTCGTCCAGTTCTTTGTCTGTATCAGCCCATATATTATGTACTTAGAGTATACATAAGCAAGCTATGTGATAGCTTACTTATGTATACTCTAAGATTATGTCTCCTCTGTGGAATAGGTCATTAAATCACAATAATAAAAACAAATAAATTTACATTAAAATCTAGTTATAAGTATCTGCAGCTATTACATTTTATTACTGTTAATAAAAAAAAATATTGAAAGAAACTGTAATTAAAATATTTATTGTTTCTCTTGCTTTTCTGTATTACACAAATTGACCTGTTTGCAATTGGTCCACAAAAATATAGAAAAGAAATAATGAAATCAATGCATTAGCGTAATGAGTTTTTATTGTTCTTTTTTTATTGATTTTTCTCTCTTGGTTTTTTTATTTTTTATTGGTGTATATTTATATGTCCTCTCTGTATAAAATTGATTTACTACTTTGTGGAAAATGTTGTTGATTGCACTATTATTTAAGTTTATGTATGTTTTTTTTTTCTTTCTTTAGTCTAATATACATGGTGTAATTGTTTGTTTTCCCTAATAAAATAAAATAAAATAAATAGTTGTTGACTTAAGATTCAATAAAATAATGTAAATTCAGAAATTCAAGATTCTATATTCAAGATTCAAAACTATTCAAGATTTCTAAATTCAAGATTTCAAGATTTGCACACCGAATATTTATCGGTTGGTCATGAAGGAACAAGAAAATTAAATGTCATCTCTGGTAAACAGTTATCCATAGTCATAGGAAATAAATTGTATTGTAGTCCACCGGGCAAGTCCAGTACATCAAGACTTCAAATTTCTTCGAATCTTTTAGAGTCATAAAATAGGCAGACCGTCTCGCATCAGTAACAATCTTGACCACCGTGAACTAATAGCATGTGTGCTGTTGTATTTTTGAGTGAGTAAGGGATGAGAACTCGCTTCCCTATCCCCTCCCTTATAATCTACCCTACTAAGGTTGGCAGCGCACACACTAGGGATGAAACACAGACTTTTCCATTTTTATTGATAAAACCAAAACTCATCAATTGGGTTCCTACCTATTTACCTCACCTACACCTATTTACCTATGTTACCTATACCTATTTACCTATAAATAGTAAATAATACCATTCAACTAAAACTATAGGTAAATAGGGTCTTTAACTATTTACCTATAGTTAATTGAATGATCAAGTCAAAACAAAATTTTCCTTATTGCATAGGACCAAATTTCAGCCGCTTACAACTGTGGTACAGATAAAACTTGAGTTATTCGTGTCTTAATCTTGGTATAAGTATTTATTCCCAAACAAGATAAGAACAAGGAGAACATAATAGCTTCTTACGAAATTATCAAACTATTCCGTTGCTATGACGTGCGCACGAGACGGCAACGTTGCTTTTCAATAACAACGTATCTCTATAGGGAAAAACAGAAATTTTAGATATGATAGCTGTATTTGTAACGTTTCAAAAACAGTATAACGTTCGGTAAAATTGGTCATTTTGAATGTTATCGTATCTCCTGTAAAGAGATTTTATTTCAAGCTATTAAAAATTAAAATCTATATATATATATATATAATACTAGCGACCCGCCCACGGCTTCGGCCGGCGTGCAATTTTTATATATTAGAACATTCCCCGTTTATCCCTCTTTCCATTAGTGAAAACCGAATTAAAATCGGTCTACCCGTTCACGCATGATGCCGTAACCAAGGGAAATGGGGATTCATTTTTATATATAGAGATTAGTTACATCATTTATAACTCGAGAACGTCTGGACGTATTTTTATGGTCTTTGATCGTATTTTTATGGCCTACTGTAGTCGGCAGCGCACTTGCAGCACCTGTAGCGTTGCTTGTGTTATAGGCGACGGTAACCACCTACCATCAAGTGGACCGTCAGCCTGTCTGTCGATATAACATAAAAAAAAAAAAAAAAAAATTATCTCCGCCTCGAATAGCGGAATAACTATCAAAACATCTGAAATATTCACGACAAAAAAAATATTGTGAATAACATTAATTTTCTCATATATTTTGTAAGGAACGATTTTTTTTGTTGATATGTCGAGACGGATTTTTTTTGTTCGTCTCGGCTTCGAGAAGTTTTCTCGCGCATTGGAAAGGTCGTCAGGCAGGTAGACGGTCTATGACATAAGTAACTCCACAGGTGCTCCAAGTGCACTGCCGATCATAGCAGGATTAAGGATAAAGTGATTAGGAAAGCGATAGAGCAACGGGCTCTGACATCGCTCACTCACTCATCGAAACACAACAGCACACGTGCTGTTATTTCTCGAAGGGGGTGATTATTGCCGCCAGACGGGCTGCCCAAACGACGCAGTGTGGCCTCATTTTTGCGTGGAAAATTAATACAACATTTATTAATTGTGAGGCGGTACGGTATTTAATAAAATACATCTCACAATGGCGGGAGATTACCATAGTAACACGTAGGCATTAAATACGAAGTAAAATTATTTGAAACCAATTTTGTATATTTGTTAAAAACTCAATTTAAAACATTGCTAAGTTTCTGATTGTAAGGTTTTTGAACGTAGCGCGATAGATTGGCTGAAAAGGAAAGTTGCCGAGTCTAAATTAAAAAGTTACACGCTCCGGTTCAATTGAACCAGAGACACAAACCATTCAGTCATTCATATTTAGCGATTCATTTAGTCATTCATTTTTAATCGCCTTATAAATGTTTATGGTTCTCCTATTTTTCCTGAAATTCTCCTATTCGTGGGCGAGTCGAGTGTGATGTCCACTTTTCATATAACATAATTGTTTTCTAGTGATATGATCAGCACCAACTTAGGCAATTTATCCCTGGGATTTCCCATTTTGATTCACTCCAGGCTGATATGAAGGTAGACATTTTTCACGACAGCTTGAATTGTTTAAATAAAAAACCCTGAAGGATTGACAATAATAATAAGGCACGTTTTTTTTTATTAAAGATGGGTTTGCTCTTGACCAGCATCTATCCATGTAGGAAGGATGAGGCCGACGATGGAGCGAGCTCACCCAGAAGATGCCTATTCACTCGAACCTTGAAAAAATTTGGGTTATATGAGCTCGGAAATACAGACGTCGGCAGGGAGTTCCAATCCTTAGCAGTGCGCATCACAAAAGATGTTTTAAAGCGCTTGGTCCGAATTAGAGGGATTTCGACAAGGTGGGGATGGTAACCAGCCATACGTCTGCATGTCCGATAGAAGAAAGGGGAAGGCGGTATGATCTCATGCAGCTCTCGAGCACACTCTCCGAAGCACATCTTATAGAATACAACTTTACGTCTATGTGCCAGGCTCTACAGCTTAGTTCTTATTAGTGTATCATCGCCAATGAGCCTCCTAGCTCTGCGATCCACCGAGTCGAGTGCGGCAAGTTGGTATTTTGCTGAGCCATCCCAAAGGTGACAGCAAAACTCCATGCAAGATCGGACTTGTCCCTTGTACAAAGAGAGGAGCTGTCCAGGTGTGAGGCATCGCTTCACCCTATTCAGGATGCCCAGCTTTTCGGCCGCTGTTTGGGCTTTGGACTCGATAGAAGTACCGAAGTTGAGATTTGAGCACAACCTCAAATCATAGATCATAGATCAGGTTTAAAGACCATAGAAAAACCTATATGTATACATATTATAAAACAATGTAGCTGCTTCTCCGCTAACTTCTAACCGCTTTTTTCATTAGTAGATCGGAAATTTATTTCAGCTATAGCGTTGAGAAAGTATAGTTTTTGTATATAATTTGCAGAAATTAAGCATGCGCGCGAAACAGGGCCGCCCCCTGTTTACTATTTTATATTAAATAGAAAAAATACGTCAGCCTTCAATTACAACGCAATAATCAATTTTATCTCTAACTATGGACCTTGTAAAAAAGCTCATCGTCGCTTAATGAGTCATGGAGAAAGCTATATTCGAGGTTACACTGCGCGATCCGTAGACCAACGAAAGTTACCGACATAACCCGGCGGACTAGTAAGTTTAAGTGGCAGTGGGCGGGACACATAGTACGGAGAGCCGACTGCCGCTGGGGCCGGAAGGTTCTCGAGTTCAGGCCACGGACCGGCAAGCGCAGCGTAGAACGTCCACCCATCCAAGGTGGACAGACGACCTGATAAAGGCCGTGAGTCGACGGTTGGTCCAAGCTATTTCTGACCGGTCTTTTTGGAAAATCAGCAGGAGGCCTCTGTCCAGCACTGAACGTCCTACGGCTGAGATGATGTTGATGATAATGACTTTGCACATTTCTTTGTAAATACCTATTTAATACTTACTATATTAAAGAAATGTGATATATAATATACTAGCTGAACTCGGCCACGATTCGCTGCGGCCCATACGGCGGCGGCGTGCGCATGGAGCGCGCGGTACTGGACACTGCTTATATATGCTATTTGTCGTAGCGTGATGTTATATAGCCTATATAGCCTTCCTCGATAAACGGACTATTCAAAACAAAAATAATTTTTCAATTCGAACCAGTAGTTTTAAGAGAAAGCTCTCAAAGTTGTAAAATAATGATGAATCGATTAATTGACTTTGACGATATATTTAATTCATAATAATAACAATAATAACGTAATTGTGAGGTGTTATTTTTTGATGCGATTGACATTGTTTTGACTTTTATTCTTAGTTTGATTTTATTGTTGTTTGGTGTAATTTATATTGTTTGACATTGCTTGACTTTTGTAATTGATTAGATTTTAAGTGCACACCCTTCTCTTCCAAATTGTTTTTAATATTAATATGTATTTTTAATTGGTATTTGTATGAAATGGTTGACAATTGTAAAAATTTTTTTTTTTAACTCTTAACATAGATAATATGCAACATATACAGCTGTAGATACCTGTAATTGGCAAGTAAATGTAAATGTGTCTATATATATTTTTCTGTGTGACTTGATGAATTTTTTGCTGTGCTGTTGGTATTTCTATCGAATAAAATAAATAAAATAAAATAAAATAAAATAGTAGTTCCTGAGATTAGCGCGTTCAAACAAACAAACAAACAAACTCTTCAGTTTTATAATATTAAGTATAGATAAGGAATAATATATATATATTGCTATCGAACGCTGGTAAAATTAAGTAATGATTATCCTAGTCTCAGTTAGACCATGGTTTTTCTAAGAACTTCTAGCTAGAAAAACTTAGACTTCTAAATCTTGGTTTAAACCTGGTTTATATCTTTTATATGAGACAATGACAATTACACGATATTAATGTTAAACGTCAATTGCGAGAAAGTGAACACGTATTTTCATAGAGATAGGAAATTACTGTCCTATTCATCCTCTCCCTATCACTCACAAAAGACATCAACGCCACGAGTTCTCGGCTCGAAATGGAATTTTCACGAAAAATACATGTATTAAATTGAACAATATCGTTTTAGCCAATTTATTATACTGACCATAAGTATATATCCAAGTCTGTTTAATGTCTGCCTCTCAAAGTCGGAGTGGTGCGTTCTAATCCCCGAGCCTACGAATTTGAACAATTCTCTTTCGACGTAATTATTACTCAATTATTTTCTCATATTTAATGGTGAAACGAAAACTTAATGAACAAATTACTACCCTTACTAGTCCGGAGTTGCATCAACAGTAACTGATATATAATTCTAATGTTATAAAATTCGAAAGTGGGTTTGTTTGTTTGTTACGCTTTTACGCTTTAATACTCCACCGATTATCATGAAATTTTGCATACTTACAGAAAAGGACAAAGAGTACCTTTCATAAAGAAAAAAAATTTGGATTTTCTGAATGTTATGATCGACAGACAGGCTGACTGTCCACTTGACGGTAAGTGCTACCGTCGCCTATAACACAAGCCACGCCACAGATGCAGCAAGTGCGCTATCGACCATAGTGGGATTGAGGGATAGGGAAATAGGCTCTGGCATCTCTTACTCACTCACCGAAACATAACAGCACACATACTGACTGTTATTTCACGGTGGTATTCACGGTGGTTATTGCCGCCAGACGGGCTGCCCAAATGACTGCGAAATGCAGTGTGCCCTGCCACTACTTTTCAGATCCAGACCAGAGGAAACAATGAAAATTTCCGGGAATCAAACCCGGGACCCCTGGCACAGAACGTTAAGACAAGCACCCTAACCGCTCATCCAATAGGCTCGTTAATCAATGTTGCTAACCACTTGCTAACTAACCTTTTTCTATTTTTACAAATTTATTTGATATTTTGATATCAAATAAAAATATTATTTAAGTATTGAGAATATTTATATTACTACGTTACGGTTATTTTTTAAAATTAAACAAAGTATAAAACGAATAAACAGTCTGTTGGAAGCATAGATACGCTCCAACCAGATACCGCCCGTAAAATTGCCTAATTTGCCCTGTGTGCAAAGATTGTTTGTCCTGATACTTACTTGTGTGAGTAAAAATTGATTAAAGTGTGACAACATTTACCCAAATTATGTAGAAATCAATATCAATAAATGAAATTGTTCATTTTTTACACAACAAAGTGTAATTTACACCAACAAACGTACGTCGACTGAGACGTGTAGTATTAACTGCCGCATAATATTTGTGCACGGGCGGTATCTGGTTTGAGCGTCAACGGAGACCAATCATTAACCTATGGTTGGAAGCAATAAAAATACCACTGTCGATGAAGCATAAATTAGGTGTAGTATGATATGTAGGTGTTAAATGGATTTAAATATGTACATAGAAAGTTAGAAAACTTATACAAAAATTACTTTCCCCCGTGAAAATCTACCAAAATTTTAAAATACCCTCACAAATACAGCTGACAATCAGCAGTTAAAGAAAATTATAGATTATAAAATAGATCGGTATTTTGAGATAAAGAAATTAAACAAGGTAAGAAATTTTAAAATAATGTTAAGTAGGTATATACTCATTATGTACGTATTTAAAAAAATACATCAATTTGATATATTTTTATTTAAAGTGATAAATTGATAATTGATCATATGATCCTATTTGATATTTATATTGATATATTAAATTTGATATTTATTATGCTGAAAGTACATAAAAAGACTACTAAGAAATGACAACAAAATCTTTCAAATAGGTAGTTATAAATTTGTACAATTAAAATTTGCTCAATTTATGAGCAAAATCTGTATTATAAAGCAAATGTTAAAACAAAAAAATGAACAAAAAAAACAATGTCCGTTCATTCATAGCATAATTTCCAGGAGATAAACAAATTTTATAGTCATTGCGAGTATAGTAGCGCCATCTGTTGGTGAAAGGATGAACTAACTGTCCGTAGCTACATTCAACGTGCCGATTGGCGAGACGCCCACTGCCATCTTTTACGCAGTAACAAGCCAAATTACATATTGACACTAGAAAAAAATTCTTAGTATACACCGTATGTATACATACATCACATGTAATTATAGAAGACCGTAATTTTTTATTTGTAAAAAGTTTAAAAAAAATGTACTTAATGTGTACTTACTTAAGTTTAAACATAGCACGCTCGTATATATTTTATTAATGAAAAATTAAAACGTGTCTAACAAACTACTGTGTGCAAATGTTAGGCCAAATTTTGTTTAAAAAAAATCTATGACTCAGTAGACTTCGTAGCCCGTAGCGAACGTGTCCACTATTACTTGACCCATAGTGACATGGCACGCAATAATGCAGATATAATTTCGGAATTCACGTTTACATATTAGATCCATTTTCAATGTCTAACAATAGCAATGTATAAGTTTTCTTAAATATCGTTTTAGAAATAAGTACAATTAGTGCACAAACTATTTTTTATTTAATCCGAAATTCGACAATTATTTTTTAAATATCGTTCGTTATTTGTGCAAATGAAATAATTTATACCGGAAAAATCAGCAAATTTCATCGGGATTTACATTAGTCTTAGCAAGGACTTATTACGTTTGGTGAATTTATTTATAACTAGCTTTTACTGTGATAGAAATCAACACCCCATAAAAATATGAGCAATAAAGATTGAATAAAAATTTTAAAACCTAAGTAAAAGGTTCGCAGACGAAGTCACGAGTAAAGGTTAGTAGCATATTATATTATATCTTACATATGGCATTGAAAATACTTAAAGTTTATTTCAAGAAAATCTTCCAAGTTAATACATAATCGATAATAACTTTGAAAATAAATATAATGGAGCGTTTTATATGAGTGTTCCCCATAAATCTATTTCATGAGATGACACCTTCCGAATATTTGTTTATATAAAAAAAGGCGAAAAACTGTGGCTTACCAACTTTAAATAACAATAAAAAAATATTATCAGTACATACAAACATTGTACGATAAAAAAAATGTTTAACATTAACCTGAATTATTTTTTAAATGTTTTGGTGAAAAAATAAATGGAGATTTTCATTTATTTATTTTATTTATTATTCAGTGGTTTGTATCAGCAATGCTTATAGTTGACGCACGCATATAGATGGCACTTAACAAATTATAACAAAAGGAGAATGCACGGATAGTAAGAATTCTTTTTTGACACCAATCTCCCCTTCATCCTATTCGTATCATTTTCCCAACAAACAGGACTTATTAATAGGAGACCGGAAAAACGAGAAAAAATTTGTAAATGTACACATTTCTAATAAAAGTAAAATTGAAAAACCAACTTTTATCGGAGACTTTTTTTAATGTTAACGTCGGCAGACAGGCAGACGGTCCACTTGATGGTAGGTGGCTACCGTCGCCTATAACATAAGCAACGCAAAAGCTGCTGCAAGTGCGCTGCCGACTGCAGTAGGATTAAGGATAAGGGATTAGGAGTGGATAGGGAAATGGGCTCTGGCATCCCTTACTCACTCACCGAAACACAACAGCACACGTGCTGTTATTTCACGGTGGTCTTACTGCCGCCAGACGGGCTGCCCAAATGACTGCGAAAACGCAGTGTGCCCTGCCACTACTTTTCAAATCCAGACCAGAGCCAAATATGAAAAGTTGATTTTTCAAAGTTGACCCTGCCGGGAATCGAACCCGGGAACCCTAGAACAGTGTGTTAAGGCAAGCACCCTAACCACTCATCCAACGGGCTCGTCAAAATCCTCACCCAAAATTGCACATCAGTGTCTTAATAAAATTGTTTTCGAACAATGTGTGTTGCCAGTTTGACGTAGCTCAACGAGCTATGGAAAGGGTTATACTCGGGGTTACACTGCGAGATCGAATCAGGTATTAGGAGATCCGTAGACGAACGACAATTATTGTATAGACTGGACTGGACCAGCAACCCGGCGGATTAGCAAGTTGAAGTGGCAGTGGGCAGGGCACATAGTACGGAGAGTTGAAGATTCTCGAATCGAGGCCACTCAGCGTAAAACGTCTACCCACAAGGTGGACGTAAGACCTGATAAGGGCTGCGGGTCGACGGTGGATCCTAGCTGCTTCTGAACGGTACTTTTGCAAAATTAGGAAGAAGACCTTTGTCTATATCTTAATTTTCTTTTAACAAAAACAGAAAGACACAAAGAAAGACACGAACACTCGAATGAACTGGCGAAGTGCCTCATGAACGCAAATCAAAAGAATAGCAATAGGGTATCGGACAGTAATCAGATTAAAATCTAAAATGTATCGAATAATAATTTAATATAATTCATTTAAATATTTTTAAATGAAGAAATAAAATGTTATTATTTACAATATTTTTAATCTATATTGAAACACCAATCACAGTGCGTGACGTCATTTGTGGGCAATCATTGTCTTATGCCAATGCAGCTGTTTTGTTATGATATGACCACAAATGACGTACGCGCTCTCACATGAACTATCGTGGCGTTTTGGCGGCACTTTCAAACAAACAATATTAAAACATGATTTTGAGTACCTACCTAAAAGGCTATAAATAAATAAAATAGTATTTTTATATGGGAATAAATATCCATGAAGATTAATTTAAAACACTTTCTGAAAATTTGTCCGATCCCTATTGCTTAACTTGGGTCAAAGAACATATTAAGTTCATATCATATCTAATTTAAAGCTATGTATATAGCCGACTGCAGATAGAAAAAATCTTACTTATATCTAAACACTATTTGTCCTTCAGCGCATTCACGACACTGCGGTTGAAAGATATATTCGGCAAGTGGAAATGTCAAGATGTATAATTTGTCATTGAAAGATGAGGTCGTAACTAGTTCGAGATGGAAGCACGTGGAACAATTTTATCCTTCTTCCACGTTTGCAACATTTCAGGCAGCAGTCCTGGACAGTTGAGTGTCCCAGAACATATGTCGTGGAGGTATTACACTAAATACTATGTTCGAACTATTTTCAATTGGGTGCACTTTTGATAAAATAACATTTTTTTTTTGTTACGAACAAGTTATGTAAGATAAATAAAATTTTAATTTAGCAATAGAAATATCAAAAAAATCTGTATGAACAACGTTACACACGTGGGCATAGTTCAATGGGGGAGTATTTATTTATTTATTTAGGTCAACTAATAGCTATTTTCATTACATACTATGAAAAATATACAATGGTATGAAACATAGTCAATAATAAATTTACAAAATTTAAGCAATTTTAAAAAGCACATACTCAAACCAAACTAAACCCAAACATTCTCTTAAGCAACAATTGACAAAATGTGGAAAAATTTCTGGATTTCACGTTTTATATTACAAAATAAAAATTTTGCCATCAAAATTACATTATATTTAGTAATAAATGATAAATAAACGCAGATAAAGGGCAAAGAAATTAATAAATCAAATGTAAATTGATAGGACATAAAACACTAAGACAGCATAAGAATTATAGGCAACCATTGAGATATGACTATTCTCTATGTTCAGTGATTCAACCGTTCGGGTAGGCGAATAAATAAGGAATTCCTGCAACATTATATAGTTGCTGTTGAGCCCTTTCAGAAAAAGGCTTACATTTTTTAAACTATTATTTTCTTCTTCACTTCTTTTTGCCCAAAGGCGAAGGCCACCTCCCAATCTTTTCCACTTTTCTCTGTCTCCTATTTCTTTTTCCGTCTTTAAGACACCAGTATACATATATCGCTTACCTTGAAATGCTGCTGGGCTGCTTGCTCTTCCGCTTCGAATTTGTGTTTTATATTCTCTATCCGCATCTTCCTCAGCACGGCTGCCACGTCGATCCTGTCATGTTACACATATTAAAACAATATAGTCTCTAAGGGATAACGGGAGGCACAAATAACCTTAATGGAATGAACTCACTAGAATAAGCTTTCTTACCCTACACACACACAATCCTAAAAGTATTATTTATTTTATTACTGGCCTTATTCGTGGAACATGAAAATGGTTTGTTGTGAACCCCCAAGTTCTGAAAATTTCGTACTTAAAAATTAATTTCGATTTAATGAGTCGATAAACAAAATGAAGTTCACACGTGATAATTTCCATGCCATAATTTATTACAACTTTCGCAGAGGGTTATCAAGATGAATGTCTCCGAAGAACCAAGGTTGTCGACATAGCCAAGAGAATTAGCAAGTTGAAGTGGCAATGGGCCGGTTACATTTGTCGCAGAGCTGATAACCTAGAAAGCTCAGCGTAGGACGCTCTGAGGCCAGGTGGACAGACGATCTGAAAGGCTTTGCAGGACGCGGTTGCATGCGAAGTACAGAAGACCATGCGTGGTGGCGAGCCTTGAGAGAGGCCTACATCTAGCAGTGAAGAGACACAGACTGATGATGATGAATGTCTCAATGAGCTTGTTTCTATATATATGTATGTTAAAGCACCTAGTCAAACGAAAATATATCGCTGGGGCCCTAGCCAAGATGCATACGCTTCCTTTGAGTACTTACGAAACGAAAGAAAGAAAGCCCGGTGATTGGTTGTTGAAGTTACAACTGTTACAACAACCAATCACCGGGCTTTATTTCTTTCGTTTCGTAAGTACGCAAAGGAAGCGTTTGCAATAGTTTGCATCTTGGCTAGGGCCCCTGGTATGCAGAGTATCGACGGGCCTCGCCTCTCTCATTACCGTGTCTTTTACAGGTCGACCAAAAAAAGCGATGACACTTGAAATGAGCTACGAGTCGATACGGGTAACCATAGGCATAGAAATGACTGCATGAAACTATTTTGCATAGTGAGTTGGGTGTCCGAAAACTAGTTTTTCGATGGGTACCCCATAATCTGTCAGAAGAGCAAAATGCGGCTCGTGTTAATTAATACCAATATAGTCAAAAGCCGTGTATAATATAGTCTCCGGTGATGAATCGTGGCTTTATTCGTATGAGCCTAAAAGAAAGCATCAACGTGCAGTTTTGGTCTTCGAAGACGAGATCAAGACGAGGTTTGTTTCAAACAAGGGCATTGTGCCACAATTCCCTTACATGAACGAAGAACGATTACCGCTGATTACTTCTTCACTTGGATTTGTTTACCAGAGACACCCAAAGGCAACCCGACACGTCGCATCATCTTTACATCACAATAATGCGAGCTCCCACACCGCCCGTAAAACAAAAGATTTTTTTGGACCAGTAAAACGTTGACCCATCCTCCGTACAGTCCTGATCTGAATTAGTCTGAGGCACATTTCGGTGTGCCCTAGTATGTCCTTATACCCCAGACAACGTATATATGCAAATCTCATGATGATCGGTTGGTAGTTAAGGCGTAAAAAGGTAACAAATAGACATCTATATATGATTATAATAAAATCGTAAAGGTGCCCTCTGTAAATTAAATATCTATTTTTTCAAAAAAAAAAAAAAAATTATAAGTACACGTACTTATATTACCGAAGTAAAAAAATTGTTTAAATATTTTTTGCCTGTTTGTCTGTGCGTTTGTGCACGCTAATCTCAGAAACGGCTTAACCGATTTGAATGCGCTTTTCAATGATGTATTGTAGCAAGCTTCCTTAACATTTAGTGTTGGTTTCATTACAATCGGATTACAAATAAAAAAGTTACGCGCTATACCGAATACCACACGTACGAAGCTAGTTAAGCTAAGCTTGCGGACTAAGTATGGATGTGTAAAGACATAACATCGAGACGAATTGCGTCTTTTTTATTATTATTATTAACAGCTGGCATAAATATGAATGGCAGAGCCATTCTTCGTCATTAAAATGAAGAATTGAGTGACGATGAGTTGTAACGTCTGAAATGTTTTCAAGTAGGACTAGTTACTATGGATAATGTGCCCAAATATATATAAATTTAAATCACAAGAAAATTTTATTAAATTTTAATGTTTAAAAGACAAATAAGTTTCCGTATGACAACCCTAAGTATCACATAAAATACTTTTTTTTTAAATAAACCTTCATGTAATTTTTTTCAGGAAAATTTTATTTGTCAATATCTCAAAAGTATACTTTTTGCACATAGCAGATCTTAGAATTTTCTCTGAATTATCCATCTATCGAAATTAGAATTCGGGATGGTTCAGAATTTATCGCGGACAAAGAAACAGACAAGCAAACAAAACATTTAAAGTCCACGTTTGGGTATTTGTAACTTGCAAAGGACAATGCGAACTTAATAAGAAAAAGCCTTACGGTTACTTCAATT
The DNA here is from genome assembly GCA_910589475.2 of Bembecia ichneumoniformis. Taxonomy (NCBI): domain Eukaryota; kingdom Metazoa; phylum Arthropoda; class Insecta; order Lepidoptera; family Sesiidae; genus Bembecia; species Bembecia ichneumoniformis. Next base: position 16,171,770 of record OU342535.1, read on the forward strand.
TTGTCTATGTGTATTTGAAGTACACATTGAAGTATGGTGGCCATTGGTAACTATTGGTTGTTTTGCGTATCATCAAGGATTACTTCAATTTGTCGTGAATGCAAATCGGTCATCACACGTGTAATCCGCTGTGGGCAGTTGCTAGTTTTTTAGTTTACAAGTTTAGTAAAAAAAAGACTTTTGAATGTTTTAAAACTTTATTTATTACTCATTACATGAATTACAAAAATATGAAACATTTTGGAGAATTTAAACAATACTAAATAATACTAGCGACGACCCATTGTGGAATTAGTTAGCAGAAAAATATTTTCAAAATGATACACCTCAAGGTTTTTCAATTGTCCAACAAGTTACTTACAACAGTTTTCTAAAAAGTTTTGAAATTTTAAATGTTATTTCAAGATTCCAGATTCTTTTTTCATTGTTTGTACAGATTTACAGCAATTACTATACAGTATACAATAATTCAAAATTAATGTTCAAACAATTTTCAAAATTTTCCAAGAAAAACAAATACAATCCCTGCTATTAAACTTTTAATCACCTACTTTAAGAGAACGGTAGGTTTGTTTTATTTTCTTTCTATTATTTCAAAAGGATATCACAGTCTGATACCTAAGAGGTGGTAAACAGAGTAGAATAAGACAGGTATGATGATTTACCAGCTGGAGATGGAGTGGAAGAGATTGAGCAATCTTTCATTCATCCATACTAATATTATAAATGTGATAGTAACTCTGTCTGTTAAGCTTTCACGCCTTAACTACTAAACCGATCATCATGAAATTTACATAGGGTACTTTTTATCCAGAAAAAAAAGCACTGTTCTGGAGGAATTATAAAAATAAAAATCCAATGCCTGGCGAAACTATAACAGCAATAAAGATTGAATAAATTATTGTTTATATACTTTGTCAGGCGTTACATTTTTAAAAGGGGCCCAGAGCAAGTCTCCGGTACCAGCTAATTTGTTACATATACCTAAGTGCATGTTTATTATATTTTAAGAGAAAATATGGTCAGGCTGAATAAAGGCTATTTTTATTTTATTTATTATTTTAAAAAGGCTAGAAAAATATTTTTATTTTCTAATAAAAAAAAATTAAGTATGTGTTTTCTTAAAATATATGTTTTCTTAAATCTTTTAAATGCAAGTCAATAAAGTCTTTCGCGTTAGAGGTAAGTGTCCGAACACTATTCCGTCTATCAAACTAAATGGTATGGCTCTAAAACAAGTTAATATTTTTAAATATCTTGGACACTGGGTAACCTCTGACTTGAAGGACGGTGCAGACATAGAAAGAGAGCGCAGGGCGCTGTCTGTCAGGGCTAATATGATTGCTCGCAGGTTCGCCAGATGTTCGAGGGATGTCAAAGTGACTCTTTTTAGAGCATTTTGTATGTCTTTCTACACGAGCAGTCTGTGGGCGGAGTATACCCGAAGGCAGTACAGCGCTCTGCGAGTTCAGTACAATGATGCGTTTAGGGTGCTGATGGCACTTCCACGATTTTGTAGTGCATCGGGGATGTTCGCCGAGTCGCGGGTCGACTGTTTCTATTCGATAATCCGGAAGCGGTGTGCATCCCTGGTGCATAGGGTTCGGGCCAGCTCCAGCTGCATCCTGAGCGCATTTGCTGCTAGGCTTGACTGTCAGTACCTGAACCACTGTTGTATGGTTCATGTACTGACTAATAAACATATGTAATACTAACATAGATTTTAAGTTGTTACTAACGTAATATGATCCTTGTTGGTCCAAATAAATAAATTATTATTATTATTATTATAGACACTTACATTCAGATTTTTATACATCCTTTGCTATTCTCATATTTATCAAGGATATTCAGCAAGGAGGAATTGAAAATTTAACTTTAAAGGTATCATATGTGTTAAATTGCATGTTAGCTATGCTGTAAATGACAAGGTAATTGTTAATTTATTTTATATGTGTATATTATATAGTGTCAATGTCAAGTTACACAATTGAAAAACCATCAATAACATAATATTAAAAAATTAGGCATCACTACGACATAGCTAGCTAATCACCAATGCACCACAATCTACCAGTTGGTCCCCACACACCTGTTTCGCATATTCTCTTGAAGTCTCCGCAAGGGGCCGAGGTACTCCTGGGACCTGCCACCGCGGACCTCAGCCAACTGGTACTCCACAAATTTCATTCTCTCCGTGTACAAATTGTCTCGGAGAATGATGAATTGCCTCTCCAGGTTTGCTGAAATTTAAGAGACATATTCCACAATTATATTTAACTGTAGGACACTGGACATGAACAAAGGGTCGCGGCAGACTTGAATGGGACTTTTCTTATTGAGAAAGTAAATCAGTGTTATCCTGAACCTATGTGCGGACTACCAAATAGCCTAGCTCGCTGGACCATATGGAACCAGTGCTTTATTAAATCTTACAAACGCTGGACTGACTTGCCAGGGTTGAACCTTTCCAAAGCGCTCATTAAAGCCTATAGTCGAAATGTAACAAATCAGGCTATGTCGCTTAGCAGGAGCAATCTGTGTATGCTATCTAGGGCACTAACGGGGCACTGTCGCCTCAATAGGCACCTTAAAGTAATGGGGCTCACTAGTACGGGAGAGTGTCGCTTCTGCCATGAGGCAGAAGAAACACCAATTCATATCCTGTGTGAGTGTGGCCCCCTGATGCACAAGCGCAGTCTCATCCAAGGAAGCCACACAATGGCTTGTGAAGATGTGAAGAATCTCTATCAAAAAAGTACTACAGTTCCTTAACGTGGTAGGTATAGTCATCGCCACGTGAACTAGAGAGCTTTAGTTCACGTGGCGATCACAATATTTCAGCAATGGGTAAAGTGATACTGGTACTCTAGCAGACAGAAATAGCCACTAAGATAAGATAAGAAAATCAGTGTTATCATTGAGGATAACATACTGATTTACTAGAGAAGCTATCCTAGGTACAAGTTTTGCTCCATTTTGGTCATAATCAACATTATATACATATATGATGATTTTCAGTGGACTGAAAGTAACCATCTTTAATAATTTTAGCAAAAAATATAATTTAGTTTAATTTTTGTGTAAAAACTATTGTGGGATTTTTAAGAGTTGTGGAGGATAGCAGTGCTACTTAATTAACAGATACAAAAAAAATCTGAATATTAGTAAAATTGTAACCATAGTACTTAATGTAATAAGGGGTGTCAATTTTCTAAAGAATTCATTTTTTTTATTTAAAAAAAAAAACAAGATTCATATTTTTTTCTTGAGTAGTCACAAGCGGATACACCTTTTCCACTTATCGTAGAATTTTGGGATATGTACATGATAAAATCATTGTTTTTTGTGTTTGTGCGTGCTAATCTCAGAAGCGGCTTAACCGACTTGAATGCGGTTTTCACTGATGTATTGTAGCAAGTTTCCCGTAACATTTAGCGTTTGTTTCATTCCAATCAGTTTACAAACAAAAAAGTTACACGCTATACACAATACCACGCATATGAAGTTACGGGCTCAGTTAGTCTGTAATATAAATGGTGTTGCTAAAATAAATTTGTATTTTCACTGGGCACACTCTGAATAACAAGACATTGACAATATTCATTGACATTTTCCCTACATGGCATCGTTAATTCTTCGTTTTGACATATTTATGATAGGTTTGTGATTCTATACAAACAAATTACTTAATAGAAAAGTTAATTATTTTTAAACATGTGTAAGTTTTTTATATATTAATTTAATCGTAAAGGAACACAGCACTATCTTTACATGACATAAATAGAAACAAAAAAGAATATAATACATTAACTACAACAGTTTCCAACATAAAAATTACAAAAAAAAGGTTTCAAGAAAAGGTTCAAAAAAGATTTACCTACTGTCAGAATTTTAAAAAAAGGTTTCAAAAAAGGTTCTTAAATTCAACTTTTACTAATTATTTTAGACAGTAAAAAGAGTCAGCCCTTATTGGTTAAACTAATTATAATAAAGTTTAAAATTGGCCGTCAATGAATTGCACACGTGCGAAACCGGAATAGGTCGCTAGTAAAGTAAGGAATTAAAAGTTAGAAACACATTTGCCAAAATTGTTTGTAAACATAACCTCGAAACGTCAAATAAAACGCACCCAAAGTGTCGAGACATTCGTTTCTCCTGCGCTCGCATTCACCCTCGTCCATCTCGGATGAGTCATCAGAATCAGGTTCATCGGCTTCCTCCCCACTAGAGTCACGATCTGGACCTCTAGAAGAACCTCCTGACCTCTCCGTGTCTCCTCCAGAGATATCTCCATCGGGATCGCTGTCTCCTTCAACCTTCACGGAAGGCATCTTGGAATTATTTAACTTATATACACTCGCAAAAACAAAGTGTATTTAATATGAAAATACTGATTTGATATAAATAATATGTAATTTCAATTTTCTACAATTCTACAATCTACAACAATGTGACAATGTCACAATGACAGTTGATTGATTGTGATGAATGAAATGAAGGTATGTATGTCATGGACGTAACGTCCATGATGTATGTATCCTCCTCAGAAAAATAACTATTATAAAGCTTGTGAGTATTAAAGTGTTCTGTGATTATGACAGTTGGCACTCGACAGTAGTGTTGTCAACCCGGATAAATTGGAGTCGCTAGGCCTAGGAACAACGCTAGGCTCAATATCAAAAGTCGGAGAAAGGGTCGGGTAAAATTCGAAGTAAAAATAATTAATAAAAAAGTACTTAGTTAATAATTGAATAATATTGAAATAACCTGGGGCCTTAGTCAAAGTAACATAACGATAACGATAACGAAGTTCGCAAGAATAAAATGTATGGGATGTATCACGTGATTTAGCGACGGCTTATGTCAATCCCATACATTTTATTGCTTTCGAACTTCGTTATCGTTATCGTTATGTTACTTTGACTAAAGCCCCTGTGCAACAACATAAATTTGACAATCGCTATACCAAATTTTTTGTTTAAATCACTATTTCCAAATAATATTAGTAACACGAAACTGCATTTAGTTTTGATAATTGATAAAATATGAAATCTGAAATTGAAATTTTCAAATTGGCATAATATACATAAATGTTTGAAAATTTCAAGTATAGTTATTTTTAGTTGGCAAAAAAATGTATCCATTGTATAAAACGGCTTTGATTTATACATCATAAGTATAAGCAGTCAGATAAGTGTGTGCTCAAAACTTCTACTTTGCTTATGTTACGTCCTAAGAGGCTAAACTGGCAACATTGCTTGACAGAGATAATGAGATTGAAGCATGATTGAAGCTTCAGGAGTGTATTCCAGTCCAGCAGTCCTTTGGACAAATATTGCACGAGCTAGATTTGTTCGTTCGATGGTGCTGGAACGACCTATATACCTACTGTCAGAATTTTAATTTGACAGCAGCGTTTTTTAGGCGTTATCACTCTAAATGTCTAAATGAGCCAGCAACTCGCATGGAGAACTATGTGGAACATTAGTCAAAACTCAAAAACAGACAAAAAAATTGTTTTTAATTTTTTGTCTGTTTGTGAGTTTGTCTTAATTTTATGTTATCGGTACCCTATATACTTAGATCAGACTTTAATATACATTTAGTAAAAGCATTTAGTAAACGTAGGTTCAATTTTATTTATTAGTACAGAAAAGATAATTCATAAAAGCCTTCATCTTTCTGGTCTCCATGTTCACGAAGAATCTCTAAAATAGCAGTGCTAATGTATTTCGGTGCGTGAGTAAGGGAAAACTTCTATCCTCACCTTATCCCTTATTTTTCCTCATATCAGGGTTGGCAGCGTCAATACCAGGCAGCCTTTCTGATGTTTGTGTTTAATAGTAGCCTTGTACCATCAAATAGAAAAAAATACACATGAGAGTGTACCACGGGTGTACAGTCAGACTACGCCTTTCAGAAGTGAGACTTCTCTAGCGATCAAAATAGTAAAGCGATAAATGTATGTGTGTGTGAGAGAGAGAGAGAGAGAGCGAACTAAAACAAAATAAACCTTTTACAGA